>JAUNZM010000094.1:0-600000 GCA_033459285.1 Clamator glandarius | reverse complement strand
TATTAAGCAATGAAAAACTCTCTTTTTGTAACGGTTTGAGCTTTGTTAATTTTGCATCCCAGTAGGTCTACCACCCTTCCTCTTAGCAGCTATCAAAATTGTCTTTCAATGGAGAACATTCTTGCACTGGAAAGACAAGGATTAGCCAAGTGAGGGCTTGCCCTAACTTTTTCACAGGTTTCCTGCATGACCACATGGGAAGTCACAAACATACCTGTTCCGCAGGAACCCCCTACGTAAATAAAATAGCCACGTACTGGGTTGAGGTAGGTCAATGTTCTTTTCTGCCAAGTACACTGGAACTTTCTGAAAGTCAATGGACAATCATGCTTTGGTACTTAAACATAAAACCTCCCAACATAATCAGCTAACAATTTTGTAACGGTAGTTGATAAACTCTGCTATCTGCCTAAGTAAAAGGATCCTATAGTAACTAGGCATGTCCCAGAGAGTCCATTGAAGCAGTACAGCAGTACAAACCCACACAAATGAAACATGCAGAAGTATTTCCCACTCCTTGCTCTCCTTCGCCAACTCTTTTTCAACTTCTAATTTGTAGAAACTGAAATACACGTTTGTTAATGTGCTTTACAGCAGCCACATCTAGCAAACATTCAAGTCTTGTGCCTGCTATAGTATTTCAGTTTTCATGACTCATCTCCAGCTTTCCAGAGGAGAGGTAAGTCCTACTGGGCAAATTTAGAGCTAGTAATACCTTTAACATGCTTAAAACAAACTGTGAGAAATTTAGCCCAAAAGAATTCACTGGGCTTAAAGCCTACACAAACATAAACTGAGTATAAAGGGGAACTAGTGGAAAACAGCAGTGCTATATTCTGCTTAATAGGTGAAAACCTATTAAGACTAGCTTCAGAATATCAGTTTAGACGCAATCACCAAGACTAAGAACTGCACAGTTCAGAACATCAGCCTTCCAAAACTGCAAGCAAGGCCTACAATATCCTACCTATCCTACGTGCCCTACAGTACTAGTTTAATGCCTATAGGTTAAAAAATTCAAGAATATATTAAAAAAAAAAGACAGCTAGCCCAGAAGCTCAAGTGTCTTATCAGTGTCCCAGCTTCAAAAGAGAATTTGGTAAGTATTTAGTATGCACTGTGAGTATGTTTACATGCTATCATAGCAGGTAAAACACTGTAAGTGCCATGACTGGCAATATAACCTGGGACAGAACTTACTCCTAATGATAAATCTTACAATTAGCAAATACTAAGGCAAAACCCACAACTAGCAGCAATGCATGAAGTTTCTCTGTTATCACCAGTAACAATCTCAACCTTTCCAGAGTCCCATCTTTGGCTGCTATCTACAGGAGAGCATTTCAGAATAAGACACAAACACAAATAATCCAGTGGCACAATGGGTGAGAATCCCTTCCTGACTTGGGAGGTTACTAGTGCAAATCCCAAAGCCAAAGATTAAATGGAACCCAAACACAGTATAACCCAACAAATGGTATTTTTTCCAGTTCCCTCAAAAATAACACAGCTTTCAGGTATTTTTGAAAAATCGCCATCATCTCAGCAGAATATACGATTACATTAGTACAACTTCAGGTTTACCTGTTCCATTTCCTTGCTAAATAAGCACAATGCATCATCCCAAAAGGGGACTGATGCCCTGCTTCTATGCCAGCTATACTACAGCCCTCTCCCATTCTCCACTGATGGAGGGATTCTTCATAGCAAGAAGCTCCTTACACAGCTTCTTTCATCACATCCTCTCCAGGCCAAAACAGGCTTCACAACAATTTATCTTCTGCTTTCCTATAGAGAGGGCACAACATCCAAGATATAAGGAAACCTGACTCACAGCAAGTGGGTAGTCTCTCCGTGCCAACTATGAAGAATCCAAATGTCCTTTTAGAGCAGTGAAAGTCTGAGCAATTCCATTAGGCAAGATGTGGCAAGCTCACGAGTCTGGTGATCTGAAAAAAAAACAACCCCAAAAAATAATATAAGAAATAAAACTTCCTGCAGCATTGTCCTTTTATGCCCAAGAAGCACGAGGGATGTAAGGAGTACAATATATGATAAATGGAAACTTTTCTATCTTCTTTTTTCATGTGCTTCCTCCCCTCCCCAGAAAAAGTATTTCCCCAAATACAGCATTTACAAATACACGTTCTTCTGAAAAATATGCATTAGAAGTTCAGGTTAGCAACATTCTCCTATATAACTAAAACCTAAGCTTTAGTCTACTAATACAGTAACAGAGCAATGCATTTTATAACAGAAATCTTTCTTGCTCCAGGATCCAGAATTCTGCAGGAGTGTGTGATTCTAATGAGGATGTAAAGAACCCTCTCAACCATCATGCTGGACAGGAAAAAAAAGAATCCTGGATAGAAAGAGATGTTGAGGGTACTACTTTTTGACAAACTCACATTGCTATTCAGCTGCTGCTTTGAAGTAACCAACATGCAGTTTTGATATTTAGTCAAATGCACTTTTTCTGAAGACAATTCGATTTTTACAGTTTTAGCAGACTGCAGGACTTCTTTGTACAACAGGAACACTATCAAACAAAAATGGCTTATGATAAAGTTTAGTGTGCTCAATTTGAGCTAAAAAGCATCGACAGTTTAGCTTCTATATTAATAGACTGTATGTTTCTTCATCCCAATTACTAGATTTGAATTTCTGTTTCACTAAGTCACTTTCCGTATCAGATTGCCAATAACTCTTCCCTAAAGTCAGTAATCAATACCAGACAAGCCAGTGTCTGGGCACCACATATCATTTACTGCTTATAAAAACTTGTACATCATTAGGCTTCCTCCAGTGCTCTGAGACTTTCCTAATCTTTCCTCATGATCACCATGAGAAACAGAATATGAATTCCTCAAACTTGTACCCTAGATTCAAACCTGTTACCCACAGTGTGTTTTGAGGCCTTTATATAGCTTTAACAGTTAAATTTTAACTTTTTCCTTAGTTATTGCTACATGCTGCCAATAGACCACACGGCTACATTCCATAAATGGAACAAAATTCTTCTGCATTTCTTTCATTATTGATATTACTGCCCTTACTTAGCATTGCTCTTGAAGTGTTAGTGTACTCTCCAGGGAGAAAACTTCCCTCTTTCCTTATACTCGGCACTGGTGAGACGGCTCCTCGAATCCTGTGTTCAGTTCTGGGCCCCTCACCACAAGAAGGATGCTGAGGCTCTGGAGCGAGTCCAGAGAAGAGCAACGAAGCTGGTGAAGGGGCTGGAGAACAGGCCTGATGAGGAACGGCTGAGAGAGCTGGGGGTGTTTAGCCTGGAGAAGAGGAGGCTGAGGGGAGACCTCATTGCTCTCTACAACTACCTGAAGGGAGGTTGTGGAGAGGAGGGAGCTGGGCTCTTCTCTCAAGACACAGGGGACAGGACGAGAGGGAATGGCCTCAAGCTCCATCAGGGGAGGGTCAGGCTGGACATCAGAAATAAAATTTTCACAGAAAGGGTCATTGGGCACTGGCAGAGGCTGCCCAGGGAGGTGGGTGACTCACCTTCCCTGGAGGGGTTTAAGGGATGGGTGGATGAGGTGCTGAAGGACACGGTTTAGTGTTTGATGGGAACGGTTGGACTCGATAATCCTGGAGGTCTATTCCAATCTGGTTACTCTGTGAAAAGGGAATCCTTTTCCCTGTTCTGAACTCAGAGTTTTGAGCAATACTTTTGCCTTCTCTTATCAGTTATCTACATTTAATAATAACTCCTAATTTCATGTTTACATTCAATTCCTTGCTTCTTTTATTTGTCACATTCCCGAAAATGCCACAACCCCCAGCTGGTTTTGAGTCTAAACATCTGTGATATAATTTTAGGGTAAGTTTTTTTTTAATGTATGAACTCATGTATTTTTAATAATAAACCTAATATTAAGGCTGGAATTTTTTAAAACTGGAGGAAGAAAGCACACTTGATGTGTTAACTTTGATATTTTAAATTAATCTAAGTTTCTTTCATTGTGCTGCATTTTAAGATTAGAGATCTAAAATAGCTATTAATGCAAGAGCCTGTTGACATTTTTAGCCTGTAGAAGCATGCAGTGGGCAGGCACGGCTGAAATAACAACATATTTTAGTGATGAACCAGCTTTATAGTTTTATTATACAGACTCTCCCAGATCTATGACTGGCGCTTTTCCCAGTAACTCAGAAATTAAACTGTTCTACATTGAAAACTTCCAAGTAATCATTAACTAAAATGTTCTTATGGCTAAGGTAACAAAATCACCTTATGATATGCCTTTGAAAAAATAAATAAAAATATCTAGCTTGGCATTGTCTTCAGAACCACAGAATTCACAAACTCCATGCTATACAAGCGTGCAATAAAGATGCACACTTCCTAAAATTACCTGGGAAATCCAGGCTAGCTTAACTGCAGTGTTGACTGATTCATAACTTTTTTATTTCACAGGCACAATAAAAAGTAATTCACACTTGTACAGAGGCACTCACAAACAGACATTAGAAAAATTCTAGAGTCCAATACATTGGACTAGAAAGATAAATTGAACAATAAACATATTTCAGAGTGGGTGACTACAGATCATGTGAGGGATGATTATTTAAAGCAGAACAGAGGAAATTAATTATTTGGTACCCAAAGCAAAATAAAAAAAAAAGCTCATGCAATAATTGATCTTTCAACAACTATACAACAATTCCTTAAGCTATTTTGTACTACAGTAGTCTCAAAGAAGAGAACTATTCCAAAGTATTTGTGGAAGAGCTTATGAGGAATGCAACAAAAACCTAATTTGGCAACAGGTATGTGTGTAATTTGGTGTGAATCTGCAATAGGCAGACCTAAATCCTTAGGGAGGAGCCAGCCAATTCTCTACCTTCCCAAAATTAGCTATTTATTTCTGCTGCAATTTCTATGAAAACCAGAAGCAACACAACTACAGAGTAGAATGAGTGGGAAATGAATCCAGTTAACAGGAAAAAAGATATCTTTCATCCACAGTGTTTGCTGAACCAGTTCACTGCATGAACACATTGCCAGCATACAGGAGATGAAGAGAGCAAATCAGGCAGCTGCAGGCAGGAGGGTAGAGCAGAACTACCCTTTTGGAAGCAACAGGGGATTATGCTAGTTTACAGTGAAACTAGAACTAAAACCAAAGCAACAGGAAACAATAAGAAAGCAAGCGTCTCACCCAAAAGAACCTGCAACAGATATGCCCTCTAAAATTCTGACTTTGATGCTTGTGAGTAAAAGCTGCCCGTAATGCCAAGTCTGACTGATGCCAAACATTAAAAGCCTTATAGTTTGCATAATGGATAAACTAGTTGCAAGTGTCATTATCTAGCAGTAGCTTTAATTGCTCTGAGCTAAATATAGCTTTCAGAATTTAAAAGCTCCTTCTCAGCTTTTCTGTCTCTTAAGGAGAGAAAAAAATCCACAGGCATACACAGTTGCATCCTACCACAGAGAAGCAAGAAGCGAGCCTTAAGATGATTAAGTTAGGAGTTCTGAATGAGTGTTGGAGATTGTTTTCAAGGGATCAATTGCTCTCCTGTTCCCCCACTCTGGTTTCAGTTACAACAGGTGATGGAAGCTTGCATACCTGCTCCTTTTCAAGCTAAGCCATTTTGTGGCTTTATTCGCAGGCTGTACTAGACCTCACTCGCCTTCAAGACACTGCCTTTACCAGCAAGCTGCATCAGTACCCACATGCTGCTTCTTGCACCAACCACCTGGGCACTGCAGGGGAGGAAGAGGAGGAGCAAGGCTCTCACACATCCAAGCAGCCCTTATCCTTCCCTGTAGTGGCACAGCATACACAAAGAGGTCCAAAATCTGCTACAGCAGCACTCTGATAGAGGCATGAAACAAGGTCTTTCTTCTGCCTTCTTATAACAGATGAGGACTTGAGAAAATTTAATGAAGGATTCTACATAGCAGGCTCTGGTTTTCCTCTATGAGCTGATAAAGGGCTTCAGGCAGAAAATTCAGCTGACAGCTAGAAACGTATTCTACAGATTCAGTGCTTCTGTTCACCTTCATTTGAGAGGTCATTACATAATTAAGTGTCTGCAATTTTTCTGTGATTCGGGGAGTTAAACTAAAAAAAGAAAAAAGGAAAAAATACAGCTCTTCCCTCTACCTATTTTATCTCTGGTTTCATCTGTCCTCTTCTCTTTACCAAGAACAACTCTTAATTTTTATTAAGAGTTCTGGTCTTCTTCATCCCTGTCTTTGGTGAGTGGGGAAAGCAATATCACTACTTACGGAAAAGAAAGTGTACATCAGACCATATGAATTACTGAGCACCACATGAACACCATATGAATTACTGAAGAGATGGGCCAGCCACGCCTCCAGGTTTGCCTGTTTTAGAGCCGTGCATGTGCTGTAGGAAAGCCAGCTGGAGGTCTGCCAGGAAACACCTACTACTCTGACAAGACCAAAGGTAGTAAGTATTCCACAACTCTATCTGTCCTCTGACCTACCGTTTCTGAGGTGCAGACCAGACTGGACAAAACAGGTTAAAGGAACTATGTCTCTTCTCTGCTGAAGAGAGATTTTAAAAGCAAGCCTCCTGACGTGCACTGTTCTGCAGTGGAACATCCATACTCTACTGCTGGCTGAGCTGCGGCAAAACAGAAAGGCTCCCTACTGTCAGTGCAGGCATAGACAGACTTCATTTATCCACTCCTAATAAAGCACAAACCCATGACACTCATTGCCATTAAGGTTTATCCTTTGAAGTAGCAGCACAAAATGTGGATAAATAGCAGAAAAAACAGGGATGAATACTGGAGGCACCTCATATAATAGATCTGTCGCTCTCAGAGAAAGACATTTTCATTTTAAAAGTCTGCTACTCACATCTATTTAGTATAGATGAATGTTCAAAAAACCACATACACAACATCGTGCATCTGCTACTGGTATATATACTCTTAATGCTCTAAGATAAGTGTCGTGAATTGGAGCTACGTGACCTAGAACTTCATGGGCTCTTTCTAGTTAGGCTGCTCCGCTCTCAAGTGGCAGCAATGAGACACAAGCAGGGCAGAGCAGGGCAGCCTGTTAGGTACAAGTCTGGAGCAGAGACATGCCATGTGCTGCCTTTCAAGAAAATAGTAGAAAATCCCCACACAAGCTGAAGGATGGAAGAACAGTGAAGACCAGCCAAAACAACCACAGCATTAATCTGGGAAATTAAGCATGCAACTACAGTAGCATTACGTGACTGCCCACTAAGTCTGGATCTGGGGATTAGCAGGACAGAAAAGACACCAGAAAACGTTGATTTGTTTTCTTGCCATCAGTAATACTAGAGAGATTTTACTCTCCTCTCCAAAATTAGAACACCTACATAAGTATAACCCCTTCTTTTCTTCTTGGTGTTACTTTTATATACAGAAACCCATGAAAAAAATAGCATCATCAGCCTAAGGTCAGGATAGTTGAAAACTAAATATTCACAAAACTTTCATGGAAGTATTAATTAAAAAGCAATTATGTAAAAACAACAAGATCCATCAAAGTAAATACACTACCCTCCAGGATCCACAAGAATATATACCATCCTGCAGAAACTGCAACCTGTTCACACTAAGTTTAGTCAGAGAATTTTTCCTGTAGAAAAGAAAAAATAGATAATGCCCAGTTATGATGTCTACAAATTCCAGAATCTATTTACCAGGTGCTTTTCTCTACAACTGGCGACCTGAAAAATTGCCTCATCTGCAGCTAAAGCTGCTGAAAAACTCCAGCAACAGCTACTGCTCTGCCACTTCATGGGAAAAGAAAATTATACATAAGTATTTATAGTTAAATATATATAAACTCACTTAAATGCCACTTGAGATTTTTTCATTGTTGTGTTGCTGTAAAGTCAGTCACATTTAAGTAAATGCTTTCACAATCTGATCACATTATTGACATATGTTGGCCCTTCCCCTTCCTCCTTGCACTTTATGCATTTCCCTGAAGGTACATTCTTTCTGGGTGTTCAAGGTTACTTAAGTTACAGCCAGAGTACAGAGTCTAAAGATTATCTGTATGGCAAGGCTTCAAACAACTAACCCAGCTATACCTCAAGGGACTAGATAAAGAGGTAGTAAAAATAGCAAGGAGAGAGGAAGATGGGTGAAACACTAGAGTATTCAGAGTCTCATGAAAAAAAGCACATTGAGCCTCTAGGACAAGGTGACACACCCCAGAAGGAATTTATGGGTGAAAGAGAGAAGTGAAAGTTGTCATCGAGCACCCACACAATCTCCACATCCAAACTCACTGCACTATGAAAGGAAAATGAGGATGTGGCCAAGAAAGACTCTTACCTCTGGTTATTTAATAAAGGACTGAAAGTCTTAACACAGACAAGAACATGGGTCAAGCAGACAAGTACTCTGCTTGGGTAAACAACCAGATAAAGAGAATTGATGATTTGAATTATGTATTAAATAAAAACTTAAAACTATGATAGATCTAAAAAAACTCCAAACACACCACTGTAAAAGAACCTGTTTGGATCTACAAAAAGAACTTTAAATAAAGGACAGTCCTGCTCAGAGTGCTGAGAGTCTGCAGTAGATTCCAAGAAACCAGCCTTGGTATGCATTTTATATTAATAGAATGAAAAATATCACAGCAAATTAGGCATTACTGGAGATTAACTTGTCTGACTCCAGTGAGTAACAAGGAAAAGGAACTTATTATACTATAAGTAGTCAGGCAGACTGAGGAATTCAGACTCTATAAATTGATACAAATTTTAAATAAATTAAAACCAAAGTTATTCAATAACTCATTGAAACTATGGAAAGAAGTAAACTAGCGTGAAACAGACCTGGAAACTATCACAACCAGCATGAAATAGTAACAGCTTCCTGACCATGAGTTGAGGAAACTAGATGTTGCTGCTACAGACTTCTGAAGCGAAAAGGAATATTTAATTGTAGGTATAGCTGCAAATAAAACTTCCACTTCACCTCTAGCTAATATAAACATTTAAAAACCATAATCTGTACTTTTTGTAAGCAGGCAAAACAAGTGGAAGATACTCTTATGACAGCAAAAGAACAAACAGAATACCTGTCTTTAGAGTGCAAGGTGAGGGGAAAAAAGGGAAATCAGCCCTACTACGGTTACATGCAAGATTTCAGATTAAGTAAAAGAGTCAGAAGGAAATATCAAAATAAAGTTGATTACCCTGTTACTCTTGAACAAAAAAAAAAAAAATCAAAAAGATGAGGGAAACCTATAGGTATGATCTTGACCTGACAACAGCTGCATAAAATAAATAAATAAAGCTGATAATGATCATGTTTAGTAGAAGAATTACAAAACGACTAAGTAACTAGCCAGAGAAGACCATTAAAAAAAAAATATCACTCTGGACACAGATCAGCAGAAGAGGCTGCATAGAATTATCGAGGCTAGTTTTATTTAACAGCCCTACTAGTGGCAAGGGAATTGAGGCATCTAATGAAAACTGCAAGTAAGAAGTATAGAAGCACCTCTGATGCACTGAACAACTAAAACAGTTGGTGAGGGGAAGCACATGAACAGAGGTGGTGACAGGAAACACAGTTCTTCAGTTCTGAAGGCAAGGTCAGAACCCAAGGAACAAGACAAGCAGAAGTTCCTCTGTGACAGCTGGAAGTGACCAAGGAGCAGAAGCTACTCACGTGTATGAGCCGATTACACACCCACTCCATCACCAGTATGATGAAGGCCTAAAGAAGAAAAAAAAAAAAATAAATCTTTTGACATAATGTAAGGAAAGACTTTCAAAAAAACAGTCATTGTGCAAGGCACTGCCAGCATCCAATCTGGTCAAGAAACAAAAAATAGTACCCAAGAAACACCCAGGATTGCTGCAAGCTTGTGCAAGGAAGACTGACAGCAGAATATTGTCCTCAAGTGAATACCATGAGCGTACTTAGACATCCACATCACAAGACTATGCACCTATTCAAATCTAAATGCAAGACTCCCAGAGGTAGAGGCTCCCCAACACGAACACAGCAAAAAGTTATCCAGTTTACAAGGCTCAGAGGGAACTCAGATGCTCTTATAAGCACTGAAAGAAAAATATCAGTTTTAGACAAGTGTACAAACTAGTCATGCATATATTTAGCCAGTATCCTGGGATGATGTTTTAGTCAAAGCAGGGAAGTTTTGAAATAATTTATTAATGGGACACCAGGGCACAAATCTCTGACAATTTTAAGATTATGCTTGTTCACTTTACAAAAAAGAATATACAAATATATTGACTGCAACAAATACTGACCGTGAGTACCCAGACACTCTCTTCCATTTCTGGGATGTGTCAGTACAACCACCTTCAGCAAGGAAGTCTTTATATACTACTTATCAACATTACTATTGTTGATTTAACCTGGGCTGCAAATTGACCTTGACTTAATACTCTGAAATTTCTATTAATAAAAAGAAATTACTTCAGCTTTACTCACACTGTTTCTTCTGTGTAAAAAGGCTCGTGTTATTTTATGAAGGAATATTAACTTCAAAAAGTGCAGATCAAGGAAGGAAACTGTATTTTTTAGAATCTATGTTTAGACTACCAGACTTATGTAGCTTCTACTCTGTATTAATTAATATCAACAAATTTCATTGTCATTTCTTCTGGATGTCAATACTTGGCATGCTCTTGCCTTTCTGAACGCAATGACTGCCACGTTCAGAGTTATGGGACTCAAGATATACAGAAACAAGCATTTCAGAATCTCAGTGCAAGGAGGAATTCAGGGATCTCTTCAATCCCCTTTTTCAACAAAGCCAATCCAAGCACAAGTCTAGCCAAACTATGCCTTGTGATTTTTATTTGCATTTCTCCTACATTCCACAAAACATAGTGTGCAAATGTTTCAGCTGCATTCACAGACTGGGCAAAAACATTTCGTAAGATGACTTGCCTGTATTTATTCAGAACACCTCCATTATTTTCATGGGTCAAAAAGAACCACAGGAAAGCAAAAAAAGAGCAGTTTGATCAATCAGAGTAAGAAGTTACGCATACTAATATATAAAAATCTTTTTTCCTACCCTTCATCCCTAGTTCCTTTACCAGATACCACCAGTCTTCCCAACTGTAAGTGCATTAGGCTGGGCTAATATAGAAAATATGATTTTATTGATCAAGTAATGCAGAACAGATGCATAGCCTACAGAACCTCTCTTCTTAAGAAACCCATCGCAAGTTGGATTGAGTGGCAATGCACTTGTGGACTGCTGAACAATGATATTAAGAATAAAAACTCCTGAAGAATTCAAGTTCTGCAAGGTGCGAGTGTCTAGAGACAGGCCACAGTGAGAAAGGCATTACATCTTCCTAATATTTAAGGGACAAACTTTTTTTTTGTTTAGAACATAAAGTTCACCCAACAGCAAGTAAAGATGATAGTTTGCACAAGGGCTCCGCACACTAAACTACTATTTAATAGTTTAGCTTGGGAAAAATAGAAGCAAACAATTTATCTTGCACTGAATAGAGGATGTGTTTATGCTAACCATGCATTCTAGTGGTATTAAAGCAAATAACGCAAGCTCATTTGGCAAGGGACATTTAGTACTTTAATGAGAACCACCATTGTGTCTGTATTATCAAGACAGGAAAATGCGGATGTTTTCAAATGCTGAGCCATGCCTCAGAATCCAAGATTTCCCAAGCTTCTTCAATTAGGAAGCAATCATCACCACACACAAGTCCCACAAATGTTTCCCAATGCAAGAACACTCAGCCACTTGATACTGAGATATAGCCCTTCTCTATCACTTTAGTACTCTGAAATTAAGGAAGCCATTCAGTTAAAATAAAGAGATGGCTGACCATACAGCTAGAAATAAATGGGAAGTTGCATCTACCTTGTTCGTCTGATTGTGCTAATCAACTAGGACTAAAAGAAGATTATTAAAAAGCCTGCCTGATGAAAACAGTGACCTTGTATGTATTTTAAAATACCCAATGGTGTCCCGTTACTTGACATTTGATCTTTAAAAATGTAAGATTATCACTAGTAAGGTAACTTCTGTACACCCACAATTGCATGCATATGACATGGCAGAAGAAAGTGACCTAGTATACTTAAGTCTTCCTTCAATAAAGGGAAAAAATATTTGCAATTCACCCTTAACAAATACTCAATTTCACGAAAGCCTGACAATACTTCATCTTCCTTTTTTTTAGAAAAAAAACCCCAACAAACAAACAAAAACACCAAGCAAACAAACAATAAGTCTCATCTGCTGAAGTGACATCCTAGCAATGACTCTACTGTGGATTTTGAACTGGAAGTGTTGATCTTACTGAACTTCAAAGAGTATAGTACAATACGCTACTATACATATGAAAATAACCTTTGAAATGAAGTAAGCGTGTATGTGCAGAGCACCCTATGATTCAGCTATCCTGTGGAAAATTCTAACATCTTGTGTCTGAATCTGCAATGAAGTTCCCTATTTATTCAGTGAGCTGAATGAAACAACACAATATCAGCACTGCATTTTTATTCTAAGAAATAGGATGTTAAAAAGCCTCTCTCAACAAAACTGGACATCATCTAAAAGGCAAAAGCTTTATTTATTCACAGCAGCAGTTCTCTACACCAGTAAGTTCTCTTTTCTCAGAAATTCAAGGCTTTCCAAGTACTGGGAGATATTTAATAAGTGAATCTTAGTTTTATAATATTTAAGAGTTTATCAGAATACTAAGTGCTTCTAGTTTTAATGTCTTGCAGATGAAATTGGTGGATTCAAAGGAGAGTAACTAATCTGCAAATGAACTCAGTGATATCATCTTTTTTTTTAAAAAAACCCAAAACCCAGCGCAACAGAAAAGAATGAATGGGTTCTACGTTTGCTGAATTTCAGCAGCTGTGGCAGTAGTGCAAGAGCTTTGAATTGCTACTTCCTAGCTAGGCCACTCAGTAAGAAATGATCAGTACCACTCAGTTAATGAAGACAAGAATCAATCATAATACTTTGGCTCAATACTTTGCTCAACACCCAAACTTTACATTTCATTTCCCCTTAGATCTGTATTTTTTGACAAAAAGTTAACACTAACATGGCAAACCAGCCCTTCATGCCCAGCGCAGGAATCTAAATCCAGCTGGGTGCCTATCCACCCCAGCAATGTTACTGATACCACAGAGACAGGCAAAAGAGGGTTCATGATACATCTTAGTTATCCATCATTTTATTCAGTAAACAGTACGTGTTGATGCTAATGAGGGTACTACTACTGAATTCACTTCTTAAAAAAACAGTAGCTTTCTTGCTAAGATATGAGAAAGTCCTGTAGGCCAACACCTGAATTCTTTTTCTGCCATTGTTTGACCTGAATCAGAAAACAAACAAGAAATACCAGCTCTTCTTTCCCAACATGGTTGTTACTAGAGTTCAATAACATGACTAGATTTAGCCTAGATTCTCTTCTCTTCATAGACAAATTGCTTGTTATCTGACCTTAGTATTAGCCAATTAGCAACCACATTAGTTCTAGTTCTCTTCTATTTCTAGAAATCGAGTTCTGTCAGACAGGCATGCCCAATCCTCCACCAGAAGGCAATTACAACAATGGTTGCACCTTGCTGTATGTAAGATTACCTGTATCCCAAGCACAAGGTTGCTCACTGACTCAGTTAAGGCCCAGGCAAGACTGAAAAAGAACATCAGGACTCTTGACTGGCTTTTCGAAAATAATTTTTTACATCTATCAGAGTCTGAAGAGCAGAGTTGCACTACTTCCAAGATACCCTGGCAGAATTATCACAGAATGATTGAGGTTGTAAGGGACTCTTTTGAAGGTTGTCTGGTCTATCTCTGTTGCCAGTTGCCCAGGACGATGTCAAGATGGCTTTTGAAAATCTCCAATGAGAGAGACTCCACAACATCTCCAGGCCACCTGTGCCAATGCTCAACCATGCTCAGAATGAAAAATGGCTTTCCTGATGTTCAGAGGGAACCTCCTATATTTCAGTGCCACTTGCCTCTGGTCCTGTCTATATCTTAACAAGTGACAAAACCATTATCAGAATGTTATCTTTTAAGGAAACTACACACTGCTGTTCTGAGCGATTCAAACAATGTTATTTAACAGTAACAGCAAGAAAGAGGCAGTTCTGAGAAGTTTCCAGGACATGACAGCACCAGAGTAGACCATAGAGCCTTATTAATCACTCTTAGTTAGCAAAAAAAGTTAGAGAAACATCTTATCTTCAAGTATAGTCTTAATAACACCTTCTGCTTTTTATTTTTTTGTTTCTGTGTTCCATTATCACTTATTTAAAAAGAAGCTGTACTCTTCTAGCAATAATGCCAGCTCCAAGCAGCCTGATGCATGTTAGGTGACCTGCTTCTTTTTGAGATGGTGAAATTACTGCTAAAAAAAACACACTAGCAAGTTCTTTGAGTATCTGCTACCTGAACTGCTGTGAACTGCCCAAGAACTGACAGGTCATGTGCCACTGAGCTGCTGTGATGCTGATACATCCAATTGCAGGGGGGAAACCCCACACAGTTACCAAATCGTCGAAAGGTATCAGCAAGTACCAGTCTGCTCGCCTTTGGCAAGCAGCAAAGTATCAGGGAGGGAATCTGAGAAATTCACCACAAACTCCTACCACAACCATCATAAACTAGCAAAGACTGAGTAGCCCACATCCTCTGGAGTTAGCTTTATCAGCTTCTTGGTACGCAGACAGTAATCACTAGCACGTCTTTGGGATTTTCATCGCTACCGACAATTTACACTTTGTTATTTTAAAGAGCTCAAGCGATACCACAGAAGACTAACACTCACTGTTTCTGGTTTCTCTCTTTAAGGCATACAAGGTGGTCAACGACTGCATCACATTTATAGCAAAACTTCCCCTCTCCTCCCACCTGCTACACTGAGTTACATTTAAATTCATAGTTTAAGCTGTCAAAGCTTTGTCTAGGAGATCTCAGTGGTTGTATATTCACGTGCAAGGGATATATAAAGAAATGACCATTCACTCTTTCAGTATCACAGTGTTTCGTAAGACTACTACAAGCTACTTTTCTAGCAATACAGTTGCAGCCAGCATAGTCCCAGGTGCCAGTGTGAGCAAGATGTTCTGCATCATGTTCAGGGGAGACGCTGCTATTATGCCTCGCAGCCTAAGGCAGCACAGAACCCTCCTGACAATAAAACTTATTCAAGGCTGGTTTCAAAGCCATCTGTTGCCACTGCAGAGAGGACAGCAGAAGTTTTTTTTAAAAAATAAGAGTTGTACATTTCACTTGGGGAACTAAAGGTATGAAAAAACTCTCTATCCTTCCCTCAAGGCTATTTTTCTAGACACACTGACAAAGTAATTATCTTCGAGAAGAGGCAGACATTGAAACCACTTTTTTTTTTTTTCACGAGTGGTTGGAAAGATGGAAGAAGGCGGTGCCAGAGACCTACATCCTGCTCTGCTCATGTGAAAACTTGAAGGGCAAGACTTAACCTTCTGTAACAAGCAGAATTAACAGTGACACAGATGAGCTTTTGCACTGAGAAGGATCAAGTCTCCTGCACAAAGGTTCTGTTGATGATTGACAAGCTGTTCAAAAATTGCCTTCTCTGTGTATTCAGCTACTCCAGACAAAAAGAAGAAAATGTGTATGGCAAACAGAGTGTACCCACACAGTTGCTCTTATCAGAAACATTAAGACCAGAAGCTGCATTCATTTTAACTAGCAACTATATGAAAATGGAACAGACTAAAATCAGAACAGTAACAGTGCATGTGTTGCAACTAGGAAAAGCCTCCAGAATCACAAAAAAAAAAAACTGGCATAAGTCAGATCAGAGGGATATCACCTAAAAGTGACCTAAGTGATCACCACAACAGATAGGAGATGACACTTGAGATAACAACTCTTTGCAGTATCATCATGAGCAGTAATATCTTAATTTCTGCCAACCCTGTTATGGGAAGAGTACGACTGCACTCTGTCACGGAATCATTTCAGACTTCTACCCTTAAGTCATTCATCAGAGAATACACTGACTGGCCAGAAAGCCCAATGCTTCAGATTCTTCTAATAGCAGCAAAAAAATCAGTGCCAAAATTCAACAGGTATCACTACAGCAAACATAGAATAGTTATGAACACTACAATACTATAAAAGCTACAAGCATGTATTAGTTCCTAACCTTAATTATTTTGTATTGCAACCATCTTCATTCTAAGAATAGCAATTAAATACAAGTGCTACAGGATAACTGCTGAGATGGTTTTTCAGGTTTCAGCTCAACCAACATGCAGGCAGAATCTGAAGTTATCCCTAAAAAGTCACTATTATGGAAAGGTAAGTAAAAAGAAAGATCTCCTTAAATTTCCAACTCATGCATTACATTGGAAGACAGGAGAAAGGGAGATTTGTTTGCATACCCATGTGAAAACATCCATGAGGAAATAATTAAGTGTTGACATGGCAGCAGTTGTGTTTGCCAACACAAATACGATTCAGCCGACAAAACACCACAACTTACAAGACTAAAGAAGGAATCCTCAGTTCCAGTGTTTGTAATTTAACAACCAGACTTGAGAGTGAGAAATCTCACAGCATAGAAACATACACACTTCTTGGTCAGACAAGGAACACAGACCTTGGCTAACGTGCTACTCAACAACTACAAAGGAAGGTTTCTTCAAAGCCAGTCTGAACTGTTACAGAATTGAAAAGCAACACGCATTGGCACATAAGGAATCATATCTGCAGCCTTCCTACTGTGACTTACCAGATGCTAGTATGCAGCCACTACCTTTTTGTCAGGCTGAATTACAGCCAGATATACAATTAGTAGGTTTGGAGATCCCTCCAGGGCTAGAAACTCAGCAATTCCCAATGCTCTACTCCAGCTTAAGGCTTAGAGGTCAGTGAAAGTCAGCGCTCGCTCTTATTCCTCACTCCTGTTGCACATAACAGGGATTCCTGTCAAGTCATGCTTATCAGTACTTATTTTCCATAGAAAAAGATTCAAGAGGCACGTCTAGATTAGCCTTCACCCAAGTATTTGAAATCTTTAGTAAACAGGCCCTGCAGAAATTGCTCAGCACCTTCCAGATCAAAAATAGCTCAACTCCATTTCCTTACTTTCATGCTTAGCATCAGGGAGCACCCAGACACTGGATTAGGATTAAGCGCTGCCCTGCTCACTGCTACGTACTAACACGTGATTTCTGCCCTAAGGAGGCTGCAATGAGTCAGTGCTCTGCTGGCACACACCAGCCTGGCAGGACAGCAGAGGCTGAGCTGCACTAAGCTGAACTCACCAAATGCATTTCTCTGCCTCAGCTGGCACTTCTTAGAGCACTCACTGCTTTTAATAAAAAGGCAGGTACCAGAATTGTCATTGAATTAATATTAAAAAATAACTCAATAAGACAATTAACAATTATCTCCATTGGGACACCTGAACACAAAAAAATCAGAAAGAATTTGTGCAGGTTTTCAGTTTTCTTCCTCCCTGAGTCTGTCACCAACTTTGTTTTTCATGTTTTTCAAGTAACTAACAACAATGTGCCACGAGTTTCATGTTGACAGAGCTCCAAACCACTACTCCAACACTCTGCTAATTCATGTCATAACTTCGTATGTACTAGAATCTGCTATTTCTGAACATATGCACTAAGTGAAAGTCACAAACAGCTTCAAGAATTTTGCACGAGCAACAAGCTAAAACAGATTGAAAAGGAGAAGGAGTTACGGATATCCTGCCTCTCAGGATCACACCCGCAGTTGTGCTTTTCTTAGCTGTTACGTTTCCAACTTCATCTAGTTTGTCATATTCATTAGCATCAACACCCACATCGCTCAACCTTGAAGGCAGACAATAAATTTCCCTCTACTGTAATTAGAAATTAACATGGAGGAGACATGTTTTTAGAATAAGGACAAGTACCCACAACAGGACAGAACCTTACATACGCAAAACCTCTTTGCCCTTCAGATAAGCAAAAAGCTAAAGCACCTAAGCATGTATTTTTAGGCACAGTATTCAAGGATTTATGCAGTTGTACCACAAGCAAAGCTGTAGGAGACTAAAAACAGTGTCCCACAACGCATAATGCTTGAACACAACCACAAAGGCAGAAGATTGACATAAAAATCCAGCATCTCAAAGAGCAGAGCTGGGTAAATTTGGTAACAGAAACACGAGTCCCAGTCTAGCGAGCTGTTTGTCAGATCTCTGTATCTGCATCGTCTTATCAGGAACCTGATACACAAAAAGGCAGTTAGATTCTCCTAGAAGTTTCTTTGGCTTCCTTAGAAGTGGTGTATCACAGTTTCCCCTAGCCTTTACCAGCAAAGCTTTACATCTTCACGTAACTGAAAGAAACTGAGAAACTTCTGCTGATTTTAATGAGATCAAAATATGCTGATATAAATAGTATGCTTCTGACATATAGAAGCACCCCATGACTGCAGATTCCCACACTCATTCTGCTGCCTCATTCATCACCACAAATATGCACTACAGCAAATCAAATTTAAGCCTAAAGTATATTAGCTGCAAAATGAGAAAAGCCTTCCTGTTGAAAACGTCACTCATATGTAAACTGCTGAGTGCTGGTTTTGGCAACTGAAAACTCAGTCCGAGAATTAGAAACCTTACAGTTCTGGACTGCCAGAATAATGCCCCATTCCACTCTGTAATAAAACCTACAGAGCACAACAAGTGAAGAAAAGCTTGTTAGACAGACATGTGTGTATATATACACAGATTATATTTTTATATATATATATATATGCTGGATGCAGTTTGAACTAGACCAAATACTATATGATGCCAGATGCACATCTACCAAAAAGCAAATAATATTTTGTATAGAATACAGCAGACTTACATTTGCAAAGGTGAACAAGCTAGCCACACATGCGGTGTTGCAACAAGCAAACTCCAGCTGAGTGTCACCATCATTTCCTGCCCTTGGTGAACATGCTTGTAACTTCAGCCCAACCACAACTGTTCAGCGTGCACACAAGTGCACTCATGCACAGAGAGCATCTCCAGTCCCCAAAACTACCCTCCCACCTTTCTCACATGCAAATCCAGGTATTATGCAAAATAAGAACGGACGTAAACAGGCCTAACGCGGCATATGATATGAGTAAAGAAAAAGATAATAAGGAATTATGAATATTCTTGTTTGGTCAATGGACTAGAAGCCAAAGTGGAAAATATTCAGCTTAATCTATTGGCGTAGAGGCTAGGGAATGTTACTTAAGATTTTATTTTAAACACTTGCAACAATTAAAAAAAGCTCATGGAGGTTAAAACTGTTGTTACTCATGGCTTTACTGAAAATGTCCATGAAAATACTTGCTTTAAATAGCCAAAGCAGACCGACAAGCTCTGTTGAAATAAAGTAAAACAGTCTGAACTCTATGATTAATCGATTAAAGTCAAGGGATGAAGCAACAACCAACTGTTACCTCTGTCTCTTCTGGAGAAAGCTGAGAAGGAAAAACACCGTTACCATCATTAGAGGCCTATGACAAAAATATAAAGGCATATGAATTTATTTAACACCCTCTTCTCTAGCCATTCCAGACATCCTCCTAGTCAAAATAAACCAGCAAGTGGAGTACAGTGAACTGTACCAAACAGTTTTCAAGTAATGGGAGTATTTAAGTCCTCATATTGCCTAATTTGCCCTGAAATGGAAGGCGAAGCAACCCGAAAATCAAAGCGGCTGGGTTTAATTAACCTATTTTCTTGGAAATACGGGCAAGAAGCCAAAGAAAAAAAAAGAAAAAAGAATGAGAATAACACGCCCAAGATCCCTTAAGTTGGATTTAACAGCTAGCCGGGTCGATTCCTCAGAGCACAGCAGCAAGATGAGAGACCTGTCCCTGTCCGTGTCCCTCTCCCCTGTCCCCTGGGGACAGGGGAGAGGGACACGGACAGGGACAGGTCTCTCATCTTGCCCTTCTGAGGGGGAGGCAGCGACAATCGCTCTCCCAAAGGGGTTTGAAGTCTTTAAACCGCTGAGGGGCTCTCGCCGGGCAAGAAAGAAAGGGGAGTTTTGCGCAATTAAATAAATAAAAAAAAAAAAAACAACCAACCCCCCCCCAAAAAAAATCAAAACCAACCAAACAAAAAAGCAAAACAAAACAATAAAACCCACCCAAACAAAAAAAAAAAAAAAACATATAACAAAAGGCCGAGAGGGGCTGCAAACGACACCCCCCCCCCCCCCATCCCATTCCATTCCATTCCCGGGGCTGCCCCAGCGCTCACCTGAGCTCCTCGCCCCGCAGGCAGCAGGAAGGAGAGGGATGGATGAAGGGAGGGAGGGATGGAAGGAGGGAGGGACCGGGGTGGGGAGGGAGAAGCCACAAACCGTCCGGCGCGGCTCTACCTGCGCCGGGGAGGGCGTCGCTCAGCAGGCAACGGGGGCGGGACGGCGGCTCCCGAGTGGCGGCGGCGCCGACCAACGGGGAGAAATCCCTTCCCTCCTTCCCTTCCCTCTTTCCCTTCCCTCTTTCCCTTCCCTCCTTCCCTCTCTCTCTCGGTCAGGAGGCGTTATTACCGCCCGCTCCCCCTCTTCCCAGGGTGTTTGGGTGATGCGAGCGGTCCCTGAGGGGCTGGGGAAGGGGCTGGAGAACAGGCCTTATGAGGAGCGGCTGAGAGAGCTGGGGGTGTTTAGCCTGGAGAAGAGGAGGCTGAGGGGAGACCTCATTGCTCTCTCCAGCTCCCTGAGAGGAGGTTGTGGAGAGGGGGGAGCTGGGCTCTTCTCCCAAGGGACAGGGGACAGGACGAGAGGGAATGGCCTCAAGCTCCACCAGGGGAGATTTAGGCTGGACATCAGAAAAATAATTTTCACAGAAAGGGTCACTGGGCACTGGCAGAGGCTGTGCAGGGAAGGGGTTGATTCACCTTCCTTGGAGGGGTTTAAGGCATGGGTGGACGAGGTGCTGAGGGACATGATTTAGTGTTTGATAGAAATGGCTGGACTCGATGATCTGGTGGATCTCTTCCAACCTGGTGATTCTATGATTCTATGATGCAGGGACGGAGCATCCCTGACCCTGCACTCCCCTGCGCCCCAGCGTTCCTCCGAGTCTTTTATTTGAAAAGAAACAACCCGACCGCCTGTAATTAGATCCAAGCCGTTAGAAACCCTCAGCGTCTGCTTCAGCCAACCCTTTAATGTGTGCGCTAAATCCTTGCAAAACTGTGTAGATGGGATGTGACCTGGCACGTGATCCCCATGGCTTCTATTTACACAGTGCGATTTAATCCCCACTTAGGAGAAAAACGGGAGGGGGATGCGGGAAGAACCACCCTGATTTCCCTGCCCAGCCTCCTGTGCCCCAAAATGATCGGCTGCTCTTTGATTTCATTCCCAAGTCGGTGGTTTCCTCTGCTAGAGTGTTTGTAGGAAACAGAAATCCATTTTTTTTTCATTTATAACATTCATACTTCATCAGAAAAGAGCACAAGCAGTTAGCAAAGCGAGCTCGCATGGCATCCCAAAAGACGAGGAGGATATTAAAAGATGGGGAATAGTGGTAGCATAACCCAAGAGTACAATATTACCTTGCACTTTATAGAATCATAGAATCACCAGGTTGGAAAAGACCCACCAGATCATCCAGTCCAACCATCCCTATCAAACACTAAACCATGTCCCTCAGCGCCTCATGCACCCGTCTCTTAAACTCCTCCAGGGAAAGTGACTCAACCCCCTCCCTGGGCAGCCTCTGCCGGTGCCCAATGACCCTTGCCATGAAAAAATTTTTCCTAATGTCCAGCCTGAACCTCCCCTGGCAGAGCTTGAGGCCATTCCCTCCTGTCTTGTCCCTTGTCACTTGGGAAAAGAGGCCAGCTCCCTCTTATTTGCTACAAGGGCTTAAGGAGATTCTGCCCACACAATGAAAACTCAAGCAATGATGTTCTGGCCAGGGTCAAACAGCAAAGCCAATGAAAAGCAACAGAAGCAGGATTAGTTTTGATTATATTGTTTAACATGGCTTCAAGTTGCTGCTGTTTGGGAATTCAGTTATTGCCAGAGAGCTTGCCCACAGCTGGAATTTAAAAACAGCTTGCAAAACAACTGGAAAATAAAAATGCTTGCAAACAACTGGAATTTAAAAACAACATACAGCAATTCCTTACGTTTCAGGTTTTATGAAAGTTAGTTTCTATAAATACAAGTTTTAGGACTAAATTAGCATTGCCCTTTTAAAGAGTGCAATTGTTTAACTAAAGGCACCAAATAGCCTGCAGCATCAAATTTGTTAGGCAACAAGGATATGTTGATATGTACACCTTTCCAGTGACTGTGTGATGTAATAATATAATCTTAGGTAACAGTATGTTTCCTATGCATGTGTAGCCTGTACCAGCTCCCACTGAAACACAGCTCAGACCACTTCTTGAGCTAGAAAGAAACTGAGTGCTCCCTGAGGATGTACAGTCTCCAGGCCCTGCAACAAAAAGGAAATAAACAAAGCAAAAATAAAATTCTCATCCAGTCCAAAATCTCCATCTGGAATCCTGCTGTATAGATATTGGACCACTTAAGGTTCCCGAAATGTTCAGGGCATTTACTGTTCCTGTATTCATCACAGCAAAAAAAACATGGCTGGAGAGCACCTCTGAGCTGTATTAAATTATTTTACTGGAATTATGTCAGGAAGGAATTTGATTTATCTATGGCTTTGTTTCCTTTCCTTTTGTTCTGCCCTTCTGTTGAGCAGAAACAATGAAAGTCCCTTTTGCTGGACTAAAAAAAGTTTAGAAATAAATTAATAGGCAGCCTTTTGAGAATAAGACCACCCTTTCTGTTAGAAAATCAACACACAAAGAAATAGTGACAGTCTGTTAACTGAGATGATAAAATACAAGATGGTTGCATACGTTAAGGGAAATGTATAGGCAGAAAGCTTCTGTCTGAATATAGATTGCTATTTTTCTTTCTTACTAGATCCATCAACACAAACCCATCCGGTTTCTAACAGCAAAAGGAAGGTGGTTAGGGTATTCCTTAACAACATGCACTTAACATTCGATTTATCCTTGCTCTTTGTTTTTTCTTTTCTGATTGATGGAGCCTCATGACGCTGTAATCTTTCCAGAGCTATTAAGAAGAGGAACTCCATTCTGTATAATGCAATGGGTATTTTTTTTATTCAGGTTCCCTTTGATCTAATATAATTCAGAATTAAATTACATGGCCTGAATTAAAGCTCTACCACTATGTGTCCTTTTAGCTTGCTCTTTCCTGTAGTTTTGTAAAGACAGTTCACAAAAATATTTCCAGTGGTGCAATGAAAGGGATTGTGTTTTGATTTCCAGATTTTTTTTTTTTTAATTATTAGGTGAAAGTAATTACTGCATGTCTCTTGAAGCCAAGGACATGCGATGATGTTTCATGTTTAAGCAATCATAGCCGCATGTGAGTGAACGAGCTTCCATACCATGTATATGGGCCAGGCAGAGAAAGGCTCATTGTGAGATACAAGTTATGTCCTATGGTTTGAGCTTAACAACTAAGACAAATAACACTTGAGAAGACCTTCTGCATTTACAGCAGGGGAATATATTTATCAGTATCCTTGTGGCCTAGAGGGTGTGAGCGGCAGCAGAGTTTTGTACATGGAAAAGTTATTGGATTAATCTGTCTTTCTTCAGATGTTCTTCAGATGACTGTGCACACGTATCTTCCGTCCTGGGCTGCAGTTATAGGTCTTGAAATTCATCAACATCTTCCCTTGAACACCAAAATAAATCTGTCCTTGTTTGTTTTCCTCTTTCCACCAGCCTTTCCCATCATACCGTTTCTGTCTTTATGACAGCAATTTTTATTTTATTCTTAGTCACCACTGAGAAGCTTGCTATCCCATGGACAATGCTTTGGCAAATGTTGCTGTTGTCCTGTCGCATTTACAGGCTGGTATTTCATAAGCTACTGAGTGATTCTTAACTCCCTGTATTTCCAGCTGACTGGATTTTAATTTTGCTTATTCACCACACAGTGACCAGTGCTATTATATGGCGCTACCTTTCATGTGTCTTTCTTGGTGGTGTTTCTAAATGCTTGCCTATTTCCCTAATCTGTCCAGGTCTCTGAGGTACCAGGTTTACCCCTCAAGTGCCTGATGTTCTTCCCATGTGAAGGCCTCTCATATGTGCTGGGAAATTCACTAATTGTTGCAAACACTTTTAGCAGCTTGATTCTGCTGTTCATTTCTGTGGTGATCAGAGCTCTGCAGCCATGGGGGAAGGTACATCTGCTGTCACAGCAACCTTTATTATTCTTTTCCTTACACATTGCTTAACTGACTGCTGTTTACTCATTCAGATGAGGGCAGAGAAAGCAGAAAGTCTTACAGTCTTTGCATGCTGGCCAAGAAGATGTGTGGCCAGAAGCAGTCAAAAAGGGGAAGACGAAAAACTAAAATGGAATGAATGTCCACCAGCCTGGCACTCAGAAAAGAATTATCCCTGTGGAGCGTACCACAGTGAAGAAAGGAAGCAGATGTTTCCTTCCCCATACCGAAAATGCTCTTCAAGAAAGTCTCTGTGTTTGCTCTGGCCTAAGACTTACAAAGCTGGAGTAGGATGAACCAGGCAACAAACATTAATAAGATGCACAGATTTACTGTGGTTGCTGTTGCCATGACCATGCACAGTGTGTACCTGCTGGGTAACATCACACGTGATAACTTTGCAGCCTCTCTCGGCAGCACTGCTGATCCATCCCAGGAGGCACCAAAGGAATAGGGAAAGTATACAACATGTTATTAAAAATATCCCAGAGGTCAAAAATGCAGGCTCTGGGGAGCCCAATCTTTTGTGTGTGTTTGTGCAGTACCTGCCACAATAGGATCTGGGAACTTGGAAATAGCTGAATTTCCAACAGTAACATTTCTCAGAATCATAGAATAACCAGGTTGGAAGAGACCCACTGGATCGTCGAGTCCAACCATTCCCACCAATCCCTAAATCATGCCCCTAAGCACCTCATCCACCCTCACCTTAAACACCTCCAGGGACGGTGACTCAACCACCTCCCTGGGCAGCCTGTTCCAATGCCTAACCACCCTCTCCGTGAAGAATTTTTTCCTAATCTCAAGCCTAAATCTCCCCTGGCGGAGCTTGAGGCCATTCCCTCTCATCCTGTCCCCTGTCCCTTGGGAGAAGAGCCCAGCTCCCTCCTCTTTACAACCTCCCTTCAGGTAGTTGTAGAGAGCAATGAGGTCTCCCCTCAGCCTCCTCTTCTCCAGGCTAAACACCCCCAGCTCTCTCAGTCGCTCCTCATAAGATCTGTTCTCCAGCCCCTTCACCAGCTTCGTTGCTCTTCTCTGGACTCGCTCCAGAGCCTCAACATCCTTCTTGTGGTGAGGGGCCCAGAACTGAACACAGGATTCGAGGTGCCGCCTCACCAGTGCCGAGTACAGAGGGAGAATAACCTCCCTGGACCTGCTGGTCACGCCGTTCCTGATCCAAGCCAAGATGCCATTGGCCTTCTTGGCCACCTGGGCCACTGCTGGCTCATGTTCAGTCGCTGTCAACCAACACCCCCAGGTCCTTCTCCTCCTGGCAGCTTTCCAGCCAGACTTCTCCTAGTCTGTACCTCTGCTTAGGGTTGTTGTGCCCCGAATTTATCACTGGTACTAAAAGTACCTGAACTTGACTTGCATCTGACTCTTCCATTTAGCTCCAGTGAAAATGAGAGGGCCCAGTTTTATTGGTTCTAGCTGCCAGGCTCACTGCATTTGAGGGCCAACTTGTCAAGTGGTCACTATGTGGTGAATAAGCAATCTAAAATCCAGTCTGCTGGAAAAACAGGGAGTTAAGAATCACTAAGCTTCTGCTTCACAGAGACAAGCATGTGCTTCAAGCAGTAACTGACTTGGATATGAGAGGCTGCTCTAAGCTTTTCAAGAAAAAATTATTCTGACTTTTTTTTTTTTAAATAGTAGCATTTTCCTATAAGAAGAAAAGCTAAACAAACTGGCAAGATAAGATTCTGGATTTGTCAGTCTTGTGCTGGTTTCATTCACGCCAGACGCTGTTTTATAACATTTACCCTCCTCCCCCTCATTGGTGACTATTACTCATTCTTCCAAGTATTTTAGTATTTATCTAAAATGCAGTCAGATGGAAAAAAATAGTCCTACTTTTTCCGTATTACTTAAGGCAGAAAATATAAGAGTACATGGAAGTTTACTGTATTCAGAGAGGATGTTGACAGAGATGTGATACAGGTCTCTGCTGAATCTGGCATCCAGGTGCTGTTCAGCTGGCAAAGGGCAATACAGCTATTGGGAAACAGCATAATTCAGTGCACAGTGGACTGGGTTGTCCTCCCCTACCAATTCCAGCCTGGTTATCTGGGTGGCTAGTGAGAGGTTCTCTCTGGAGTATAAGAGATAAAAAGATCCTGTGAGGCACAAAGGATTAGCAGAAATACTCCACGCCCCTAAGTCTTTTGCCTTTATAAAGTCTTATGTACTTGCAGATGGAAGACTTAATACATTGTCCATTGCAACCAAAGCTTCTGCTTGCTTCACTGGGCTCTGGGTGAGGCCCAAGCGTGCTTCTTATGTATTCTTTCTCCATAACTATTGTATAGTGTGGAACAGAAGCCCAGAGGTTAGGTCCCTGTTCTCCTTTTCTCAAAGGAACTGCACACAGTTTCTTTTAATCTTTGAAGACTGGCATGTTTTCTGCGGTGAGAATGGGTTACAGATTTCTCTTGCTAATAGCTTTGCTATTTTTTTTTCTTTGAATAGACACAATAGGAAAAAAATGTGGAAACATTAATGCACAAAAACTGCTGATGTTATTTCTTTACCTTGGGACCATGAAAACAAAAGGTAAGACAAGGCACTAAATTTCTATTTGGAAGGCATTTTCCAGAAGGCCATGGGAGAGATGCCTTTGCATTTCACTTCAAAAGTAAAAATAAATTAGATTGTTCAAACCTTGTACATTGTACCTACAAGGTACATTCCCTGCTAGCATGGGCAAAGTTTTCCATTGTGTGAACTCCTTGAAGTTGCTAGGGCTTCATTTGAGTGCATGTGATACTTAGTAAGGGTCAATGATGTCAGTTAACAAACACGACCCTGAGAACGTGTGCGAGTCCAGCTACAGACATTAAGCTTGTTGGCAAACAGTTATTCCTGACTGGCGTCAGAATGCAAAATCAGAGTATCAACTCCTCACATTCACTTGAAAATCGGGCTTCTGGCCTCCAACCAAAGAGCTGTTCCAAAGATTTCCTGCTCCAATGATCAGACGGTCTCCCAGTTCTCAGACTAGGCAGTTACAGCCAGCTGGTGCCTATTGATACTTTGCACCTCTGGACTTGCACTTCAGTAAAAAGTTAATGACCTATCCTCTGCCACAGCTGTTAGAGATATGTACTTAGGTAAGAATTTCACTAGAGGTGAGTGAAAAGCATGCCTGTTGCTGGTGTGAATTGACTCTTCATTTTACATTAGGAGATTTCCAACAGGAAAACTGTTCAGTCTAGTTGCCAAGTCTCGGTGGGAAAAATCTAATCTAGGTGGACTGAGTTCTGCTGATCTACAGTAGCAGCCCCTCTTCTTTCTGTACCGCAGCCATTAGTGTCATGGCCTGAGATTCAAGCCAGTTCAGAAGAATACTAGTACAGCTTATTTCCCATTTTCACTGCTGCCAGCAGACTTTATTTGACAGAAAAATACATCTTCCCAGACATCATAACCCTGACTCCACACAGAACAAACCAGTAAGTCGAGACAGATTTGCTTTTTTTATCATTATTATTTTGCCAGAGGCTAGCAATGGTTCCAGGCAGAAGATATGTCCAAGAAATAAAATCTTCACGTCTATTTGAAGTAGCATTACAGTTCTGGGCAGCTGCATCTAACCAGATCTGGAGCTGTTGAAATCAACAGAAAAGTCATCCTTCAAGTTCAATGACCTTTGGGTCATATGCCTCACCTAACAGATCAAAATGGTGAGTGGCTGGTATTTTTCTTAGCATTTCAAGACCCTGATGAGGATCCAGGCAGCTGCTGGGAGGGCAACCTCCTCACTCCATTGTTTCCCCATGACAACTGAAGCAAGACAGGCTACTCAGTGTATTGCTTAATGCATGCATTTATCCATGCTGTCTTTCTTAGCAAACTGAGGAATGGGTCTCTGTGGTTAAGAAAGTTTGACAATGATAAAGCAATGGGAACCTTCAATTGAACTCAAAGGTGATTGCTGAGAAAGAAAAGAATAAAAGTATTTATGGCATTAGTGTCACAGTCTGACATGCCTGAATGACACAGTAAAATAGAGGAAAAGCAAACTCCCACACAGCCTGCCTTGGGCAAACACAAATGTAGAGGTCACTAGCAAAAGGCATGAAATAAGTTTACTCACCTGCAGCCCAGGTATAGCCAGTTAATCACAATCACCTTGGTCGTCAGTTGCTGAGCAGGCAAGTAGTCAGTTGGTACACATTCAATTAATAGCGTTGTCAACCATGACAGAGATGTGCAGCAGCCTTTCCACTTTCCTGCCTCCAGAAGAGGTGTGGAAAAGGGATATCACTACAAAGTTTTAAAGCCAGCCACTTTTAAAATCTCTCTCTTTTAAATACAAATAGTTGCTATTTTCTGATGGAATTAAAAAAAAAAAAACGAAAGAAAAAATCAAACTGTTGAAAAGTTAAGCAAATACTACAGCAGAAATGTTGAGGTCTGCACATGTGTAGGAACCAAGAGTGAATGACTGTATTTTAAAGTCTTTAAAAAGGGAAAATCCTCCATTCATAACTGAAGAAGAAAAATATCTGGCAGAGACACAGAGCTGTTCGTGTACATTCATTATCATGCTAGTTAGTATAATGAGATGGAAAAAACCAGCTACCTATTGGGAATTTAGGTGCTTATCTCGGCTGTTAGAAGTAATAAAGGTGAAAAAAACTCTTGGAGACAGACATCTTTGAAAAGATGAAATTAAATCACATCTGGCAGCAGGTGATATACAATTGTCTAGTGAGAACTGAAATAAGAAGCAGCTAAATTCAGGAAAATCCATCTCGCAAAATGAAAAATACACTTTGATTAAATGGGCTGTTTATCTGACCTCAAAGAGCTAAGGCAGTGTGTTATGGCAAACATTTACTTTGCAAGGAGAAAATGAAAATCATAGTAGTTGCTCTTTAGAATGGAACTCATGTTGCTTTTAGGAATCATATAGTTTATAGACTTTTAGCTCAGTGCGACGTAAAGAATTAAAGGTGCGTTTCTGAAGCAGCTGAGGGACTATAATAGGCTGGAAGCAAGCAGTCATAACAGTAGGGGGAGAAAAGCAAGCAAATAAGCCTTCCATGTACTCGCTTCAATAATACAAAATAAAGTCACTTGCTAGTGGTGGGAAAAGCATTTGTTTCCTAAATCAAAAGCATTATTTCAATATTAACATAATGGCAAGTAAATTATGAGGGGATGCAATTAATTTAGAGCCTCGAAACGCTGTCAGTAAAGTCTTTTTCAAAGAGGTGATGGAACCTGAGAATCAGAGGTGAAAGTTAAAGTTCTGTCATGAATTAAAAACTAGCTGAGAGAGAGACTACGAAGAGCTAGAATAAATTACTACCTCTTAAAATGGAAAAAGGTTAATAGTGGGATGCCCCATGGACCCTGGCTGGAGCCAGTGTTCTGTATATTATTCAGAGTCTGAAAGACTGAACAGTCTGATAATAAAATTTGCTTATGATACAGATTATTTGGGCTTGGCATAGTTTGGGAGGATTATAACGAATACCAGATGGATCTAATAAAGCTCCTGTAAATGTTTGGAAGCAATATAATTGTAAATGAAGTCCCAGCAGAGAAAGTTCTATAGTTGCACACTTTTATGCAGTGGGGACTCTGAATAAACTAACCCCTGGGGATAACAATAATCAGAATTGGCAAGACCATTCAAAAACTACCAGTAAAAAAGCCAACGTGATTGCTGTCACCTCAAGACTGTTTGCAAATATGAACTGACTTTGCCAAAGAGCTTCAGCAGGAGAAGACCTATAAATGTTTGAGGGCTAGATTGAAAAAAGTGAAGTGGTAACTGGAGCACTTGGCAAAGGTACAGGAGAACCAGTTCCCCTCCCTCCCCTATGAGGGAGGTACATATCCCATGGGGAAATGCCAGTGCTACTGCAGCACGAGCTGTGACAAGGGGTTTGGGTTGAGGGATTTCATTTACTGCAAGAAAAAAACAAGAGAATGAATTTGTGACTTCGGCAGTGATTCAACTCTTCCCAAGAAGATGCTGTGCTTTATTGCCTCTACCTCATGTAGTGTCCTCAGTTAGTTGCGTGCCACAACCTCCTTAATTCCTTTCAGTTATCCCAGAAAACGCTTTAGATAGGTAGTTAGGGCTCCCACATTGTAGATAAGCATTTACTCACTGAATAAGTGGGAACAGTAGCATTGGAGGATTTGATTATACTTTCTTCTGCTTTTCTTCTATGCAAAGCCTTCATCTGAGGCTGAATGGAGTATTTATGTCAAATGAACTAGTGTTATTCAGGTTTTATTTTCACAAGGAGTAGATAGACTTCAGCCTTGATTGTAGCCAATTTTTTTTTGTTTAAATTGTCCAGCTTAGCTGTCAAGTCAGTTTGTGGTGCTCAAGATGCTAGTGCATGTTGACAGCACATCCAAGATATCTGTGGAATGCTCAGCAGATGTTGAAAAGTGAGTAAAGTATTAACATTTATAAGAAGAAAATGAAAGGTAGTAAACAAAACAATACCACACTAAGCAATGTGCTTTTGGTCTTTACTTTGTCAGTTAACAAAAGGCTGCTGCAGAGAAGTCTGAAACTTAAAGGCATTTTTTTCAAAGATATCCCACGCTGCAGCTTTTTGCATTCTCACACTGTCCTTTCATTTACCTCTTTTCTCCTTTGTTCCTTCACCAGACTCACATGCCTTGTAAGTGCAGACCCAAACATTCCCTCTACTATTTTTCATCAATTTTTCCCCTTTTCCTGATCTCAGCTCTTCAGGTGGCTATCCTGTCACTCATGGATGTATTTGACACTAAGAGTAACTTGAATTTCAAAACCAACTTGTTTAGCAGGTACATGCTAAAAATCTTTATGCTTTCAATTCTTGAAATCTCACAGTTAAAAGAAAATGATCCAGACATAACCAGCTGACAATTTCACAAACTATGACTGTCATCATAAAAGTTTCACAGTGTCAGTATGAGGTGTATGTTCCATATTCAGCCCCAAAAAGAAGAAAAGCGACATAGACAATGTGTTTGTGGGGAAAAATGGAGTGTGCTGCTGGGGCTTCTCTGTTCTCAAAGTAGCTCAGGGAGGAGGTGCCCGGGAAGGTGGCTGTCACTTTTGTCCACAAAATGTAGGCTGAATGGCAATGACATCTTCGAACTGGCAGCTGAAAAGATGAGTCATTCAGGTGAGATTTCTGACTATAAATGAGGGGGGATTAGAGTAAGAAACTCCCCAGGGAAAGAGAAGAGAGCGTTTAATGAGTAGCAGAATTTATGGAGTCTGATCTCTGGCAGATTTGTTTCTCTAAGTTTCCTACAAAGCTCCACTTGATAAACCCAGTTTTCCCCATATCTTTTCCAGTTTACCTGTATGTGCCTAAGCTCTCCTGCAATAGTCTCACCTCACTCCAGGTCCTCTAATTACCAGGCAGGGAAGAGAACAGATGTGCTGTACCTGAATTAGAGCTCTGCACCTGGTCAATTAGTAGCACAGACTAACAGGCCAGCCTGTTCTAACCTGAAAGAACAAAGGCTGATTTTTGTCTCCTTTCCCTGCATCATGAAGGAAATAATAGGGTTTTTTCTGTCTAACCACTGATTTTTTACATGATTTGCAGGAACTTTGCAAATTTGCCAACTCTGTCTGCTGGTTTATAGTTGTTAGAACTATTAGATGGGCGAACAAACAACTTGGCTTAGTAGGCAATTGTTTCCTTAAGGAAACACACTAAAAATAGTTTTCCGTTATGAATGCCTAGCACTCTGGGGGCTCTTTTCAAAGTAAATAGGGTTAAATCATTTTCAGCCATTTTAAAAGAACTAAAGCCTAGTTATCTGATCCAGCTGAAATAACTTTGTAAATGGAAATTAGCACCTAGAAATACAAAAGAAGACAAAGGCAAAAGAATCTCTAATAAAAGCTGAGTTGAAGCTTTGCCAGCAGGTTGGAAAAGACCCATTGGATCATCGAGTCCAACTGTTCCTATCAAACACTAAACCATGTCCCTCAGCACCTTGTCCACCCGTCCCTTAAACCCCTCCAGGGAAGGTGACTCAACCTCGTCCCTGGGCAGCCTGTGCCAGTGCCCAATGACCCTCTCCGTGAAAAATGTTTTCCTAATATTCAGCCTGAACCTCCCCTGGTGGAGCTTGAGGCCATTCCCTCTCGTCCTGTCCCTTGTCCCTTGGGAGAAGAGCCCAGCTCCCTCCTCTCCACAACCTCCCTTCGGGTAGTTGTAGAGAGTAATAAGGTCTCCCCTCAGCCTCCTCTTCTCCAGGCTAAACACCCCCTTCTCAACTACCACGCAGAAGCATCCTACATACTAACTGCAGCTGATGTAGACTGGTAGTAAATTTTGGTAACACGAAGTCTAAACAGAAGTAGCACATCCCAAATCCTGCAGTGAAGGAAGAGACGTGAAACAGAACCACCAACTCTTAGGCTTATCATGCACACTGTGCTTTTTCACATTAACTGGGAAAATTGGGGTCCTGGAAGTCTGCAAAGAAGAGCTGGTGATAAAATGAAGGGTTCTCGAAAAGAAGTGGTCTCAATAAAAAGAAAGTGGCATGGAAAGGGCACGTGATAATCATGGCTAGAGAAAAGCTCCTGAAAGTGGGGGAAGATCCTAGAGACCAGAGGGCTGCGTGTAGGTGAATGCCAGGCTATAACCTTCCTGGATGGACAGTGTTGTCCCCGCTAGAAAGGGAAGTCGAAATCTATTGGACATAACATTGTGGTAGTGAGTGAGTGGGTGAGTGAAATACTTAAAAGGGTAAAAGTTTTAATCTTGTTGGTTGTTAAATAGCTTCCAGATCCACTGTCAGCTGTCTCATCCATGGCACTGCCCTTTTTAAAGAAGCCTGAATTTCCTGAGCTGGAGATGGTGTTGGCTCATGTGACTTTTGTACATTTCTTTGTTGTTGTGAATCAAAAGGCTCTCATGTAATTACTGTTTTCCTCAAAAGGTTTCTTAGTGGACACAGAAGCACGCCAAAGCACAACTTCCAACAGGAGAGGAACACTGACAGTTTTAATTATGAAAGGAGGCACTTGAAGCAGAGTAATGCAGTTTAAAAGGTAAACGCTGGTCTGGCTTGAAAAACTGCTGATATCTTAAATATTTGTGCATGGGATGGGCCTTTTCCAGATGTCATAAAAAATCTGGAAATCTGTCAATGTTAAGAAGCCTACAAATTATTAAAATATGTTCAATTAAAATTTGCTTGACAAATTGTATTTTTCAGGCACACAATTGTGTTACAATGCAATAAAATTGATTAGTGTGTTGCTGAGTCATAGTAATTATTTTTCAAGCAAATTGCCAGCACCTAATAATGACATACCTTTGACTGACTAAGCCCAAGTCCTTTTTGTGGTGTGAAGTGAAGCACTGGAGACTTGCAATGACATCTTCAATCTTACTGTACACTAAGCTCATCTAGATAATAAGCACTAGTCTTGTATTAGCAATCTGCTTGTTCTTTCACCTCTGTCTCCACCATAAATTCTTGCAACTCTTTCTGATGGTCAAATATGTGCTTCATGACCATGTTAACCTGCCCATGTGGATATAACTGTTTGTCATTGTTTTCAACAAAGTCTTGTTAGTCAAGCTGAAAAAAGTCAGAGATCTCTATTTCCTGGGTTGTGAAGAACCACTTTCTTTGACAGCATGATACCTTAACGTAGCTCAGGGCAAGCATTTTCTTCTGACAATGTTCCAGTGATGTAACCATAAAAAGCTGCAAATAATTATCTTCTCAGTGAGTTTCTGAAACTTACTGGTGAGGGGAGTAAGACGAAGTAGCAAGAACTCTGTAGTGAAACTCTTGGAAGGAAAAGGAGGATATAACTAGTTGGGCAGGTCATTTCCATTTCACTTATTACTACTAGATCTTCACAACTGTGGATCAGGAAAACAGCGATGATCTTATTTTCTACAGAATAAACCTGTGCTCCATGTTTTGTTTAGGACTATTTTTGTAGACTGTGCCCATTGCCTGTTTAAAAGAATATTGTTGCAGCGTCCTTCAGCTTGGTGAAATGACTATTGTGCAAAAACTCTGGTTTGCTCCCTGAAACCAGGATTTCCAGCTACCATTTTTTCCCTGATGAAGCACAGCTCTTCCTTTTTCAGGTCCCTGTAAAGTTCCACAGTGCTTTGCATCAGACCACATACATGATGAGTAACTCAAATTCGAGGGGTAATTATCCCAAGGGATCTTTTCACTTTGTTATATCTGACCACTTCTTGGAGGCTCACAGAAATATTATTGCTGTTGCAATTTACCTTAGAACTTCAGTAAAGTTCACATTGTATAAGAACATAACACTGACTGCAAAAGGATGACACAATTACCTTAACAAAGGGAACAGCCATCTGATTTATTGTAAATGCTATTCCTGGAAGAAGGTAGAATATGTAGATTTAGTCTCTGGTTGGTATAGTCGCTGAACTAGGCATAATGCTAAGTGAACAAACCTCCATTTACTTAGGAAGTGGCAAATAACTATAGTGGAGTGGTAGTGACTTTTACACAAGTGATGTAGAGGTAGAATCTGGTTTCTTGCATAACAGTAGCTCTTTCAAGGTCACAGCTTGATAAGGCCTATTCATGTTTGCAGAACACCCACACTAAACACATCAGGATGCCTAGAGTAGGAGAAGGTGTTAAACACCACACTTTATTTGCACGAGCTGGCTTTGTAGTGACTTCTGCCTTCAATTTGTACAGGTCGCTGCACTGAAAGGGAGAGCTGCTGTTGGCACGTGCACACGTGTCCGTGTCCTTTAGAGCTGTGGCTCTTACTGCAGCTTTTCAGGGAGCTGTTCCCTGGTTAGGAAACACTGTTTTTTTTTCCATGCTAAAATATCAAGCAGCTGTGCAAATTTGCATCTGTCTTTCTAGTAGTTGCTGATAAGATGATGAACCAAAGCTATGGCAATTGGAACTGAAGAGGGAAATAACTTATTCCATTAGCAGTAAAGCAAATGAAGCCTGACATCTTACAAATTTATTTTCTGTGTCCTGAGTGCTAATCCATATAAGTAATCCAGCTCTTGCCTATGTTTCTTGCAACGCTGCCATCACCATGCCCCTGGTCTTTGTCTCTCCTAAATCCCCCCTTAAGCTCCTCCCACAGTCTCTTGATCTGTTCATACAGCATCCAAACACCTACTTATGTCCCTTGTTCACAGCCTTCAGGCTTCCTGCTGAGCACCAGCGAGCACAGGGTATGAAGAGCTACAGGCAGAGTCACTGGTTAACCAGCTGCTGTCAGAGAGAAGCTCAGCTGAGTTTCTCCTGCTGCTCCTTCTTTCTTGCCTCCATCCAGTCACCTGTCAGATCTTCGTGCCTCTGAGATCTCTCCCCAGCCATCCCTTTTGCGGAAATTGGCCAACATGTTCAAAACTTCTTGACAAAGACTTTCGTTTTCTTAAGACATGACAGTGAAAAAAACAAACCAACCTGCTCTTTTTTTTTTTTTTTTCCTAAGAAAAATAACCCACTAAGAGGAGTGTGCACACTTAGCATCCTTATGCACTGGACAGTGAGAACCTGGTGAAGGACTGGAGGTGATGGTGCTCCGAATGACAAATATCTAGGGGAAAAAACTCCAGTTCAGCTCTGCATTTCTTCTTAGGCAAAGCATCACTTATGCCTAGAGGTTTGGATGATGCGCAAACATGAGCAGGAGAGCATTCTGCTGCCACCCTCAAAGCCAGGGGGTTATTGTGGCTCTGCTGCAGCAACACCACTGCTCACAGCGAGAGAGGTGTGGGGTAACATCCAGAGCATTACTCATGTCCTTCTGTCTGCAGATAAGTGATGCTGGCAGTCCCTGATGGCTCTCCCTGGGCACTGAGCCCAGAAGGACCGTCATGTCTGAGGGGGAAGGCACTGTGCAAGTTCACGGAAACTTAATTCTGTAGATGTCACCTGAAAGGTTACTGACATCTCAGCTGTGCCAGCAGTAACAACTCTTGTCCTCTGGTGTTACTATTCCTGTGGGCCACCTCTGTGTGATCAGTGGCAATACAGGTGACTGCTGGATCATTCATCGTAGGGAACCTGTTAGCTACACAAAATCTTGTCAGAGTACTTCGTTCAGTAATAAATGAAAAACGAGTCTTGCTTACCAACAGCATCCTAGTAGTAGCCCTTACACTAACAACTCAGTAAAGCTTTGCATGAATACTTTTGTCCTGCAGATTTCATGATAGGAGTAACGTAAGTGTGAAACTCAGTTGGCAACTGACCAAGTACTGGTTCCAATCCCAGTCATCAAGAAATGGAATAGCGCGCACAACCTCACTGCTGGGAGAGATCACTAGCCCTCCTGCTAGCATTAGGGAGGAAGAATATGCAACGAAGATGATTCATTCTTTTATTTCCCACATAAGCATGTAGGAGTACTCCTAGCCTTTTACCATAACCTAAATTTAAAGAAAAGCAACAACCTGTTTCCAATTCAATAACAGAAGCGTATGACAGTTTATATTAGCCTGAGAAATAAGGGAGGACACGGTAGGACGTACTTCCCTTCTTTGATGTTCCACATTCTGCAAATTCATGATATTTACATGCTATATTAAGCCATTTGAAGAGCTGCCGTCAGCCAGAAGCAGCAAATAAATTAGTGGAAGAATAGATTTGAAGAGTCATAAGGAGAGAAGGCCACATCTTATCAGACTTCAGACTAATGAATATAGCACAGCCATGATGAGATCCTTCTAAGCTGTTATAAAATGTTTTGACTTACAGAAAAATAGATAAAACAGACAAAATTCTCAAGTAAAGATCGATCTGAGGAACTGGATTTAAAGACATGACTTGCTTAAGCAGTAACAAACAAGCAGATAAGCTCTTGATTCAAGACACATTTATATCCATGGATACTACAATAGAAAGTTGGGCCACAAAGATATGTTTTCCTCCATTTTATGCTGACAAAATGATGGCTGAGGCAGATATTAAGTGCCTGGTTCTTTACTGAGTACTGCCCATGATCCTGAAGATGCCAAGGGAGCCCAACTGATTTACAGAAACCAGAAATTTGCCTATGAGAAACTATAAACAGAAGCTCTGGTGTAGGTGACTCATGATACAAAGTTAGTGATGACTTGTAGGATGAGATTATAACTTCCAACAGCACCTTGAATTTGGAACCTGTATCCTGGATTTTCTAAAGATTTGTTGGAATTATTCAAAACAGTATCCCAAAATTTAACTCAGGGAAAAAAGTAACTGTGAAAAAGGAAGTTCTCAATACTCCTCTCTCTCTCTCTCTCCACTGCTCAGTGGTATAAAGTTATGAATCATAAAGTGTTGGTTTGAACCACCATACTTCCCAGTTACTTAGAAAACTACAACATGGAGAAATATCTTAATTTACCTCCTGTATATCTCTAGCCATTCTAGTTGTCACAGAGACCACCTCATTCTGCATGGTTCCCCTGCTGTAACTCCATGTGAGCTACAGCCAGATCTGCAACTACAAAAACATAAGTTTAGATCATTAGTTTCCGAAGCTGTGCTGGTGCCAGCAAAACTCCACTGAAAGAACCACTTAAAAGGACACCTTTCTCCTTATACTATGTATGTTTTATCATTTTGTAGCGTGCTGCCAAATGCAAGAGTTCAAGCTACTGTAACTCTAGCAAGCTGACGGAGATGAACCAATTTTTACCACTCAGAATCCTGGCTCTGTTTCCACATTCTTGTCCACCCACTTCTTCTGTTTTGTTCCACAAAACCACCTCATGCCTGGGCTATTTATTGTCAAATGTGTAACATTTCTCTCTAATTGCAGTGAGAGAGTAGATGGACTTGCTAGCTCTACGTGAAATTGTAGCATCACTTAAATAATTTCAGAAAAAAATATCAGCTCTGAATAAAGACAACAGTGAATGAAGGAGTAAAGCACAACCATCTGTAGTAATTCCAGGGCATGAAGTAGTCCTAATAACTCCAGAGTGTCAGTCAAGTGTTTCAGAAAGTTTCAAGAGTTGAGCAAATTGTTTTCTGGCACTGTACAGAAAAAACCCCAACTTTAAAAAACCCCTCCAGGCTGCTTGCTAATTCAATTGAAAGCAATTTGTTTCTTTATATAGCTTGCAGCATGCAAAACTTTGCAAAGAGAGTTAAGAGTTGACAAAAGGGATGAGTCAGTGACTTAGTGAAGGAAAGAGGATTTTAGACACGTGGGGTAGCAGGCATGACGCAGCAGCCCTTTGCTGTAGGATGCTGCAAAAGTGCAAAACAAAGGAGACTTCGGGTTTGTCAGCAAGGGGACACTTGGTGAGTTAAGCCAATTTGTCTGACCATGGCAAATTAACATGCATAAAAGTCCCAAATGGATGTCCTGGTTTAAGATTAAAGTGGTCCTAATGTGACTAAAGTGGTCCTTAATCCTTAAGGATTTAGTCCTTGGTGAAAGGTTGCTCTGAATTGATTCAAAGGCATTTTCTAGGATGAAATATTCAACAAGCAGATTTCTGCCTTGTTGAGTTATGCCTACTGACTTCATATTTTTTCTTAACTCACTGTAATATTGCTGAATTTCCTCATGAAACACAGCCTTCCTTTGAAATAAGAGCATTCAGAGTGGAAGAGCAGAACAAGTCTTGGGCAAACCAGAGCCAAGCTCTGCATTCAGGGCACTGACGACTGCACAATGTTCAGAGAACAGGTAAAACCAGGGCTAAAGCACTAACCAAACTTGCCACGAGATAAAACTTCCCGGGCACAAGCCCAGAGGTAACCGCCCTAGACCAACAGCACACAAGCCACCGTTCCCAGGTTACATCACCTTTGCTAATATAGGAATCACTCTGTGGTTTAGCTGAGGTAGAAATTTCCAGACGGGGCAGATCAATCTTAGTTCAAGCAACAACGCTATGTCCTCTGCGTTTAAAAGAGGGGCATAGGAGGTAATTAGGGTTACAAAAGCAGTTGCAAAGGTGCTTTGGGGGCGAACTGCCATGGTCACTTCCCCATCTCATGATGCAAAATACACTATGTGCTTAAAGATGAAGAGAATTATGCTCCTCCTGATTTCCCCCTGTAAATCCACCTCTGCAAGGCCTAAGAAGATAAGCCTAGAGGGAGGCAGGATCTCTAGGGCACATCCAGACCTTCTGCACTCAGCTCCGGGACGGATTGTCAGCAGCAAATGCGTCAGCTTGTGCAGAGCAACACCTCTCTGCTAGAGCCCAGACATGGCTCAGGTTCATTTTACACAGCCCCAGCAGCTGTTCCAGACTAGCAGCTTCCCTGAGAACAGCCAGCAAATTAAAACTGACATAATTAAAGGAGAAAAATGTCAATCCTATCTTTGCTCCCAAGGACACTGGCAGCAGGAGGAGTATGGGGATTTTTCCTGACTCTTGAACTTGCTTCATTCTCATTTTAAAGTCTTCCATTGAGGAAGATACAAAAACATTTATTTTCTAACAAGGGAGGACAAAACTATGACACTGAAGGAAACTGGACAGGTTGCATCAGTCTTTGAACATTTTTATATGCTTACCTAACCTTCTAATATGCATTTACCTGCAACTTGGGACTGTCTACTTCGGCTATTATTTATCATAGAATCATAGAATCACCGGGTTGGAAAAGACCTATCGGATCATCAAGTCATAGAATCATAGAATAACCAGGTTGGAAGAGACCCACCGGAGTCCAACCATTCCCATCAAACACTAAACCGTGTCCTTCAGCACCTCATCCACCCATCCCTTAAACCCCTCCAGGGAAGGTGAATCAACCACCTCCCTGGGCAGCCTCTGCCAGTGCCCAATGACCCTCTCCGTGAAAAATTTTTTCTTAATGTGCAACCTAAATCTCCCCTGGCGGAGCTTGTGGCCATTGCCTCTCATCCTGTCCCCTGTCATTTGGGAGAAGAGGCCAGCTCCCTCCTCTCCACAACCTCCCCTCAGGTAGTTGGAGAGAGCAATGAGGTCTCCCCTCAGCCTCCTCTTCTCCAGGCTAAACACCCCCAGCTCTCTCAGCCGCTCCTCATCAGGCCTGTTCTCCAGCCCCTTCACCAGCTTCGTTGCTCTTCTCTGGACTCGCTCCAGAGCCTCAACATCCTTCTTGTGGTGAGGGGTCCAGTCATTCCTATCAAATACTAAACCATTCTGGCACTCCGCACAAGCTGGTGTGGGGAGACATTTCAGTCTCAGCCTCACTCCTATTGAAGAATTAAGCCAGGTGCAGAAGAACCCTAACAGTGCTTGTATGCCCTGTATATAACAGCCTCTGATTGATAGATACGGGTGTGGCAAGTGCTAGGGTAATTTTCGTGGTGAAACAGGCCAGGTGAATGGGCAGGACGAGCACAATCATCTCTCTGAATGACAGTAAATAGCTAAATGTACCTGCAGTACTGAGTTCAGCTACCGCTGCCTGCTCAGTCCTTGGACAGATAGACAATTCAGGCAAAATACTGAAGAACAGGTATATTACTGGTAAGGGGCTACACCATCTGCTGATATTCCCAATGCACAGTGCCCCCAACAACCACAAACTGCACATTGTGGGGAACACTTTGGATCTCGGCTCTCTTTCATGATGTGGGATGTCACTGGACAGGAATGGAAACTTCCTTCCATCGTGCTATAGCCTGCTCGTGTGACAATCGAACCCAGAGTGATGAGAAACAACAGGTACAAACCTATACACGCGTACATGTCTGTGTGTAAGACACACAGAGGAAAAGAAAATAAACTGGATTTTCTCTGTATCAAGGTGCATTTGTCTGGTCTGGCAGCAGTGAGCCAGGAATCTTTATTGCTGCACTTACCTGGTGATCCCAGTGGCTAAGCACATCTGAAAAGTGTCTAGAAAAAAAAAAGAACAGACAGCATGGTCTTTCTCTGGGGAGCTGCTGGGTGGAAGTGTCGATCTGCTGGAGGGTCGGGAGGCTCCAAAGGGACCTGAACAGGCTGGACTGCTGGGCTGAGACCAATGGCAGGAGGTTTAACAAGGCCAAATGCCGGGTCCTGCACTTGGGGCACAACAACCCTAAGCAGAGGTACAGACTAGGAGAAGCCTGGCTGGAAAGCTGCCAGGAGGAGAAGGACCTGGGGGTGTTGGTTGACAGCCAACTGAACATGAGCCAGCAGTGGCCCAGGTGGCCAAGAAGGCCAATGGCATCTTGGCCTGTATCAGAAACGGCGTGACCAGCAGGTCCAGGGAGGTTATTCTCCCTCTGTACTCGGCACTGGTGAGACCGCACCTCGAGTCCTGTGTTCAGTTCTGGGCCCCTCACCACAAGAAGGATGTTGAGGCTCTGGAGCGAGTCCAGAGAAGGGCAACGAAGCTGGTGAAGGGGCTGGAGAACAGGCCTGATGAGGAGCAGCTGAGAGAGCTGGGGGTGTTTAGCCTGGAGAAGAGGAGGCTGAGGGGAGACCTCATTGCTCTCTACAACTACCTTGTGGAGAGGAGGGAGCTGGGCTCTTCTCCCAAGTGCCAGGGGACAGGACGAGAGGGAATGGCCTCAGGCTCCGCCAGGGGAGATTTAGGCTTGAGATTAGAAAAAAGTTCCTCACGGAGAGGGTGGTTGGGCATTGGAACAGTCTGCCAAGGGAAGTGGTTGAGTCACCGTCCCTGGACGTGTTTAAGGTGGGGGTGGATGAGGTACTTAGGAGCATGATTTAGGGATTGGTGGGAATGGTTGGACTCGATAATCCAGTGGGTCTCTTCCAACCTGGTCATTGGATTCTGTGATTCTGTGACTCTGTGAAATTAGCTGTGATTCTGCAAAGACAAAACAAAGTGGTCACAGCAGAGTGAAAGTGCAGGAGCTGCAGATGAGTCTTGTGCTGCTGGAGCTCTCCTTGCACCCTTGCAGCGAGGTTAAGTCCCCAGCCTGTGGAATCAGGTGAGCTGGCATTAGTGTTCAAGCCTCTTTAAGGCACAGCTTTCTAAGCCAGGTATCATGGAGGGAAGCAGCCTCACCTGCTCGAGGAGAGAGAAAGAGAAGGGTGAAACAGAGAAATGAAAATGGGATGTGATGAAGGAGAGAGCAGGAAGGATGGGCTGGAAGTTTCAGGTATAAGCTAAAGCCAGTGGAGCTGATGGTGTTTCATAGAATCATAGAATCACCAGGTTGGAAAAGGCCCATCGGATCATTGAGTCCAACCATTCCTATCAATCACTAAACCATGCCACTCAGTGCCTCGTCCACCTGTGACTCAAGCCCCTCCCTGGGCAGCTTGTTCCAGTGTCCAAGGACCCTTTCCATGAAAAATTTTTTCCTAATGTCCAGCCTGAATCTCCCCTGGTGGAGTTTGAGGCCATTCCCTCTCGTCCTGTCCCCTGTCACTTGGCAGAAGAGGCCAGCACCCTCCTCTCCACAACCTCCCCTCAGGCAGTTGTAGAGAGCAATGAGGTCTCCCCTCAGCCTCTTCTTCTCCAGGCTAAACACCCCCAGCTCTCTCAGCTGCTCCTAAAAGCCTTTCTTCTTCTTAGCAGAATTAGGATGACAAAAGCCCAGCTCTCAGGAAAAAGTAATTGAGAACCGCGATAAAAGTAGGGTCATGTTTGTATAGCTGGACTCTTGAATGCTATCTTGGCACTTTCAGCATGAGTACCAAGTGCAAACCCAAATGGTACTTGCTAGAATGTCTAACCTCCCTCCTCTTTTTTTTTCAACATTAATGTCTGATTTCAGATTTATTGGAGGAATCGCTTTGATTTCTTCTTAATGTTTACCTAAATGTTTTCAACACAGGTTTTAGACAACATATTCTTCACAGACTAAATACTTTTCTTTTTTTTGTGAAATAAAATTCACAAAACAAGCAGTGTTTGACTTTTGCTGCTTCAGACCCCTTGGAGTGTAGTCCGCAAACACAACAGCAGCTCTGCTCTTTTCAAGGGCGTCCTGCCCAGAGTGCAGTGCAAAACCGCCTAAGGAGGGCTGAATCTGGGTCAGAATCTTGCAACAAACAGCGAGAATAAATCACAACCATTTTCATCTCGTTAAGTTTTTTGTCATCCTTTAAGAAGAAGAAATCTGGAACAGTTGCAGTAAGTTCTGCAGAGGGCAGCAGTGAAGGGCAAGCAGAGCTGTGTACATTGTGGACAATGAGTTTATGAGACACAGGGATGAAGACATTATTCTGTTTTTGAACCGCCCATTATACCTCTATGTCTAAACATTAATTGCTGTTGTCAAGAGAAAAGTGATTTACCTTAAGATAAATTTTATGGTCTGTGATCGGCAAGCTATTGCTCCATGTTAAATTAATTTTCAATTTTATTTCTGCACTGCAAAACTTGCAGCATCACAGTCATACAATGCCAATTTTGCTAAAGGAAAGTCAGTGTTTCCCAGTAAACAACTTCACTACCAAGTCCGCAGGCAGCGCATCCAACCCACAGGCCTTGCGCAGTTTGAATTGTACTTCATACATAGTTAAACACACAGTATTGCTCATTTAGCCTCCTCTTATTCGCTTGTAGTTCTAATAAGCTAAGCGTTAATGCTGATTTACGGAGCTGCCCTCAGTATGAAATCTGGCACAATACTCCTCTCTCAGGACAGGCAGAGCCTCGCGTAACAAGAGACTTGCAGCAATTGAAGAGGAAGATTATATACAATCCTACTGCATTAGGCACAGCTAACCCCACAAGCTTTCTGAACAATACACGGAGGTGCAGTGCATCTTCTGCTGATGTTTCTCTAATAGGACTTCCAGAAGATCTGAGTCTTGACTCAGCGTGATGACACGAGAATGGGGCAAAATCAATAGCTCTGCTCCTAGCGCTGGGAAAAGCTTTGTCTGTAATGACTGTAGAGGCTCCCCGGGTGTTTCCAGTGGCGCTCGACACATGCTGCTCTTCTCCAGGCCCCAGCACGGGCAGTTCCCTTTGAAAGGAGAGGCAGGAGGCTGCCCTGCTCAACCTGGAGAAAGAAACAAATCAATCCTCAGACCGAAGTTCTGGGTCAGCCACTGCCACTCGCCTGCCTCTCCTCTCATGGAGGAGTTTGGTCAGGCGCCAAAGATGCGAAGGTCTCTTGGCCTCGATGTGTCACTCACGACCGGTTGTGTCCTTTGGAAGGCCACGGGACACTGCACATGGATTGCTAACAGTCAGGCTCGCCTAGTGACTCACCTGGGCAACTGGTCAGTGCTCTTCACCTCAGAAACACTGCTCGTGTCTCCACGCCAGGACGTGGCACCTGGCTCTGATGCCTGACCTCGTGCTAAATTAGTAGAGTCATCCAAGCTAGTTTCTCATCAGGAGAACTTGGCTCTCAAGCAATTCTCTGCTAATGCAGCTTTTATCTCTTTGGTAGCAATGCTCATTTAGTAAGAATTAATCTGGAAATCTTCACATCGTGCTGCATTGTGCAGCTCGGGTATACCTAAGCCTTAGAGTGAAAAGCCAGAGCAAGCCTAGAGCAGAAGAGAATGGTAGAAGGTCTCATTTCTGCTCCCATTTTGGAGTATGGAAACACTGCTTCCTAAAGGAGTTTTTTTATTTGGTTGCTGAAACATCCTTTTAACCAGACTTTCGTCTAAGCACAAATTCAAGAAATAGAGAAAGCTCATCAGAAATGAAAACACTATGTAAAAAAAATGGTAACGCCCCTGCCCTGAGAGGCACAAGAACTTCTTTTAAAACTTCATAAGCAGTTGAAATTAAACCCGTGCTTCAGATATTCATAGGTATTTACTTATTATGAGAGTATAGAAATGTTCTATGTATTTACTTATAAGTGGACATTTTGGTTATTACTGAACTATAGGACAATGCTATTAAAAGGAAATAAAATAGAGCTTGTCTGGTAATTTTCCTGTCTCCATATTTCCAAAGCAACTTTAATCAGAAGATGATACTACAGAACTATCGAGTTCAGCAATGAAAGACGCTCCCAAGAATTGTTGTCATTTTATGAGTTTGCAAATAAGGCTTAGCTCAAGGTGTTATTTAGTGGTACCAGAGATACTCTTTGCCCTGAAAATGTTCCAAAGAAAATGGGATCATGGCTGTTCTCTCTCTTCTACAGGAGAACAAATCAAAGAAATTAAAAAATCCACATCTTTATGGACAAATAATATAAAGAGCTCAAAATGATATGAAAGAAAATGTAATTTTCTTGAGCATTTTGGAAACTGTGACTCTAACTGAATAATTTATAATTGTTTCAATCTGGGCACATATTCTCCAGTTATATATCTTCTAATTACTAATAAAGTAACTATAGAATTAATAATATGAAGCTTCAATACAGTTTTCATCTGTTGCCTTTTGGTTCTCACAGAATAAGACCACAGACTTGTGAAAATGATCAGCTGAAGAGCTGATCAAAGTGAAAATTAATACACCATTCCTGCAGCTGCTGCGTGTGGAGGCTTTTTCTTCCTTCTCTCCCCTCTGCTTTTATACCAGTCGACATTTACATTGTGCCTTACATTTATGCCTCATTTGCATCACCGTAAAACAGAAGAGAATCAAGCCTTGCAATTCTAAACAAGAAGTCCCCAGAGATACAAAAGTGTTCCTACACACTTTGATATTTTTCCTGTAAGAAAGACATAATTGAAAAAGCCTAATTGAAATTCATCCTGATTTTCTGAAACACTGAATGATTCTGTTCCAAATCAAAATTATAGCAGCTATTCATAAAACAATCATGAAGATGAAAAGTAAAAAAATAAATAGTCAAAACAAGTGGGAAGTACTATCAATATTGTTTTTTCTGGCTCAGGAAACAATAGCAGTCTTTGAGCTGCAGGGTGTTATATTCTTATCCAGACAGGTGGCTTGCAGAAGTCCAAGAAATTGGTCCTGCTATTTCCAGAACAGATAATGCCACAAAAGCTAAATCTCAACAGCAGTGACAGCAGCCTAGGAGAGGACTCGCTGCTGGCTAGATGGAAATAAGAGATTATCAACAAACCCAGCCAGGACTGCAGAAAGGACTGATAAGAACTACATAGGTTTTGTATATACAGGTGAGGATGGAGGAGAAGCAGAAGGAAGCAAGCAAACCTCCCTGTCCCAAAACTGAGTCAGCTCTAAGCAAAACTATAAAAGCCATGAAGGAGCAAAATTTAGAAAGTATTTCCTTTTCTACTATAAAGAAAAAAAGAAAAGTATGAAAGGCAATATTTTTAGAAAGATACTGGGCAACATATTGAGCTAGAGGACATGCCTGTGGTTTTAATTATATATGAATATTTTAATTATAGATGAACATTGTTATACATTAAATATTCTGTAAAATGTCTTTTTAAAATGAAAAAGCAAGTGCAACAATAGTTCTCCATATTATTCTAAAGAACACTGCTGTAGTCTTAAATGCTTTTAGACTTGCTGTCCTAAACTAGCTGTCGATGTATGTTAGTTGAAATATTCAGGAAGCTGTTGTCATTCACTGAAATATGTGCCAAAGTAGAGCTTGCTTTCCTGTAAATAATAACTTTTAATGCTGTTAATGAAGTAATGCTCTGCTAATGCATTCAATCTTTTTCTTGGAGCAAGAACCACAGCTTTCTGGATTACAGTCTACAGTTGTGGTTTTATTCTTTTGGATTTTTCATAGCTGCTTCAAAGTTGTAGAGTAGCCATTAAACTTAACAGCTTTGGAAAGACAGTAATACTGTATGCTGGAGATGATTACCAAAGCCTTTATTACTTGAGTGCTTAGAAACAGAGGAGCACTGTAATGTCTAAATCCCACAAAAGCTGATTATTTTCCTCTTGAGCTTCAGAGACAAACCAAAAGAATGCATACGGATAGTAGGAAAGAATCTGCAAAACTAGGATTGCTAAAAACGTTGTCCTGGCCTAGATATCTCTATGCAACATCCTATTTAACAGTTCTGAACTGCTAGGGAACATTACTGAAAAAAAAAAGAATAAAAAAAAAAAAAATCACTCTGTGCACTGAGTCTGCAATTATTATTGTACTAGCATGTGGTGTAGACTTTTAATCTCCAGTGATTTGTACATACGCTCTGAAGCAGTGAGAGAATATAGAATATATGCCTATGTCTATGTGTATGTATTTGAGAACATAATCAATGAGTAAATGGCAGAGCAATACCAAGACAAGACTTAGTTCAGGGAGAACAGAGAAACCACAGCTTTTTCAGAAGGGTCTGTGGGAGAGGTTTGTCATCTATTCACTGTAGACAAGCTCTTTCTGAACAGACTACTTAATGCTGGATAAATGAAGGATGAAAAGTTGATCCCTCTAGAACATGAACCTAGGATTCCAGGTATAGGATATCTTTTTAGTTGAAATTGTTGCTTCAATTATTAAATTAGCTTTTCTTGCTATAAGAGATTCAAGGCAACATCAGTAAAATATTCAGTACTTTTTAAGCACTGGACTGCCTCTCCTACATCTTTCATAACATGGAATTCAAACTAGGAATACAAAAATTGGCATCTGAGGTTTTCTGAGGCAGGCTTTGAAGCTAGACAGAAATAATTCAGGAAAGGACATATCAGAAAGAAGCAAAGCTGAAAAACAAAAGGTCAGACCTTTGGGCCTGATATACGTGTATACACCAGCCTTGCAAAGCCACTATTAAGGTGCTTTAATACAGTGGTCTACATCCAACTTTCCCAGCCCAGAAGAGGTTTCTCATTTTGGTCGTTGTGATAGGGAATTAAAGCAAGGCCAATATGGGGAGTAAATATTCTCCAATGAAGTCTGAGTGTAGGAGCCAAACTTTAGGCAGACATGTGTGAGACATATGGCCAAGTTCATTTCTAGTTGACACCTGTAATTTTTTAGGACTATAGATTTTCTGAGACTGACAAGAAATAAACAGTTAAATTCACATCTCTGGCACAGTTTGTACACAATGTATGGACTTACAGGCACTGGCAACTTCTGTGATTAAAGAGATATTGGCAGGTTCACAGTCTCACGTATCCATTGAAGCAGAACTCTAGCATTTTTGAGCTAACCGAAGTCCATTCAATACTTACAAATTGTTTGTAGCACTATGTAATTGCTACAAAGCTTGGCAAGACAAGAAAATTCCACTTGCAAATTTTAAACAAATGCATATTTGCCCACAGTTACAAAGTTAGAACCATATTATTTTTCAACTGTATGTGGATATCACTCCTGAGGGCAGTGAAAACACTGCTTCTGTTCATCAGTAAATTCCCTGCACCACTTAAAACTTGGAAAACCATTTCAGACACAGGCATAAGAGTGCACAAGCTCAGACTGGTTCCATCTACTGAAATACACATTTACAGGAAAGGACAGGCTTAAGGAATAAAATAATAGGGCTTCCTTCAAAACGTGACTTTACAGTAGGGAGAAAGTCTCCTCCTCTGTGGCTGGAAAGAAATGGTACGCATGTACAAGCCATAGGAAAAAAAGAGAAAATACCATCTACATGGGGCACCTTCACAGCTACAGAAAAGAGCTCTATACAGCAGCTCAGAGAATTAGCATCCTTAAGTTAAAACAAAAAAAAATCTGCAATGTAAATGTAATTTAGGCTTTTCCCTGTTAACACATTTTATATATTCTGGCTGAGAAACAAAGGATGGTTTTCATTCTAACTCTACCGTACAATTACTCTCTCCTGTGTTAGAGCCCTTCTTTGTTGCTTTCTTCTATATTCTGTTAAACTTAGCTAGTGAAGACGACTGACCTGTACTTTTTAGGCAAGGTCTGAAGCTGGAGCAAAATTTAAAGCTACGCCATCCAGCTGCAGTGTAACTCAAGCACATTGTCTAAGTGGGGACATTAGGCTGCAGCGTTACAGAAGGGTCAGAGCTTACAGCCTTGCAAAACATCATTTGATACGTGCACTGAGTAAACATCACACCATTTCTCAGCTGGCTGATTTGCTAATGTGGAATATATCTCACTAAAGTAAGTGGAAGCAGAGTACAGACTGCTGGAGCCAGGTAGCATCAGTTGGATGACTTCACAGAGCTGAAGCAAAATTAAAAGCATCCAACCAAAGAGATAGCCACTGAACACTCAAAGAGTAGCCAAACCTTCAGCTGAAATTAGATAAGTCTGGGTTTTATTACTTCAGGATTTCCATTTTATTTTTTCTTTGATGGTGCAATATCTGGCATCTGCTCAATAGGCTACAGCGCAGGCATCGTCTTTGTAATTGCTGAACATGTAATGAGAATATGTGTTATTTCAGCCTGTACTAACCATATTTCACTTCGACTTTGTTTCTTTGCTTCGTTTGTGTCATCTTGATTTCTATGCTGTGACCCTGCTCGCTTGTAGAAGACTACTCTATGTTCTTGAGAGATTTCCTGATGTGAAAGTACCTTTCAACTGCAAAGCTCTTCCTTTGGACCGCTTTTTTTCTGTGATGAGTTGTTTCTGATGTGTCATCACATGCTGGTACAAAGAGAGATGTCATCTTTCTGAGAATTCAGAGTGACAGCAAACACACATATAAGCTAGATTTTTAATGTCTGATCACAATGCTGCTGATAGAGTTAGGCACTAAAAAACAAGCTTAACTTGCAACATACACGTAGACCATGGATTGATAGAAAGAAAGGCAACATGGTCCTTTGAAGGGTGTCAAAGGCTTCATATTCAGGCATGGGCCAGAAAAGCCATACCGATAGTTAAACTAAAATTGATATCCCCCTGAGAGATATCCCAGTGAAGTAACATTCTGACGCAGACTGTTAGTTTCCCTAGGACCTTAAATAGTAGCTATGCTACTTTTCAGTTATACTTCTATGACCTAACTTACTAGTTTTCAGAGTAATTTGAGTCTATCACCAAACATCATCCATAAAACAGTGTTAAAACCAGAATTCGAGTGGTTTTTACTAACAAAGGTCATCATGTTCCTACCTAACCGCTAGAAGAGAAACTGTATTATAATCTGTGTATCCATTTCAAGCAAAATACTTCAACTGATTATCAATGTGAGCTCAACAGTAGGAACAAAGTCAGAGTGTGCATTAGAGATTGCCACTTTGGATTAAGATTCTTTGAGTAGTCAGAAAGAAACATTTTGCTTTCTAACTGTATCTTTTACTGTTTGAATAGGTTGAAATCTAATACAGGCTATTTCTAATAAGCTAGTCTGGTGAAATACAAAACATGAATCAGCTTAAGCAGTTAGAAGCCCCTAAACTTATTGCAAACGTATCAGTGCATTCAGCTGTACTATTCACCCCCAGCACTTTTTGCTGAGCGTTTGCAGTAAAATAACTGTCCCAGGTTTGTTCAATTACCTTCAGGTACAGGTTTCCTTTTGTAGCTTTTTAGTACATTGGCTCCCTCTCCTGTTCATTTGGTATAAGCAATAAACTGATCAAATGGTGCCTGTTACAGAAGTCCCTCAGCACTTACCATGACTGCTTTTTGGAAACAAGTTTGAGGCTCACAAGACTATATTTCAGGTATTCCTGTGAAGGACACAATCCTTGTTCAATGCATAAGAATAGCTGGGTCTAAAGCAGTGGAGTTTATGAAATAATACAACACCGTTGTGTGAGGGATAGTTTAAAAAAAAATTCTTTCCAGTGAATTTAAAAAACCCAAAAGATTTTAGGCAATGAAAAAGACAATGAAAACAAAAGGACTTTCAAGTAAATTTATTACCTGGGAATTTTTTAAAAAACAGTCCACTGCAAAGATAAAACATGTAAATTAAAGAATATATTTGAATAGCGAAATGCAAGAAGCTGCCTGTAGTTCAACCAATACAAAACAAGCATAAATTGTAACAGTAACTAACAGGTAAAATGAAGAGGAGAAAGACCAGATGGGTAAGCTAACCTTGGGCAATTTATGCACAAGTATCAGAATTAAAATTTGTCACTATGGCAAAAATGTATGTAGTTGAAAATGTGGCATCTTTCCTTCGAAAATGGCACTGGGAAGAACTCCAAATCTAGTATGAGTAACAGGCAGACTGACAGAATAATTGGAAATAAAATGACAAGGTCCCATAAGAAATATGGTAAGATAAGCTGAAACCTGATTTTCATTCTTCTCTGTTCTCTGAATAGTAAATCAGGAGTTAAAAGAGAAATGCTATAAATGTCTTCAGGGGAAAGGCTGGTTACAGGCAGCGTAGGCACATTCCTCCAGTGTAGCCTGGGTGAGAGCACCAGGTTCTTATGTGTAGGTGACACCAGTGATGCTTTTAAAATTCAGTGTACGTGACAAACTTTTCCTGGTTGTATGTAAGCACATCAGCAAATGCCCACGTCATCATGCTGCAGCTCACAGACATACATTGCATGTAAAAGCCACATAAAACTCTTATCTGCTTAAGTGAGCTTTATTAAAAATTTAAAATTAAAAAAGCCAATAAGGAAATGTTGCATAGATTAGGAACCACCAGACATCTTAAAAAGAAATTGTCACTAGACAATCGTGACTTAATGGGGACAAAAGCAGTGAATTTCTGCAATTACTGTAAGGATGAGAACACTACTCAATGTTTCTGTCAACAGCTTTTGAGTGCTTATGACCAGAAGACTGGCAGTGTGGTAAAACAGGAACTGCACAGTCATACATAGAAAAATACCTTTTAATGCATGGAGAACGAGGAAGATGCATCTGGAGAGTGTGTGACCCTGCAAGGAACAAGGCAGGGGCAGGGGCTCATGTTGCCCGAGCAAGCTGCAGTGAGCAGCGTTAATGAGACGTAAAACCAGCAGAGTAATGACTTCTGGTCTCCACTGCCAAGTTTATTTTTATCCAAGACTGTTTAAAATTAAATGCATAAACAACCTGGAAAGAGCACACCTTCTCTTCTGCTTCAAGGTGTGTGTTTTGAGCACTGTGCTATAGTTAGCTCCTCTGTTGCTCCTTTTCTTTCTGGCTCTCCTTTTGCATAAAGGTCGCTCCCACAAAGGTATCTTCTTCCCAGCACACGTGTTCAGTTTGGTGGTTAATGCAGCCTTCTGGAGATTTGGAGACGTGATTCTGTAGCTGGTCACAGAAGCAAACGTCATTCACACTCGTCACCTTCTGCTGTGAGACCTCTAACCTGAAACTAATTATTCAAAAGGAGACCAGCATATTTACTGTGTTTTAGATCGAAAGAATGATCCTGGAAAAAGCCACGCAAGGACTTACATGCAGGCTCTGAGTTATGAGCAGATGGTGGTAGCTACCTAGACTCCCGACTCAGCCATTGCAGCACCGGAAAGGGACAGGATTACCCTGTATACTCTATCACATTTGTTTTGGATCACTGATGCTGTATTTTTTCCTAAAAAAGGGAAATATTACAACCCCACACAAGACGAGGTCTATTAAAATGTACGTATCTTTAACTGAAGTGATTATCTACAATTGAACGGATGGTTACGAATGGAACTTTCCCAAATTAAGCTGTTAGAGTGATTACACTTAAATTGTTGGAGCCTAAATAAAAAGGAGCTTCTGTATCACTGAATTTCAGTGGGATGCATAGATACCTACTATAATTTTAAAAGCACTGCACCTATTTCATCTTGGTTTTGTAAAGTCACACTGTATAAAGATGTACTTCTGAACTATAGACAATTTTCACTTGTGAAAATATTACAAGACCAGTCTTAAAGGTATCCGCATGACATGTGTAAACTTGTAGCAAAGAACCATTTTTATGGGATGGTGCGGTGTTTGGCAATGGTGGCTTGAGTCCCCAGTTTGGAACTGTAAAGGAACTACTTAAACACCGTATGTTTAAACTGATACAACTATCAGAAAGAAAAACACTAAACTTGCTACTTCATAAAACAAAGGCAACCCCTACTCCTCCTACTCTGTAACAAACTAGAAATCAAAGCTCGAACTTGATCCACAACCAGTTGGGATGCCTCTCTCCCACACCCCTTGCATTTAATACTTATCTCCACAAATGGTAATCCAACCTTCTTCCATTTCAATATTCTTAGTTCACTGATCCACTAGCAGAAATACTGCAGTTCTGCATACAACCAGGTAAATGGCTGCTAGTTATCTAGTGCAACGAATCTTACAAGCTGTTGCTGTCTAGGGTTGTACACACAAAGATGAAATTTTAAAGACCAGAAGGATCTTCCCCCTAAAAAGCATAACAAAGATGCATCCCCAGTCTAGAATGAAACTTAAATTTTCTCCATCTTCAGTGTCATAAATAAGCTGCACTTACCTGTACGAAGATCTCTGAAGTACAGACAGATGGACAGGACAAGCTAAGCTAAACTGTGTCCTCTACTTACCTAGGGCAAAGAATCATCCTGCTTTTTCCTGAAGTTTTTCCCAATGACTGGTAACTTATCTTTGTAAAATTGTTGCCTATGCAGAATTAAATGCCACCTTACTGAAAAATCCTCTTCTCTACAGTCCATTTCTTTGCCATCTCAGCTAGGAAAGAAGAGCAGCTTAGAGATCACAAAGTCTTTTTTCATCTCATTACGGTGCTGACAGAACAATGTTACACGCCTCTCCATGCAATCTACCACGACTAGTAATTTCAGAAGACTGCAAGGACGGATAAAGTTACATTCTGTATCAATGACTACTCTACCAGGATTCTGACACAGTGAAAACTCAAGTTCTGCATAGCCAGAAAAGCACTATGACAAACACCGCTTCTGAAAACCACCACAGGCATATACTGCAATTTGAACGTATCTCTTAACTAGGTTTTAATAAAGAAGGTACCGTTGGTTAGTATTAGGTGTATGTTCCTCTTCACAAGAATTAATGTTTGCTCATTTAGCCTGGAAAAGAAAAAATCACTACAAATTTTGTAGCAACTATTGAGACAGCTTGTTAGTAATCTTATTCTTTTCACTCATTAATTCTGAGCAACAGCCATTTGCAACTTGCTCATCAAGCACAACTGAAACTCAGCCTATCCTAAAGCAGCTAGAGCTTTCAATCTGCTTTTTCTCAGCCCAGCCCACTCAGGAGACACAGCAAAAGGGCTGTTGAAGACAGCACCATTGGAAAAGCTTAGCTTTACTAGTCATGGTCTCTCACAACTTCTCACCACTCCACCAGCAATTACTTTTGCTGATCCTGTTTCCTACTGATATGAAGCTGAACTCCCAACTTCTCTCTACATTCCCACTGTTTTTCACTTAATTTCAGACACGTACAGCAAACCAGACTTTTAATTCTTTTAATTTACAGTATTGATTGCTCCGAGTTATGCCTTACTGTTGGTACACAGTAAATACATTCATCTGAACAATTCACTTAGTATGAAAAAATGCAGTTATAACATTAAAAATACTGCTTTACACTGTGCGCAACAGAACCTTCAAGAAGTAATGACATTGGCTACAGCCAGGCACGGAGGAAGACTGGTTCCTTTTAGTTTTTCAACATATTGATTCTTGTACCCCTTGATCAGAAATTGCTTATAACAGTAGATTTCAATCAAATGTTTCTGCTGAATTATAGATTTGATAACTCTCAGCTTGGTCTCCAGCACTTGTATTTCCAGGATAAGATGTTTTTTTTTCTGTTCTATCCATTACACTAAGAATGGTTGGTCTTAGATGACTTACTTAACAAAGGGTTTCAACATTTCAAAACAAGATGTTTCTGAAGGGGAGTTATGCTCTACTGGTTCATGCAGCTGTGAAAGTTTAGATGAATTTGTTAACATGCTTCCCATAGACAGAAGCAAAGTGGCTTGGCACAACTGCCATTTCACAAGCAGTACTTCAGTCAGATGAAATGCATTCTTATCACAAGCTTCAGACAGATTACCACAACACCTAGAACTGATTAAACTTAGAAAAATATTTTTTTAAAACATTTATGTAACAGAAGATGTACAGTGGAAGATGCCAAAAACCACCTTGTTTTTTTAATCTGAAAGAATTGGGCTGCCAAAGTTATTATATTGTTGACTGTTAATCATTTGATTACTTTTACATATATATAATTTTAAACAACAAAGAGGCAGGAAATGTTTGTTTATTTTTTTAATTATATGATCAAGAATGACTGAATGTTACAGTCACTGAAATAAACCAAATTACATAGTTTCCATTAAGTTAATGGCTGCCAAACAAACATGTACTTCAGTGACCCACCATGAGCAACGTTACCTGAAGGGTGAGACAGATTTTAAGGTTAGACACAGTACATGTAAAAATAGAAAGTTTAAAAACCAATCTCATCACAGACATTTCCATAGCCATCTCCTCCATGAAATAAATAAGGCAGCAGACAACTTTTACTTTGCAGTGGCATCTTTGAGGTATGCTATTAAGTCTGCTCTCTCAGTTTTCTTCTTGATACCCGCAAAAATCATCTTTGTTCCTGGGATATACTTCTTTGGATTTTCCAAATACTCCATCAGAGTATCCTCACCCCAGGTGATACCTAGAGAAAAGACAAAAAAAAAAAAAAAAACAACAAAAAAAAACAGTTAGCGATTTTAAAATAACAAACATTTATATTCTCGTCCTTCACGTTATTTCACTTTTGTGGTAGATTTTGGTACTAGTAGTAGTATCACTGAATACTGAATATTTTTGCCTCTAGTAACTCAGACAAGCAGCTTTAAGTTTACCTTTATTCTTATTTGCATCCGTGTAAGAGAAGCCCTCAGCCTGTCCAGTCTTGCGTCCAAACAGGCCATGCAGGTTGGGTCCAGTCTTGTGCTTGCCTCCCTTTTCAACTGTATGGCACTGGGAACATTTCTGCACAAAGATCTTCTTGCCCTTCTCAATATCTCCCATTTTCAGTACTAGACCAAGAGAACACACGCAGAGGTCAGCATCGCAGTTTCAAGGTCACCTTTTCAAAGTCCCACTGGTTTACAAAACAGTATATACAGCTCATAAATCTACCAATTCTCCAGCAGGCTTTGTAACCACAAGCCATAGCTGCTGGGCCTGAACATTAGCATACAATCATTAGGCTACATAAAAGGCGTCAAGGTGATTAACACTTGCGAAGAGCAGGAAAAACCTAACCTCAACCAAAGCAACTGCCCTGCGGCACCTGAATAGCAGAGAGTTGATTTTTAAAGATTAAATTCGACACAGAATCGCTATATAGCCTGTATATTCATCGTAGGGAAGTTTCCCGGTCACAGACAATCCCGCACAAGGGGTGTGGAGCGCTCCGTTTCCCGGTTTCGTCGGGAGAAGGAGACCCGCACGGGGCCAGGGGCGGCGGGCGCGGAGCTGCCCTCGAGGCGGGGGAAACGCTCCGGGCAGGCCCCGGGGCCGCCAGGCCTCGCCGTGACCTTCGCCGTGCGGCGGCTGCTCCCGTCAGACCGCGACCCCGGGCTCTACGGAGGCGGGAATCGCGCTCTGGGGACAGCCGAGCGCTCCCCGCACCCGAACGGCCCCGCCGACCCCCGGCCCCCACCTGCCTCCCGTCCGGCCGCCCTGCTGACGCGGTGCCCGCAGTCCCGGCTCGTCCCGCACCGCCCGGCGTCTGAGCCCAAGGACACGCCGTACCCCGCCCTAAGTAACACGGTGGCTTTCGGCCCGCCCCTGCCGGCGTCGCGACCAATCAGCAGCCGGCATGCCGGCTTCCGATTGGCTTTCGTGCCCGCCTGTCAAGGCGGATCCTCGCCCCGTCCCCTATGACCCGCGCTGGGCCCGCCCTCCTGCGCGGCAACCAATCAAATGTTGGATCTCTGCCCTTCGATTGGTTAAGACCGCTGTCTGTCAAAGGGGGCGCTTCCCGCGCCTTGCGGAATTGGCGTCACACGTAACTCAGGAACGTAAGGACGGGCGGAAGGGGGTGCCTGCGCATGCGCACAGCGAGGCCTGGGCTGCTGGTGGGCAGGGCCTGAGCTGTGATGTAAAGGGAGCCCCTCCCAGTGCCCGGGGGAGAGTGCGGGATGGATGGATGGATGGATGGATGGATGGATGGATGGATGGATGGATGGATGGATGGATGGATGGATGGATGGATGGATGGATGGATGGATGGATGGATGGATGGATGGATGGATGGATGGATGGATGGATGGATGGATGGATGGATGGATGCCTCCTCCCTGCTGTACCTGTCGTTCCAAAAGGGAGCCCAGAGAAGAGAGAAGCGTGGCAGCCAGGGAGAGTGAGGCTGAAGTCTGCTGGGACACGGACGGGCAGGCTGGGAGCACCAGCTGGTGTGGGACACGAGGAGATGGAGGGGCAGCAGGTGTGTGGTTGGATCTGACATCTCATTCGGGATGCTGGAATCTCACCATTGCAAGGATAAGAAATAGTAAGAGAGTATTATGGAAGGGAGCACCACAGAAAAGAAGAAGCAGCCTCTGCCTTAATGGGGGTACAGGAAATCATAGAACCATAGAATAGTTTGTGTTGGAAAGGACCAAACGGCATCCAGTTCCAACACCCCTGCTGGAGCAGAGGGAGAGTGTGAGGAGGAAGGAGTGGCAGAAAAAATGTGTGATGAACTGACCACTACCCCCATTCCCCATCTCCCTGCACCACTGGAGGGGAGGAGATAGAGAAATCAAAGGTGAAGTTAATCTTGGGAAGAAGAGAGAGGTGGAGGGAAGGCTTTTTAAGGTTTGGTTTTAGTTTTTATTATTAAATCAATTTCCCCAAGTTGAGTCCTTTTTGCCCATGACAGTAGTTGATGAGTGATCTCACTGTACTTGCCTCAACCCATGAGCTTTCCCATTATATTTTCTCCCCTTGCCTGGACAGAGCAGCTTGGCGGTCACCCGTTGTCCAGCCAGGGTCAACTCACCACAATTAAGAAGATCCAGTGTTCTGAGTCCCTCTTCTTCAACTTAAAACAGTTACGGAGCTTTAGCTGGGGACATTGACTCAATGCTCCTCTTTTCTATGTTGAGATACTGAATTGCTTGGCTCAAGTATTTGTTCTAGTAGCTTCTTGTAGACTGATAAAGGTCTGGTTATCTGTAGACTCATGGAAGAGTATAATGAGGCCTTGGACCTCAGTAGAAGACACAGAAGTATGGCATACAACTTCTCTGTAGTCAGTTCTTGGTTCCAGGGAAGTAACACAACAGTGGCATCTTTTTTTTGGTTGAGTATGGAGGAGTAGTGGGCATGAAAGTAAAGTAATTTGCAATGAAGCATAGACTAGTAAGAAAGGACTTGCAAATGCAAACGTTATCCTAGGATAGGACTGCATCACCTTCTTTTATTATCAGAAAACTCATTCTGAATCCTTACAAACCAGCTGCTGCATTGAAAGTAGGATAAAAGGAAAGGTGATTTAAGGTAGTAATTTGAAAAAAGAATATTTTTGGACTCCAGGCCAAAGTTAATTAAGTTAACTCACAAGGGCATTCACATTTGAAAGATTCAGGACCTAGCAATTTGTCAGAAGTTTAGCTTTTCTTAAAAACACTTCTGTTTCTTTTGGGAAAGAACCTTAAGGGCTCAAGAGATAAAATACAAATATGAAGATATCCTTTTAATAAGTCCATTATGTTTTTAAACTTTAAAGCTAGTCTCTAGCTATTGTGGAGTCTCTCACAGTTTAGAGGAAAACTGGAAGCAATACATGTATAATAAACATCCTTGTGCATTGTCTGAAAGCCTGGTTCCATCTAGCACAATAACATGCTACAAACCCACTAATTTCCAGTAGCCTCAGTTTCTGGTTCTAGATGTGAAGCGATTGGTCAGAGCTACCACATTTTCAAATTATTTCTTAATGATTTTTCATTCTAATGAAGTAAACAGATGGAACTACTTCAGCCGTATCCTGTTTGGAGGGGATCACAGTTGCCTATATTGATAATATGCTTGTTTTGTGTGTCTTTGGGAGCCAAAGATTACTGTCTTGTCATTATCTGGGACGTTATCTTTTGGATAATACAAGCTATAGAGTAAGGATTTCTTCCGCAGCACCTTAAATGAAATATTCTCAAATTAGTCTCCAAAGCATCAACTTTGCCCTGAGAAAAGCTCCAAATTAAGACTCCTTTTGTAAGGAGATTTGCATGGTTGGGTGTCCTTATGCAATGGTGATGTGCTAATCTAATGTAATCTACTAAAGCCTATACAGTTCTTTTATTTAAGCTACAGGCCAGACATCAGGACTTTTTGTGAAATAAGAGCACTAGCATGGCCCCACAATTCAGATGGGAGCTTACCTTTGGATTTTCAAAGGAAAAAACCATTTACAACAAGCAGAAATGGGCACCCATGTGGTGTTTATCAGTGGAGAGGTGGGACTCATCCCGTCAGAGATCTTATGCTAGTTTTGTGGCCTGTAACCAAATAATTGCCTGACTGGTAGTTTTAGAAACAGGTTTTAATATCCTGGCTTTGTTGTCTCTTGTTTTTACAGAAGTGTTATACCAGAGCTATTAGTGGTTTAGCACTGTTTCTGATAACAATCAATGCTGGATGCTTTGTGGAAACTAAAAAGTACCTAGGATGAGCTTATTGTCCTAAAACTTGAAGTCTTGGCACTGTGAACGCTTAATCCAAGCTACTAGCGTTGCAGATGGGTTTTTTTATGCTCCTGGGCTATATCTCTAAGCCTTTTCTAAAAATGATATTAAGCTCTTTGCCTTTATCATATTCCAAGCAGAAAACTAGACAAGTGAATTAGAGTGTACTTTCTAAGTTTCTTCTTATGTCTGGTTAATTTGACCAAGCAAAAAGTCTCAGACCTTTTTCATTCAGTGGCTTACTGATAGATGATACAAATGACCAGTGAAACTTTTCTTTTGTTTTATATACTCATTACTGAGCTGTAGCTTATAGTAATGGGTTGTTCTTGGTTTTGCTAGTGTGTGTTGGTTGTTATTGGGGTTTTTTTGTTGTTTTGTTTGATTGGTTTGTGTTTGTTTTTTTTTTTCCCCTAGAAAGAACAAGTTCCATTTTCACATGCTTTTCTTGGGGCTTAACTAATCCTGGTTTTAGTAATTGTTGCCCTTTTCCAGATTTTTTTTTTCCTTTTTGTTAGTAATGAAATTTGCTGCACAAAACTAAATGCAAAATACACAAGGATTATGAAATAACATAATGTTCCATCTTCTCTGCAGTTTAACATTAATCTCTCCTGAATGGTGCTAAAGGCAGAGCAAAATGCAGGAGTCTACACTTATGTTGAAATTGTTCCTCTAGGAGGTAACAACTATTTTAAACCTCTGTGTTGAGTTGTCTTCAACAGTTCTTTGCAGTGTGTTTCTTCATACTCTACTTCTAAGCTTCATCTGATATCATGCTGCTCGGTTACGTCTGTACTAAATCTTCAAGATTCTCTCCTGTACTCTTCTTGCGTCCTAATAAATGCATTCATTATCTCTGTTTTAAAAGCCACTAGTGTGATTGTTTCTGGGATCCTTAAAGGAGGGATAGAAAGTGAGTATTCTCTCCTGATGGAAAGTATGCTGTCTGACTTTTGTCAGATCATTTTCCTTATATTTTTTTATTAGCCATGGAGTGCTTTATACTCTGAATACATGCACAGAAAATAGTGCGCTACCAGGGCGCTGTGTACTGGCAGCCCTCCCGAAGATCTCGCACATGAATGAAGTAATTAGAGATTTACATTTCTGCCGTGTTTCTTCAGTAGTGTCTCTTCCTATAAAGGAAAGTCCAGTGGATAATGACTATCTGGAAGCATAGTTCTATTTGAGCTGTATATTCAGTGTGTGATCCTGGCAGTCTCCTTGAACTCTGGTGATTTGTTTGAAAGGAGAGGTGAATGTATCTGATCTCTTAATGGCACAGCTAGAAGACTGCAATGGAAAAACTCATGATGAAAAATACATTTTGCTCCCTCTTCAGGTACTCTCTGGGAAACAACTGAGTAATCCCTCATTTAATTAAGTAGTTAAAACCCCAATGAATGCCTATGTGCTGTTTCTGCTTCTCTAATCCTCGCTTGGCTGCAGCTCCTTAAGATAGTTATCGAACCAATATTAGCTATGTTCCTGAATTCTGGTAGGTAGCTGCAATATTAATCTGAATATTCTGAATTGGTCGCAGCAATATTAATACTTCAGCACACAGAAAATAGGCATTTAAGCTTATTCTTCGCATTCTTTTTGCAAAGCCAGTTGCTGATCAATGAGGTTGCTTTCCACTGAAGTTTCCTCTGCTGGTTTCTTATTTTCAAAAGGCGTTACAAAAATATTTAAAATGTTGAAATATATTGCATTCAGGGACTTGTTTGGTTGGGGTTTTTTTACGCCTTTCAGGAATCCTGAACAGCTCAGTAAGCACAACATGGCAGCAGAGCCATAACTATTTTTATAACCACTGAGTTAATGCATGCTATTAATCCTTAGCCACTGTATTGACCACTTGCAGCAATCTAGGGCTAACTCCTAATAACAGATTACATGTTTTCTGTAGTTTACCTGCCTCATTCTAAAGGTCCTTCAAAGCCCTGCAGGGAATGTGAAGTCCCATTGTCCCTCTACCAGTCTTTACTGCAGTTTAAATATAGTCACTATAGCCTTTCCTGTTCTCTTAAACATTCTTTATTTAGACAGTGAGTAAAAAGAGGAGAGAGAACAGTCTGAAATACAAGCCACAATAGTTTTGGCTTAGGAATCTAGGTTTGGAGAGGCCATGGTCAACCTTAGAACATATGGAGGCTTTGGGACTATGCTGTGGACAAAAGAGACTCCACAGCTCACAGTCATTGTGTTTGTCTGTCTGTGTGTGTGGTAGTGCTGACATTATTGGAATTTAACTGCTTGTAGAGTAGCAGAGGATCCTTATGACCTGGAAGCCTGGTGCCTTTCAGGGCCTGAAAAGGTCTTTATTGGGTCCCTAACTCTAATCCCTAGGTGTAGCTGGCAGCCATGCCATAGCTTCTTTCATAAACTAGTCAAATCTATCCTAAATCAGCCTGTTTTCTGATCCTCTCCTCATTTTCTGACAAGCTAATCCTGAATCTCCCTGCTGTGACCATTAAAAATCATCTTGTGATCCACAGCCTAAGTTTATTACCAGTCAGACTGTAATGTTAATTTTCGAATCCACTTGGCCTTTAATGAAACAGGTTTTTCCCAAAACAGTGTTTATTCCACTCATGTTTTCTTAGCCTCTAGGCCAAGACAAACTCTTCTAATCTTCTCTTCTCAAAAAGCCTGCACACATCCTGGGCTGTCCTAGCTGGCCTTCTCTTTACTGTTTGAATTTACTGTGGTCCTCTAGGAAAGGGCAGATAGTTTGTGTTGTGATACTTTTTATTTGTTACTCTATTTTTAAAGGACCAAGGAATGTGCCAGTTAAAGAAATAAAAAGCATAGAAACCATAGAATTTGTGTCTCTTTCCCTCAGTAACGTTCTCTCTGAGGTATTTTGTCTCTCCTCTTATGGAATCATGAAAACATTTTTGTGCTGCTGTCTTAGAGAAGGAATGCTGCAGCTCCAGCTTGGTGCTGAGGAACCTCACACCTAGAGATCCATCCAGGCAGTGCTGTCTCTCTTCGCCCATCCTCTGGTCTCCATGCAGGCTATCGTGCTTCTTGATACCACACCTTGTGCAACAAAATTCTGCATTTCTCAGTCTTTACACCCAGTGGTAAACCTGGCTTACTTAGGCTAACTGGGTTTTCCTGTACTGTGTGTTGATTCACGTCTTTGGCCTTGAAGTCTTCATTAGGAAAGGAATGTGTAGACTTTGGAAGGGGTTCAAGTTCAGGCCTTCCTGAAAGCCCCCTTGTATCCAGATGATGAACTTACTGCTATCATGTCTGAGACAGACTGTCCTGCTTTTGGCTCACAGCCCATTTCTGTTCTGTGCTTTTTGTCGCTTTATGCTACTGACCTAAACTGTTTTTGTTTTATTCAGCACTGTGTCTGAGTAGCTGGCTATGACAGTAGGAACTCTGTCTAAAGGTGGAGATGTCTGAATGCTGGAGGAATACTGTTGCTGCAGAATTGATTCATGGGGATGTCGACCTTGAAATTAATGTGCAGTGCGCCCTCTCCAACTTGTAAGAGACTAGGCAGAAACGTTTCTCACTCTATGGAGGATAGAGGAGGATTTACACTATCATCTAAGTTTTTTATTTTAGCAGGGACTGCTTATTTTAGCAGACAATCATCTGAGACTAGTGAAATGGCTCCGTTAGGAGTCTCCCAGGCAAAGGGCAGCAGCCTAGACATTCATTACTGTCTTACCATCTAGGGACTTTAGAGTCAGTCTTTGCGCTTTGGAAAAGAAATATTCTGTTCCACTCCAATGCATAAGATATGAATGGGTATAAATGTCTTATGCTCTCTTTTCTTCTGCATTCATGTGTGTTTAAATACTTTTAGGAACTGGTGCAAATGGGACTGAAGATGCTGACTGGCATGTGGCTTTCTAGCTTTCTCAGCCACAGTTTGACCCACTGCTTGAGTACCTTTACCTTGTATTAATCATTTGTACCACTGAGGCTTCAAATTGCTGTGGTGCAGAGTTAAAGTTGCATTGTATAGGAAGTATTCAAACATAAAGTATGATTGAGACCTATAGCCAAAGAATGGACTTCAGCAATTACCATGCTGAGCGATCTCAGTATTTGGTGCTTAATGTATGTATGTTCTAAGTGGAATAATATTACTCAGATAAATCAACATGGCCCAGGGTAGGCCTCTGCCAATCTCACTTTGGAAGCCAGAGGGCAATAAAACTGCTCTATTTGGAATGAATGTTAGCTGCTGATTTGAATTTTCATTTCTAGAGACCAGCTGCTGAAATTGTTCTTTAAAGTGTTCATCATCATAAAGTGAACCATCTGTTTCTTCACCACATTGGAGAAAAAGCTAGACAACTTTTCCATTTCAGATACAGAGATTCAATTATCAGAAACTTGTTAAATCCCATTTCAAAAGGGATTTCTTTACTTGGATTATTTTTTAATCCAGTAGAAAAAAAGCAGAACAATTTAGGGACTTTTTACCCAGGGCCCTATTTGCACTATAAGAAAATGACAGCATCTTACTTAGTTGCCTGTTTCTTGTGTATCTGTGCAGTTTGAATCGGCAAATGCTGTAAACCCAGCAGTGTTGTGGAAGGGAAGGGTAAGCAGGAATCCACTCCCTCTGTTTTACCTGCAGAATTGCACAATCAGAATGAATTAGGTGTGTGTCTCTGCATGACAACGTGCAGGTGTCACCGAATGGCGTAAGCCATTACAGGTAATGATGCATTAGCAAAAAGCAGCTCAACTTGATTTGCTGTGCTTATATATCATGTTATACTTAATTTGCATGAGTAGCATCTAGCATCAATACTATCTTTTCACTTCTATACAGGCCACACAGTATAAAAATTGTTGAAGACAATTAGGCATGGAATTTTACAATATACGCATTCTGTGTAGTAAATCTGCATTAAAACAGAATCTGATAATGTTACTTATGCACCCTTAAGGAAGAAAGGCAAATCACTCACATAAATGAAGGAGGATGAATCACAGAAACTCTGCCAAACTTAAACTGGTATAGTTAGTAAGGAGGCCTTGGTCTACAACGGTAATAGGTCACTTATCAATATACAATGTGCAATAAGGACAGTAAGTTGATGAGTTCAGTGTGGTTGTCTTGATTAACACCAGCTGAACATCTAGCCAGTATGTTTCAGTCTCTGCAGTGCTGCAGCATCCACATGAGAGCTGCCAACTCATTTTATGAAGACTGTTACTCATACTTCTCAAGGCAAAAGGTCGTTTGAATTGCTGTTATATATTGGTGGCAATTTGAAATGATAAGATAAAAAATAAGCAGGTAATCATAATAACTCTTCTCCCTGCAAACCCTGAACAAGTCATTAACGCATTACGGAAGTTCTGTCAACCAGCTGTGTCAGGACTGATTTAGTAAACTGAACTTTTGCCTCTCCTTTACAGTGAGCCTTGCCCCATGCTTAAGAATTGTCAAAGGGAAAGCTTAATTCCGCTAGCTGAATCTGGTAGTACTCTTGTCAGTATTACTTGTGGTGGAAGCATGAGGTTCTTAATAAATGCAGTATTACTTGTTTCACATCTTCACCTAGTTCTCCAGTTAATCTACCAACTGCTTTCATGTAGTAGTTATCCAGGATAAGGGGATTCATAGGACCTCTTCTTTAATGGAGACCTAGTTTATTTGCACACATTTTTATTGTTTAGGAAAATCAGAATTAATGCACAGTCCATGTGGAAAACCTTACAATAGTTTACAATTTGTGTGGCCATTCTTAATAAATAACAAAAAATCAATTCCTTTGAGAAATTTAGTGGCTGACATTTTGTGACCTTCCATTGCTATCCCAAGTAAATCAATTTAGTGAAAAACGCTTACCTGTGAAGTCCCAGCTGTATGTTGTGATCCCCAGAGCCCTGTCAGGGTTTCACAGCATATTGGTTGTTCTTGGAAAGAGGTTATGTTCTTACTTCTTAAAAGTGGAATTGGATAGTATATTTGACCCTTTACTCCAGCCAAGTTAGGAAGCTGGAGGAGAAGAAATAGGTAAGGTATAAACAAAATATGTGTGCTGGGTGGAAAAGACTATTTTAAAGGTTTGAAATAACGTGTCGCATGATCCTCCCCCAATCATCTGTTTAGTAAATGCTAATAAAAGTAAAAATGTGATGGAAAAATGTCTTCAGTACAATATTAGTAGTCAGGTGGAAGATTCAACAGGTACCTGAGTCAGCAGAACTCAATTCAAATTTGGAATGAAGTTGTTCATCATAGCCACACATGGTAGCCAGAACATTATGTGCTATATAATATTTCTTTTGTAGTTACTGTTACAGGTTGCCTTGAAATGGACAGTCACTTGTTGTTTCCCTTGCCACATCCATAAGACTGTACATCTATAAAGGCTGTGTTTTCCTTTGTTAACCACTATTTTTTCCGATGTTATTCATGACTTGTTTCTGTCATCAAACTTCAGGCTGCATCCCTTTGGGAAGAAAAGTAGAACCATAGAATCACCAGATTGGAAGAGACCCACTGGATCATCGAGTCCAACCGTTCCTGTCAAACACTAAACCATGTCCCTTAGCACTTCATCCACCCACAGCCTAAACACCTCCAGGGAAGGCGAGTCAACCACCTCCCTGGGCAGACCGTTCCATTGCCTAATGGCCCTTTCAGTGAAGAATTTTTTCCTTATGTCGAGCCTGAATCTCCCTGGTGGAGCCTGAGGCCATTCCCTCTCATCCTGTCCCCCCCCACCACCAGGGAGAAGAGGCCAGCTCCCTCCTCTCCACAACCTCTCTTCAGGTACTTGTAGAGAGTAATAAGGTCTTCCCTCAGCCTCGTCTTCTCCAGGCTAAACACCTCCAGCTCTCCCAGTTGCTCCTCATAAGGCCTGTTCTCCAGCCCCTTCATCAGCTTCATTGCTCTTCTCTGGACTCGCTCCAGAGCCTCAACATCCTTCTTGTGGTGAGGGGCCCAGAACTGAACACAGGATTCGAGGAGCCGTCTCACCAGTGCCGAGTACAGAGGGAGAAGGACCTCCCTGGACCTGCTGGTCACTCCGTTTCTGATACAGGCCAAGATGCCTGTAGTGTTTAACCAAGCTCAAGAATGTTAGAAATGTGATCATTCATGAACAAATTCACTTTTATCCTCTATGGACCAGCCCAGTATCCATCATTAAACTGTGGAATTCAAGTTTGGAGTCAAAGATCACCCACAAAGAGAATGTTTATCTTCTTGAAGACATGGAAATAGAGATGCTGGACTGTGATTATGTTGGCAGCACCTGCAGAGAGGTAAGGAAGAGCAAAGATCTACTGCTGCCCAAACCTATTTCTTTGAAGGGCTGCAGAGCATAATCTGGGCTTCTGAATGGCACCTCTCACCCCCAAAATGTGTGGTCAGCAGCTATTACTGTTTCTTCTTGTTCTTCTTATCTCCAGAGCTACTTGCCTTGGTCCTATGAGAGCTACTTAACACTTAAAGGACTTCAATCATATGACAGTCTGCTAGCTTCTGATCTTGTTTATATATTGTTGAAGTGGCTGAAAGCTATCTCTAAGTCTTTTCACTCTTTGTATGCATGGTCTGCAAGTGTTTTGAACAGCACACGAGCTCTCTGTGTAAAAATATCTCCTGTGAAAGAGATGCAGAGAAGTTTAATAATAATAATAATATTTTAAAAAAGGAATTTAGCTCTTTTCTGTGTGAACTATGTACTTGAAAGTATGTGTGCTGTCCCAGCCAGTACGCAGCCTTCTTCTAGGAGTCAGAGAGAATACTGACAACTTCATGCCTATATGGATTACCTACAGGGGGAATATTTAACATGTTCTAATGGAACACCATTGATCAGAGTGATAGGTGGATCCACATTTTAAGCTGTAGACATATGCTCCCTATAGAGGCAGCTATGCTGTTGGAAGATGCTTTTGTGAGCTGCTGCTAATGTCCCTTCTACCTCGGGAGACTGACTTTATGGATCTGCAGACAGAATTCATCTTTGTTCTTTTGGTACGAAGTCAGCAGGGTTAGATCAGATTACTCATTTAATCATCATAAATTAACCCAATTGTCTCTTTTGGAAGCACTCAGTGTTTTTATCTACACCACCAGAGCTGCAAGGCTAGTTGGCTCAGGCATGGTTCTGTCACTGCTTTTTTCTCTTGTCTTCTTGCCTCAGTTTCTTCCTGTTTACCTCACAATGGTTGGACTCGATGATCTGGTGGGTCTCTTCCAACCTGGTGAGTCTACGATTCTATGCTGTCAGCATTAACTACATAATAGCTACTCTGAGTTTTGTAAAGGTGAGATGTAGAAAAGGCACAAAGCTTTTCAATACAGCCTTCCAGGGATAAAAGTCACCTGAGCGTGGTCTGCATTTTCTGTACTTAACTAGAGATTTCTCCTTCAGTCACTGAGTGTCCTGATCTCCGAGGAAGTCAAACCATATGGAGGGAACAGTAAATGAAGCTAAAATGTTTTCTAAGTGCCAGTTGTAGCTGCCCCCTTAACTAGTAATTCTGAACCTGCTAAGCTTTGCTGGAAATAGGCCTTGGCCTCCAATGATCCTTCTGTTGTGCAAAAATAGGCAGCGTAAGCACACCTCCACACACGATTAGTGTTTCTTAAATTGACAATGATGGATGAAAACTGACTGAAAATGGCTACTCCTAGCATTACATATTCTATGGAAAGATTTTGGGATTTAGATGAACAAATACTTCACCGAAAATGCTTGTGTACTCAGTTATATATGTAGCTTTTCAGCATTGTGCTGATGAGTGGGAATGGCAGCTAATTAATGCAAATTGACATCCTACTTAACATTATCAGCTTCTACTCTGCTGAAAAGCATCTTATCCATGCCAGTGTGCGCTATTTCACACAGTTATTGCCAAACCCTTCCTGGCAGCGCTGCCTTGGCACATGGAGGTGCTGGCTTTCTCTGGTCCCAAATTCCTTATAGGTCTGTGTGGTCAGCAGTGGCCATGGACTCCTCTTCAGTTCATGTGCATGATCTTTAAAGTCTTCAAAAATAAAATACCTTTCAAACTCCCAGTGGAGGAGACTAGAAAAGCAGAATAAGAATAAACATTTAATGCTCTTTCTCTCTAATATATTATGTAAAAAACTCTCAGGATAAAATGCGGCTTGGGTTAAGAGCAAACACCTTGTGATAGCTTACATTGTGTTTTGTAAATAATGAGTGTCTAGGGCTTCATCCCTGTTTTTGAAATGAATAAGAAAAGTTGCTTTTTCTCCCTGGACTTTGTTCTATCATCTGTGTAGTGGGAAAGTATTTTAAATTATTCAGCTCTTATTTCAGGATACCTCTGTTGTCCTCAGCAACGATACCTCTGTTGTCCTCAGGCTTGACTTTAGCCCCCAGACTGCTAGTTTTTGAGCCCACTGATGCATTATTTTTCCCTTTCTCTTCCACTGTTTTGGACTGTGAAGAATTATTTGTCTAGCAGAAGATATCAGCTACACTAAATATTCTGCTTACTTTTGTGGGGATTAATAGCTGTGTTAAAAAATCTGTTGGCTTCTAAGGTTACAAGTTGTTCACATTACTTGGGTTTATTCACCATTCTCAGTACTGAGGTATCCTTCATGGAGACTGCAACTATCAGTACATAGAGCTGTAATTTAAGCCAAGATGCTTAGTTTGACCATTGGTTTATTCAGATTCTGACTGTTAAGCTTCAGTAGAAAAGAGTCATGACTTCATTAATGTTTCTAAGTAATTTTCAAGAGTAAGTGGTAAACCCACAGAGTGCTGTCTTACCCCTGGTCTTCCTTAGAACAATCACGTCAAAACCCTTGGTAGGGATATTGGGATGGAAAGGCTGATGACCACTTGGATCAATCCCAGTGTATCAATTCTCAGGTGATCTGAATTTTGGGAACATGGGATACCTAGAGATGTGTGTCTGGTATGGATGAGAGGTGGGAAATGGCAGGCACAGTGGTCTTGGGTTGGCTTGAGCTGGTGGGAAGAAGGGCAGAAAGAAAGAAAATGTCCTTATTTTGCATTTCACAGAGTTTTCACACTACATGAACTTCTTCACAAGAACTGGGAGAGATGTGAGAATCAGAAAGGCGATATCATAGTTCTTTAATCCCCTTTTGCTTGCACCCTGCAAAGAATTCACAATGAGGATTCCCTTTCAGCTTTGTAAATAATCTGCCATATCATTTCTGAGAAATGGGATTTAATGGAGTGTCCATGCTCCTGTGGCTGTTCTATTCAGCTTTCTGGTTTTCATGGTAGAATAATTAAAGCACTTATTAAAATTAAGATACTCCTGAAGTCTTCTGAGGAAGATGAAAGCAGCAGTGTAATCCTGTAAAAGAGACTAGCACCCTGTTTGAATTCTTCTAAACTTTACCACAACAGTAACTTACTTAGAGCAAATGCCTTTTCCAAATTGCTGTATAAAGCAAAATCACAAGCTTATACAGGATCCAAACTAATTTAATTCTTGAGGCTGTGCATCATGACCTAATGAGATGTCTTACCAAGCTGGGCTTTTCTGAAGCTTCTCTCACAAATCTCCTTTATACATACTTTAGATCCACTACCTGTACTTGCTGGATGCTCCCAAACACTTTAAGTCACATTAGGTAAAGAGGCTACGAACAACACGGCTAAGAAAACCCAGTTAGCCAATAGGCAAGTCAGCAAGATCAGTGTTTGTTAGGAGAGTGGGTGTGCTAGGCAAACACTACTAACCTGCTACACCTAATATTACAGATTCATTCAAGAAAGAGTTTTTGACCTAGTAGTGTTGCTGCTGCTTATTGCCAAGGAACCTGCACTCTGCAATTGCGCCTCTAAGAGGAGCAACCTGCTGTTTTATTTCATTAAGGAGAGATAAGATAAAATACAGGTACTTACTTAGTCTGGTTGCTTGCGAAGCCTATATTAAGGAAGAAAAATATAATAAATAAGTTACCTGAATTGGCCCACATTCATTGGCACCTCCCCTGTATCGTTTGAATCAGTGCAATCAATATACATTAAGGACAAATCAATGTGTAAGCATTGCAGACAGTAATCTTACTGATACCAGTCATTCCATGAGGAATGTGTTGTGTTGCCAGGTGCAATACAGAACTGAGAAGGTACTAGGAACATGTGATGTGCAGAATGCCTTTTTAAAAGGAACAAGGGAAAAATCTATCCCTTTACACTTTTGTGTAATAAGCTGTATATTAAATAACAATGGTATATTCTGTCAGTAAAACCAAATCCTTTTATCAGTCATGCAAAACAGAAAATGTGTCCTGTTTCCACTTGCAGAGAAAATACTTACTCATTCCATGCTGATAAATTATTTATATTTTACCATGGAGATTTATTTTGTGCTTCAAATTTTATAAAAACAATCATAAGAAAACACTAACTTTAGAGGGTGAGAATTTCATCACTGAGACTAGCTAAGAGTCTCTTGGCAACTGTTCCAACTCAGAAAAATATCTAAGATTAAAAATTAATTAATTTACTTAATGTTTCTTTGTGGTATAGTGAAAAAAAATTTTTAAAAAATGCTTAAAAGACAATATTACTGGCCTAATTTAAGTGGCGCACCTGGAGCTCCAAAATCTCATGTATTTCACAAAGAAGGCTTAATTACCACGTCTTGCTTGAAAGGGTCTTCACCATATATGGGTAGGAGAGATTGACTACTGGTAGCCTTTTTAAAAGCTTCATTATTTGTGCAGTGATCACACAAAGGATCTTGATTCTACAAGCCATATACCAAAATCTTCACGCTGCCCCCTTGTTTGTCCAAGTGAGGACAGGCATGTCCCAGATTCATTCCCAAGCAGAAGATGGTGAAAACTTCTCAGGGTTCTTCCTTTTGTTCCGTTTGAGTGCAGAGTTCTTTGGGATACTAATGGGCCCCATGGAGATTCTATCACTTCAGCCTTAGCATTTCTTGTGAGAACTCTCTTCATCCCACAGCAGGGATTACTCAGTAGCCTGGTTAATGGTTAATGGGAGCTGTACCTGAGCTCTGTTCAAGTCACCTATGACTCAAAAGCTGCCATTTGGCCACTCTGTCATTGAATTAATCTCTGTAAAAATAGGTGTTGTGCAGTTATAAGGAGGAAATGTGCCCTCCTGCTGAAAGAATTTAAATACAGTCCTGTGCTTATTTCTTTCCATACAGCAATGGGTGTTTTGAAGATGAAGTGCCAGATCAATTTTGTTCACACGTCCTGATACAACATGCAGAAGTCATGCATTTCATTGTCAAATCTGTGGTGTGATGCTATGGAACCCACTGCATCAACGTGAGGTGTGATATCTCACAAATTACTGCGCTAGCATAGCTCACGCCTCAGCTGAGCTGAACAGGAGATATACTTTTAATGTGTGATGGTACAAAGATAACAGAACTTAAACAAAATATTGGATTAGAATCATAAAATCACCAGGTAGGAAAAGACCTCTTGGATCATTGAGTCCAACCATTCCTGTCTGCCACTAAACCATGTCCCTGAGCACCTCATCTACCTGTCTTTTAAACTCCTCCAGGGATGGTGACTCAACCACCTCCCTGGCAGCCTCTGCCTGATGACCCTTTCTGTGAAATTTTTTTCCCTGATATCCAGTCTGAACCTCCCCTGGCAGAGCTTGAGGCCATTCCCCCTTGTCCTATCAAAATGTTGGATTCTGATAACCATGTGTGTATTGTTATATTTATAACAACCTGGGACTCTGATTCAAACATTGTGCCTGTTGAAAAGGGGAAAGCTTTTGCAGAAATAACTATGTTTGCAGAACAGCAAACTTCAGAAATCTATTCCACAGAAATTAATTGATTTTCCATTTCTACAGTTAGAGCTGGTGCTGTATGTCTGCTTGTGCTGTAGACATGAAGGAAAATAATTCTTACTGTTTATCTTCAATCCACATTGTGTTACAAAGCTTTTAAATACAAACTTCCAGTGATAAAATTGAAAATAAACACTAAGAAGTATTTTCAATTTCCATTTCCATTCAGTCCGTGTTACAACATGAGTCATTACATCATTTGTTCCATTCATTGGACATATTCCTGATAAAAGTATGCAAAGCGAAGGAAAGTCAGCCTGCTTTGTGCTCTGGCATTGCAGAAGTATTTAAATACCTTTGTAGAGCACTTTTCATTATAACTTGTAAACTTAAGGCAGCAATAAAATAAGGATGAACATGCATTTTCATGACTCTTCCATTATTTAGAGGAGGTTTGTGAGCTCAGGTTGGAACAACCAGCAAAGTTTTACATTTTCAAAGGTGGGTAGTTGTTTAGATTGTTCCTTATATTTTTAAAACTTAGACTGGGTCTTCAACCCTGAAACCACCCAGAATGGATCGCAGTCTAGAAGGGCGGAGCTGTGGCTGGAAAGGAAGGAAGGAATAACAGCTTTTCCAAATTTGGCACAGATGTGCTTTTAATGAAGTTCTATTAGACTTCTACTGGAGTCTACTGGTATCATACAAGAAACGGTTGTTCAGTGCCATGTCATCTGCCCCTTTATATTCTCTTCACAGAGGATATTGAGTCTATCAGTCTCTTGAAAAGAAGTCAGATTCAAGCTGGAGAGACTTATTCTCCTAGAACAAGTCCAGGAAATGGTCCAGATGGACACCATCCCGTTATCAGCAATGGGTGCACTGTGGGCACTCGGCAAACACTTTTTCATAAAACAGGCAAAAATCAAGTTTCATATGAAAGATGGTATCCTTATGGAAATGCCAGATTTGCCTACAGTGGGTCCCCTCCTCATGTAGTTCTGAGCACTGGCTGCAGAGATGCACTTTTTCAGTGATGCAAATAAAAGACACGTTGGAACCTGTGTGACCTTCATGCAGGGCTTGATGAAGGAGGCTTTCAGTTTGTGTTTTTATTTTTTTCTACTCTCTGACTCTGGTAGGAGCCTCTCAAGGGCTGATTCTTCTCTCGGGTGTGGCGCGGGCCTGAGAGTGGTACAGTGTGGGGACCCTCACGACCTTCAGCTTCTGTTCTAGATCAGTCCAGAGAACATTTTGCTGCTCTTTCCTATTAATTTCCCACATGCTCAGTAAATGATCAAGAGAAAAAGATATATCACTCTTGCCATTTTTAATAGGAAGGAGATTATTACTAGAGAATCAAACGTTTCTCCTGTGTAAATTTGCTTTATCGGCAGCCCTTTATCCTTTTAAAGGGAGACAATCACTTACCTCACCTAAACTTACAACCTGCTTGGTCAGGGAGCTGCAGGTCAGGGAATCAGTGCTGGTGGGGGAGCTAGGGGCTGCCAGAGGAATGGAAACATGGTGTGGCATGGTAAACTATGAAAGCAGATAAAAACCCACAAGGAAAAAAAAGCCAGTTTTGATTTGATTGGTGCTGTCACTGAACCCACTGAAAACCTCATTGATGTGACTTGTCTTTGGAAAGACAGCTGCAAATGGTTTAGCCTGTTGTGTGTGTATAACTAGGGTTCTTGGCAATGGAGAAAGGTGTTTTTCAAGGCCTTTCAGGACTTTTGCAGTCTTGTCTGATTTGAACTTGAGGACCCAGTACACCTTTATATAGGAGGATGTAATTGTCCCGTGGAAGTGTAAAGAGTTATTGCAAATGCCTGGTAAATAATTTCTCACAGAAGACAGTGATGGCTCTAAGGATCCCTCACAGTCTATAAGGTAAGTATACTGAGAGTTAATAGCTCCCACGTACGCCTGCAGAGCACCACTCAGTGGTTTTTTTCAGGAAAGGTTCCATGTGGCTGTCACCACCTAATAGTACCTGGCAGCAGGAAGAATATTTGCTCTGAAGGACCTTGGACTATGAGCGTGGAAGATTTTTTTGTGTGCGTTTTACTTTTGGTTTTAAAGGATATATTCTTTCCTTCGGTTTAAAAATCTTTCAAAGACCAAGAAATTTATTGGAAAAAAAATTTGCTTAAACTAGGACAAATCATAGACCATAAAACATTTTTAGCATGATTTGTGTTAAGGCATGAGCCCAAAATAATGAAGAGAGTACGTCAATGTGCTGTTGATGAAATGTTCAGAATTCAAGGTCATGTATTTTCAGTATGTTAAGAGGCAAGAGGTTTTCCTTACAGCTAGCATGAGAGCGTAGAGTCACATAGTCCCTGCTTGCTTCCTCTTAAGGAAGCAAAGGTCCCCAGAAAGGTCCCATGATCTCTGCTTCCACCTGTGTACATGGATGATCCATTTTGATGTGGAGCTGGCATGAGGAATGCTCTTGCTATGAAGTGAATGGATCCCAGACCATCTTTAACAAAGAAGCATTTGGGGGTTGACCAGCTTAGGAATTACTGAAAACACAGTGGGCTTCCTACTCCATGCAAAGGGAAGGTTTTAATGTACTGCACAACCTGTCTGTTTCAGCCTCTTCAGGGATACCAATATAAATGTCACACAACAGGACAATTATCTGAATAGCAAGGCACGGTGAAGTAGATTATTTCTCAGCATCTCATGGAGTTTCCTTGGGGATGGAGTCTTCTTGAGGATGGATTAGGCAATAAAACAAACACCCAGTTTGACTGTGCAACACGAGAGTGCCCACTTTGCATGGGTGTTGGGTTTTAAAACATACTTAAATGCTCTCCATTATCTTAGAAAAGTGCATGGGCCACTTCTTGTCAGTTCTTAGGAAACTTGTAGGAAGAAACTGGCAGGGAACCTTACTGCTTCCTCGTATTTCTTAATCAAACTCAGCAGAAGCAGCACAGCCAGTGCCTCTAGTGTAGATTGCTGGTCAAAGGCCATAAACTGTCCTAGTAACGAGTAGTTTGGCTTTTACACTTGTCTGGTTAACCAAACTCACTTCTGCTTTGCTGCATGTGGTAATGAGAGAGAAGCCTGCAAAAAGCAGTGCACTACAAAGATCAGGGTTGTGGGTTTCCTTGTGTAGCTTTTTCGACCTGTTTACAGTTATCTGTCCTGCTTTTCTAGAGTGTCTGAGTTTACACAACATGAGGAGCGGGTCCCTCATATGCAGGGAGGCTACTAGGAGAGTAGTGGGGTCAAACAGTGCCCCTCATAGCCCTATAAAGATAACTGACAGAAGTAATTGCAGGATTATTCTCAGGTTTCTAATATGTTACAGCTATCAATACCGATATGAGAGGTGTAACTTCTTAATTTACTGCTCCTGAAGAATTTACTTTTACACTTTAAATTGCCTTGGTGTAAACTCTTGGCAATTTGCTCAAATTTAAGCGCTTCACTGGTGCCATCAAGTGGCAAAATGTTGGACTGCAGAACTCCAGCAGCAGCCAAATTCACTCGGATTTCTCTTGAACAGCAGAAGTGAGGGAAGCAATCCTTGCCAAGTCTCCTCCAAAAAGATCTTTCTCTATATATATATATACCAGAAAATTGAGTGGAATACACATGGTGCCATGGTTACTTGAGTTACTTCAATTTAATCTGGATTCTAGCTAGTAGAAAAGCTAACGTTTGTGAGCATTACAAGTTGGTAAGTACAGACAACCCGCAAAGCAAACTCAGAGGCCCTTGTTGAAGAGATACTAAAGTGAAGGGGCACAATGCTATATTCTGAGTTTCCTTCCCAACAGTGTTTGATGTCCTTTGTTACTATCTAATCCCTTTTCACAGAACATGGCCCTTCAGATTTCATCTCATATCTACACTCAGTATTGTAAGTGCATCATATCATCAGAGTGGAACGAATGTTCAGCTTGCTATTATATTCACTAAATTCACAGTCTGGTTAGTGCACAATTTAAACTTACAGCTCATCATTCATGCACACATCAGGTTTTTTAGCTGGGTGACATCATGGTACTGCTCCGTGCAAAGAGAAAGCATAAACATTAGAAAGCTTTTGTTCAATTTGCTTATAAAAATCCAAATAAAATGATACGGTTTTGTCTTGATTTCTCAGATAACCCTTAATATAAGAAAATCATAGATGCTACCAGTGTGGAAATCTGTCATGAGTTTCAAAATCTAGCTCATGCAGGACTGGATTTCAGAGGTGCTGAGCACCCATGCCTGAATCCAGAGTTCCTAAGAATACTGTTTCCCTCTCTGGAGCTTGGACTTTCCAGCTCTTCATAACGCACTCCTAACACTCAGTACAAGCTGTGGGATTATCTGGAATGGCTCCATGCTCCGACTTTTGATCCTACAAGGAGTTAAGTTACTCCTGTGTTGGGAGGATCGCTTTCAGCTCCCTCTGATGCCAAAGGTCTCCCAGAATCCAGCCAAACTGCGTGGTCGTTTTCACTGAAAAGAATCTGAAGACCTGTCTTTGAGTTTAAACAATGGAAAACACTCTCCCTTCACCCCTGACATCTGCTCGGTAGCACTGAGCATCACTTAATTTAATCTTCCTCTCAAAGCCAGCTTTGACAGCCCATTGTTTCTCATGTGACAAAAATTCCTTTGTGTTCTGTATTGCTACATGTAGGAAAAGCCACAGATTAGTTATATAGTGGTGCACTGGAAAATACATTCTTCACTTTTTTCTCATAAAATTTTATAGGCATCTTACAAAATTATTTAAGGAATGAAGCACAAGCAAACACAACTCTCTTACGACTAGTTTTAGAACTACAGAATCTATGACTCTACTGTTTGCCGTGTGCACTGTGTTTTCACAGCCCAAAGTCCTGCCTATATTATAGAAAATACCAATATTCGGATAACGTAATGTCTTATTTACTATAAAGCAATTTTTAAATCAATCCTAACAGTGGGATTTTGTTGAAGTATTTTTGTGTGGTCCTTATGAAAAAGCAGTATTTGCTTCATAAAAATCAGATAATTCTCACTGTGGATATTTCCTATATTTTATTTACAATCTGTATTTTAAACATATTTATTTAGGTTTTTCGTAGTTCCCCCAATGCAATTTGTGCCAGTGCTGTCAGAGACACAGCCATGAAAATAATTCATTTGCATCTTACCCACTTCAGCTTTCTGCTCTATAACTATTTGCGTTAGAGTATGTTTCTAATTAATTTCTAGCCTCTATCTTTTGTAGGTTTCATTGAGATTAGTGAAGGCGATGTTGTTGGGGGTACCATAGCACGGCTACTTACTTGGAGGCTGATGTGTGAATACAGAAACTAAGCATGGAGGAAAGACTACTCTAATTTGCCCCTACAACAGCAGTGTCAGGATTGTGGGCATCTGATTACGCTCTGAAAAACTCTTCTGCTTAGTATCACTTTACTGAGAGAGCTGCCCAAGACAAACAACAAATAGATATAATGAACTTGGTCATATAAAGTAACTCGCAAACCTTTTCTCCCTTTCTAACTGCTAAGTTGTTTTTCTGAGATGAGACGTGGTTTCTGTGACTCATCTACCTTCTCACTAGATACTATGCCCGAGTTGGCTGAAACCTTTGCTTGCTAGCAGTGTGAGGGTAGGAGTGTAAAGACAGCTCACATAGTCTATACACCACCTAGGCATTTTCCACCTTGTAGAAAAGGGAAGGCTTGTTTCTGGACCTCTTTATCTCTTCAGAGTGGAGTTCACTTGGGTGGATCAGAGGCTTTGCATGAGTGTGCCTGAATGACAAATAATCCAAGTGACTGCATATTCAGAAAAGAAAAACACTAGAGCAATGAAAATTTTTGTTTCAAGCCCGTTATACATTCGTGCACTGATACTGTGACTGTGGGATCACAGCACCTTATCATGCTCATGGGATGGAAGTCCCATTAGCATCATTTAACAATCGCAAATACTGTATTCTCCACCTGGGATGGGACAATCCTGGTTACATGTACAAACTGGGGGACAAGAGGCTGGAGAGCAGTCCTGTGCAAAGATATGTGGGGTCTGCATTGATGAAAAGTTGAATATGAATCAACACGTGCGCCTTGGCAGCCACAAGGGCCAACTGTGTACTGTGGCGCATCAAACCTAGGTGGTGATCAAGGGGGCTGGTTGTCCCATTCTACCCTGCACTGGTCTGGCCCCACTCTGAGTACTGTGTGCAGTTTTGAGTGCCGCATTATCAGAAGGATATCAGACTATTAAAGTATGTCCAGAGGAGGACAGCTGAGATTGTGAAAGGTCTCAAGCACAACACTTAAAAGGAATGACTGAGGTCACTTGGCTTGTTCAGCTTGGAGAAGAGAAGGATGAGGGGTGACCTCATCACAGCCTACGTCTTCCTCACGCGGGAAGGTGGTGAGGGAGGTGCTAATCCCCTCTCTCTGGTGACCAGCTATAGGACATGAGGAAATGGAATGAAGCTGCGTCAGGGGAAGTTCAGATGGCAGGGTAGGAAAAGATTCTTCAGTGAGGGGGTTGGTCACTGGAACAGACTCCCCAGGGAAGTGGTCACAGCACCAAGCCTGTCAGAATTCAAGGAGCATCTAGATGATGCGCTTAGTCATATGGTTTACTTTTCAGTACTCCTGCAAGGAGCAGGGAATTGGTATCAATGATCCTTATGGGTCCCTTCCCACTTGAGATAGTGCATGAATCTGTGATCGTTTTACAGTGAGGCTAGTTCAGGATAATGCAGAGAGAAAGGACAGGAAGGCATGTTTCCAGCCTTTGAGTCATGTTTTAACTCTTGGACAGACATGCAAATGCCTCGTCTGCATCCTCCATTCCTGTTAGTCAGGGAAGCTTGCAGAGCTGAAAGCTATCCTTGAACTTCTCCAACTCAGACTGAAGCAGTGGTATGTTCTGCCTTCAAATCTTTCCTTAAGTTAGTAGTGGTGATTGGAAACCTGGTGATCTGAGTGTCTCAACAACAGAGGTTTAGTGTATTGTTTGCCTATCTGTCTATCAGCTAGTCAGTCTTTGTTTGTTGGTTTGTTTTAAATAGTGCTATCTTTATAAACATGAAGTTTTGGAACGGGTTTCAACGAAAGCGGCATCATCCCCAACTTCATCTGTTGTCTAGACAGTTCTCTTTTACAACAGCTTTCTGAAAAAGCTTAGCACTGACTTTTCATGTTTATGCCTATGGGATTTGTGGATATTGAGTGTCAGTGAAAGTTAGGCCAGTAGTGACATTTTTAAGGACACAGAGGGTGTTTAGGACAACAGCCAACAGTAAATAATTATCAAATGATGGGCAAATAATAAATATGGTCATTTAGAACCTAAAGTGTTTCAGCAAAACACTGTGCAAGATTTGTGTGTACCAATACATTCCCTCATTAATATTTAGAGCAATGTGAAGAGGGTTGAAGCTTAAATTGCCCAGTTTTAAAAAGCAGATATTTACATATCTCTGTCTACATTACTGTCTAACCTGTTAGGTGTCTGTTGCTATTCTAGTTTAAAAGCTGTCACTTAAATGTTTTGACTGTGAGAAGTATTTGTCTAGCCTACCTTGGGCAATGGTCTACACCATTACCATAATGTTGATGTCTTTTAAAAAATGTACATGGAGACCTGTCCTTTGCCTGTGCTCTTCTGGGAAGACAGGTAATGCAATCCCTCCATGCTCCCTTTCTGCTCCCCAGGGAACCCTGCAGCAGTAAAAGGATTCCCTGAACTCCTTCTATCTGAAAGAAAAAAAAACCCAAAAAAGCAAAACTACAAAATATCCATGTGATGCACAGTGATGATTACTTGCAATTTTTTAAACAATGACAGCTTGGTTATATTTTCTTGGTTCTCAGTTAGTCTTATCCTGGGTAATGCTGTTATAGTGAACTGGCAGTAGAAGTACAGCAATGATTGGCAATTGTTAATGAAGGTTGAATCACATCTGTTATGTTTTGATCAGTGAGAAGAAGGAAGAAGCTGATAGCTATGTGCAGCATGTACACTTTGCAGCATAATCAAGTCTCAGCTGCCAGCACAGAGATACCTGCACTGCCCCTTCAGAACTACATCATATGGACAGGAAATATATGCAATGGCACAGATGGAAGCTTTAGCGTCTAGCTAGTTCCTACTGATTTCAAATTTATTATTTGGGCCTCTGAAAACCTCTCCTCCCCAACTCTAGAAAGATGAGAAATGTTACTATTTAGTACCTGAAATTCAGACTGAATGTAAGCTGTGTCACGCACTTCACATGGGATGTTCAGTACATTTCCATACATCTCTGTCATTTGAAATAAACAGTTCAATGCGTTTAGATGCATGTTTGCCTCTCGTAGTTTTGCTTTACAGTGTTGTAAAGATGGACACCAAAATCACAGAAAGCAAAGCTTCCTTTTCATTTGAGTGGCAGCAGTTTTCCAGCCAGAACACACACGTAGCCAAATGTCTTCTTATTAAGGTGGTAAGTCCTGTGAGGAGTGGGGAGTTGGACTCAATGATCCTTATGGTCCCTTCCAAACTGAGATATTCCACAATTCTGTAAAAGCCAAGTGAGTGATTTAAATTTGACTAAGTTGTTTCTGAAAGCCTTAAAAGGAAAGTAATGAAGTTGTGTTATGTTATGGGGATGCTCACCCTTGGAATGTTTCACCGATGTTCTGTCTTCATTTGTATGAAACCAGAAAGAGTGTAAGTGAATGGGTTGGGAACCAGCACCCATGTTTTATGTTTGTTGTCAGCCCTTCCATCACTGAGAAGTCCTGATTCTTGCTTTAGCTACACCTCAACAGGACTGCCATCTTTTTCTGACGTTGGGTGCTTCTTTACTGATGAGTGAAGCAGTTGGACATGGCTGCAAACCAGTAAGAATCCCTTTGTTAACCGTGGTTATCACAGCGCAGGCTGTGGAGATTTATGCAGCTATTCCAACTCATTCCCTCATCTCCCCTTTATGAAAGTAGGCAGGCAGATAAAAAGTCAGCTGCATGGCTCTGGTGTTTGTATTCATTAAACCAACTCTCAATGGAAACAGTAATAAATCATTCCTTGTTGACTGCTATCTACAGGTTACTCAGTTGCAGAACAGCCACTTTATCTTAGAAAAGAGAAGCATTGCACACAAAGGTCTAATCGTCCATTCAGGCCAATCAGGAGTTTGTTAAGCTGAAAGTATTTCCAAGTCTCCTTCTCACAAATAAACATTTGTAGCTGATATTGATCCAGTGGTGCTAAAGATCTCAAGGACACATTAAAAAATGTCTCTACCCAGAAAATATAAAATGAGGGCTAGGGTGAACAAAGTTTTAAAGAGTGTGTCATGAACAATCCTTAAGAATCTCAGCAATATAGTCAATGATTTAATAGACTATTGCCATCTCTAGCTTTCACAATTGTGAATTTGTTCTGAAGTCTGAGAGCTAACTTCCAGCTTTCTGGCTCATCTGTTGTGACAACAAAAAAAGTTATTTTTTAAAAAAAGTTACATTTTTCCCTTCAAATTTGTTTCGCTGCAGGGAACTCAAACCAAAGTGTATGAATACAATGTCTTAGCTTGTGAGCTTGTGAAGGGCTTCAGTAACTGATTCGATCAGTGCATGAAGCCAACACATCTGAGGGGCTGTGTTGCCAACAGCTTCCAGACATTCTGTGAAAGACTTTTTAGCAGGATAGGATTAGGACCTACCTCTCTGGGAGTAGGCATAGGGTGCATTCACACTGGTGTTTCAATTTTTGACATAAATCTCCCAATACTCTCTATTTTGCAATGCCTTGGTACATGAACTGGGTTCCTTCTGTGTGAAATTAACTGGAAGATGCACTCAAGGTAGGTGCCAGGAGGGCAGAGCAGCCACAAATGGACCCTCAGTCCCTGGAATCACACTAGAGGTAACACAAAATAAAGAGCACCTGAAATGCATTTTTTCTGGATCTCAGGTCCTCAGCACCAACTGTTTCACTCTATACACTTTCTCCTCTAGTCCACAATACTTGCCAACCTAGACATAGTTCCTGAGCAACACACTGATTTGGAATGAAGTGGATTTTTGTTAGGGTGAGAATGATTTTTTTTTTTTTTTTTTAGTAACTCTTCACCAATAAACATATACAGACTATACACATAATCTTAGTGTGAGAAGGCTAAATCCGACTATGTGATCATAGGGTAAAATCCTTAGGGTACTTTCTTTATGTGTGTGTATATATATATAAAAAAATAATCTGGTGTTGTACAAATACACATATATACCTCTGCTTTTTTATGGGCATTGTTTATCAATGCAAATATTGGTAACAAATACTCTAGCCCAACATGATAATGTAATAAAATTCAGGGATACGGCATTCTTAAAAACTAAGAACAACTGTGTTCTATTTATTTATTTGCGTGTAATTATATGACTAGAAAAAATGCACCATTTATAAAACATCTGTGGTGGTGTAAAACATGCAACCATGTTCTTTTCAGGTATAAATTAGTGAGTTGATGTGAGTATGTGTTTACATGTGCAGAAATATGTTGCTTACTGCCTGTTTTACAATACAGATTAACCTAGTCACAAAGAAAACAAATATCATGACGCGGCCATGCTTATTTCTTTTTGTGTTACAGAGTTGGTTCTAACATAGTTATCATCTGGAAAATGTTTTGTTGGCGTGTTCAGCTCCTGACATCACTGCCCATTCTGAGCTCCATTTTTCCTTTTGCTGTGTATCCTCTGTAGCCAACATGAATCTCTCCTGTACACTCACTAAAATTTAAAACAGGCCTTTAATTCAGTGAACTTTGAAGTCTGTCATAGTTAAAACAGTTCAGATGGAAATTCACCCAGATTCCTGTAATGCAAAGAATATGACAAAAACTTGCCTCAGAGAAGATAAATAAGTGGAAGGCATCAAGACACAGTTTGACAAGTGTGATAATCCAATTATATCAAAATAGTCTGACTGGAATTCAGATGGTGGATATGAAACATTACAAATAATGGAAGAAATTAGCGGTAGTAAACCAGAAGGCTGTCAGTAAGATGAGAACTAAGAAGTGATTTTGCTATCAAAAGAGATAAAACCTCACATGAAAGAACATTGGAGGGCTTAAGGCTAACTCCGGAATCTGTAATCTGTTATGTATGTAAAAAAAAAAAATTTAGATTAAAAAAAATTGTCACAAGTACTAAGCACTATGAAGGTTCAGCTTTCCAGAACTTTAAAACCTGCAGGAATTCTGCTGTATATTACCCCCTAGCTAACAGTATAACAGCACCTGTAAAATACAGTAAAAATACATTAAAACTTGAAACTTTCTGATTACGTGTTGATGACTACAGAAGCAAAATGCAAGCTTCTTGTAATTTAAAAATTTAAATTTAAAGTTTAACTCAGTAATTCTAGCTCAACCTGTAATCTGTGGGGGTGGGATTTCAAACAGGAGTAGATAAAGAATAACATAATAATTGTTGATGATCAGTTTGTGAAATATGCTTACTATTTCCAAACTAGAAATACGATATATATGTTGGTTTTATTCTTTATTAAAGTTATTTCAGGAGATTTTGAGCCCTAAAGTCACAGTATAACATATTTTAGCAGTGCTCTTTTCAGGTGTAACCAAAATACTTCCCAGGGAACTGATAGGCACAAAGTAGAAAATGTTTTGTTCCGTTAAAACAAAACAAAAATTGTCTTGCAAGGGAAATATAAACATTAGAAAATACTTTCAGTAACAGCAAGTACTTTTAATGGAATCATTTACCTTTACGAGTTCTGTTCTTACCAGTCTTGTGAGACAATTGGATGAGAAGGAATTTGAAGTGCAGTTAGGTTCTTGATAGGATTTCAGTTCCCCCAATTTCTCTACAGTAGCAGGGCAGGTCATGCAGCAACATGTTTTTTGTTGAATTTCTAGAGAAACATGCAGGGATAAAATACCAAATATTAAAGATTTTGTTAGTGCATCTGGATGCTAAAGAGGAAATACAAGTGACTTGTGCCTAATTCTGGCAAGTGTCAACAGGAAACAATGGTTACCTTTACTATTGCTACTGAGTATTTTTACTGCCTTACAAAATAAAACAAAAAAAAAGAGAGGCATATGAAAGAGGTCACATACTGTTGCTATGTATTACTGATTAACAGAAGCTAGAAATAAACTTTTAAGTAACACGGGGGAAAAGTCTGGACTTCCACTCACAAAGTCTCGCTTATGAAAGTCTCACTTGGTGAATTTGGATTCACTCTAAATTTCTGGACTAACTCTTATAAGGATTATATTAAACCCATGATACTCTTCATAGAAAACATTGTTTCCCCCTTATTGCCATCATTTTTGTCTTTCTGCCTCTGTACCAAGCAGAACTGCTTTAGTACTCCTTTCACTTGAATGAAGTCATATTACAACACTGGTTGATCAGCTCTTTGTGAGGAGAGGTGCTGTATTAGATCAATACAAACCCCTCTACTCTTTAGAATGCAATGCAGACATTTATATCAGAAAACGTTGCCTCTGTTTTGAGCTACTATGTTGTGCAAGAAAAGCACAAAGGCTTGTACTTTCTACCCACAGCATCAAGAGTCTTCTCTTAAAAAAGACCAGCAATTTCTTAGATGAAGTATGTGAATAATCACAGAATTGTTTAGGTTGGATAATAACTTTAAGATAATCAAGTCCAACAATAAACGTAGCACCGCCAAGTCCACCACTAAGTGCTAGATCTACATCTCTTTTAAATACCTCCAGCAGTGGTGAGACAATCACTTCAATGGGCAATGCACTATTGCTTCCTTCCCCTCCACCAGGAGGCAGCAGGACATTCCCTTGTATCTGTGTCTTGCTTCTGGGAGAATCTTCTGTTTCCCTGAAGAAGCCTTCAGGAACTTGTTTGCTCTGTGACAAGCCCAGTAAGGCTATATAATAATGTTTAATAGAAGTTCAGAGGGAAGCACTGAATTCACTCTGCAATCCACAAGCTTTGACTGGACTCCTTTTGACCAAAAAATGATGAAGAATGCTCCACAAGGAGAAGGCTCAGAGTTCTACCTTCTTCCATTTTGAGCTGCACCTTTAAACTGCTTCTGCATTGCTCTGCACTTAACCATCTGCTAGCTTTTGGATATGGATCTTACAATGGCAAGAGGAGTCTGAGAAGAGTCTCATGGAGAAAGGAGCAATATGCATTAACCTCACTGGCCCCTGTTTAGTATCCTGGCTTCGGCGAAGCTCTGGCAAAAAGGATATTTTGATCAAGCCCTCTTCTCAAGTATTTGTTTGTGAAGTGAAAAAGATTTTGCTTTGCCTTATTAAAATAGGAAACTAATCTGAAACCACTTGAGATATGTTACTCTTCTAGGATGTTTTGGGGCTTGTAAGAAAAGAAGCTGGCGTAGCTCATCAAGTGAAAAAAATTGAATTAATTCTGTCGTGCAGGCAGTTTCTAGAGTGTTGGGTAGTCTGCTATGGTATCTATGTGAGCAGTACGGCAATCTTACACTGATGACTCAAATTCAGGAATTACTGGCTTGCAAACAGAAAAATGTTTAGAGTTGTTGATTTGCAGTCTGCAAGTGGTCAAGAAACAGAAGTCAGACTTTCCTTCAGCAGAACTGCTGTGATTCTGTAATGTAATGCAGTTCTGAGTCCACACTGTCCAGACCCAGCAGCAGTTGTCCTCTCTCTGGCTTGATAAACCTTTCTGTGAAATATGTTTCTGGTTGTGAGAATTACAGCTGGGGCCTATGACTAGTAGCTTTTTTCTTGCCCTGCCTCTCGCACATACAGGGAGGCGCCACAGTTCACAGCTTCTCTTTGCAGTTCCCTGACAGCAACTGTCCACTGAAGGAGGGATCTATGTCACCAATTTTACCTCATCAGCCTTCTGGCATTTCAGCCATCGTTCACAGACCAGATTGTGATCTGACTGTATTTAGCTCCAAATCTACAACGTACATAACAGACTTAAAGCCATCTGCAGTCTTACCCATCCTAACAACATCAGTTCCACTCATAAATAGCAGTCTACACCCACTCATCAAAAGGATTATGAACATATGTCCCTGCAGCTGCACTAGTCCAAAGCCACCACACAAATCCTAAAACCTGACTTCAAGTCCAGAAACATAGTTACTTGCATAGAATTTCCAGGTGGCTGGCTTGGGAACCTCAAGTTCCCAGCCCTTGACATCTACCTCTAGCAACACAATCCAGACCAAGGGTCAACACATCCCTACGAACAATGCTGTCTGGACACAGTCCAATGGATGCAGGACACTCCCTGTCTGACCAGTTCTGTACCCTGGCAAACTGGCCCAATTCCTTGGTACAAGAAGCCAAGTGGGTGAGGCCACTCAGGCTGGAGGGTTCACAACAGACAGGGGAAGATAACAGCAGGAGAAAGGTGATGAAGCCAAGTGGAGCCAGATGCTGGCAGGACCAGAGTCCCAAGCCTGACCAAAGGGATATTCCACACCATATGACAACATGCTCAGCAATAAAAGCTGGGGGAAGATGAAGGAAGCGGAGGAGGGTGTTCAGAGTGATGGTGTTTGTCTTCCCAAGTAATCATTACTCGCGGTGGAGCCCTGCTTTCCTGGAGATGGCTGAACACCTGTGTGCCAATGGGAAGTGAATGAATTCCTTGATTTGATTTGCTTGCATATGTGGCTTTTACTTTACCTGTTAAACAGTTCTTATCACAACCCATGAGTTTTTTTGCTTTTACCCTTGTGGTTCTCTCCCTCATACTACTGCAGGAGAGTGAGTGAGTGAGCGGCTGAGTGGTGCTTAGTTGCTGTCTGGGGTTAAACCATGACACAGTCCCAGAGCTTTCAGAAACCCATGACTACGAGAATGAATTATCTCACCATAATCCATTTGATGAGGGAAAGCTTGTAAGGGTGAAGGCTGGAAGCTATGGGCAAGTATTACATTTATGTCCTGAGGAGCCATACCTGAGTAAATCTCAGTTTCTAAATGTAACAATTTTTAAAATAGTGTTTTCAAACCCCCAAAGAGATGTTATTCCAAAGGAGGAGACAAGATCTAGGGAGTAGCCTCTCTCTTCCCAAGCTTTACTATCTCTCTGTCTTCAGAAGACACAGGAAACTGTAGAGCAAACCTATGAACTAATCTTAGCTTTTCACCTCAGCCTACTCGGAGTATGTTTTGGACTGTGTTCTAGTAGTAGCTGACATCATAGTGAGAGCGTGTTGGGGATCTTTTGGATGATACACAGAATGAAGCAGCTGGTGATGTCAGCAGATGGTTAGCTACTGTGTGAGAGAGAAGGATGTTAGAATACATTCGGGAGGTGGAGTGCAAGGTACCAGTAGGTGATGGGCTTTTTAACCTCTCCTGAGTAAGGCAGTAAACATAGCCACAAGCCAAGTAAAAAGCCAGTTCATTACAGAAAGTTCAATTGGGAAGAACTCAGGGAAGTCATGTGGGTGTCCGTTCAGTTCTAGAGAAATTGGCTGAGCCTAGAACATTTCAAATAAAGCAAGTAGTGCAGCAGCAGGAGTTCTGCGAATTGCCACATCTCATTCCCATTCTCAGGGATATCAATATTCTTTGCTCAGATCTTGTGTGGGATTTTCACACCATCTTTTGAAACAGTTGGATCTGGCCACTGGAGAAGGTTGGATTCTAGTTAGTTGGCTTACTGGATGTTTCTGCCTTCCTGTGTTTGACAGACAGATTTTGATCTGTTTTACTTTCTTCTGCTGACCTTTTCTTTTTTCTCAATGTGGTTTCTGTTTGAGTTGAATTGGTGTCAAAATAAATGAGTAAAAAGAGTGATTTTGTTCTGCTGTTGCTTTCACCAGGTAGGGCAAAATTAGCTGGAGGTCCTACTTTTCTTGGAAAGTCAGTGTGAGAATAGCTGGAAGTAAGTCTTTTGGCAAGTGATAACACACAAATAGCTTTTCTGAATACCTATTAAATGTACTGTCATGTTATTATTATCCAGTGGAGCTGGTAATTAGTTTATTATGATTTTGAACCACTGGTTTGTTTTTAACATGGATGGCTTGGCCATCACATTAAAGTGAACTACAATTTAATGTTTGTGCCGTGTACAAGTGATATAGCTGTATCAGTAATTCCCAGAGTTCAAAAGTTTAATATATTCTGAAAAAAAATATTTTCAGTGTTTCTTTTTCATCCTTAATCTTAGCCTAAAGCTGAATGTATGGAAAGGCTCAGCAGAATCTTTTCCTTCATTTCATTAATTTCTCAGCTGTTGAAAACCTCTGTTATTTCCTGCCAAAAAAAAGTACTATGGAAGATTTAGAGTTGTGGTTTTGAGATACTATGGGAATGACCCAACTTAGTTGTTTTTATAGAGGGTGTACTGACTGGAGGAAAAAGGCCTAAGACATCACTTCTGCCCTCTAAATCTTCACACAGAAGAGGTCACCCCACATGTAAATCTATCGGTACCTAAGTCGAATGTATCTCTGCCTGCTTGTGTCTCCATATCAGTGAGTTTCTTTGGGAAACAATACTGAGAGGGACTCAGGTCCCTGATATCTCTCTGTATAGCTCCTTTACTAGGCTACAGTGGCTGCTCTTTGTTAATGGGACAAAGGGGTCAGGGAAAGGTGGATATTATGGCATAATCGATTCACAGAATGAGTGAGGATGGAAGGGACCTCTGGAGGTCTTCTTGTCCAACCCTTACTCAGGTGGGGCCACCTGAAGCAGGCTGTCTAGGATCACGTTTCCCAGGAGGGGGACTTCACAGCTTTTCTGGGCTGGGGCACCTCCTGTACAAGGACAGGCTGGGAGAGTTGGGCTTGTTTAGCCTAGAGAAGAGAAATCTCCCACGAGACCTTATAGTAGCCTTCCAGTACTTAAAGGAGGCCTAAGGAAGGGAGGGGCTCTTTATCTGGGAGTGTAGTGATAAAATGAAGGGTAATGGTTTCTAGCTGAGACAGGGCAGATTTAAATTAGATATTAGGAAGAACTTTTATACTGTGAGGGTGGTGAGGCACTGGACAGGCTGCCCAGAAGAGTCATGGATGCCCCATCCCTGGAGTGTTCAAGGCCAGGCTGGATGGGCCTTTGAGCAACCTCATCTAGTGGAATGTGTATGGGGGTTGGAACTGGATGATGAGGTTTAACAAGGCCAAATGCCGGGTCCTGCACTTGGGGCACAACAACCCTGTGAAGCTACAGACTAGGAGAAGCCTGGCTGGAAAGCTGCCAGGAGGAGAAGGACCTGGGGGTGCTGGTTGACAGCGACTGAACATGAGCCAGCAGTGGCCCAGGTGGCCAAGAAGGCCAATGGCATCTTGGTTTGGATCAGAAACGGCGTGACCAGCAGGTCCAGGAGGTTATTCTCCCTCTGTACTCGGCACTGGTGAGACCGCTCCTCGAGTACTGTTTGTTTTTTTTCTGAACTCCCCCAGCAGCCACTCGGGGCAGTTCAAAGCACGGGTTCTGGAAGGGAATACACGGTTCTCCCAGAGATCAAGCTTCACAAGGAATGTTCTTTCTGCCCTCTCGTGGACACAGGCCAGTTTTGCAGCGACGGAGATTTCTAAGACTGGCATTGTGATTTGCATTTCAATAATCAGTCCCAAATGTCCTGCTTTTCCTTTGGAGAACATACATAAAATTCGGTTTCTCTGAGCCAGTTTTTTCTGTACACAATGTACCCGTGTATATCTTTCATTTGAGAACAACAGTTGACTATTTAGACTACCAAATTAATTACCTTAGTTTTTCCCTGATAACCTGGAACGTGAAGACTTGACTTGCATGTTAGAAAAAATAGGAAAGGGTCATTTCTTTTCTAGCCACTAAGGTAATTTTAGTTCAAGGATCTGTGTCTCGCTTTTGGCTTGTTCACATGAAAAATGTTGTGCAATTGCATACAGCAACTTCTTCACGCCTTTAGTGATTCTTTAAGTTATTTATAAGTAGCCTTCAGTTTCCATGTCAAGTCAATCAATCAATAAATACATTGATTCAAATGGAGTTACTTTAGATTTATCCCAAACCGGGAGCAGGATCAGACCACAGTAGCGATTTATAATTTACAAAGATTCTATACAGTTTAACGTTTAGCAAGTTTCCCTTGTATGAATAATGCTATCAAATACAGGCTTATAGAGGGTTGTACAGTTTCAGCTAAAGCCAGGGTGAGCTGCTGCTGCTTATCACCTTTTCTGGCAATGAAGCATACAGAGACAGAATAGGTATACAGGCTTGTTAGCATGTATAGCATGTCTAGTGCTTGTTAGCTGGTGAGGATCTGAACAAGAAATTGCGTGGCAGATGTATGAGAGCATATAATGCAATAGTGATATAAAAAGAACAGTATTACGCAGAACAAGAATAGGTTATTCACTGTCAAAATAGTACTAACGAATGAAAAGATATTTCTTTTAAATATTGGAAAACAGGCATAAAAAAGCCTTTTTTACATTACCTGCTGACTTTCTCCTATACATCCCTTTCCACAGTCAGCCCAGGTTACCATATCTTCATCTCTGTGGTTTCTGGTGTAGCTAAGAATTTCACCACTGTGCAGGCACAGCCTGCACTACTGTTATGCCAGTGCCAAACTGCACCCTCTGCACTTCATACAAGGGAGAAAAAGAATTTATTACTAGTTATAAATTTTAAATGGAGGTGGACTCTACAATCCTCCTGGCCACCCCTGGGGATTCATACATTCACATGCAGCAGAAATATGTGGAAGAATAAACTTGTTAGGAAATGTCTTGAAATATGGAACTTTGGGAAGCACACGGTGGTGGCTGAGATGGCACAGGAAGGACCTTCTGAAACCAGTCTGCTCATTCCCCCTTCCCTGCTCTTTCCACACAACACTGACACTTCTAGTTCAAGAGCAATTCGGAATCACTTGCATTCACACCTCTTTCAAGATTCCATAAGCCATATATGATCCCAGTATAACTACACTGCACCTTCACTGATATTTTATTTCTTCACAGACATCTAAATTAAGCTTCCGACTTTTCTTTCATAGCTGCCAAAAGAAATCAGCGGCTGAATTAGGCTGTACCATTTCGTTTGAAATGCCTCTTAAGGGAGAGGCAAACTTGCAGGTCTCAGAATTTATAATGGTCTCTAAGAGCAAGTAGGTACTTAGTCAAAAAGATAACCACACTCACAGACAAACTGAACACCAAACATATGCTTTTACTTTTTCCTTGAGCCTCTGTCTTCAACAGCACGATTCAAAGGAATCTTTTTTGCTGTTCTTTTACAAATAAAGTTCTCCATAGTGGTCAAGCAATATAGTTAATTCCAAACACTTTTATTACCCCAAAATGCAGGTGTATTTAATGTACGCACAGAGTGGAGTAGCTAAGAGAAGCAGCTGACTTCAAGAAGTTCCTCTCTGTTCTCTGTTATTAACTCATGCAAATGGACCAGCTAAGCCCTGCTGTGGATGAACAGCACATGGAGCTCATCAGACTTTACTGACTGTTCAGCTTCTCCACAAACTGTAAATCTATTTGTTTGAAAAATTTAGTATGAAGCTCCTCAGAGATATAAGATGACCTTTTGTATGCATTGAATCTCTAGTGATGCAAAGTAATTTAATATATTCTTTGATATCAGGCAGGGTGACTTTAGGAATCAGGGATCAATATCCAAGTGGAGTTCAGTGGATGCACAAATGTGTTATTTGCAAAGATGGATACCACGATTTAATGCAGTCTACAATACATGTATTGCATCGTGCATGTCTGTACATCTGTGCTACAGTATGTAGTATGTGAAATTTAGCTCCTGTTTCTAACATTTAACCATTTCTTTCATTATGGCAGAGGTATCACATATATATGAGGAGAAAGGAGTACAAATGCTTTTGAATAGGTATAATGTGAAGCTGTAACTGAAAGCATGGAAAATATTCCTTATTTGATTATTGGCTGCCTCTAGCCAATATATGTAAGATCATAGAATCAGAACTGTATTATCATAGAAGGGTTCTCTGAAGATCATCTGGTCCAACCTCTGGCTGAAAGCAGGGCCTTAAAAGAACTAATTATCTGCTGAGGTGCTGTTATGTGAGACAAAGCAGTATTTGGGTGCCTCTGAAAATCTGGGATGCAGCAAAATGAGTTTCCTGTACAAGGCTTTTCTGACCTAAGTCTGTCTTAATCACCCGTTTTCTTAAATTTTAAGGCTTACAAGCAATAGAAGCAACTTTCTGCTTTTCCTTTGTGCACTATCAACAGATTGAAGGATGATCATAAAGGGATTAATAAATTAGCATTATTACATTAAATAGCATTATGTACCTTCTGCCTCAGAAAATTATTATGATCTTGTACTTTTCCCATAATACAAGTTCAATGGTAGCTCTGCAAATATATCTGAAAGCCTATTTAGGATTTTCCACCAGTTAACTCTAGGGCTCTAAGTGATTAAATGGAATGTCATCTGTAAGAGAAACCTAGTTATTGATGGTTTACACCAAAATTTAAATTTTATACAGTTCCAAGTAAGGTCATAGGACCAAAATTCTGTCTAATTACTTCATAGGATAAACGTGCATAAGTATGAAAAGAAGGAAAAAAGTGCTTTACACTACCCATTGTTCTTTGAGATAAGAGCTGTGAACTGGATATCTATGGGTGTCCATGCACCTGTGTTAGATGCACTTTGGTGTGTGCATCGAACATTTCAAATTCCTGCTAATGAGTGTTCTTCAGGAGCAGACAATTTTTAAAATGTCTTGTTTAGGGTTTGGAAATTTCTAGTGGTCTGTGATGACCAAGGGTAGACCAGTTGTCATTTTTTGAAGAAAATGCAAAGGAAGTCGCAAAAGCAAAAAGGAGTGAATCTAAGACTGACAGTTTTCAAATGTCAGATGCCCAAGTCTCTGGCTCCTTCTGAGGATAAAACAAGTGTCTCTTTATGTTCCACTAAATCTGTCCAAAGTGTTATATTGAAATCAACAACATGATGAACCCTTGGACTTATAAATCAATCAGTTGATAGTCAACTGTCTTCTCTATAAGCTTAAGTCAGAATCTAAAATAAGCCTGTTGTTGTTTTTGCATGGAGGGTTTAATAACAGGCATAAATATTATGTGTATGGCAAGGAAGGCTGGGAGCTCCTGAACCCTACTAGAATTCATGCTGGGAAGCCTCGATAGTCTGTCACTTGATTTACTTGAGTCCCTTCCTTGCTTTTTCCCAATTCATGAATAATATCTGTACATGGATAATAAATAATATGGTGAGTAATAGCTATAGCAATGTATGTTGCCTGTTGTGCCCCTTTTCCTCCAACTGCACTATACAGTGATTGTTTTCTTGGCTCACATGCTCTCAAACCAAACAGAAATTTTGCACAGCATAGCATAATTTCTCCTTTATGTACTTTTCACCTAGCTGTTCCTCTGCTGAGGGGAAAATAAATCAACAGCCATCCCCTGTATCCATGCTGTGGAGCCTGCAATAAGAGGGCAACCTAATTGTACTTGCTGCTGAGGCAATGTTTAGGCTTCTGCTTTCCTCCCAGAGCAGCCGTCATTAATGCCAATTGATGTGTACCCTTTCCCTGTTGCTAGGTGATACATGCCATAAAAAAGCAGCTTCTACTGTTGCTCAGGGATTCTCACAAATCATGTTTGCTCTTGGTTCACATGATGCGCAGTGAGGTTTGCAGGACCAGAACACAACTCAAGTTCAGGTCATATCCTTCTGCTGTGTAAATCACTTAAAGATCCCACGGTTTTCCTGACTAAAGGTAGAATGACATCCTGTTCTTGTGGAAGGCAATGACAAGACTTCTACTTCTACTTCTTCTTGTAGAAGTGAGTAGGCTGGGTCTTGTAGACTGAGTCTTGGGCTTCCACCCCACAATGTGTTGACCTGTGTCCTTTAGCAATGAACTTGGCTGCAGTAACCAAGTGTTGTGCTGCAAAACTGATCTTTCATAAGAACTTTTCCGGTAGATTATTTTCTGCACCAGGCATAGGTTGAATATTGTTGTGTTTCAAGTAGCCTCATTAACTTCATAGAGGAATCACAGCACAGGCTCTGTCCCAGCTATGAATTTATTTCATAAAAAGGATCAACTGGGTTAGTTTTTTTCCAGATTCCTCTACAGATATGTGGAACATAAGGGTATCTATTTACTGGTTATTCCACATAAAAGACTAAGACAAGAGACAGGAGAATCAATGAATTAAATTCTCAGATACCCAAACCCTGAGGAAGAAGGGATAACAAGATGGTAACAAAGAGCAGAACCCTTAGGTAACTGGTTGATGAGCCTTAAAGGAACCACTCAATGCCTTGAGGAGGTTCAGCCAGAGCTCTGTAACCCGTTATCGTAGATCTCATGGGAAAGAAAAAACCTACAATGGATATTTGAGAGAGCTTGTTGGGTCACATAAAACTTATTATGGGATGTTTTAAGGGTTGTGGGAAAGTGCTAAACTTATTTTGAGATGTTTAGGGGAGAGCCAAAGACAGTCAAAAGAAGGGATTAAGATACGTGGGGGAAGAACAAGCATGGGAGAATGAAGAAAAGCGGAGATAAAAGAGCTTGGCTGCAAGCAGTCAAGCTGCTGTCAATATTTTTTGTCAGAATATGCCCTGTGCCTGATCATCCCAGAGTGTTTTATTTTGTTAAACTTAATGGTTTAATGTTTTCCTGTGTGAGTGTGCTCTCTATTCTGTGTGCATATGTGTGCGTGTGGACGTATGTATGACCTGCTAGCAAATTTCAATCCAGGCTAGCTAGGGAATGGAGTGAGTGGTCTGAGTGCCAACAGCTGGAGATAAGAGACTGGGGGTCGAAGGAACCTGCGGATCTGAAGACTAGAAGCTGGAGAGACGGATTGCTGAATACCAGCTATTGAACAGATTTAGCATCTAATGACTTCTTTCGAAGGGACCCATTTGTGTATGTGATTCTAATATGAATTTAAAGCTGTACTAGCTGGTGAGCAGGAGAAGAGATACGAAAGTCAGCTACCAGAGAGACCATAGGCCAGGACAGTGGAGGGACCAAGGGGCTGAGAGCCTGCTGCCAGAGATCTGGAATAGCTACAGGAGGGACCTGTTTGCATGTGTTTGGATGAGAGATCTGCTGGCAAGCTATCAGTTTGATTAGCCTGTGAGTGAAAAGGGTATCAGATCATTTGTATATTTGTGTCAGTCTTGTTGGTGTGTATGTGGAAACTGTAAAGGTGCTGTACCAGTGGTGTTGATCCTGCTTCTGTTTGTTATTCACATTACAGGTTTCTTTTTATTTGCACCATGCTTCTTTATTCATACTATACTTCTTTTAATTTTGCTTAAAACGCTTTCAATTACATAGCCATTGTTTTGAAATTAGATTTTACAACCAACAGGATGCAAGTCACACAGAAGTAAATAGAATTTATACATCACAGCTACTGAAATGAACTACTACACCCGTCACTACAATTATCATTGCCTTATACATGGATTAATACATTATTCATTAATGAATTAATGCATTCTTCATAGCATGAAGACAGGTTTGTGCTTCAGTTTTCATGTTTCCTTTTCATGACTTTTAGTTTCACAAACACATTGCAGCTTTTCAGATTCTGTTGTCATTATTTCATTCTGGTATTAATGTAATTGTTAGAATTCATATCCCTAAAAATATCAGACAAACAAAACAAACTATGTTAATCAGGTGAGAAAAGAATGAAGGAATCAACTTGAATCAGTAACAATCCTGGCTTTTGATATATCAGTTGTCTTTTCTGGCCTGAACTTCTACTTTACGCATGTGTCAGATTTAAGTCAGGGGTAGCCAAACAAAACTTGGTTCAAAGACAAATGGGCAGTTCAGATAAAGGAGATGATGTGGTAAGAAGAACTGTTATTGAAGAGCTCGTTTAAACTATTCTTAGTAACAGGGAGGAAATATTTTTCTTATCCTGAAAAAAATCTGAGTTTTCAAAAATAATTTTTCATCATAACTTGGAATAAAAAATCCAAATATCAAACATTGTCTCAGTAAGACAATCTGAAAACAAACAAAAAAAAGCTGAGATGAGAAAAACCCCGGCACTTTCAAAATGTCGTAACTCAGCTTGGAATTTTGTCTGTTTTCATATGTCTAATTTGCATAAATTTAGCAAATGGAACAGTAATTTTTAGGTAATTTTGTTTGGTCATTTTATAGTACTGAAATGTGATATTTTAATGATCCTGAACCTTTTTCATCAAAGCTTTAAACTTTTCAAAATGAAACTTGATCCAAAAAAGTGTTGTCAAGCCTAATCTTGTCGTATAAATGTTTTCGGCTTTGGCTCTTTGGCATCTTTATTAGGAAAGATTTTGTAAAGATATTCTCTACTAGTTGTTGTGATGAGACTTTTTGATTTGATGAACAGCAGACCTTTTGGCAAACTGAACTCCTTGAAATGCTTAAGAAATATCTCTTGAGGAAGACTGGTTGTATTATATTCGATCTTTGCTAACCTATGATTTAATGCACATTTTAATTTATGGCTTGAATATTTGTCTAGCATTACCTGCTTCAGATTCCTGAACATCTTCAGACATATTGATGGACAGTGACTTCCCAAATCTCTGTGGCAAGTTTAGAAATGATTGACTGGAACTTTTAACATGTGTAGATCTCCCAAGCCTGTGTGATACCTTTGGTGCACGTCTAAGTATGTTGTCTCCAAAGGCTCTCCCAAATCTCAAAGGCAGATTAGCAATTGGTTTAATGCTTCTTTCTTCCAGATAATTTCTTCCAAACCTAAGAGGTAAATTAGCAACTGAATTTGGCATCTTGTTTACTGTGGTAGGGTTCATTTTAATGATACTTTCTGATCCCCAGTCTTTCATTTCTTCAAAATTAAGACTCCTCTGGTTTTCTTCTAAGTTATTGTCTTTAATCTAAAGAAAAACAAAAACAGTGTACTATCATTTTATAGGGCATTGCTCCAGCTCCAGCCACACAAAGTATTTTCATATAGCCTTAGACAGCTGCTGGGTTAACACTCTTATTTTTGGATACCTAATGCTTTTTAGCTGTGTTTACTAAGCTTTGTTGTAATGTGAGTTACTTCATATGGCTTACTTCATAGGCAGACATCATCCTGCTTACCTTTTCAGCACACTGATCACAAGAGCACCTCTCTGTTCAAGCAGTGTCAGTTGGAAATATTTCTGGGCATGGTCGTCAGCATCTGTGGCATCAGTTAAGTGTGAATAGGAGCCATTCTTAGGTCTACTTTTACTAATATCATCAACTGAAGTTGTCTGGAGAGAAAGATCTTGACTATATTTAGTGATAAAAGAGACCCAGTCTTTTAATCATCAGGTCTGGATGAACAGCAGGATAGGCCAAGCTACCTGAAGATGTGGGTCACTTATTGTAAAGCGTTGGATGGATGCTTCTGACTCAATATTCTGCTGGGCTAAAAGCCAGGGAAATGAATGGAAAACGTTTGGGTCAAGTCCACATCATGCATGTTCTGGCCTTGCAGTGTAAAGGTTGCCCTGAGCTTTAAGTTGCTTCAGTTCTCCACTAATACACAAGATGCATTAGATGCTCCTAGGCTCCTAATTTTTGTGCAAACAGCACAAAATGTGCTTTCTGTGTCTCCACTGGCATACAGTGAACTGAGTTTAGTATATTGCTTGTTTAATGATATAAAGGGCAGCTGCTGCCTGAAAAACAGCTATATCAACATGTCACTTCCTTATATAGCAAAGTTCTTTCCCTGGGCATATTAAGAACCACTTATTTTGTGACAAAAATAAGTTTCCAAGTCTTAATAACAAATACACACAAACACTTTTAAAAAAAATTTCAGATAAAAACATAAATGCTACTGATCCTAATTTCTAATGTCTTTGTTTAGTGACTTCCCTGGGAGCTTCTCAAGCTACTGGGAAAGAAGGGGTATGAACCATTCTAGTTCATACTCCATTATTAAAACATTAAACAAATGGTCCCTCTGTTTGCACACGCACAACCCTTCTGAAGTATGTAAAAGACAGTGAGCCAAAGACCAGAGGATATCAGTAAATCCAATGATGATGGCTCAAAAAGAAAGATTGGCTCTCATTTTCCAGAGAGTATTCGTAGGGCAGACAAGAAAAATAATACACATGAACTGTGGGAATTTCATTTGGCATCTATTGAGACATAATAAATGTGCAACACTGTAAAGATATTTTTATAGTCAATTTCCAGAGTAGACTTTTAAGACCATTAACAATATTAGATTTGAAATGTTCTCCGTTTATCATTATTCTTTTAATATTACAAGCATGTCTTTATTAATTTTGGATTAATAATGTATCTCTTACATTATGTGCATAATGTGCCTGACAGGAATGTTAATTGAGGCCCCACTGTGTGAGTAAGAAACGTTTCAGAAAAAGTCTCAACCAAATCACAAGGCTGCATTGCAAGAAAATTGAAACACAAATTGATTTACACAGTATGTGTGTCCGAGCAAATGAATTTCCTGAAAAATCTTTCAACAAGCTTTTCCCGTACTGCTAGGGCTGTAGTGCTGAGTACCATGCAATAAGGTTAGGAGAGCCTTTACCAAAAAAATTCAAGGTGCTTAGGATCCGACCTGCGGGTCCCCCAGATAATGTCATAGTAATATGGATCTTACCTTGTAATATTTAGCATCATTGTCTTCTCTGCTCCACAGAACGGACTTCATCGGTTCATCCAGGCACACAATGTTTGTTGCTAGAAAGACCACTGTGGCTAAAGCAAATAGAATAAACTTGGTTGAAATTACTTTCATTTTCTCAAATTAAGCTCACTCGGAGAGCTCAGAATCTGTACAGAAAACTGCCATCATTTTATACAAACAGAAAACAAAATGCTTTTGTTCCCTATTACATCAGTATCTAAAGATACATTTCTTAATATTAATTAGGAAGGTAATTGGAATATACTGGAAGAATGTTGGGAATTTCTTTTATGAACCTTTTTAACAAACATGTCTTCTTGTTAGGGACACACTGACTTCACAAATATTTTCTTCTGATGAAATATGTCTTAATTAGCTAAATTTGAGACCCATAACAGTAGGGACTTAACAACAGCCACAATGTTCCATCACTAGTAGACAAAACCATCTTGTTTATTTCTTTTCCATCAGTGTCTTCAGAAGATTCTTTTGCTTAAAAGATCCTTTTGGGCTGTATAATGATTGTTTATAGTTCTGTACAACTAGGGACATCTGGGCTTTTGAAAGCAAGTGCTGCCCGTTGAAGTGGTTTATCAGGTCATAAGAGAGGTTATGCATCAGTAAGATCTATTGACGCACATAGTGTCTATGCTCTAAATTGAACATATCAGTTTGTGTTCAGATGGAATTAGGAACAAACTTTTAAAACCCTTTCAAAGGCTATGTTAGATCTATATTTGTAAGGCCAAATTTCCAACAGCATTTTTTAAAAAGTTTCCTACCACTTTGCTTGTACGCAGTGAAAGCACAGGACTGCCTGTGCATCTTCTGTCCCAGAAGGACATTCGAGCTACACTTTAAATGTGTCCTTAAAACACATGTTGTATTAGTTGCTAGATAGGCTGGTGAGCCAGACTGCTATTAAAAAAAAAAACCAAACCCAAAACATTTTGTGTTGTTCTTCCATTTGTTATTCTTAAATTCTTTGGAAAACAGAGGGAATAAAAGGAGGATGTCAATGGAAAAGACCTCTAAAAGGAGCCCATGTCCTCTTAGTGCTTTGGCAGATGAGGGACAGCAATTGCCTCTTTTCACAGAGAGTTGAGTGCGGGTTCCTGAGTCTCTGGAGCCTCATGTGAGGAGGCTTCCATTTGTGGGAACAGATGAATTTTCTAAGCTCCTTTTCTTTATGGTAACAATAAAGACAAGAATAAATGCTATTCATGAACTAATATCAATCTAACCTGTGGTTATTTACTATTAGGCTTTCCTTTTACCTAGCTACTGATTTATGAACCTTTCTTGATCAATGGTCTTTCAATTAAATGTGTGAAAATATTTGTTTTCTAAATTAAATGGAATTGGCAAGATCCAAAACTCTCCTGCACTGTTTGGCAAAAATACAAATTCTCTTTTCCCCAGAGAGAATAGGAAAATTTATTGCAGTTATCTAAGCTGCATCAGGCTCTCTTGACATTAAGTTTGTCTCCTATATATGTTGATTTTCTACTCATTGTAAAATGAAGTTTTCAGGTGTTTTGCATGACAGGCAGGGTTGTATATCTCTGTACCTTCTTATGGATTAATTTTCCTTTGATGGCTCTACAGCAGGAAATCTTTGGAAACTTAAAGTCAAGCAATTGTGATGATTGTTCATTATCTTTCCTGAGGAAGCACTTATCAGACGCTAGAGCTCAAGTAGCAGAATGTATAAGGTAAGCACTCTTCATCAATGTGACTGCAAATTCTGCAGTTTAAACTATCTTCAGTAGCAGCATAAACTGGCACAGCTGACTTCAAACTGGGGCAGCAAAGACATCCTGGCATGGTCTGATAAAATTATTTATTTGAGGAGGGAAGACATTAACTGCTGACAACAGACAGTATTGGGGAAAAAGGCTTCTTGAATTGCTGTAGCTTGGTCCACAAAGGGTCTGATTAAGGCATAGGGAGGAGAGAGAGCTCTGAATACTGTTGAAAATATATTTTGAGTTCCTGGTCTCTTGTTCCACGCTTGTTTTGTCTTGTTACTTTACTTCACTCATCAGGCAAGCTATTCAGAGGACTCGACCATAACTGAACTTCTGTTTTGAAATTCCCTGGTTAAACAGGAGGGAGCCCTTGCATATACATGTGAAACAAACCTCACAGGCAAGGCCAATTTTAAGAACTTTCCTGCAAGTGCCTGTTATAAACTAGGACAAGGTAGTGCTTGCTTAGTTTTTCTCTTTGTTTCGTGTAGATAGGTACAAGGAAGAGTATTTATTTTGGCTGAGTGGTACAAGAGCAAGGTGCATCTGATCTGTGATGAGTTCCTGCAGTGACTTGATGTATATCTACTTTCAAAATTTGGCATTAAAATGTAGTTAGTAATAATGGCAAGAGGAGCTCAATTTCATAAGCAACTCAATGCACAGTAAGTTATTTGAGTCTAGTGAAAGAACAAATTTTAATATTGCTCTTTCTTTATATAAGAATATACTGACAAATCCTTATCTATTATTAACAACATATTGTGTGAAAATTGCATGTCATATGACTTGTGCCACCAGTAAGCATCTGCACATTTCCATAAAGATAAATCATTCATAAGATATCCATTTTGCCATTCTGCATTGTATGACCTATTCTATGGCTCACTTTGAAGGAAGAAGACTTAAAAATGTATAATTTTTTTCATTGGCAAGCAATTCTGTTCTTTTTTCACCCATTCCTATGGCAAACATTGGGTTGTGCTGGCTGTGTTTTTTCGTTTTGGTGCGCAGTCCAAGGTATATTTACCTGGAGTATGTATAGCTCAAAGCCGACAGTCATATACCCAATGCAATCGGTATCCTGCCTTTGCATAGAGATGTAGGTCTGGTGTGGGCAGAGCAGGTCAATAGGTTAATTATGCCGAGATGGAAGAAACACGGGATGTGACTGTAGAGGGTAGGAAACGCCCACGAAGGAGGGCCTCTTGTGGGACAGGGCCATAAAGGCAGACTGCGTAATCAATAAAGTTGCCATTTTGAGCTTCCTCTATATTAGAGTCTGTGTCTCAATGGTCCTCGTCGCAGTGGTGCGAGAGTCCAGTACAGGGGGGTGTTTCTTGAGATGCAACAGTCTGGTGTCCCTCTCGTACCAAAAATAAGTATTTTGGTGATCAAAGTAACCCGTGAAACTCAGTTTCCCATGACTTTGTGATTGAAAAGTGAATTACAGTTTGCATTCTTTGAGGTCATAAGGATTAATGTTACCATAGGATCCCTGCATGAGGAGCGTGTCTGTCCTCTCTTGCCTTGCCTGTTATCAAGAAGTGGAATTTTGATGAGACTTCTCCCTGCCAAATTCAACTGAACTTGGCTTCTAATCTTGCAGGTTATCAAGGGTCACTGATAGACGCACACTTGTGCACAAAGAAACAGATTTGCTTCATTTAATTAGGAAATCAATACTAAATCAGGAATGATTGCTAAAATACCACAGGTACAAAGCCTCAACATCTCTACAATGAATGTAGGTGCAATGATAATTTCTGTCTTTATTAGTGAGGCATTAGCTCAGCTTTTTAGCTTTTGCAGAAGAATGGGAGAATTTACTTTATTATGAAAGCCCCCTTCTTTGTGTACTATAGTTTGGTAAGGACCTTTAGGAAAGAAGCCCTCTCTGATTTGCAGAATAAGACCTTCAGTTTTAAACCAGATTTCATCTACACATAGCTCTGAGCTTTCCTGTTAGCTGGGTAATAGTAAACAAATGACAAATGCATGCAAATATCAAGGTACAAATAATCTTATTTTAAGATTAACCCCTATGAATTGGTCTCCAGTGTTAGAAGGCATTTTTCCCCTTGATGGCTGAATCCAGGATATGATTGCATAACTTCACATTGTAACAATTTTTTTCATTTTTTCCTTGAGCTTTTGAAGCAGCAGAACAGCATGGGAAACAGAAAAACAATGAGAGGCTTCAGTTATTATGGTAACAAGCTGAAAATGACTGGTTAAATAAGGTGTGAACAATAATTCTGGATTAGACAGGTTCTTCAATTATACATTCATGTTAGTAATAAAACAAACATGTTTTCAATAACATTTGGGATATAAATACTACCCTGCAGAGTGTAACACTGTACTTACCAATCTACTGTAGTGTCTAGCAGCTCTACCCCATTCTTGTCTATTAAAAATTAAACCCCTTTACCATACATTATTAAAAGTGCTTTGGTTGGCTGCAAATCAAGAAAGACTTCATAAAGTTAAGAAGAATGAGATCTGATTAAATCTAGGGTCCACAGGCAGCAATGGAGAGTGCACGAGAAAAAAAAATACATTAAATTATGTCTTAAAAACTCCTTCAGGACTTTAAAAAATAATTAGCAGCTTTTATTCAAGTGTTAAGCAAGGGACTCTTAATAGATTCATTATTCCATGTTCCTCTTTCCCTTTTTCAGTTTGGAACCTGTGTTAGTTATAGATACAAATACCTTCATTCCTCGTTCTCTTATTCAGGATGATTTTTTAGATATATTGTGCTCATTTAATAGTTCCCCTCTGCCCTGTCTATAAACACAGAAAAGCATGAAGATTACACTATTTATTAGGTGAATTGTGTGTTGCAGGGTCTGATTTTCACTTTAGAAAAAATGTAAGCAATTTAGGAGAGGACAAAAATTAAAGGAAAACATCTATGTTACTTGGAGGGAGAAACTCCAAGAATTCTACTGAGAAAGATGGTGGAATAAGTCCAGCTTACTTGAAATAAAGCTTCTCTCTCTGTTTTTTTCTTGATGTAGTTTCTTAAAGGGGAAAAGGGAGAGAAAAATCTGTTCTTTTACGACAGTGATATTAGCGTCCTGGAACAGGAGCGTGTTTGATAGGAACGGTCGGACTCGATCATCCGGTGGGTCTCTTCCAACCTGGTGATTCTGTGATCCTATGATTCTATGATTTCACAGGGAAGCACTGAACTTTGCATGTGTTGGTGAAGGAACTGACTGTGCTGTCACTTAACCTTGAGCTGAATGTTAGCCACGAGGCCGTGTAACGTATCTGCACGTTGTAGAAAAGTGACAGGGAATGTGAAGCAGCACGGCCACTACTCTGGGACCACGGTCAGTGAATGGGAGTTAATTTTGCTGCTTGCATAGAAATAATTCACAACCCTAGCTCAAAACATCCCCATCCCACCACCATGAACATGGGGAGAGGCAGGGTGGAATTCTGCCTCATTTCAGTCCTTGCATAAGGGTCGGGGCTGTGCCCACCTCTGACCAACCAGGCCACCAAGATGCCACCACTCCTTGCCAGCTCCAGAGGCCTGACATCTCCTGCCAGCTCCCCTTGCTCTTGAGCAAATAAGCTGGAGCAAGAAAAATACTTGACAGTCTTCTCTGCTGTTATTTCAGGAAAAATAGGAGGACCTGCCAGGAGCCAGAAAGCCACTGAGCAAGCCTCTTGCCAGGACCACTTCCCAGGGAGAGGGTCAAAGGCTTCTCAGCTGATTGACGTGGGGCTGGGGAAAAGAGGTACTAACCTGACAGAAAACAGGCAAGATTAACAATGCAGACGGTTGTCAATTAGTGCAGATTTTGTGCAGCTTTCTTTGAAATATAGTGCTGAATAGTGCTTGAGAGAGCATGCTAAGCTAGCTGGACATCTCGGCTGCTTTAGCAGTGAAGTGTTTGTAGTCTTGTGAAAGAAAGAGACACTTCACTACATTACCTCCTTATCAGTTTGCTTTTTTTTTTTTTTAAAAAAAAAATCTATGCATCTCTGTTCATCTGAAATATAGAGGACAGATTCTTATGAAGTTCTGATCCCTATGGTCTGACCATAGGATGAGAAAGTTTCTAATGGGAAAACTGGGAATGGTGAAGTGCAAGTAAGTACTGAAGCCCGTGCACTGGCTCTTCTGGAGCTCCTCTGTGATATCGCAGGGCAGTTGAATGGGGAAAGCCCATGAAAAAATAAAAAAGATAAAGCACTAAGAGGGCAAATCTGTCACCTGAGTACAGGATAGGACATGCCATTTTCAACTGAAAGGGTCTAGAGGAAAAAACCAGAACTACACTTCATTGCTGGACTGATTTTGGCACCCATATGTACTGAAACAGCAGTGTGCAACCTCACTTTGTTTTGGAAGAGAACATTTCAGTACTGTTACACAGCGTGTCCCTCATTTATGAGTAAAGAACTGATCCTACCAGGAGTTATCAGTACTGCCCAATGTTTCTGGGATGGGCCGGTAATGGCCTGGAATAGCAATTTTTTAATTAAATTGAATATTGTTTGAGCATCAGATAAACAAGTACTGGAGGAATTTTTAATACAACGCTGTTCCTCAAAATCCTTTTCAGTTGCCAAGTCAGTAAATTTGCTACTTCTTTTCCTGAAAATTGTACAGATTTTCTTAAAGGCAAAGCCAGGGAGTTTCAGTCCCAGTAGCAAAGGAACTCTGGTGGCAGTTGCTATGTTGTTGGGGAAGTGCTAGGAACAATGAAAGCTTTGCGTGGCACATACAGAGGAGAAGGGTAAGAGGCAGAAAGAACAGGAGGAGAAGAGCAAACCTGGACAGTCTGTGCAAGGCATCGATCCAAAGCTCACTTCCTTGCTCTGTAAAGTGTAAGAACTAAGTAAATTTTGAGTTATAGGGCTATAAATTCATTGCTGGATTGTGGTGACTGTGTAAGGCCACTTTGAGCCTTGCTTTTATGGTTTATGATATCACCACAGTCCCCTGGTGGATTTACAGCCCAGTAATTTTTTACAGTAGTGAGTTGTTTATTTTTTTATTTATAACAGTACATCACTGGAGATATTGATAACAGTCACCTACCCCTATCATATAGTTCCCTATTCTCTTGCATTTGGTCTTGTAGAAAAAATTGAAAGCATTCTTTAGGAGCAGGTTGCAATAGGATGGGAGGACAAAGGGGAAGCTTGTTTTCTGCCTATTCTTGTCTTTTTAAAGACTGTTCAATTTAGCAACTACTTATCCAGAAGCAGGAGGGTATAATGACTACCAATTTCACATCTCTGTATGACAAACAGCTGTATGACTCCCGCTTTCCTATATTTCTCTTTTTCTTTCTTGCCCCCAGCTGTATATTAATTTCTCAATTCCAGTGCATCCCACCAGTGTCTTGCACAGAATGTCACTGCAATAGAAAGCTGAGGGGAGGTCAGCTTGGTACAACACAGACGGATGCCAGGGCTAAGCAAAAGGCAGGTTTGGGGCCTGATCCCACCCTAACACTGTGCCATGGCTTTTGGTTGGCAACAGATGGATGTAATCGTTAATTTGATTAGTTGTGAATGTGGCAGGGAGGTAATCACAGCAAACGGGGATGAGCACGGTAGGCAGCTAATTTAAGTGTCATGTGCTAGGCTGCTGTGGCGTCATGGCAATATTCTGCTCCACAGGTAACTCTGCCAATAACTTAGTGGCAATAAATAAATAAATATAAGCATCTAGCAATCAGCTCAGTTGGAAGATCTACCCGTTGTACCCCAAGCACTGAGTGCAGAGGCATCACAGACTCATCAGTGGTGCTGGGGAGCTGCTTAAAAGTTAAAAGTGTTTGAACAGAGAGGTAGGGAATACCCAGAAGGTTTTGATTGGATTAACTGACCTTGGCATTTAGAAAAACTCAATGTCTCCATTAACATCTTTCAGTGATTTTACTGTGGGTCAAAAAGTATGACCAAGAGGAACTGAACCTCTGTTTCCACATGCAGACTAATGGGTGTATAATAGACTTATCTGCAGGACTGTGATTGTAGATGAGAACAAATAATTGGAAAGGAGTTTTAGTATAAATACTGAGTTCCAGTCCAGAAAATTACAATTGCAGTGTCATAGGATCAGTCATATGTGGGTGGTTTTTGGGTTTTTTTTGTAAACAAGATGGTGAATGTGGCACATGATAATAATTCTGTCTTATTCTTCAGTCTGGGATGTGAAGAAACATGGTAAAGGATCTATCTTGATACCTCTTTTGCCAAGACTCCTGAGGTAGGACATTTGTTTAGGAAGCACCCCATTCCCTCCTCCATGACACTAAATCCTCTCATCTACATAATAAGTTCATATTTTCAGGGTGTATTTTTAATTAAAATAGACCTAAAACCCTAAGATGCCTAGACATTAACAAGTGGGTTTTAGCCAGTGCCCTCCTAAGCACTGGTCATTGCAAAACGTTTTGCAATTTCACATGAAGAGGTTTTAGTCAGATTTCTGTGTGCGCTGTCCTAGATTAGGTTATAGTAGTGCAGCTCAGCATTTTCTACATTTTATTTATATGCAGACCTTCATTATTGGTAAAATATCTAAATTAAGCTGTTATGCCGTTTAGTTACCATTCTTCCTTCGGGCACACAGTGCTGTCTGCAAACACTGAAGTAACAGAAAAGCAGCTCAAAAGGATTTATTCAGCAGTCTCTCAATTAAACCACATGGGGGCATGAGATATTCATTTAAGAGAGCTTTTTAGACCCATGACTGGGAGCTAGGTGGTGATGAGAAGCCTGGCTGGTAAACTGGCATCAGAATTGTCACTTGCTCTTTTATCTCTTTGCTTTCAATCAAAACTACTTAGCAAACAATTATTTCAAGTGACATTAACCTAAAATATAGGAACAAATAACAAATATATGATGATCGGATTTTAAATATCTCTATTAGTTAACGTGGCCTTGAAATATATTTTTATGATGCTATTTTGGTGCATCTGTAAAAAAAAAACAAAAAACCCCTGAAATCTTCCATATAACCCTGCACATCTGCACAACTTAAATAACCTAAACATTTAAATTAAATGAGAAGGAGGCTGCTCTGAGATACAGCAACCTAGATTTGGAGTAAATCCATCTCATTAATTGCCTAGATGACATTAATTTTTGTCATTCACTTGCAAGATGAATAATATGCTCTATACATTTCATCCCAGATCCAGCAAAGCACATAAAATCATAGTTAATGATGTTAAGTGCTTGGGTAGTTTTCCTTGAGCACAGGCCTTAAGCTGAGTACTTACCAAAGTGCATTCCCACACACAGAGAAAGTGACATAATCAAACCTCTAATTAGTTTTAAAATGGAATTCAAAATGCAATGCAATTCTTTGCACTTTACATTGAACAAAATGCATGCTCTGAGACTCTCTTGGGACAGAGACGACTAAACCTATTTATCTAGTTTGGTTTCCAAAAGGAATGAAGGCTTATTGTTCTCTGCTATTTTCTCCCCTAAATTTATATTGCTCAGTCAACTGGTCTGTTTACTGCAGAATGTTTATACGAATGCTTCCAAATCTGTTATTTTATAGACTTTCTTATTTATAATTTATGCATTTTATTGGTATTTAGGAGGGTGGAATATTTTTACTTCTGTTTCTGTAATTTTATATCAAAACAAGCAGCAGTAACAGAATATAAACAAGTGTTCACAGTACTTGTAAGCTTGTTTGTTTTCAAAATAAGCTGAAAATATTGGTTTTCTACTGCACATTTCTGATCCAAATATTTAATGCCCACACAGCTTAAAGGAATCATTAAGCATTGTGTTTTGAGCTGCTGTGTGCTTCCCATTCAGCAGGTTTTGGCACTTGCCTTTGATATACCCACCTCTGTCCAAACAAGATTGCTGCACGCAGGTGAATTCTGTGTCTAAGAAAGAACACTGTCCTGTTCCTCTCAGAGACAAAAAGCTGAGAAAAGCACCTCTGAATTCAACTCCTGCTTCACCACAACATAGAGCACTTTGTTCTTTGGCTTTGGTCTAGACCCATTTTTATGGTAAATGTATTTCTACAGGGAGTCTAAATAGTGCTCAGAGTCATAGCAGACAGAGCTAAAACAATTTCGAAACATAATGTAGCTGGTACAGCACATCAGAACTTGTTCTTGTATGCAGACTACAGCTACCTTTTTCCTAAGCTACAAAACCTTCTTATTTCAATGACTAGGCTAAATCCATTTTGTTTGCTTCAACAATTTAATCCTGACATCATGCATTTTTAAATGCTCTATAAAAGCTTGCATGAAAATCCTTCTCAAGAAATGTTAAAAGAACTTGAGGCTGTTGATCCACTAGTACAACAAAAAAAAGCTCAGTTGTCCCTTACGTTCTTTTTCAGAATTGAAACACAAGCATACACAAGGAATTACAAGTAACTAAAGTGAAAAATGCCCACTGGCAATAAATGTACCATTTCTGTCCCAAAACAAAGTCTGTAGTATGTTTGTCTGTGTTTCTTTTATATTCCTTAATGTGTCTGTTCCTTGGTAGCAACGCAGCGCTTGCATGTATTAATCTCTAAAGGTATCAGCTCATCTGCACGCTCTCTAAAATGGATGAGGCAAAGAACACCGTGTCAGATACTGTTTTCCAGTAAGTTTTCCTGATCCACTAATGCATCAAATATATTTGAATTTACTATTCACATAACTTTTTTATGGAACACTATTAAGCCAATTTGGTTGCTAACCATTGTAACCTTTTTAGTAAGTTACAGCACAGTGAGGTCACTATTCCTGGATGTGATTTGCTGTATCATGCATTACATGCTGATGCCATGACATCCTCGCATGAAGGAGGAGAACACAGTTAATTTGGGTGGGTTTTGTTTTATTTTTAAAAGATTGCTTGTTCTTAAATGGAGAACTGATTGGTGCGAATGATTTAATATTGCTCTGCCTCAAAAGCAATGAAATCTTAGTTGAGGATCAAACAGTCCCTCTAAGTTGGCTACCGCCTTCCTGACTTCATATTGTTTTTAAATGAAACATCTGACATATTTTCCAGCTGAGACGTTGTTTTGTTCTTGTTGACAGAGTAATTCAGAATTTACTGAAAAACAAGCTGAATGGAAGAGGGATATTTATTTGTTGTTTTGGTTTTTTTTTCTGCAGACATCTGGAGCTTTCTTTCAAAGCTGATGTGATCTTTCATCTAGACAAAAAAGGCTTTGATCCAAACTGTAAGATCCCTCTATCTCCCAGTTAATCGGTGCTAGTGAGGTAGGTTTGACAGCCCCTAATGCAGTCTCTGGGATGCCTTACTCTGTTAAGACCTGTCTATTGTGGCTCAGTCAGCGCAGACATCACCTTCCTCTCATTTGACTTCTGTCCCACTGGGGATGGTTACAGGTTTTATTTGCTTTCATTATTTTCTAGTATAAAACCTTTAAATGCCAACAAAGAAAAACACTTCTGAAACCAAACAAAATTTATTTCTTATGCCTGATAAGCTTTTATTTTCACAAAACCTCATAGATAAGAGAAGGAGAAAGGGATTGCATCAAAAATTTCATTTTTTGAAATCTTGCCCACTTTTGCAGATGATTGCATCTGTTTTCCTGTAATGTATTCATTAATTGAAACAATAAAAGCAAATATCTTTGCTCTTACCATCTGTACATCAGCTATACACTGTGCATATCAAAGTATTATTTTCTAAATAAAGTGCTGATTTTGAATCCAAATTTTAGCATCACTAATTTAAACACTCTCTGTGCCACTCCTTAGTGGTAGGACACAGTGGGATAAAGTGAGTCTTATCTTCTCTGCTCTGTAGCAGTTGGCATTGAGGGTAATAATTTGGCAAAGAGATCTTACTGCACGGGGATTTTTCTCAAGCTCCTCTAATAATGTAGAATGTGCACAGTGAATGAACAGAGCCCTCACAGCCACACCACTACCAGAATGAGAGAAAAGACGGGAAATAAATGCATAAAGTTAATTTTCTTTTCTCCTTTGGGGGCACTACAAAAAATCTTGTCACTACTCCATCAGGGCACACTGCAACTCCATGTTCCCATACCTAAACTTCAAGGAGCAGTACACCTAATGAGCAAAAAAAATGTATAGTGCTTACAATTTCCTGGGTGAATAGTCCAAGTTTCTACAGCTGAAAAACTCAAATCTTTGTAATACATCCCTTTTCCAATGGAACTAATTACTTTTGCTCTCAGGCAGTTCAACAATTTCAAATATCTGTATTTTAAAGATAATATGCCTAAAAGTATACGTTTTTTTTTCCTACAACACCAAACAGTATCATAAAATGTTATGCTTCTACTTAGACCCTGTCTGCTTCTATACCTTTGCAACTACAACTTCAATGGAAAATGCAATTGTCTCTCTTGTCTGTGAGATAGTGAGAATCAATATCTCCTGATGGAAAACATAGGAGAAAAGGATTCTTAAGTAAGTGATTCAATCAGATGCTGACATATTCCTGAGGATCTGTAGACACTGACAGCTTGCCAGCTATTCTTTAAGGTACAGGAAACAATATGATAGAGAAGAGCTATGAAGTATCATGCTGAGCTGTTGCAGAATTGCTTTGGTCGCTGGCAGACAGCTCCACAAACCAAAAGCTGTTGGCCGGTTCCGTTACTGAAAGTATCTCTGACTCCCCATTATCTGAACTTTACAGAAATGCATTTTGGAAAGAGTATAGCATCTTCACAGTGTGTTTATTGTCTGTTAAGCTAGGGGATAAGCTTAGTCATGGCCATGTCTTCTGATTGCAGGAGTATATATGAATTTCAATACTGAAAATATTAAAGATGAAAGTAGAGATTCTTCATTCCCTAGACATAAAAAACACAAAGCAAAAGTCATTATTAGCTGATATGTTTGAGAAACTATGTGACAGCTAAAACCCTGCAGCTGTTACTGAGCTTGGCAGTTGGAGGTTTAATATTGATTAGAAACTAATATACCACTAACATGCACATATCCATTTCTCTCAGAATATATGACTCATCTTTTTTCTATAGGTTCATCTCTAGAGCAAAGATCTCAGAGTTCTATGAGCTACTCAGCAGTAGGTTCTGCATCCCACAGCTTTTTTTTAGCACAAAAAGTTGATAGAAAGGCAATGCTTTTGAACTACAGTGAACATATATACCTGCAGAGTAAAAATTTGGCTATGAGTAGGAAGCTTAGGTTTGTGGGGAAAAAAAGGAATAAGCCTATAACAATAATTTTTCAAGATGGAAAAAAAACCCCATCTACCATTGTACGTAATAAGAATAGAAGCCAGCATGTAAATGGAGACATTGCCTTATAGTTACTTGGCTAATCAGGGCCAAGACGGAAGAGAGTTAAAAGAGCTAGTCCTCTGCTCAGCAAAGAAGAGGTATTTAAGGTTCAAACCTCTTCTCACAAGTAAATCTGACATGCTCAAGTTTAAACTATCTGGAACAAATACATCAGAGGGCACTGAGATTGTTCAGCCACGGGTCACTGGGAGGTTTTTAGGAGATGGGGAGACACACATGGATCCAAGTGTCTAAATGCTTCTATGAGGTCAGAACCATGCTGGGGTTCATGGTCCTGTGCCAGAAGCAGCTCACATGGCTTGGCCTGCCCTGGTCTGATCTGTTATCCATGCTAGGAGTTTCTGCCTTTCTGGACTGGAGCACCTGGTCTCCCTGCACATGAGATTCACAGCCTTCAATTTATATGCTGTTCCCAGATGCAGAAATGAAGAGCTTGAGGATCGTTACTCCGCTTCTGCAGCTGTGAGTAGCTGCTCTGGAGCCTGAAGAAGAAAACATACATAACCAAGTGCACTAAGCATCCATTGTGTAGTGATTCCCACTCATTTTGAACTAGGGATTTTTATTCTATTGTTTTTAAGGGTTACAATAATTTATTTTTACCACAGTAGTGTTAATTTTTCCATTGTCTGACTTCTCTAGGAAAATGTACCAAATGTAGTTATCATTCTCTGGCATCCTGAGACAAGTGCCTGGCTGCTTCTACATTACTACTGGAATGTGAAACCAATGGGAGATTTGCAGCAGTTGCTAAGTTACATAAATAAGCTCAAAATCTCGTGCATGAACACAGGGTTTTTCACACGTTTAAGCACCTAGGGTTGATTCAAAGGAACTTTGATGGAATAACCATATTTTATACATTAGACTTGAAAGGCATTTGAATACATTCCAGTTCAGCATTTAGATCTGGCATTTTCAAGATTTAGTCTTAGCTCACTTCCTTTCAAGAAAATTGGGACTGTGCTTTACCCAGCTTTTCAAGCATTTCCAGAGAAATACCTCTGGTGAAAATAAGTCTGGTTAAAGAATGTATTCACATTCTTTACTTATTCACAGTTTCAGCAACAAACCCTGGCGGTTTATCTTTAACCTTTTCAGGACTGAATATATCAGAAAGCTCAGTCACGCCCAAGTAGTTCCATTTACTTTTCTCTAACACTTTTGACTGGCATGAATGCAATTTTGCTAGGGAAGACTGGCATGCAGAAGGACGTAGCATCTATTGTTCACTTCTGCTATAGGTTGGGATAATCTGTGAAGCCCTGTTGGAGCTGTGACTCTGAATAAGCTGATCAGAATCATTAAGGAAATTAACTTAAAGCTCCGTTATGGCTTAAGGGAATGTAACTAAACAAACAAGGCTACACTGAGCAATAAATGTGCGTCTCAGACTATAGGACTTTCCTCATAACTACTCTAATTAATTGGTGCAAAAGATTAATTTCATAATACAGCATGTATTTCAAAGGGAAAGGCTTAGTGATTTAAGTGTTATGTGTCTCCCTGGGAGATGCAGGTTCACTTCTTCATGCAGCTGTTGTCAGCCTTCCGAAATATAATAGTTAAAATTAATTTCTTGTGTTTTACTGCTAGAGTTTCTAAGAAATAAAGACCTCAGCCATTCTTCTGTTTTTTCTGTTTCTTCAGCTGAAATCAGTGGCAGGGTTCTATTAATTTCAATGGAAGCAGAAGTGGGCCCACAAACATGAAAACCAGTTTTGTTTTTTTTGTAAATTTAAAACCATGTGTTCACACATAAAATAACCTTGCCAAACTCTGCTCTCCAGCAGTGGTCCAGATATATGTGGTGACATGAGCTCCATACAGCTCCTTTACATACTCATAAGTTGGATGTACAATTAGCTGATATAGACAGCTTTGGTTTCTGAGTCAAGGTGTGGCAGAAAGATACAGATACAGCCTTTGATACAGTTTCTCACAGCATTCTGCTTCGGAAACTGTCGGCCTCTGGCCTGGACGGGCGCACACTCTCCTGGGTGAAAAACTGGTTGAATGACCGGGCCCAGAGGGTGGTGGGAAATGGAGTTAAATCCAGCTGGAGGCCAGTGACAAGTGGGGTTCCCCAGGGCTCAGTCCTGGGTCCAGACCTGTTTAATGTCTTTATCAACGACCTGGATGAAGGCATCGAGTGCTCCCTTAGCAAGTTTGCAGATGACAACAAGCTGGGTGGAAGTGTGGATCTGCTGGAGGGTCGGGAGGCTCCAAAGGGACCTGAACAGGCTGGACTGCTGGGCTGAGACCAACGGCATGAGGTTTAACACGGCCAAATGCCGGGTCCTGCACTTGGGGCACAACAACCCTAAGCAGAGGTACAGACTAGGAGAAACCTGGCTGGAAAGCTGCCAGGAGGAGAAGGACCTGGAGTGTTGGTTGACAGCGACTGAACATGAGCCAGCAGTGGCCCAGGTGGCCAAGAAGGCCAATGGCATCTTGGCTTGTATCAGGAACAGTGTGACCAGCAGGTCCAGAGAGGTTATTCTCCCTCTGTACTCGGCACTGGTGAGACCGCACCTCGAATCCTGTGTTCAGTTCTGGGCCCCTCACCACAAGAAGGATCTTGAGGCTCTGGAGCGAGTCCAGAGAAGAGCAACGAAGCTGGTGAAGGGGCTGGAGAACAAATCTTATGAGGAGCGGCTGAGAGAGCTGGGGGTGTTTAGCCTGGAGAAGAGGAGGCTGAGGGGAGACCTCATTGCTCTCTACAACTACCTGAAGGGAGGTTGTGGAGAGGAGGGTGCTGGCCTCTTCTCCCAAGTGACAGGGGACAGGATGAGAGGGAATGGCCTCAGGCTCTGCCAGGGGAGATTTAGGCTTGAGATAAGGAAAAAGTTCTTCACGGAGAGGGTGGTTAGGCATTGGAACAGTCTGCTCAGGGAGGTGGTTGAGTCACTGCCCTTGGAGGTGTTTAAGGTGAGGGTGGATGAGGTACTTAGGGGCATGATTTAGGGATTGGTGGGAATGGTTGGACTCGACGATCCGGTGGGTCTCTTCCAACCTGGTTATTCTGTGATTCTGTGATTCTGTGATAATTTAATGTGCTAAGTACAGCAGAACAGAATCCTAGCTAGGCTAATAAAATATCTTGTGAAACATGTTGGAGGAGGTGACCGTAGTAGACTGCCTTTGCATAGACTCTCCTTTGGTCACGACTTCAATTCTGCTCTCACCCAGAAAAGAAAAGTACGATGGGGTTCCCTTAAGGAGTTTGAACCCAGTAAGCACTTTGCTTTTGGACTAAACCAAAGGACTTTCAGGGCATTTTTTAATATGCTGTTCTGCTGCTGCATATAAACGTGGATATAGGATTCCAAATTGGAACTTTCAGGTTAGAGGACAGAGCAGTTGTCTGAGAACTCAGGCATACAGGATGGGACTTGTACCAGGTAATATTTCCTTCCATTTTAGTTGTTTTTCTGAGGTGGTTGGCTTGGCTCCTTTCATAACTAGGAGAGAAAAATATACGCTTTTCAGGTGCAATATCTAACTTTAAGACTTGCATTTTAGAAGATTGTGGATGGAACCCAGATTGTCTCGGGAGCAATGTTACTTTTGGTTGCATGAATCACAACTGCAATCAATCTATTGCTTTAAACAGTTGCCGGTATTGCCTTTCAGTACCACAACTGAGCCTATGGTATCTACATGAATGGTTCTAGTGACAGCAAATATAAGATAACACGACTTTGATTAGTCCCAGTGAAGGAGGAGAAGCCAAGTCACATAATTTTATACTTGCAAGGCCATGCACAGAGGAAGTGTTCTGATAGCTCAGCTGATGTGTGATGCCCTAACTGTACATCTGAGCCCAAAGGGTCATCAGCCAGGCCTGTTAATCACCTCAGTGAAGAACTGTCAAGCAGAACAATGTCCTTCTACTTGTAGATCTTGGCTGAAGTTGTTCTTATTTGATGACTGACCTGATCTTTCCTCTCCAAAAAACTTGTGAATGGAATCCAATAGTTATTCTTGGTTTATTTTGACAAGTGTTTCCATTGCTTCCCCTTCATTTAATATTTATCTACATGAGCCAAGTTGGAGGCTTATGTTTTAAAGAAAATTAATGTTAAAATAAGACTCTGCATTCAGAATTAAGAATCTAACTAAGTGACATGATTTTTAAAAATGATAATTGCCCTGAAAAGACTTCCAGCTCTAGAGACCATTAAAAAAAAATCTTAGCTTTATATCTGTTATTCCAATTATTATTTATGGTATGTATTGCAGTAGTACCCTGGCAACAAAGACCCATTTTGTGAGGCTCTGTATGACCACGGAGATGAAAGTTACACAGCTTAGAATTCCAACTGCCTGTTCTGTGGTGGAAAAAAAGTCAAAATATGCCTGACTTGCACAACCACTCCCTCTTTGGAAGATATCTGTCAGCTATTCAGGTGTCCTACTTTTAAAATGAGTAAGTCAACCAGTAGCCTTCACAGGGAAGAAGAAGAGCCAATAAATTCTGTGCTGTCTACCCCTCTGGACATTGGTTAGAGACCGTCTATGTTGCTTTCCACCCCTGGGCACGTTGCATGCTCGCTCAGTATGAGCCCAGCCAGCTTTCTCCACACAGCACTAATGGCTTTGCCTGAAGTGACAGGTCCTCTTATTTGTGGCTGGGTTTGTGCCTTTCACGCCTGATTGAAAATGTTTACAAAGGTGCAGTCAGGGGATGAAGGTGGGGGAAGCAGAAGAAAAGAAACCCAATTTTGTCTGGAAACAGTTTCAGAGCTTAATTAGTAAGGAGGGGGGTGGGAAGGTGGGCTGAACAGGTGGTGTGCTATTCTGCCAGGGAGCTTCAAAAGGGAGGGAGTGCATATTGTTAGCTTGCTGCAGAATGAAAAATGAGAAGTTCGACAATACCTGGATACTTCAGAGCAGGTGAGCTGCCGACGTAAGGTCAGAGGTGTACAGACATACACACACAAAAAATCTACATGGGAAAAAAACAGACTTTCTTTTTGGCCCACAAGGGGATAGATCCCAGCTCTGCATTAGAGACTTACATGGATTCGTATTCATTACATTACCAGTAGCCACATTTAACAGTGATTCCCCAAGGAGCAGGAAAATGATAGCCTCGAAGAAAGCTGCCACATTTCAAACTCTCCAGCTGTGCCTTGCCACCATTGCTACATTCCACTGCCAAATGCAGTAATCTATTAATTTGTCTCTTTTATCTGCAAAAAATGTTAATTTACAGAATGCAGAGAAGAATAGGAAAGGACTAACATGCTTAGAAAAGTAATATCTACATTTTCCTTTAACTGCTTTATAACTATTTCTCTGGTGCTGTAGATGCTATTTGTGTTCATAAAATCATTATTATTTTGCTTTAGGTGCTTAAAAGAAAGCAGGGGTGCTAACAGATAGAGCATTCCAGCTTATGGAAGAGTCATTCCAAAGAAATGGTAGCCAGCAAGACTACTACAGTGTTTGAATAAACAGAGAATGAATTATGAGTGGTAATGATCTTTTTTTTGGTTTATTTAAGTACTGAGCATATGCCATGAAAGAATAATAGATATTGCAGTTGTTTCAAAAAAGCTATGTTGCTTTGGATGACTAGGATCCATACATTGTTTCACTGAAATTACTAGAGTAATACGAAGTCCTTATAAGTTCTCTGAGACCAAAGGGAAAAAAAAAATGTTATTCCTAGTTACATATTTGTCCTTCTCTCTGAATTGTTGCTGAAAACATCACACAGAGCTATCTGTGGGACCATTGAAAGAATTGACTTTTGCAGGCTGGAAAACATGCACATAATAATAGTCTTACTCATGATTTGGCTCTATTTTGCAGTGTTTACATTTGCAATCTAAGGGAAACAAATTGCACTCCATGCATTTTTTGGTTTTATGGCATTTCTTAAGGCAGGAGATTATAAGCGCAGCTTCCCATAAATGTTTCTGTACTCTGTGAGGCACCAGCTTGGTGGAGTCCAAGGTTTTCTTACATTACAGTTTATAAGTAAATTCAGCACTATAACTGATATGCAAAATAAGCCCTTTCTAATTCCAAGAGGTTTGCTACTGTGGTGTTGAAAGGAATGAACACACTGCTCAAGTGAGAGTAGTCCATATCCAGCAGTATCTGCCAGCAAATCAGCAGGTAAAACACTTTTATGTGCTCTTTTGTGAAACCAAACATTTATAATGTGGACTAATTCTGATATCATCTCCCTGGTACTTAATGATTCCTAACTTTATGGGCTACTTATTGAAACAAAATTCTCCATTATTTTTTAAAATGTCTGTACTTTTTAAAGCCAGGGGCTGCCTTTTCAAAACTACGCTTGCCTGGACAAAAGGCTCTTGCTCTGTTGACAAAATGCAGGCAAGGCATTCACAGAAGGAAATAATCAGCTCGAGCTTCCAGGAGGAAAAGGTACATTTTGTACCTTGCTGGTAGAAAACAAAAGAGATGGAGTGAAAAGTAGATCTCTGTGGAGACTCTACCCATTTTGTTCCGCACAAAAGTGATGCAGATGAAGAATTTAAGAGGAGAAAGGGTCACTCCTGTGGTCTCTGTCCTGATACCCCTGGCACCACAGGTCAGAGGAGTGAGCATGCTGTCCCTGCTGCATGCTGCCTGAGGCTTGGCATCTAGATGGTGTCTATAAACAAGGACCTCAAGTGTCCCTCAGCTGCCCTTGTGAGCAGGCAGAAGTTGTTTTGCTATGTGTCAAGGGCAAGGCTGGTGTTGTGGCAGGCATCACAGGACTTAGTCAACACTGAATTCTCAGAATATCTCTTAGGTGCCCTGGCCAGTAATGAATCTCAGCCGGTAATTCCAATATCTCATTGATCTTTCTCACTGAAGACGTTTCCCTTTGTTTCGCTTCAGGATTTCTTCTGTTCACATTGTGCTATTCCTTTTCCTTGCTTCCATACTGAAAATAACAATCTTCTGGCCTTCCAGGTTTGTTTACTGCTAGTATTTAGGGACTGTGAACCAAAGTCTACTTTTACTCACAAGCCTTTCATAATGCCCCTGGTTTTGGTCACAGTATGCAGGATTTACACCAGTGTAAATGAAATCAGTATGTGACCCTTGACAGGAGCTCCTTAGTGGTCTTTTCTCTAGGCTGTGTAAATTAATTTTTCTTGAGTCTCCTCTCAGGATAGCATAAATTACGAGGCAAAAGCCTGTAATTCACTGCTAGACAAGCAGCAGTAACTCCCTCTCTACCACTTTCCTGCCAAAATTATGGGAGAATAGCTGGTGATCTAAGCTCATATTTGCATGGCATGAACAAGAACAAGACAGAAAAATTACTCGGGTGGTACAAAAGACATACCACTGCCTTGCTTCTAAGCTGGGCATGTGTACTGGAGAGCAAAGAGGCACTGTCTGTGCTCTCTTTCTTCTTGGTCTCTTTTAATGTGCAAAGGGAACTATATTTATGTCACATAGAAATGTTGTGCTGATGAATGCACAAAATATTGTACTGGGTGTTCCTGGTTGCCGAAATTACATCATTAAGCCTTCTTTTCCCCTCCTCCCATCTTCTTTTATTCAAGCGCTCTCTGTGTAAATATTAACTGTAGCTATCAAGAGCCAGAGGAGAGTTTCAAGAGACCTGGCCATCCTGTCAACCCTTTAAATCATGATAATATTTCTTCCTGCGCTGTATTTTAAGGTTATGCCTGTGCTGGCCCCACACAGAGCGCGCTGCCTGATGGAAGCCTAAAAAAACCATAAAGCTCATCTTTCCTTGTGGTCCGAAGGCTACATCTGCAGATACTGAGACTGCATGTGACTCCTTCTGGCTTCTTACCAGCCATGCATCAGCCACATCCTCAGAAAACCCGGGGTGGCTCAGATATCAAAGAACAGATCTTGAACCCTGCAAGCCCACTCCCCATTTCATGGCAACAATATCGCTGCATAGGCTGCTGAACCAGATGGTCAAAGTGAAGAAGCTGGCCAGTGACTCTGCTGGCTGACACGCTGCCTGTTGTGTTGAAGTCAGACTGACCCAGCTGGCTGAAGATGCTTCTGGCTTCCAGCACAAATCCAGTAATTCCTTCTATTATGCAGGTGGAGATAACAGCAGCCTGGATTTTCCAGTTGTTTCGGCAACTGCTCGACTCCATTTCTGTCTGTTAATGTATCACTGTGCTTTCAAAATTTAACCTTCTTTATTTGCTTCCCAATATAAAAGTAGTATTATAAACTTCCTCATATTTGGCAAACACTGAAGTTCTTCATGTTGAGATTCAGCCCTTACTCTCTGCTGAATTGTGAGAGTGAGTTACTACCTTGTAAGTAACTCACAGGTATTTATTATCCTGTGTATAAAGGTCAGGTTTTAATGTTCTGTGTGATATATGGACATGGCTCAAGATCAGGCAGCCTTGAATGACAGATCCTAAATTATGATCCAGTCGAAGAGGAAAGAAATGAGAAATCACAACTTTTGTAAAACAAGCGTAGAAAAACACTTGCACATATGAGAGCTGGTGGTGGAAATCTGCCAGTTTCAAAGGCTGGTTTGCTAAGCTCATGGAGCCCAGCGCAGAGAACTGAGATGAAATTCTTAAAAGCCAGATTCATGTTTGTGCTTGCTTTCTGCTAAAGTCTCTTGGAGTGGAAAGATCCAGCGTTAGTAGATAGCAGGGCTGATAGCACGCCCTAAAAGGAGAATCAGAGAATCTCAAATACCTTTCTGAGTGAGTCTTGGCATTCCCACACCTGCGGGGCACTTCCACGCAACCTTACACTTATGCAACTGAGTTGTCCAGGGATCTTGCTCCCTTGTGAGTGTGCTTAGTTTTCAGGCATTGTTCTGTTGAATGTGTTTATAACTGGAGTGCCTTTGTGGATCTTCCTAGAAACGCACGCTGTGTGATACAATTTTCAAGAAGAACTCAGATCCTAGGGCCTTGTCGAAGGGCTGAGAAGGTTATTGAGGTGGCAGAAGAGCAGCAGCGGCACTTCTCCATCTCTGCTTTGGGAAGGCAGGGTTGTGGTTTCAAGAGGTGACTGAGAAATGTCATTTTCAAGGGCTGATGTAGGACTAAAGTACAGAACATCTCTTGGACTCCATCAGGCTGGCAGTCCCTGTCGGGACCTCTGCAAACAGCACACTGCAAAACAGTCTAAGACATTGCAGGGAGAAAAAGGTGAAAACTGGCTCAAAGCTGCCTGCTTTACTCTCCTCCCGAGCTCTTCTAAGACAGAGTTTCACGCAATTGAAGATACGGCCACAAGCTTTATATTTTAAAAATATTTTACGTAGGCAGCCTACTTCGTCCTCAAAAGGCTCTAGAAATATAAGTAAGGAATTTTATGTGACTTTATGTCTGAGGAGGAGGACGACTGAACTTCTGATATTCTATTCATCTGCCTTTAAACTTGGTGACAATGAGCTCAAAACTTGCTCAGGAAGTTGCAGTTTTGGGTGTCATGCCCTGACTTTATTCAGAAATCAAAGACCTAAGAGATATTGGTTAAATTCAGCTGTTGTGGGCTGGCTATCTGGAAGAAAATACGGAATTGGAGAACAATGTCATCCATGAGGTCTTTTAACCTGCAGCTCTCTTTGTTCTTTTGCTACTTGAGAATTTTATTTGGTTATTTATTTGGCCAGAGCTGTAATCAGTAAAGTGCAGAAGTGTATAATGGATATAAGACTGGGCAAGATTTTACTGAGTTTAGGAGCTGGGACTTAAGTGCGAAACAGAGCGGCAATAATTTTAGTGACTTTCAACTCTTAATGTAGATTTCTGCTACTGCTCTTTCTCTGTCCTGTTAGTAGTGATGGGGTTAGTCTGCATTCATGCTGCCGTGAGGGAGAATAGTGTTTCATGTGAGTCTGTCTACTGTTGGGAAATTAAGTTCTTTAGAAAAAGAATAACATAATCAAATGAGGGGTCAGTGTTTCACTGGAATAGTCCAAGAACAGTTATAATTATTAATAGAAAAAAAAAATCTACTTACTCTGCCATGCATATGGAAATATGCCTTTCTTTTAAAGTGCTGAAGGAAATTACAATAATGATGTTGATCATTTAGACAGGGAAATTTTAGCTGCTTACAGAAAACGGAGGCTCCCTGCCTCTCTCATTTTGGATACATTTTACAGATGTTGATTTTAGTCTCAAATATTGTTATTTATATTTGATTTATGGTTATGATACCTCTGAAATAGTAAAAAAATCAGAACTGAAAGTTCTTAAAAAGTAATTTCTTGCTGGTTCTTAAGTAAAAAAGAAATTTTGTAACTAACATGGAGATTAGGTATACCATAGGAATGACTGTTTTCCAGTGTTGAAAAGTTAACTGTTTATAACTGACTGCTGTATACATGGGTTTCAAATCAGTTTCTTCATCTACATGGACATTTACATAGCATCACTAATAGCTGACTTAGGTTATATTCTTCATTTTCTAAGTGAATAAATTCTACTATTTCTCGCAGACTGGTCTGAGAATTCAGAATAAGAAAGTGTTCATAATAGCCCCAACATTTCAAAATCAGACTACGTTTGATGAAAACAAAGCAGGACATTCCTGAGATCCAACATTTTGATTTTTCTTTTAAATCAAATTGAATTTTTTTTTTCTGGCTCCACTTGAATGTCATATTCCAAGTTTTATTTAGCATTTCATCTGAGTGGTAGTCTGGATTTCTATGAGTGAGTCCATACCTTTCACTATATATTAGGAGCATCTGACTCTCTTGATGCCAGTCAATAGATGTGGAGTTTTCATAGAGGTGATAATTTAGCAAAGGTATCCAGCCTTCAGAGAGAAGCAGGAATATAGAAACCCCAAAAGACAACTCTAATCAAAGACTGTAGCAATCAGCTGAGCCCCTATTAATTTAAACTGACTCAAAATCACGTTTGCTTTTGATTTGAAAATAAAACAGCCCTCAACATTCCATGCAAACTGCCCTGGCCAAACTACACACTCTGTTTGCATTTTCCAGTCAAACTGTTGTTGAAAAGTTAAAAAATAAATGGACCCAACTGCTCTCTTTCCTCTCCTAGACTCCAAGGTAAAAGTCACTTGTAGTAGCAACTTTAGGGTCCTGATCATCTTTTTTCTTTTTTAAAAAAAATGTAATCCTTAGAGCTATGCTGACACACCAGAGAAAGACTTTGCTGGGCATAGGGCACTGAGGGCTGGGAAATGCCCTTCTGCTTCTGCTGCCAACCCTAGTCTGGTTGCCTCGTTATTTATGCATTGGCATCAAAAATGTTTCTCTGCAGCGTGAAACACATAATGGAGACAGGCTTGAAAGTAAATAGCTTTCTGCACTTGCTAGTACACCCAGGCAACATCATTAGATCATGGTTTTAGAATTTGTTCGTTGCAATCTATTATGTAAAACAGAAAAATATCTGACTGAACTGCATATAAAGGAGTTTGGAATCATCAGAAATACCTTCTCTCCTCAAAGAATCAGAAAATTATTTTGAAAATAAACCCAGAAAACCCAAAAAAGCCAACCCAAAATCTTTCAAAATTAATTGCAACTCTTTTATGTAACTCTAGCTTCCAGAAACCATTTTTTGTGTTCTGTGTCTCAGTTGCATTAACTGAGAAATGAAATCCAAGAGCTGTGCTCTCATTTTAGTAGTGATAATTTCATGAGGGCTGTAATAAACACATGACATAAAAAAACCCAGCTAAATGGTGGAGGTGAAAATGTTCTAGCCCAGTGCTATTACATAGGCTTTATACATTTTTTCTGCCTCTTCCATAATAGGATATTTTGCAAATTCTTCTCTCAGCAGGTTTTGAACAAGAGCTTGCATTACTACACTTACAAAATAATAAACAGCTTTGGGTTATAAAATCTCTTAAATTGTTTTCCACAGAAGGGATTTGCATGCTGACTCATTCTTGCTATATTTATAACCTACTGCCAAACCACTGCAACTGCAGGATTTCTAATAAAGCTATGGAAATTACATGCATTGCAATGGGAGTTGAATACATTTACATTTGTAGTATTTTACCATTTCAAAATTTATGGCAGATTACCTTGTTTGTGCATGTCTGGACTTTAATGGTTATTTTTTGTAGCAGAAAATAGTAGTTTATGGTGTTATTCCCAGTAGAAGGTTTTTATGGATCGACCATATGGAGTATTACATAAAACTAAACTTGCATCAGCAGTGATTTTATGTAAAGTAAGACAGTGAACACTACCAAGAATTAGTGATTGCAGAAAATGACAGAAAACTTGAAATTTTATGAATGTGATTTTTTTCCCCAATTATTTTTAGCTTGTATTAATAGCAGTCCAAATACTGGGGTTTTTTTTCATGCAGGAAAAATCTTCATTGTCTGCAGCAAAGCCTGGGCATTTCAAGCAAATAACGTTTACTGCAGCTGACCTTCCCTCCTCATCACTTCCCTTCAAGGTACCCTTCGTGGAGTTGGGATATTTGGCACGATGGAGAGACATGTGGTGATTTATGCAGGAGAAGACTAAGGAAATCTGCAGTCTTCCCATTTTCCCAGTCAGTTCACACACTGTAATCACTACTTTCTTCAGCACTGGTGGTAGAAGTCTTTTACCTCTGCCTTCCTATAAATGGAAGGACTAGACTTCTCCTAGCAAAAACTACAGGCAGGAAAATTTTCACAATTCCACAGGAGAACATGAAGATGGATGAAGTTATTCTCATGGAAATACGTGTTTGCATAAGTATTGACATCAGGAGACTCTACACAGACTTCTCAAAGAGCACCTCATGGATTTAGGAGTCATTCAGCCAGCAAAAAGAAATGTGCCATGAAAAGCAGGCAACCAGTCACATTGAGAGAGCAGCAGATGGTGGATCCATGAAGCAATTGTCAACGCCAAGAGCCTGGCATGTTCTGCAGGCTGAGGTGTATCTGCCTCACTAGTGAAGCAAGCACTTGGATAGGAAAAATCTATGAAAAACTATATATGCTTGCAAATAAGTTGTAAACATGCTTCAAGGTTTATATCTGGGATGTAAAGAAGAAGATGGGAAGAAGACACAGCTGTAGGTATCTAATCTTGCGTCTTTTGCTTGTCCTGATGCTGGCAGGAAATCCTGGGCAGCTCAAAGCAGGTTTTGACCCCAAGGCATGATGCATCACGGATGGTGACCTGGGTAACCACTGCTTCTCTACACTTTCCTAATCCCTACACCGCAGCTCGCTCATTACACTGAACTGTTTTGGGAATGAGGGCATAAGGCCAGCTCTACCCAATGGGGAATTCACTCCTAAAGGAAACTGTGAGTTTTCTGTCTATAAAAAATGGCCAGATCCTAAAGAACAGTCCATCCCTCAGGTCCGGATAACCATTTCTGTAGAAAGGCACTGAACGTACCATGTGGCTCTGCTACATCGTTTTAGGGTAATTCAGGTGAAAAGTGCAGAATTTCCTCTTCTTGTTGCTTTTCCCACAGAAATCCTTCCTGCTTGAGAGAGTCTTGAAATCAGAGAGGATTTCATATCAGTCTGGCACACGTGCGTGTAGGCATCCCTGGATGGCTGTCAACTTCTGAAACATTTCCAGGTCAAATAGGGCCATTTTTTCATCTTGTCCATCTTTTTTAGAATGCTGTTGCTTTTGTGACTCAGAAAACTTCCTGCTTCTAACCATGGAAAGGACGCTGTGTGAAAGAGAGCCTACCCAATCCTTTGCTCTGGCAGAAATCCCCAACTGGCATAGGGACTCAGAGCCCTAGGGATGCAACCATCTCTGTTCCCGCTCACGGAGGAGCTGCCTCTTGGCCTTTCTACTTGTATGAATCACATTCTCTCTGCTTTTTCATTAGCTGATGTATCGTAGTCTTACAGCTGTCTTCTCTCAATCTAAATTGCACACTAATACTGTACATTATTGATTAAATGACTCTACAAATGACTTTTTAATACTGTATGGGTTGATCAGTCTTCTCAGTTAGTGTATAGCACCTCCAGTGAGCTTTAAAATCTAGTGAAGCAGCTTTTTATCCAATCTTACTGGGAATGAAAAAAACTATATGGCAGGCTGTGCTCATACACACACAGAGGTATGTGTTTTGGCAGCAGGGAATTGGTAATTTCACTTAAAGCTCCTTATGTTTGGATTTTGATAATCACAATTAGTGATTTAGTTCTTTGTAACTAAAAGAATTCACGGGAGATTGTTGTCATATACTCCAGTGGCAAAACTGTACTGTAATAGTTGAGCTACTTTAGCAACTAATTTGGCTTTTCCTTCGATTTGTTTGGAGGAGAAGTTTCAAAGCTTTTCTTAATTTTTTTTCCCCCTTTTAAAAAATTTTTATAGACACGGACGGAAATAATTGCATTTCCCAAGTATGACATTTGACAGTAAAAATAATAGTATTCTGGCTGTTTCAGGTTATTATTTGCACTAAATAAACACTATTCAGTAATGACTCTAGTTTCTGTCTCTGCTAGTTAATTATTCTAATTTTCCTTTTGCTTTCATTTCTTAAATCGAAATTCCTCTTTGCTACCCTTCACAATTCAACCTATATGCAAGTATTGGACCATTTGAAATACAATAGGAAAACCACGTTTGTCATTTTGGGTAGATGTCATGTTTAGCTGGTTTCATAGAATTATAGAAAACTAGACTGAAAGGACCTGAAGTGTTCACTTAAATCTACCCCATTCTATTTAAAACAAGGGGACAATAATGAGGTTTTATATGCATATATTTCCCAAGATATGAACTTTACCTCAGATCTTAAGCGTTGTACAAAGAAAAACAGAGCTCTAGTCCAAAGGAAGGGTGCTTGTGAGGATATTTGTGTCTTCTTTGTGCACTTCTCATGATAGTCTTGGTAACCGAGGCACAGTTAAAATCAACCTAAAACATGTCCCCTTCTTTGCCATTATTCAGATAGACATCTGCATTATCAATGAAAAAAACATAAACCTCTAAACACATTGGGTCGGTATGGGTACATTTAGTCAGTACAAAGCCTTGAAAGGCAATTGAGAGGTTTCAGTCCTTAAATTGAAGTGCTTGGAGGTGACAGCTGCCCAGTGACTGGTGAACGAGTCTCTTGATGCTTTCCTTTGTGATGCTGGGTATGGTTTTGTGATGTTCAGAAAAACAATGGAGAAATGAACAGTGAGTAAGAGAAGAAGCCTAAAGACAGAGCAGAAGATCTGAATTATATGAGGTGGCAGCAGCTAGACTGGAGAGGCTGGGGAAATGCACGGCAGGGGGAATAGTGTTGAGAAAGTGACTGGTTGCTTCTCTGACTCCTGGGTGATGGGCAGCTCCAGAATCCACTTACGTCTTAAAATATAGAAGATTTTACTAACACTTTGGTAAAGCAGATTCTCCCAGGTAACCAGACACTTAGCTCCTTGTGGGACCTGAACTTGTCGGATCTGAACTTGTCCGAACAAACCTGGTGAGGGGGCTGGAGAACAGGCCTTATGAGGAGCGGCTGAGAGAGCTGGGGGTGTTTAGCCTGGAGAAGAGGAGGCTGAGGGGAGACCTCATTGCTCTTTACAACTACCTGAAGGGAGGTTGTGGAGAGGAGGGAGCTGGGCTCTTCTGCCAAGTGACAGGGGACAGGATGAGAGGAAATGGCCTCAAGATCCACCAGGGGAGATTTAGGCTTGACATTAGGAAAAAATTTTTCACAGAAAGCGTCATTGGGCACTGGCAGAGGCTGCCCAGGGAGGGGATTGATTCACCTTTCCTGGAGGGGTTTAAGGATGGGTGGACGAGGGGCTGAGGGGCATGGTTTAGTGTTTGATGGGAATGGCTGGACTCGATGATCCGGTGGGTCTCTTCCAATCTGGTTATTCTGTAATTCTGTGATCCTTTGAGCCATACACTTGTAATGAAAGAGTGATGTTGCCACTATATTCCCTGATGATTCAGCAAGGAGTAAAACACAATATCCTTTCTCACAAGACTGTTATTCAGACATATCACCCAGTGTCCGCAATCTAACTGCTCACTGGCTCAGAGTGTTAATGCTCTGCATATTGTGCTTAATAGAATTTTAAATTATTTTGATTAAAGTGTCAAGGGATGAGGATTCAAGATTTACCCAAGGTACTTGCTTGCACTGTGCCAGTTGTTAACCAGCCACTTCCAGAATGTTATTATGTAGACTTAAGTGATATAACATTCAGACATGAGAAATATGAGAAACTATTTCTCCTAATTTCACACCAGGGGACTGACAGGGCAAGAAGGAAACTAAGGAGATGCATATTTTTACGTTGTGTCTTATTTGGGGTCCCAGTCCTTCTGTAATAGAAGTTAATGGGACCTTTACCATTGCCTTCTATTCAATGGCAATCAATTGTGGTTGAGCGATGACGAAAATACAATATGGAAAGCCTTCAATTCTTTGAGCAGGGACTATAAACATTAAAATGTTATTAGATAATGAGGAAAAATAATGGATTCTTGTCTGGCTGCGAAGACAGATATCTGGAAGTGGAGTCAGTCAGCACTAAGTTCTTGTTTTGAAGATCACTCAGTTGCTGGGGCAGAGGTTTTATGTGATGCTTGTTTAATTATGATGAAAAAGAATGAGTAGGACATTCCCATCATGTACAGCCTTCAGTTAAAAGAAAATACTTCAGCACATGTGAAACTTTAATTATGCAAATAAATCCACTGGAGCTAATGTAAGAAGAATGTTTCACAATTCTTAAGCAAGTACATGTGCTTCAGGACATCCTCTGAGAGGAACCTTAGAGTACATAGTGTCCAAATCATTGTCTCAGTTACTGTGTTGTTAATATTTTGACCTGAATCAGAGTCGAGTGATCTGGACTGGGAATGTCTGTCTTGCCTAGAAAATTATTGCTGTTCAAACTTAAGGGACATTAGCAATGCAGTGAAACCATAATCTATTCCAGTCCTATTCAAGATGATGCAGTGTTCTTCTCTACTTTGCTTCTAAAATAAAGAATAACACTGCACAACTCTTGCTATGGCATCTCATTAACAGATAGTTGCTTAAATTCTCAATAGAATTTACATCCACATATGTAAATGACTGTATGATGCTTTATGGTAGAATATCCTGGGTTAGACTGGTCGGTATACTCTAACTATCCATGTAGTTTTAACAATGTAAAACAGTCATAAACTCACCGTAAGTGGTTGGTTAAGTCAGGTCTGTAGCCACCCTGAGTGACTGTGCTACCGAAGCCACCTCTTGCACTGTGTAGTAGGTTGTTTAAAGAAGTGTTTTGTTGAAATGCCAAACTTGCTACAAAACAACATTTTCTTCTACTTGGTGTAACCTAAACAACTGTAATTCTTGAAGCTGCTACTGACTAGAATTATTCCAACAGAAACAAATGTTTTAATTGCTGTTCTGTTCAGCAATTAAGTATGAACTCTAATAACAGTCAAAAAACATTTACCTAAAATAAGATTAATTTAGCTCAGTGATAACCAGGCTGTTGTTCACAAAGTAAATCTCAGAATAAAATCAGAATAATAGCTCATGTTAGGTTCAATAGATTGAACTAAGGGATATAGTAGATCCAAAATGAAAATATATTGTTAATGTCCATCTTAATGATTCTCAGTTTGTGTGAGTTGGAACAATTACATCTGTTGCACAATATGAAAAGAGCAGGGAAAGAGCATTTCAAGTACAGCTGTGTTTTCCTATAGTCCCTTACTTAACAGTTCTTCAAAATACTCCTTCAGTGGAACAAGAAATAAAAGTACAAAAAAGTATATCTACCTATTATTGCATGATGTAAAATCTCTGCTTTGCACCACCCTGCAGCCATGGAACAGTCTGGTGGGCTGAAGGCATCTGATGTATGAGTTTCATCCTGTTTCCAGTAGGGACATGCAGCACTGCAGCCATTTAACAGACAAATGAATGCAGAGCCATTAAAACACATTAAATGCTCATACATGTGTTTAACTGCAAGTACATGACTAATCTCTTTGACTCCAGAAGCAGCAGGACATACATCTTAAACATATACTTAAGAATTCTCTTGAATGGAGATCATAGAACAGTGTTTCCTTCATTGGAGTGTTAGATGGTATAAGTGTCCTGGGGATTATCACTCTTATGTGGAGAGCAGGAGAGCAGGGCTGCCACCACACTGCCCTCCTTGTGCTCTCTCAAGGTGTTCGCTGTGTGGTGGTGTGTCCTCCATGACCTGTTTGGACCACCTGTAGGCACACATGGGAGAGACCCAAGCGGAAATATAGGAGAATTGAAATGAGACAAGGTTGACAAAATGGAAATCGGGGAAAAAAAAACAGAATTCAGAGCTAGACACCCAGCAGGTAGAAGCAACACTGACATTTTTGTGTTGTATTTCATGTTAAGGAGTAACTTCCATCCCTGCATACAAGCCAGAGTGTGGTAAGCATCAGCTCATGGCTAAGCTGGCAGCATTGTTACTGTTGGATCAATACATACACTGTGGCTGCTGCTATTGCGGGCACTCAAACGCCTTATAATGCAGAACAGATTTGCAAGGACCAGGTTGAATCAGTAAAAGCGCTGCCTGTCACTCATGGCCCTTGGGTCCTGGCATAACCAGGGAGCTAATGCTGCAAAGGCTAAGAACTTTGCTAGAGAAAAGTTACATCATAATTTAAAGAGTAACCTTTACACTGTGAGGAAAAGTATTTTTCATAGAGACAAATGCCAAAGACCTGGAGCTCCTTGTGAAACTTTCCATTCCTTTACTTTTGTCCTCATTTAAATGAAATAGGGGGACCCATTTGCAGCCAACCAAATTAGCTAAAAGCTCCTCATATAAAGGTAGAAAATTCAATGAAATCGAATCCATATATTATATCATATGAACAGTTGTCCAAAGTTAATTTCCAGGTTAATAGACTATTATTGCCATTTTCAAATAAAGCAATTAAAAGTAATATTCTTATATTACTGATAAGAAGGCTCACACTGCATTGGCTTGTCAGCTTATTTTGTTCAAAGCTCTTGGTCAAAGAGTATCTAGTGCAATTGTTTTAGGCAAAGGTAGAAGTCTGCCCACAGAAAAAAAACCACTTTCTGAAGTAATAAACTCTACTTCTTAATTTTTAATATGTGTAGAAATTATTTTCTGTCTAAATATACTTCAATCAGTTTTTCTCAACAGAAAAGCAGAGGTAAAATGAGATGTTAATTATACACCAGGCATACTTTGCTGTAGATGTTGAATGTTCTCTGTGGAGCATGTGTAATATGTTAAACCATAATATCCTCCCCGAAAGTTTTTTGTTGAAACTCCCAGAATATTTCCAGTTCTTTACTGCAAGAAGATAGATACCATATAGGCCAAAATCTGAAACAATATAATTTCTCAAGGGGAATTATCGCAACACATGAACTAGAAAACATTATTTTCCCCTTGTAAAATGGCATGACTCTAACATATGTCCCACTCCAATTATGAGCTGTCTTTTTTAGATTATCATCATGTCAGCCTACACTTGTGAAAGCAATTTTGACGTATCTGGGACAAATTTAAAACCAAAGGAGACAGCTAGTCTTAGAATTTATAAGCAGGCATTAATTTTGCAGGGAGGATATTTTTTTGTCTGTTTGAAGAAGACAAAGAGCTAAGTAAGTGCCCCTTATTCATGCTGCTTTGGTGGATAAACTCAGATGAGTTTCACAGCAGCAAAATAACCATACTCAGCCACTTTGAGAGGCTTACGACACCACAACAATGTGAAGTTTCTGACTTGATATTGTTTCTGTCTGATGAAATCTCCTCCAGGTTTACTGTTTCTCTAAGGAGACTGATGTGTCACTGTGCTGGAAAAGTTTTACTGAACATGGTGTGTTGATTTCGGCTGCGGTTGGCCATCAGTCACAGGCCACTTAGGGAATCCTGACCCAGGAATGTACCTCATGGTGATGAGTTCCTGATGTTTCTATGTCTTCACGGATCTACAGCAGAGATCTGGAGTATAGCAAGAGGGAGTCAGCTCCTGACACTCCTCTTCACAGGCACCCAGACAGTCTTTGGATTTATGGGAGACTGCTTTATAATTTCCCAATCTGGCAAACCTTTTCATCCCTGAGAAAACACCTGTGGCCCATGTTTAATCCTGCAGACCTGTGAAAGTTTTGACACATGCCTAAATAATGCTTCACTTTTGAAAAGTAAAAAAAATGGCCTTGCAGCGCACCCTTCCCGGTCACTGTCATCTATTTACCAAGTGGGGCAACATAAATAAGAAAATGGCAAAGTTCTCTATTGATTTCAGTCACTGTAGAATAAAAACCTTTGATAAAACTCATCCTCTGGGTTCTGATTCAAAGGCTCAGATGCAAAATACATCTGTCCTTAGGGGATCCTCGGTTCAGCCCGTGCCAAGCAAAAATAACAGGTAAGTTAGGCTAAACACTGCTGATTCAAAGCATGTGTTACGTTGCTCAGTGGTACTGGAGAGGGACATAAGGGAGTGGGCTTCCCAGTCCCAGGGAAGTTGTGCTTGAAGTGCACAGGGTACTTTCAGACTGTGTTGTGCACAAGTGGATGGCATTACTTCATCCCCAGAGGCCAGCACAATACCTGTGCTTTTCTAAGCCTTCACATCAAACTTGTTTTGACAGTATAAATCATATGTTTGCCTTTGGAAAATCCCTTGCCAGAGGGATGGCCCAGTGCTTAACAGGACATATGGTGGCTTCTGCTCTTCGCAGAGCCTCAAAAGTATGTGAGAAGCATGAAGGAGTACTTCTCACTGTCAGCAAGTGACACTTTGTCTTTCAGATTACAGTTTTTAATTAAAATGGGCATCTCTGGCCCAAATATTGGCAGCCACAGGCCTGCTGAAATGTGATATCTTTTATGACTGTAGCAGCAAGGAGTTCACTGTCCATGATCATAAAACAGATTCCAGTCTTGATTTGATATCGATTTAACAGTCAGCATAAGTTTGCCCTTTAATATTAAACAAAATATGTCAGGCTGAAGTATTAATGGTATCCTTCCTCTAGGTTTCTCCATGGTTATTTCCTCCAATTTGTCCAAGCAGTGATGCCCAGCAGACAACAGGCTTTAGACCTCTGTTCTCTAATACCATTTTTCTGGAACAACTACTCCTGTTATCATAGAATCATAGAATAATCAGGTTGGAAGAGACCCACTGGATCATCGAGTCCAGCCATTCCTATCAAACACTAAACCAGGTCCCTCAGCACCTCGTCCACCCATCCCTTAAACACCTTCAGGGAAGGTGAATCAACCCCCTCCCTGGGCAGCCTCTGCCAGTGCCCAATGACGCTTTCTGTGAAAAATTTTTTCCTAATGTCCAGCCTAAATCTCCCCTGGTGGATCTTGAAGCCATTCCCTCTCGTCCTGTTCCCTACCACTTGGGAGAAGAGCCCAGCTCCCTCCTCTCCATAACCTCCTCTCAGCCTCCTCTTCTCCAGGCTAAACACCCCCAGCTCTCTCAGCCGCTCCTCATAAGGCCTGTTCTCCAGCCCCTTCACCAGCTTCGTTGCTCTTCTCTGGACTCGCTCCAGAGCCTCAACATCCTTCTTGTGGTGAGGGCCCCAGAACTGAACACAGCACTCGAGATGCGGTCTCACCAGTGCCGAGTACAGGGGGAGAATAACCTCCCTGGACCTGCTGGTCACACCGTTTCTGATATAAGCCAAGATGCCATTGGCCTTCTTGGCCACTTGGGCCACTGCTGGCTCATGTTCAGTCCCTGTCAACCAACACCCCCAGGTCCCTCTCCTCCTGGCAGCTTTCTAGACAGACTTCTCCTAGTCTGTAGCTGCACAAGGTTGTTGTGCCCCAAGTGCAGGACCCGGCATTTGGCCTTTTTAAACCTCATGCCATTGGACTCTGCCCAGTGGTCCAGCCTGTTCAGATCCCTTTGGAGCCTCCCTACCCTCCAGCAGATCAACATTTTCACCCAGCTTAGTGTCGTCTGCAAACTTGCTAGGGGAGCACTCGATGCCTTCATCCAGGTCATTGATAATGACCTTGAACAGGTCTGGACCCAGCACTGAGCCCTGGGGAACCCCACTTGTCACTGGCCTCCAGCTGGATTTAACACCATTTACCATGACTTTCTGAGCCCAGCCATCCAACCAGCTTTCCACCCAGTTATTTCCACCCAGTTATCCAACCAGTTATTCCACACCGCCCCATACAATGTAATCCTCTTCACTGCTCATTTGCCTATAACATAGACAAAGATAATTTCTGCCAGAAATCTTCTGTTTCAGTAGTTGCCAAAGGTTAGTGAATCCAGTCTTAATTTCTTTCTGCAGACATGCTGCTAGTTTCTTACCCTGCGCTCAACCCTCCCTCCCCAGCCATGCCTGTTCTAATGGCTTTAGTCCATTCTTGCAAGTCTCATTTATTTTCTTGCTTCCTTTGGATGTGGGTAATACAACACATGACCTCTGATTTGCCTGTCTCCTGCCCTAATGTTTCTGATATTCATTAAAGAGATGTTAAATTTTCCAGCTCTGCTTTTCCCCTTAGTGAGCTGCACTTGGAGACTCACAACAATGTCTCTTCTAATGGAAGCTTCTGATCTGATTTTAACCTCCAGTGTTTTTCTTCCCAGCTTTGGCTGTGATTCTCCTCCTGTCTTTTGTCACTTTGTTTAAAAAGTGACCAAAACCATACAGCAAGCATTGTTCTTTGAGACATCAGGAGGTACCTGGTGTTCTCAGGAAAAGAGATGATCCCATAAGAACTCCAGAGTTATACTTGAGATGATCTCCTGAGATCAAGTGACTTCAGTTTTGACAACTTAACTGCTGTTGTAAGCTAAAATATCCTGACAGCAGTATACAAGATTTTTCTCTCAATACCATCTCCATACCTAAACCCTTACTTATCATTGAAGACAGAGACAACACTTTGACCTGACACAGAGCTTGAATACTCCCTTTCTGTATTGTTCTCTGAGAAGGTGTTTGGGGAGAACTGAGGATAATTTCTTTAAATAGTGAGCATGTGACAGTTTGGAAGGTTTGCATTCATAATGTATTAATTCATACAGTTGTTGGGATGGGGAGACTCCTGGTACATGATGCACTTTGAATGTTTTTTGTTTTGGTTTTTTTTCGTTAAATATCAGGGCTGCAAGCAAACTGGGCATCATTTGATTGATCTACATCATCTACAAATTACCCAAATGGTGAATAAGTTTTATCCCATGATTACCCAGAAGTGATCTGGGAAAGTACAGCCCAATACTGATACTTCCATCATCTTAGACTTATGACAGCCCATGATTTGCATGCAGCAATATGGTTCTGAGGGATCTCAGACTGGTTGAAAAGAAAGGTTCAATGATTGAATTATACTTTCTGTGATAGAACATAATATAAGACAACCTACTCGGCTATCAGACAGATTACATAAGCCCAAGTTAAGTGGTAGAATAAAAATGAGTGATATTCATCCTTGACTTAAATATAGCACTAAGTAGTATGCCCTTGAATTCAGTGTAAAGCAATTTCCTCCTCCTTCATAACAGCTAGGGGGCATTCCAAATGCAAATAGAGTCAGCTCTGCATTTTTAATATTTCTTATATACATAATTCACTGCCTTGGTTTAGAAACATTATTGCTACCTCTTCTGTGCATTTAAATTATTTTGCACCTCTGAACTTTCATAATAACTTTAATGTCAGTTCTTAAAAATGTATTTTGTACAGGCAAGCCTGTGCTTATATCTTTAGAAATTCACAGACTGCAAAAGTGCACATCCAGGCACAAACACCTTGTACTGCTTAACCTGTGTCATTCCACTGGGAAATACTAACTACAGGCACAGTCACACCAAAGCCCTGAAAATCAATAGGTAACAAATAGGAGCAAACCAACTGCAGTCACCATTAGAATATCATATTTGTGTGTGGTCTACTCTACATACATAACCCATGGGCATAATGAAAATTCGAGCTGATCAATACGAAGAAATGCATTTCCTTAGTAGTCAAGAGAACAGAAATTACGGATGGAAGACACCCGCAATGGGAGGAAGTCCATCCTCAAGCTAATGTGGGATTAATTAATGCATTGCATAAAAACAGGAAGGGTGAGATGGTTCTTAGCAAGCTTTACTTCATTGCATGTTTCAGAAGAGAGAAGTGGTCCTGGCCATTTCTCACGGCTGTGACTGGTCTTGAGAAATTTTTCACTCTGGAGTAAATCAAGATGAAGATTTACAGCATCTGGCTTTACTTGTCAAAATTCCTCAATCACAGGCTGACATTATCAACTACTTGAAACCATAGATCTCAGGGAGGTGGCTAGGTGATGCATTTGCTCATCTGTGCTCAAGCTGCTTGTGAGGACACAGCTCTGTCTGTCTCTTCCCAGCTCCACAAAGGAAATTGTGCCAGAAACAGTATTTCATTTAAGGGGGATGAATGGGGTCATCTCATCTTTGCTCTACCCCATTTATACCAGACTGGGGTGATCATATTGAGAAAACATATGGCAGCATTTACCAAGTGTTTCCACGGATGCTTCTCCTAAGGGTGGCAAAACTGAATCTGGAGCAGTTGGCAATGGTGTTTTGAGTGCTGATAACTGTACAGTCAACATGATGGTACTTAGACCATAAACTGAGCTTTCTAATTAGAAGAGTCTGTAAACAAAAGATATGGCCAAGTTGTTTGCTAGTTTGATTCCCCTGACTGTTTCTTGAAGAAAATTCAATTTGGAAACTGAAACGCAAGACAGCTGCCTTCTGCATTGCAATTAAGAATAGAAATCCTGACTCTAACTCTAATTTCATATCAGTTTACACCATTTGGATTGATGGAGAATCCACTCCCATCTTACACAGATTTTGGGTATTTCGCGTGGGCTGCTGTAGGCCTGTAAAGCCAATGGAGGGGCTATGACAGGGGTGCTGGCAAGAACCTGAAAGTTTTTCCTCGCTGCAGGTCAGTAGCGCATACCAAAGACGGTAGGTGCTGTTACTGAAAAAGAGATTGCTTCTGGGCTTATTATGTCCTGGCAATCAGCAGTTTAGGGCCTAACCCTCTTGTGGTGATGTTGTGGCTCTGGAGCGAGTCCAGAGAAGAGCAACAAAGCTGGTGAAGGGGCTGGAGAACAAATCTTATGAGGAGCGACTGGGAGAGCTGGGGGTGTTCAGCCTGGAGAAGAGGAGGCTGAGGGGAGAGCTTATTACTCTCTACAACTACCTGAAGGGAGGTTGTGGAGAGGAGGGAGCTGGGCTCTTCTCCCAAGAGACAGGGGACAGGACGAGAGGGAATGGCCTCAAGCTCCACCAGGGGAGATTTAGGCTTGAGATTAGGAAAAAGTTCTTCACGGAGAGGGTGGTTAGGCATTGGAACAGTCTGCCCAGGGAGGTGGTTGAGTCACCGTCCCTGGAGGTGTTTAAGATGAGGGTGGATGAGGTGCTTAGGAGCATGATTTAGGGATTGGTGGGAATGGTTGGACTTGACGATCCGGTGGGTCTCTTCCAACCTGGTTATTCTGTGATTCTGTGATTCTGTGATTCTGTAATCCTCTACCTTTTTCCACTAAATGAATGGTGGATTCAGTCTCCAATTCTATTTTTCTCCTCATATGAAACAATTACTACTGATGAAGTTATAACGAGAAATACTTAAGTTCAGGGTTCACAGTAATGTTACTGGTGGCATTGTGAGAGAAAAAACATGCTTTGACTTACCAACTGGACAGCCATGAGTAGTTTCTAAATCAGTGAGGATAGGGTCTGCAAATGTGATCTAGCTGAACCCAGCCACGACTGGAGCAATGCAAACAGTTCAGGGCACTGTCAGGGATCCACCTGGGAAGCAGATAGGGCTGCCCATCTTCTCATCCCGCTGCATTACTGTCTTTGAAGTGGGGTAGTGTAACTGGCCCTGTGGCTGCTCCTGGTCCATTTTCAGGAAAATGAAAATAAGTTCATTTTGACCTTCACAAGGTGTAGTGTCACCCATGCCTGTAGCTCATGCTTGATGCAGGACAAACCAGGTAGGGCAGCTAACTTTGTAACTGCAGTAGCTGTGTCACAAATGAATACCTGAGTTGAGCCTAATGTTTTGATTTGCTGGACAAACCAAACGAAGGAAAAGAATCCAGTTTGGGTTGAATCGGTAGTTGCTATTATTACTTTAAACAGCAAAACAAATCTCCTCCCTCAACCCTTTCCTAATAAAATGGATTTGTTCAACACAAATTGTCCTACCTGAGATGCAAAAAGAAAAACAGAAAAAAAAATTGTAGTTCCTTTTGGGGCCTTTGTAAGAGAAAGCCTTGGGTTAGATTCATACTAACTACCCAACAGATTTGTGGTTAGGACACTCACCTAAAATGAGGAATCTGAATTCAGATTTGCTTCTTTTCCTGAAGGCAGTCACAGTCCCCTGTCCTAGAGGAAAACTCTTACTCCCTGCATGGCTGTAGGGCACAGAGATAAGGCTCTATGCCATTTCAAAGGGGGTGCAATGGGTCTCTTCAATTGCTGCTTCTCTTTTTGAATACATTGATGAAAACAGGATCCCTGTCTTTCACCTTCTGCTGTATAAGCTATCTGTGAACTCAGAGAGCAGTTTACTAATACATTTGGAGGAACAGGAACTCTATCTTTTAACATATGCACTGTGTAGTAATTTCTCAGCTAGAGATCATATGAACATTTGGAGAAATTGCTCAGATTTGTTGTGGAAATTGGTTGGAATTGGTTAAAATGCTCCATTCTTCTTTGCAAGAGTTTTGAGGATAAATTGCAAGTATGGACAAAACTCAATGCAAACTTTGGTATAAGTATTTATAACTGCATCCTTATTATTCAGTAATTTCTTTCATAAAGTGGCGTGTAAAGTAGCGTATGGATCTGGTTGTATTAATAACCACTGTGCTGAGCCACAGAAAAGCCTATATTCATGCCAGATGTTAAATCCCTCTCTGTCCATGTCTTCTTATTACCCTCAGCTCTAGAAAAAGTTGGAATTCTTCAAAGAGCGACCTCTTAAGTTGCCATCTCTCATCTTATTTATTTCTCAATTCTGCTGTTGTTCATTACATTAAAGGTTTTTTTATAATGAAGCACTGAGGGCAGGGAGAAATAACTTTTACCTTCTGTTCTAATTGATGAATGATGTGTGAACTAATCAGAAAGCTTTGCCATAGCCACCATTAAAGCAACAGATGTATGTGGCTCAGGAGAGATTTGTTGAACAGCTTCAACCTTTAAGTGCAGAGGATAAATGGGTAGTGACATCATTATACCTTGACAAATAGAAATTATATCACTCTCTTTTTTTCATTACTGATGGATGATTTATTTCTATGGCTTTCATTTTCATAAGATCCATTCATTGTCTCCAAAGTTGAAACCTCTAAAAATTGCAATAGGTGACTAAAGGGGTAATAACAATTTGCACATGATCTGCAGCATGTTGTCTTCTAAGCTTTTCTCATTAAAGCTACTTTTAATACAACAATACTATGATGTGGAGTACTGCAAGACAAAAAGAAACATTTGAAATTCATACCTGGTTCATTTTTCAACTAGCCACAACATATAAGGATTCAGAGGATGCCTGATGTGGTTGTATGACATCTGAATCCATTGCTGAATTACTTTATTTTTGCAATGAACTTGTAGTCTTAGAAGAGAGGGCTATTCTGCACAGCAGTTCTGTGCCATAATAAACAAGCACTCTTTCACTTGTATCACCCCAGTATACTTTGATCTCTTGCCTTGTTTGATTGCATTTCTCATATAGTCACTGAGATGGATCAGAATTTCCCTGAAAGTTTCATTTACCACTGAAGATTGCATTTTTTCCACTTTTACTGCAGCTTACAAATCAGAAACTAAAAATACTGAGCATCTGTTTGGATAATCAGTTTCCCCAGAACAGATTAAAATAACAGAATAAATCTTGAAAATTCTTGGAAGAGATTTAAATGAATTGCAACAAGAGATGAAAACAACGTGAGTTTTTCTTGACTAGGACCTAGGTAGGGGAATTAAGCTGAAACTGTGTCAGGGTGAAGTTTGCAAAATAAAATAGGAGTCACTAGCATGTACTGCAGAACTATAAAGAGCAGATTAATTGTGACACTTCTAGCAGAAAGTCTTCATGTACGCTGGGGAAAACAAGGCATCAAAGGTAGTTACAAAAGAAAGTAAGTCAGGAAGATAAGATTCATATAGAACATTTCACAGATGCTGGCAGGGTTTACCTGCCCCTGGCCACACCTTGAAAACAAGGGCTGAATAAGTGCTCATCCTTGTACCTGCAGAGGGGGCAGGCAAGACACAGAGAAGATGCGTTGGCAAGTTCTCTGCTTCTTCAAATTCCAGTCAGGAGCTTTTAGACCAAAGCATTCCTATACGAGAAACCCTTAAAAGAGGAGACCCTGAATATATGATCTGATCCTCAGAAAAGCTGATGAACTAATTCCAGCATGCAACCCATTTTGAAGAGATACGTGGCCCAGCAAAAAGCTGGTGGCTCCTCGTGCTAATGATGCCACTAGCATCACTGCTGCTGCCAGGAGTGATAACTGAAAAATAAGAGTGCAGTACTCCTGTTCTGGAGACGCCTTGCTAAAATTGAATTTAAGTAAGTGTCTCTGTGTGTCTAGGTATGATTTTGGGAGTCAAGTCTTAGTGTTCCTCTGGCAGTCAACCAGCTGCCTTTAAAATGCCTTTATTATTTTACATGCAAAAAAATGAAGGAAGGTACCATTGTATGTAAATATGGGAAGTTTAAGTAATGTCACTAAACAAAACTAACTACAACTAAATCCACTCTGGAAAAGCTGTACTTAGCTTCACCACAAGCAATGTATTTGCTTCAAGAACAGCAATGAAAAAATTCATGACACTTTTAGAAGAGAAGTGGGAGCAGACGATCATTCAGGTCCCTTCTGGCCCTAAAATCTATGAATCTAGGAAATGATGCCTCATTTCACAATCTAAGTCATTAAAAACACACTTTCATTACTGAAGGAATCACATTTCTTGGAAATGTGGCTACGATCTGCTAAGATGATATACCAGATGATCAGTGCTTTATTGAAATTCACAAAAAGAACAGTGTTTGTTACCAGAATTATTCTATTTTTATTACTTTCACAAGCTCATTAGAACTCCATAATCTAGAAAATCACTCAGTGTGATAATATAAAAATGACATCAATGAATGCACACTTGTCTGACCCCCTTTTCCTGTAAGAGCAAGAAAGGCAAGAAGCACTCTCAGAAAGGGAGAGGTATGTCAGATATACACACCTGAATAACACATACCAAAAGAAAATTTTTTGGGGGAAAAGAGGTGCTAAGCATTGGTTAATGCTTTTAAATCATGTTAGAAACATTTCAAAAAACTTCCCAATGTTTTCTGAACGCAGAAATCGCTTTCATCATACAATTTTCTAACTGGAATTCACGTGTTCTTGCCCCCTACATGAGGGGCACAGATGAGTTTCTAACTAGGATGTGTCCTAACTTTATGGCACTATTCTTCTGGCCAGACTATTCTTTTTTATTACATTCTCTAACATTTTGCTGTGGAAGACAGACCGGTGCCCTAAAGACATCAGAAACAACTTAAGGAGATGGCACTCAATTTGTATGTACTATAAATGCGTTTTTACAACAAATACAACGTAGGCAGGCAATGTCTTTGATTATGTCCCTCTCAGTACCTAACATGAGGGAGGGAGGCAGATTCAGCTTGTATTTCTTGATGGTGCTATAAAACATGACCAATTAAACACATCTGATGAGCCTCCCAGTGAGCTCCAGTACTGCAAACATTTGCCTTCCTATGCATGAGGCTGCATTGGCGTAAAAGTCTTCTTCACAGAGGCACTTCTGGGTAAATAATAAGCTTAACCAAAGCCCATGAATAACGGAAGAAAGTAATTTTTTATAGTGAATGAGTACAAGGTATGACTGAAGTAAATTGAACTATGTGATTGAGAAAGTGTGTTCAGTAGAAACTTCTGGTTTTGAGGCACTGTCTCTCCAAAGAATTGGGTAAGTTTTAAAAGTATCGCTTCTGATTTATCTGCTGTTGCCAGATAAATTTTCTTCTGAGGGGAAGAGTAGAATTCTCTTTATTTAATGTACCATATCTGGAATGTGGACTAGATTCAGCTACGTGTCACTTATAATTATTTATGTAACTTATTAATCATTGAGCTGTCACTCAGCTGTTTATAAAACACAAAAGAACACTTGGAGCCTGAAAAATTACATTTTTCCTCCCTTGCACCTTCCCAAAGGATCCTTTGCACTTCTGAGGACACCTCCATTTAAATAAAAATCTGTTGCCTAATCTAAGGAACTCTGTAATGATAATCTAAAGAACACACATGTGCTTTGTGCATGGGAATTGAATGATTTGCTTTAAGGTGCTGCAAACCTTTCCTTCCTACTTTTCTGCCTGGTGTCCTAGGTTCATCATTCAGATTTTTTTTTTTCACAAACAGGGCATGGATAGAGTCCCCCTCTTGCCTGCTAGGCAACCTGTTATTCCCATATTCAATACCTGGAAAACCACAGCATCTCCCAGATTGCTACCTGTAGATTGTGCCTGCTTGAAACTGGCCAATGCATTAAGATGCATGCGCTGACATGCACTCTGGTTTCACACATCTCATTTCTCTTGTAACCCTTTCTATGATGAGTTAATCAGTGTGGTTTTGGGTAGCTCATTCTTGAGCTCCTGCGCAAAAGAGCTCACAGATTGTCTTTCTGGAGAAGGTAACTTGCCAGTTCACAGAGACCGTCATCTGGGGTTGTAAGTGGTACCCAGAAGAGAAATGACTCCATTCAGCTGCATTGCATTTAAGATTTGATTATGAATGGCATCTTTGAGGCAGGCTATTCATCATTTGACATTCTACTTGGGTCTCAGTGTCTTGAAGCTTCATAAAGGCAATTCATTAAACAGCTCAAGCCAGACCAGGGTGTGACATAGTGAGACAGTGAAAGTCAGTGGCTGGCACCCACTGCTAGATGTGGTATTCCTGCATTATTGCTTTGGGCTTCAGTATACTAGCAAGATACTTGTCCTTTTGGTGCCTCAGTGTAATAGCCAGCAGTGTAATAGTTATACTAGAATTTACCTGCCTTTTCACCCATTTGGTGGTCTGACTAGCAACGTGTTTTCAATCTTTGCATGAAAAGCTTCACATTAATCCATGCCATGATTTGCTTTGTTTGCATCTACCATTAAAATCACTTGCTTTCCCCGAAGATCTGCCATCTGTCTCTACTCACCTTTTACATTTTTTTGTGCTCCACAGTTGATCAAACACCAATGCCTGAGTAATTCTATTTCCAATTATTGGCCTTTGGAATTGCCCCGGGGTCAGGGCGGTTGCAAAGTCTCACTCCTGGCTGGATTCCCGGGGACCCCAGGGCTTACCCTCCAGCCTCGTGCTCACTGCAACGGCTAATAACATCCCATTTTTTTTTCATCATAGGGTTTGTTCATTCTTAAAACAAAATATTTTGTTCTGTTTTCTCCATATTGCTGTAATCTGCAAGAAGTAACATAGAATTGTAGGAGGGAAAGACGTTGCCTGAGCAGGTGCGGCCAGCTAAGAGGGACCACTCTGAGTGATCCACATGATTAATGCAGTATCGTTGAGTATCTTTGTTTGCACTTGACAAAGAAAAGGGGCAGGTCCTGGGTGATGGCCAGGATGCGCAGCTGCAAGGCAGAAGTCACTGTCTAAGTAGCCAGTTGCAAGTGATTTTTGTGTTTTCATAGTCTTTGTGAGTAATATCCTGTCAAAGTCTCATCAAAAGTTATTAGTCTCTCCATAAACTGGTACTTCAATATGTAAACTTGCCTTGTAATTAATTTTATGAGCTGTCCCTGGCACCATATAGTTCTTATTTCATTTTAGGAGCATAATTGATTAGTTTTCCTGTTGCTATGATGTAGACCAAGGATGTTGCTTCCAAACAAGGAGTGATTTGTGGCAGCTCATTTATGAGGAGGTATCTGCTCTTTGCCAGCACTGATCATACATAAGGCAAAGGAAAAATTTTGCATTGCTGCTGCTGTGCCCTGCTTGAAGGTAAAAAAAAAAACAAAAGGAAAACTGAAGAGACTATCTAATTTTATAGACAAATTAGTAAGGCTAATTTGTATATAATTTGTACAGCAACTTTTATCCTCCACTGTAAGGGTTTTTCTTCTCTACTGAATTCCTTTGAAGATCTTTGACTCACTGTACTGCCAGATGACATTCCCATTCAAGCAACTAGATTTTGCATTGCTAAAATTTCCCTGTATTTAAATTGTATCATATTTTTCTCTGCTTTCTCCAACTGTTATGGCACTATAAAGTCTTTCTCTCCAATATGCCTTTGAGCAATTACAGAGTCTATCTTGATGCCAATGGTTTAGTAATAGAATTTCCTTTCTTTTCTCTCCCTCTTTAATATTTGAGCAAATCTTACCTGAGAGAAATATTTAGATACTCAGGCTGTATTAGTTTAATTTATGGTTAATGTCGATGTGGCAATATTTCCTGTGGTTAAGGTCAAAAGGGCTTTGTTTTCTATTAGTTAAAAATAGGCTATATAGGGCAATGCACGTAAGTTATAAAGACATAATGAGTATTTGTGTGGCAGTAAAGAAAAGGAGCGGGGTTGTTCATAGACCAACAGTCATAGCTGGAGTCTTGCATTGACTCTGACAACAGAAGCAAAAAAAAAAAAAAAAGGTATTATTTTATTCTTCTGTATCCTGCCCGTGCTGCCTGGAGAAGTGAGCTGAATGTCCAAGAGAGACAAATCCTAGGTTGCTGCAGCCTCTTAAAGCCTGTAAGCACAAGGTTGAAACAAAAAGTATCTGGTGCTTGCTGCCTCTCCAGGGGAAACTATGTATGGCTGAGCTCTATCTGAAATAAAAAGAAAGCAAAACCTCTAAAACCGGATAGTTTAAAAATGAAACTAAGACGATTTCAGAGAGAAAGTCAGAAGAAATGAGAAATGCTTCCCTCCAAAACTGCAACAGAATGATAAATTGCTTTTGCCTTTCCAAAGCCAAGCTAGAAAACCTCTGCTCACCTCTATTATCTACTTCTGGTCTCTGAAGATACATTACCATATTAATTCATTGCGTTACACAATTTGAGCAACTAAATGAGCTTACCTCATGCCCTCTTAATAGCATTTTCTCCTAATGCCTACTATAAATGATACATTTTAGGGGATACTTGAAGCAGAGTGCATCACAACAATTTATTTAAACTCGGTTCTGTTTACAAATTATGACTTATCCCTTCTTGATGAACCAAGTATAGAAAAACCACATAGCCTCTCTGTGGATGAAACATCTCTTGGCACTGGGACTGCTGCCATCTCCTGACTAACACAAGGTTCTTCTGGGGCAAAAAGATAGCTGGCATGTCTCAGGATGTCAATAGGGACTGTTTGTGTGAAAAACAACCAGAGCATCACAGAGCAAATGGCATGCATGATGGATTAGGGTGGTTACATCTGCAGACCACCAGAGTGGGTGGGGTGGTGCTGTGCCACACATCGTATCCAGCATGTGCTGGGGTTGTCACGTGGCTGCATCATAAAGTGGGGCCACTAGGTAGCAGGCTGCTGGATAGGGGACTTAGGTTGAAGGGCAGTCTGCAGCAGAAAACATCAGAAAATGTTTTTCAAGTGTTGAGGTTATGGAAAAGCCAATAAAAAATGGGTCAGTTGAATTTTTAGTCATCATTATTCACATCAGGACAAGAGTTTAATGTCTTGTGGATGCGATATTGACAGGGGACCCCACTCTAGCACTGGCTAGAGTTTCTTTCCTAATGCATATGCATTTCTGTGTTTACATAAAACAGGCCTATAAGCAGCTTATAAACAGAAGCAGCGACCTTACCTGTGCCCTCACATATTCGCTTGTTCCTCCCCACCACCCAAAGGACTGAATAACTTGATACGCGTGGGATTGCCCCAGGATTTCTGAACTGACAAGCACACCAACTGCAAACGTGCTGAAACACCTCCTCATGTTGCACTCACAAAGGTTTCAAGAAGTAAGAAGCCTGACAGAAGGTTCTTCATGCAGCTGGTCCCTGGGTCTTCTTGTTCTTCCCGGGCTTCCTACTGGTCAGTGCCTTTAGCTGTTCAGGAAGATTTCTGTGCATATAAAAAACCCTCTGAAATATTCCAGTTTTAGCAGATGTGAATGTTTATCAAAATGACCATTATGCATCTGTCCCCTATAATTCACAGCCTTCATTCTGCAAAGCTGTCAAGTACATTCTTTAGCTGAACCATATTCTCTTGTATTTTCCTGAAGCACCTAAGATGAATGTAGTTTCACTGAATAATTTCCCATACCAGTCATCCATGGGAGGAGCAAAGACAACACTGCGCAGTTTAAGTATCTAAGTTTTTAACACAAACATTTTGCATACAATCTGAAAATCACTCATCCAGTGTAATGATTATCAACAAATTCTGACTATTAGAAATAAAAGAATTTGTTGAAGAATAGTGTGATCTCCATGGACAGAAGAGGACTACAGCTCTGTATTCAGTGGAACTGACTTTGTGTGTGAAGTGAAGCACATGTGTGAAGTTTGCAGGCCTGAGGTATAGATATGAAATTATAGTTTTGTCCATGAATCACCGAAACTCCAATATTATGGACAGAACTATCGCATTACTTTGAAAACCAGATAAGAGATACTACAAGTGTAATTGCTCCTAGGGTTGTTTACCACTCTTGGCATTTTGTTTTTGTTGTTTTTTTTTAAAAAGAGTTGGACTATTGACTATCATCACTAACTGATAGAGGTGGTACTAACTTACTGCCAACTGGAAATCAGTATCTATTTGACCTTCTGATGTGTACTAACCACCTTTCAACTTCAAACCGAATTTAATCTCATCTTTGTGGTATTACCATAAATGAGTAGATAGCAAGTGTCTTCATTTGACATTTTCTACTGTAAGTACACGATCAACAGTCTTATGTTCAGTAATTTTAATTTAATAGGTTTATCTCTGTGCTAGATATAGTATTCATTTAAACTGACCTTGCTTTATTTGAATTATTGCTCAGATTTACACAAGTACAAATGACCTAATCTTCTAAAATATGTTTTCTAATCAACAGAAGCAAACAGTCTGAAGAGATAATTATGCAAAAGAAATGCCTTTAGGAAAAAAACGTGTCTCTAGATAAAGAAATATTTCCTAATCACAGGCCCAAAATTGTGCTATTATTCCTTTTTTAAATAAAAAAAAAAGTAGTTAAACTCAGTGAATTTTAATGTTCCTGAAAGTGAGGGGCCAAGAGTACTTTAGAAAATTGAGTAGAGTGAAAGCAAAAACTGCGCCAGCTTTTTGCAAAATCTCAGCCAGCATAGATGCATCTGACCAGTACCACCTCTGACTTTCCAGATCTGCACAGATCAGCTAGAAGTTACATGGAAAAAATGCAGTTTTTTTTTAATTTGAACCTGTAGGAGGGAAGGGGATTTTTTTTAACAGGACAAAATGGATTTTTTTCCCCCAAAGTGAAAGGCAGTGCAAAAATACACTACCCTACACACTTTCATGTCTTTTCTACTTTTCACTTTGCTGTCAACCTGGTGTACCATTGTTTATTTGGATTTATGCACTTTTTCCTAAATAAGGGAAGGTTGTGTGAAAATATCTGTTAAAATGTATCTGAAGGGGAACTTTTATCCATCCTTGGTATTTATGGAAAAAAGTAATTATTAAAATTTGGAAAAGAATACTTGTATGTGTCGTTTTCATGAACAGAAGAAAAGCAATAGGTCAAGCTTGATACTGGAAGCATCAATGTAGAGACATTATTTTCTCACAGGGAATAAATCAAGACTACATAACTAAAGATGATGGATTGTTACACAGCTGTGCATTGGTATGAGTAGAGCCTTGAGTGTAGCAAGAAGAAATTGGATGAAAAGGCAAAAGTCACTTGACATGAGAAGGAGAAATTATACTGCTAAGGGAAGAGAGGAAGAGCAGCATGACAGAAGTAAAAGCAGGTTAGAGGTATCCTTCTGTGGAAAGAAGACAGGTATACAATAATGGAGAGTGTACCAAGTCAGGGAGATTAGAGGGGAAAAAAGAATCTTTAAAAACCCGAAGAAATACACAAGGGCAGAAGCACAGAGATGCTAAAGCAGAGTATGAACCCAAATTCCACATACTAACTCCTCCAGAAACTACTTTTCCCTGGCTTGTTCGCAGGAGCACAGCTTGGGCTGTGTCTCAGTCAGGGTTATGACCCCTAGGTGTTAAGGACCAGCACTGGGAGCCTGATCATTGTCCCAGGATGGAGGAGACGTATCTGTCACAACTCCAGGTGACTCTCTATACTGTCTTTGTTGACGTAAATCAATACATTGTTTATGTTGTTTGTGTTAATGTCTTTCTAACTTTGATACATAAGATAAGAAGAACAAATGCAGTGTCCCTGGAGAAACAAGTGCCTTTTAGATGTACAAATAATGCAGTTATTTACAAATCCCTTCCTGGCAGGGGAGAGGGAGAAAGTGCTAGGCGCAGTAGAGGCAGCATGTTAAGCAAATATTTAAACTTTGTCTCTAAGATATGTTCTGCCCTTCCTAAAAATAAGTATGCTTGTACCTTAGAGAGAGGAAAAAAAAATGAAAGTGTGAATACTTACAGAAGAGACCAACATGAAATTCTAGGTTAGATGCTTGCTCATTTCCCCCAACTGCTGAGTTTCTCAAATACCTTTCCTTTGCATACTTTGGACCATGGAAGATGTTTCCATGGTGACAAATAGATGTTATGCTTATTTACTGGGCAGCAGGGAATGACAATGTCAGTAAATGACATTTCTGTTACTTTCTTGTTGTGTTGTTTGGGTTATTTTTGTCCAAGGGAGATGCGTTTTAGTTAATGAAACTGGCAGCGGCAGCAGCATTTTTTTTAGATATTCTTCCCAGACCCACTTTGAGTATGTGTGGTGTGAGACAAAAGTAGTTAACAGTTACTGTGGGTGTGTGTTTCACTGATCAGCCCTCTAAAGCCTTTTGCTCTATTCAGTATGCACATAGTTTCTCATGAACAGAACTGCCTGTGAAGTGTCAAGGAGATTTCAGGCTTTACTCATGGGAGAGGACCTAAATATTTCTTGCATTAGGTGCCTGGCCTTTTCTTCAACCCTCCCACACATCTGTTCCTGTTGACAGCTCAGCTAGGTTGTCCATAAAAAATGATCTGATAGCTAAAACTCTTGTAGTCGATACTGCTTTGTTAAAAATAAATAAATAAATAATCTTAATATTTGCAGTAGGCTGTGGAAAGTAGGAAAGGTATTTTCAGAAAGAGGTTTCTGAGAGAAAAGACCAGGTTCTGAAAAAGAAACAGAGTTGGTTATTTCAGAGAAGGTTGGTTATTTCATGTATTTTATACCTATTGAAACTCTTCCTGAGGCTCCATAAAATATATTTGCTTTGTTACAGCGACAGGCTGCTGCTGAAATGAATTAATTTAAATGAACGCCAGCCTGAAACCCTTTGCAGCTTCTCCAGAGCTTCATCAGCTCTGCTGGGTGGTCCAGGGGGAAAGTGGAAGATGGTAGATCCCTCAACTGATCCTTCTCACATTCATCTCTGTAGAAAAATAGTGTGGGACTTCCCTCTCCTAGCTCTGGACAGCTATGGTGCTGGTATTCAGCTTCATCTTGCCACCCTTGTTCCCCTGGCAGGCAGTGAAGCAGTGACTGTGCTTCCCACTGGCACTCAGGAGGGGCCTAAAATTATAACTGGAGTGTAAGGATTTTGTATCTGATCCTTTCCTCCCCCCTGCCTTATGTGCTTGAACCAGAGCTGGCTGGTGTCTGGCTGTGTCTGTCAAACAGTGGAATCAGACAGACAGACAGATACTTGCAGTATTAACAGGCTGGAGGTAGAAGTTGATGGCAACAGCCAGTGACAGACTGGATACAAATTCCAATGATTGACTTAAACTTTCAAAAGCAATGAGTAGCTAAACTCCTACTGGTTTGCTTTTCCTTACACAACTTCAGCTCTGAAAGTGTTGTAACAGCTCAAATTTGTATTACTGAATTACTGCAGAAACATGAAGATCAAGGGGAAGAGTTACATGAAAACTAGATGAATGACAGCTGACTGAACATGAGCCAGCAGTGGCCCAGGTGGCCAAGAAGGCCAATGGCATCTTGGCTTGAATCAGAAACGGCGTGACCAGCAGGTCCAGGGAGGTTATTCTCCCTCTGTACCCGGCACTGGTGAGACCGCACCTCGAGTGCTGTGTTCAGTTCTGGGCCCCTCACCACAAGAAGGATGTTGAGGCTCTGGAGCGAGTCCAGAGAAGAGCAACGAAGCTGGTAAAGGAGCTGGAGAACAAATCTTATGAGATGCGACTGAGAGAGCTGAGGGTGTTTAGCCTGGAGAAGAGGAGGCTGAGGGGAGACCTTATTACTCTCTACAACTACCTGAAGGGAGGTTGTGGAGAGGAGGGAGCTGGGCTCTTCTCCCAAGTGACAGGGGACAGGATGAGAGGGAATGGCCTCAAGCTCCGCCAGGGGAGATTTAGGCTTGAGATTAGGAAACAATTCTTCCCGGAGAGGGTGGTTAGGCATTGGAACGGTCTGCCCAGGGAGGTGGTTGAGTCGCCGTCCCTGGAGGTGTTTAAGGTTAGGGTGGATGAGGTACTTAGGGGCATGATTTAGGGATTGGTGGGAATGGTTGGACTCAACAATCCAGTGGGTCTCTTCCAACCTGGTTATTCTGCGATTCTGTGATTCTGTATGGCTGGAGGAAAAAAAATCAACAAAAAGATCACTTAGACCCACTCCTCCAAAAAACCCAACCCAAGCAAACAAACTTTCTCAGGAACCATAGTGTATTGATTTTGGATGGGATATAATTAATTTTCTTCACAGTAGCTTGTATGGTACTGTGATTTTGATTTGAGATGTGTTAATATCACTTCTTGTTGTACCTATCACTGAACAGTGTTAGAACAACATCAAGGCCATTTCTGCTTCTCACACTATTAGTAATGAGTAGGCACAAAAAGTTGGGAGGGGATATGACTGGGACGGCTGACCCCAGCTGACCAAAGGAATTCCATACCATATGGATTCCATACCATATGATGTGCTTAGCAATAAAGCTGTGGGATATTGCTCATAAAGACACACTAAAATGGTACCTGCATGTTTCACAGACTTAACTGATTTTCTCAGCAGAAGTGGAAGTGGAATCCAGTCTCCAGTCAAAACATACACAAATCTATATGAGTTGAAAGATTCAGAAATTTCCTACAACTTTTATAGTCTGGCATATATGTGTATGCATATATATATACACACACTTAGAATTGCCCTCTCTGCAACTGATTAAAAAATCCGTACTTCATTTGACCTTGGAGAATTTTTTGTTCCTGCAACTTCATTGTTGGTTTGGTTTGGTTTGGTTTTCTTTTCCCAGGTGTTCTGTGTTATGGATGTGTCCTCACATTTCTTCATCCACCCATCTGCCTGCTGGACCTTGGACCCCAGACCGGAATTTGCTGTTTCCACTCAAGTTTGCAGAAAGCTAACCCAGAGAATGCTAAATGAAAGCAGAGGCCCATTTGCCATAGCAAAAAGGCACAAGAGAATATGTTCTCTCCTTTAAGACACTGTAACCCTGCTTATTCCCTGTCTCCCAACTGACAGTGAATTTAATTATGGAGATTTGATCCTTACATTTTGAAAATATATTTGGCAGGGATTTTTCCCTCTTTTTCTCTGCTAGGTAGGGGTCACATGAAGCTGGCACATCTCCACAGTCACAGGAATTTAAAATATGAATTTAAAATAAAATTCTCACTATTGCATGAAATTAAAATATGGAGTCCTAGTCACATCAGCTCGTTCAAAATCATATTTGTGTGTTTTAGAAAGGAATTCTTCAGGCTAATGTCAGATGGGTCCCTGGGATGGCTATTACATTCCTCCTGTCATGGGATTAGAAGTGTCTGTGCAGTTGCCTTTGGCCTGGAGACAAAAAAACTTGTGGCATGGTTTCAAGAGAAGGAGGAGGCAATAGCAAGGAGAATGAAGAAATTATTTGACAAAGCCAGAAAATGTGAAGTTGGAGCCAATTCAAAGCCCCGAGACACAATTTGAACTGTGAAAAGCCCTGGGCCAACTAGCCCTTTGCTCACTGTGGACAGGGGGCTGTGCAGTAGTGCTGGACCAGAGAAGCTTGAATTCTTCCTTCAGATCCTTCAGCCCTATACACTCTTGCTCAGGTCAGGAATGTGGAGCATCAGCCCCAAGACAGACTGGAAGCCAGAATAGGAAAAAGAAAAACATGCAGGAGAATTTATGGGGTTATTTGATTGAATTTTAATTACTCTGACCAGTGATGGGATGTGAGGGCTTTCAGTGCATCTGACGTAAAGAGCATTTTGAGATGTGGTAGACTTCTCTGGTCTTGACAAAGGGCAGTGACAGCTCTGAGAAGGAGGCTGACCACGCTCTGTGGGTGAGCGTGTAAAGGGAAGGTCTGAAGCAATCCTGCTGTCTGCAAAAGGCACAATGACCAGACAGGGAAGACTTAGATAGCATCACTACTCACCATAGCTTTCCAGCTTCTCTGTCCCAAAAAACCATGCCTCTTAGGGACTGGAGATCTATTGGGGAACTACATATTCCCATGCTCAGTGGATTTTGACGTTCTGTCCAAAGCCCTTGGAAGTCTTTGAGTTGACTGTAATGGTGGTCAATGGCTCCAGCACAGAGAGTCTTTTGTAGAGATTTGACCAAGAACTTCATAATGATGCGTTGACACTTCCTAATATCCCTCTGAAGCTGGACTTCACAAGAAAAATGCTCTCCCAGCTCATTGTTTTGATGACTAGCCCACATTGTTCTTCATGCTGAAAAGGGAAGAAACTAGCTGCAAATTGAGGTTCTGCGGGATCCACAAAAAGCTAGGAAAAAGAAAAGAAAAAAAAATCATATTTGAAAAACTGGTCCTCCTATCCATTCTACAGCAAACCTACAATATTATTCCTCTGCGAGTTTTTTATCATCCTTGGTAGATCACTTACAGGCAAAGCCTGTCTCAACGTAGAGAGATGAAGTGGAGAAATGAGGCAGAGGTGGGAGTTAAAACAGGAGAAGAGACTGGAGGGCAATCTGAGGATGGGCTGGCACCAGAAAGATCAGCAGAGGACAATGAAAGGGACCTCATTGTTGAACAGTGGCATGTTCTGGTAGGAATTAGGATGGTGCAAATATTGCATGGAATAAATGAACTAGACATCTGAAAAATACCCATTGCCATCTGAGTAACAACCTCAGTACCCATCATTTCAACCTCATATCCATCGTGTCATCATTTGTGGCATATGATTGTACTTGCTGCCAGAATTGGGATGGAGGGATACTCAAGAAAGCCACATGCCCTTACTAAGTGCCTAAGGCTTATGGTTTCTGAGGAAACGGCATTATACTTTCTTTGTGACTGAGCCATTGCAGTTCATTAGTAGAGATTATGGTTTCAAATTGTAGCTCTTTATTTCAACCTAAAAGCAGGCAAGAATAACACCAAGCTAAAGAGAGAAAAGTTCTATACAAATCTTCTCACAGGTCAAAAGAAAAGGGAAAAAAAAAGTCCTTCTATAGTATACAAGCTCTCTTTCACCTCTGCCTGGGTTCCTGCAGGCAAAACGTGCCTTCCATGGGACTGACTGAGATTTTCCTGTTGCTATATATTCCCAGATTCAAATTTATACAAACTGTGTCTTAGGAAGTAAAAACCTTTCACAGCACAATGTGTAGCACAAGCTGTAGAGACAGGATGCTACCGAAGGTTGCCGTTCATGTTGGATTGTGTGCCTGCAGGAAGCTAAGTGAGCCCATGCAGACTTTTCTGTCATAATTCAAATGAAAAAAAGGTTTCTTCTTAACCTAAGTGGCCTGATGAGGTAAAGTCCTTGAGAAGATGATGACTGAGGTTAGTAGGATTAGGCAAAAACATAATCTCTCATAATCTTTAGTTCAATCTACCACTTTGGGCAGGAAACAACAAATGGCTGATTAATTTTAAAGATGACTTTTATTCTGTGCAGGCATGAGAAAGATAACCACCTGTCTCTTTTCTCACATACTGACCCTGTGACCCACAGATTCTTACACTGAGAAAAACAGGAATTTCAAGTTTCAAGATCAAAATGTGACTCCAGTTTCTATGCTGACAGGATTTTTTCTCTAGAAACTATCCATGTGAACAGAAGAATATGCTTTCCTTTTATGTATCAGAAGAGGTGTTGCTTAAGTATCTGGGAGATTTGAGGGTTTCTCTGTCTCAATATGATAGACTTCTAGTAGCGTGCACTTTCAGTAGACCCAGGCAGCAAATCAGTGCCGTTTACATGGTGTACAACTGTCATTCATTACTGGAATTGCCCTTTGATATGTTGCTACACCCCTGAATCTTCTGAAAACATTCATTTGCACAGCAACTGCTGGCACAGATAGCTGACAGGAAGAGCTGAAGCAAACAACTTTAGCATTACACATGATCAGTCTTTAAAACAGGAAGTTTGATGGTAAATCATAAAAAGATAGAGTGCATGTGCCTGAATTTCGATCCTTAAAAAACCTAAAACACCAACAAATCTGTCAAATAACTGTAAAATCATAGGATTCTTCCAAATGCTTTTCCAACTGCATTTCCAAGAACAGCCTCCAGACTCCAGCATGGAACATGTTGCTGCAGCAATCATTTAAAATTCTGCTAAATCATTCTGTGGCTCTGTAACCAGTACTAATAGCTTTTAGGCTGGCTGGCAGTCTCAATCCAATAGGAAGCCTTGCACAGGCTTCCAGACCATTTATGTGTGCGGATGAGTAAGAGAGAGCATTGCAGATTTAATTTAGTACCCTTGGTGGCTTTCAGTAGAATATATTTATATTAATCACTTGTGACTTCTGGTTTGGGGGGTGGGGGTTCATCTGGAGTGCAAGAAAATCAAATGAAACTCATAAAGATGAAAGTTGTCTTGATTTCATTTGCTGATTATAAACAGCAGATTGTTTCTTACCCATCCTTGCGTGATAATTGGTAGATGTACTGTAATGGGTTATTTGAGTTTCAATGGACTCTCAGGGCAACCACACAAAGAGTTCAGAATGTGCCCTATAGGTACGATTGCTAATCACATTGCTCAAATAATTTCTGTCTGGGAGAAGCACATTGCACTTTGAAACTGGCATCTTGCAACAAGGAGGCAGGACCATCTTTATCTGTGTCTGGTATGGGGTCCCCAAGCAGGCAAGAGGCTGTACATAGCTCTGAAAATGTGAGCCATTAACTCAGCTGCAGGGAGCAAGAAATGGGAGTAAATTGCCTGAGATGAATGAGACTCAGTAGGTCTGTAGGCAACATTACTCTGCAGACAGGGAGTCACTTCATCAGACATGAGGCTTTGAATACTGCACTTTAATTTGGTTGAATAGTGGCTCTCTGTTGCCCTCACAGGGCAATTTATCCTGTCCAATGATAAGGACTTGCATTTCCAGAACAGGAGTAATCTCCTTATCTGTGAATAACTCACCTTCTGCATGTGCCTTTGAGAATGGATGGAGCCTGATTTAGGCTTGCATACTGAACTGATCATGGCTAGTAGGATTAGAGGTGTCATGCCAGGGGCTGAGTTTGATCCAAGAAGATCCAGAGCAGAACGTTTTGGTTATGAGAAACTAAATCTGGAGTGGAGACGAAGCTACAGGAGTTTGTGCTGGTGCAACTGAGAGCAGACAATGCCCGTAGTCTGCAGATTACAACAGAGGGGGCACTTCGCTGATTCTTGTAATCTCATGTCTACAGAAAGCAAGGAAGAGTTGTGTTAGATAAGCACAAATACTGCAAGGGAGCACAGGCACTAGCAGAGGCTCGGGGTGCCCTGTGCTCTGGGGGGTGATTCGGGTGCCTGCAGCCCAGGGCGAGAGCTGCCCAGGTACCATTGCTGTCAGATGGGTGTCTGCCCTTTTGTCCTTCAAGACCAGCAACACAGCATTTGAGCAGTTCTGCTGAAAATAAGGGAAAAAGTAATCACCCAGCCACAGCTGCTGCTTCTCTCCTGCTCTTCCACAGAGCTGCTGTTGCCATGGCAGCAGTCATTGCTGTTGGAGGATGCTCTGGAGGGCCACCTCCTCCTCCTCCTTGCCTGCTGTTCCCCCTGCCCCAGGAGCATCAGGCTGCTCCCATGAAGGAGTTGGTGGCAGGTTCCTTCACTGCCTTCCTTAGGGAGCAATTGGTCAACTCAGGAGTCTCTGCAGTGGTGCGACTGTTTTCCTTACCAGCGGCAGCACTGCACAACAGGGGCACAATGGTTTGCGCTTACTGCATCGATTCAGGGTTGCTTTGCAACCTCTCAGTCTAGGTCTGTGTGTGTGATTGCTAAACACATGCACTTAATGCATATAAGGGCATTTTGCATGGTAACTGCATTTCTTTGACCCTTTCAGTTCTATTCCTCTCAATGTGACAAAGTTGAAATCTTCCTCTTTCCCAATTCTTGTGCCTTCATCAGACTATAGGAATTGTTACACTTAATTCTCCCAGTTCTTTCTCAAAACTGCACTATTTCTTGTTTGAATTCCTAAGCTGTACTACTGATTTTGGGGGTCCTGGCAACTCTCAAACACCAACAGGCACAGACAGGAAACGTTTTAGTTGGATCTTTTTTTGCAGAATTCAGGGTATGTGGGGCATATGGATCTTGCAGACCAGCCAACCCATGCCCTGCTTGATGTTAAGCAAGGCAAAACAAAGCATTTTCAGGCTATTTCTGTAATTCCCTTCCAATTTTTCTCACTTCTTATAACTTTTCTAACTAACTAAGGCCAGGATCAGACCTGAGTAGAAGCATAAGTAGACTTATGCTGGGATTTTGAGGGACTGCTGTGGCAGGGACACATCCCAGTCTAGGTATTGTCTTCTTGCTCCCTTATACTATGGGTGGTTCTCATTCACAGAGGATGAGAAAAGGATGACCTGCAAGTCCTAATGGCAGCCGTACAGCAACAGATTTCTCCATACCAGTGAAATTCTTGGACTTCTTGTCTTCATGTTGAACTGTATTTGTTCTCTCTCTGGCCCCATGGAAATTTTCAGCTTTGATTGAAAGAAAATAGTTATAGAAGTTGACATTATAAACTTTGCCTTGATTTAAAATAAAAAAAATATTTTCCTGCTTGAATCCAGGCTAAAGCTAGACTGACCATTCTCTGGGAAATTCAGACCAAAACAAACCTCAAACAACTTATGAAATTCCCCTCAGCAGGGATTTTCTTAAAGGAAACAATTATAAAGCTATCAAAAATGTCTCACTTCAAGGATTTCAGAAGAAAACATCACTGGGGGAGTTCAAGCTCCCATATCCCCAAGGCATCTCTTTCCTCTCTTCGTACGTGAGACCCAGTTCTGCCCTTGGACCCTAGCAGCTCTGCAGGTCCAAGCTGATGACCTGTGGCTACAAAGGCTTTTGAGCTCATGGTTCTCATCTGGGAAACCTGAAGCCTTTTTAGACCTTCGGATTTTTGATGATGGCTAAGTTTAGCAGAGAAGGAAGGGAGAATGTAGGCTGGCAGGAAGGCAGATGGTGCTGTGCTGGAGAGTGCTAGGTGAGTGAAAATCACCATTGCTTTTCCTGAACGGGAAATTTTCCATAGAAAGTTGGTTTTGTCACATTTTTTCTGCCCAGATCTTCCCTGTGGGTTTTTAGTGTTAATTCACCCCCATCTCCAGGCCTGGCATCCTGTCTAGCCTGAGAATCCCATGGACAGCAAGATCTCCTGTCTGATGGACCTACGGCATTGTTGAAGCTCAGGAAGATGCTCTTTCAGGCAGAAATAGGGCAAGCAACTGAGAGCTTTACAATGGGAAGTGGGAGCCTGGGGTTACAGGATACTCATTCTGCAGCACCCAGAAATCACTGCACCAGCAATTCCAGCTATCATTACTATTAGAACGCTTCCTCCAGCACTTTTGGCTCTGGAGGGGAAAAAGGTAAGAAGAGGTCCAGCATGCTGTAGATAGTTAAGGAATTTCCTGCTCCTTTATCAATCATGTTGAATTGCAAATTTATATCTGTTTAGGGAAAAAAGACTAGAACAGGTGAGATCAGCTGGGAATAAATAAGAAGGAAAAGACAGTAACCTGAGGTCATCATCTCAAAGAAAAGAAACCTACTTATAAAGTCACAGCCAAAGCAGGAGTGCTCTCACACAAGTGTGGAAGCAGAGATCTCCGAAGAATTATCCAAAGGTGAAGCAAATAAGCACATGAGGTGTTGACATTAAGTATTCTCTTCTGAATCAGTCTTTCAAGCAGCTATATTTTAAAATAAGAATTGAATAACCATGGCTCATAAAAATTAGATCTCCTGCTGGTGGACAAAATTTGAATACTTAACTGATTTCTTTTGTTTGCTTAACTTTATTGTTTTAATTTGTTGCTAATAGTCTCCTAAAGTGAATAACAAGACACTTGATGAGAATAAATTTTTTTAGGCCTGTAAACCTTTTGACATCATTTAGTCACTGAGATCAAGTCAACCTAGGCAGATCACACTAGCGTATTGAACATTCAAGTGTTTGAGACCAAAGCCTTTGCTGTGGGTAACAGCATTACTGTTCATAATATGCAGGCCTTTTGCAGGCATCCAGTCAGAAAAGAAAGAGCAATGGTGATGGGGTGGGAGATCAGACAAGGAAGGGTAAAATCAGAGTTAGTACAAATGTTCTATTTCTCACCTGATGCTGCTGAACAACAGTGGACAAAAGTTCTGTTCTGCGACTCTGAACTGTGATTTAGCTTTTAGACATTACCATTAATTATTGAAACTCAGAAGGCTGCAAAAACATCTTGATTCATTGGCAAACTGACAAACATATGGTGCATTCTGCAAACCTCTAAGTTTCTGTTCAGAGGAGGAGAACATTAATCGCATACAAATTCTATTGGGAGTTCTGAAACCAGCCATCATTAACACTGTTAGACATTGTATCTAAGGAGCTCAGTGCATTTTAAAATCTGGGTTGAAAAATCAGATCTTTTGTAAAGCCTATGAAAAGGAAAGTGCCAAAGTGTAGTAAGCTCAAAGAAGAGCATCAAAGTGTTTGGTGTTGTTTGGTATCTGGTGTTGGTATATCAACAGCTTTGTTTGTGGATTGATAGTCTGGATAGTAGGTTAATATTTGTCCTAGTGAGTAAATCTCTGTCAGCACTTACAAACCGGCATCAGAATATGTTCTCCATTGCCTGTGACTGCCTACCAGTTCTGCTTTGGCTATTTGATTGCCATTTTGACATCTGAGATCCTATAAACGTCAAAACTTCAAGTCTAGATTCACCAAATACAGAGTTTAATCAACATTGGCAACAGATCTTAGATGAAGGAGATCGGGCTGTGATTATTGATAGAACTCAGAAAACCTCACCAGAGAATGTTGCAATGCATCATGTAGAAAATAAATTATCCTCTTTTTCATCTAGGTTGTGGTGTGGCAGCTGTTCTTCATCTGGTGAAGCAGCGTGCTGTCCAGCCACTTCTCTGGCTGAGGATGGGTACACAGATACAGCACTACAGACAGGCACAAAGGGACAATTTATATGGACCTTTTGAACCACAGTCTGCAGGATCATCGTGCATGGTGACCTACCCATCAGGTTTGCTGCATTTTGCATTAAAGAAACTAGGAGAGCACTCACCACAGGCTGTGATTTGCAGGTTGTTTATTCTGTTGCGACATGACTTCAAAATCTGGAGTGATGGAAGTTGAGATGTCTCTGACTTAAAGGAAGGTCTAGCTGAGTGGCCAATGAGTTTGTCCTTTAACCCCAGCATCCAGAGCAGAGACTAGCTCTGAGTAGGTAGTCTCTGTGGCACGGTGCAGAAAAATACTGGGCTGTGCCTTGACACAAAGGGCTTGTCCCATACACCAGGTCATTCCTTCACATTGATTTATGTTATTACTTTCCCACTTTTAAATTACTTCAGTGGCTTCTTTTTATTTAGAAGGGTTAATTCCTCATCATTTAGCAACTTGTGCATAGTGCTAATGGCTTCCCTGTTAAGGGCTATCACTGCTCTATTCAAACCTCATATTTCAGTGCCAGCAGTCAAACTCTAGAGACAAAGCAAATCTCGTTGTACTTACATGCACACCCTTGAGAAGACTCTTCTACAGCAGTCTTTGAAGCTGCAAATGCTGGGTGGATTTGCTCGCTTTCATCTTCCATATCACATTCTTTATGTGTGTAAAATAGTTTAAAACTGAGCCCCAGTGTGCTTATAAAATGCCAGGTCATTGACAATAGTGGCACTCATTTGCTGTGGTCAATTTAGTACTAATAAGCTGAAACTGTTCTGCAGGGATTCTTCTACATGGAACATAAACTCTTTTTCCCTCACTTAAGAACACTTTCCTATAAAATGATTGCAACCTAATAGTTTTCCTCCTCATTTTAGTAACCAGTCTCACTCTACATTAGGGCTATTTTCCCCAGCAGCTTTCCCTATGAGCTCTATTTCAAGGTACTGAATCAATGATTACATGATATGCAGTCCATTGAACTGTCTATCCTGGGAACCCAGCAGCCCCTAATATCCTAGTGCCACAGTAAAAATATAATTTACTGCAATAGGCTAAATTCAATGCTCACATTCTTCTGGTTTTTAGTTTTCTTTCTTTTCATCCAGATATCTTAAAGCAGGTGGGACAACTTCTCAGGTGTCTCTCAGAAATGCTGAGTCTGCACATGGGTTTCCTGACCCTCTGCAAATGAAATAACAACATCAAAAAGGAGGTTTTGTATCTTCCTAAAGTCATTATTCACTCAGCTCTGAAGACTGCACTCTACGTATATCAATTGCACTGGTCACTGCATCTCTTCTCCTTTTTTATCTTGTCCTGTCCCTGTAACCAATTAATTTCCAGAATTCATATTCCTTTTTCACATTTCTCCTTTTGCTTTCCCTGTGGTTCAGGATGCTTCATATTGTAGTAAATCGTTCTTCTATCCATTTTACTTTGAATCTCTTTCAAGAATGCCCTCTATGCTTGTTCCTACACTGATTTGCTGCAATTTAGAATAAAATAATCTAAACAGAGCTGTAAACAAAACCCAGACATCTATAAATGAGCATAATTCATTCTCTATCTCCTTCTGGTACCTTGGTTGCACAAGGCATTGCTTTCTTCTCTGAGCAAGCCGTATGGCTGGTACAAGTTTGTATATACTGTTGATACTACATGTATTTTCACCAGCTGCAGATCAGCTCTTGCTGGTCATTTATTGTGTTGTGAATTCACAGCTCATTGGGGCTAAAGCCTCTATTTTATTGGCATTATAATTAATAATCCAGCGTAAAGCTTTCCAGCAAGGAAGTTACCTTGCCTGATCTCTCTTTTACAGAATAAATGGGGTCTTTTGTCTACTTATAATCCGGGAAGAGAACTATATCATTCACTGATAAAATGACTCTTGTAATTTTATCCCTAATAAATTGACAGTGTGATATCATTAACTTCCCGCACATTCTGTGTGGCCATAAATAACCACTACTTCCACACAGAAAATGGATGAAACGTCATTCTTTCTAGGAGGCTATGCATTGTTATGAATTAATTTTTTTTTAAAAAAGACTTATTAATTTTATATTAATTAAACTTGTATTTAAACAATAACATCATTGTCCTTATGTTTTCCTTAGCAGTAATCACATTCCTTCATTCTCATAAACTGCCTCGCCTTCAGCCTCATAGCTTACTCACTTGGGAATTCAATGATTGCTTCACAAAACAGAGGGTTGATTATATAATCACTTAATTAAATGTTGTACTCAGTCATTGCTGAGCTATTCCTGAAATGCTCTTGGCATCTGTACTCACTAGGCAAATTTAAACACTGAAAGAGTTATTTTTTTCAGATGTGCTTCTTTAAAGGTTACTATTTCCCGTGTTCCTTTGTCTGTGTGGTCTGGTTGTTTTCCATGTGTCAAGCTCACTCTTAGTCACAAGGGAGATGAAATGGTCTTTGTGTTCCTATCAGACCTGCCAGCTGCAGTCAAATTCTTGCCATTATGATTTTGGAAACATTTTTCTTGCTTCTGTTTGCAAAAGCATTCAGAGGTAAAGAGCGTGCAATAACCTATTCTGCAACTCTGTTCTGAGCGGATATTGAGAACCTCACCAACGACCACTGAAATTACTGTAATGAGTTGTGCACCAGACCTTGGAAAGGAAAAATCCAGCATTACTGCCCCAGGTGAATCCTTTCTGCAGACAAGATGCCAAAGGGGGCTGTGCATGAAATCAACCCTTTGGTTCTGCTGTGCCCAGCCAGCACCCAGAATTGGCTCTGTATGTGACTTTTGAGTTCCTAAAGGAGAAATATCAATGCCAACGTGCTTTCATAGGGTATGGTCCAGCAGATACAAGTCCCAAAAACCACAGGGGACATCAAACATCCCCTCCTGCAGCCTTGCCCAGAGCTTCACCCTGACAGGCTATGTGACTTCACCCTTCAGGGATTTGGTGACAGGGAGGGTGGGTAAAACACTGGCCGTGAGACTACACTTCTAAATCACCTGAACATACACAGAGTGAAAGGCAGATTTCTGAGGACAAAAATAACCTGAACATACTTACTTCTGAAACTTTTCAGTTTCCTCACTTCACCTGGAGATTTCTTCAAGCCTTAGATGATAAGTGCAGTGCAGAATTCATTGACACACTGTCTCTGCTTTGGTATTCCCATCCTCCTGTCTGTTCTTCCTCCGCCACACTTAAGAGTTGCCCCTTACATTTAAACATGGTTTCATCACAGGTTAGTGTGGCCCCATGCTTGGCCATAAGGTAGATGCATAACTCTACTAGAGTAGGACAGTGGACAAGGAGAATTATCAGTAATCAATAGTTCTTGCTGGGAGGTCCCATACTCTTGCCAGGGTTGGTATAGCTGTTCACTTTCCCTAAGGTCTGTCCCTAAACACAGCTGTTAGTTCTTTCTCTTCTACCAGGAAAGAGAAGATGCTCAACATAAGACTTTCTTCTCTGTTGTTTTCCAGCTTGGATTTTGCTCTGTGTTGCCTATGAGTTGAGCAGGACAAGCCAGTCAATCTTACCTCTTCTTTTTATCACTGTTCCACTTTTTTATACATAACTCTAGGGTGTGACTCAGGCTCCTGTCAGCTTTAAGAGGACTCTTTCTGTTAACATCCACGGGAGCAAGATCTGATCAGTGCAAGGAAATAGGGCAGAAGGCATAGGCTGACTTCACCTTCATTTGTTTTGTTAGTATAAAAAGTGAAAGCAAAAGCATTTGCTCTCTCTGTTCCCATTCCTCTCAGAAAAAGGTATAACTACAACAGGAAGGCAATAATATAATTCATTCTGAAATGAAGTCACAATTTTCTTATACGTGTTTTTTTACTTGACAATAGGCAGATGCAACCATGGAACCAGCACAATCTCACTGCTGAATTAGACTCAGTGTTCCTCTCTCTGTTTTTTTATTTTCAAGAAATTCACTAGTTTGCAAGACTCTGTGAACAAGAGAACAGCCTCTCTTTTCATTAAGCTGAATTGGCCATGTTTTAGCTAAGCATTGTGTATTTTCAAACATACTTTCCTCTTGATCTTGCTTAATTATTTCTACAGGATTAACTACTTTCTATTATGTGTCACTGTCCTCCCCAGGAAGCTCTACACAGGATAGTATGTCTTCTCTTACGATGGATTTGCTTGGAATATAAATTGCTTTTCAATCAGCCCTTTGCATTTCTAACATCTTCTGTATTGCAGCAGGTGCTTTCCCTAGTGGTTACTTATATGGACTCTAATGGCATGTCATCTGTCTGTGCAGCCACTCTGCTGCCAAATATGTAATAGAGGAATTTTGTACTAGCAGAAGCTTCTGGTAATTTTCGTTCTTTAAAGCCTGAGACTTTTTATGTATTTTTACATAGCTCATTTCACTGGGCTTAAATAAACTAAATCAGGAATGTTTTAAAACCTTCTGGAAGCCTGATCTCATCTCAGCTTAAGCTCTATCTTCAACTTCACTTCATGAGAGGCTTAAGAACTGGGGTTTTTTTCTGTCCTATTTTTAAAACTCTAATAAATTGAGAAGCAGAGGATTAAACTAAAATAAAATGACTAGTTTTTCACTGAAAAAAAAACCAGTTAAACAATGGAACTCTTAACAGTGGGCTGTTGTGGAGGCCAGGAATATAGGTAAGTTCGAAAAAGAACTAAACAGAGGTCTGAAGAATACATCTGGTAATAACTTTTAAATACAGGTGATCTAGGTGCAGCTTTTGTTTCGTAAGCCAGTCTCCAGCGCCTTGCAGATAGCCAGGGGCAAGGAGAGGGTGGGCTGGGATTGCCTGGTCCTGCTCTTGGACTAGGGCTCTGCAAGATTTAGCAGCCGATGCTTTGGGACAGGGTCCTGGGGTGGATGCTGGCTCAACATAACCCAGGGATAGGGACCAGTAGGAGAAAACGAATGACTAGAAAAAGTGTTCAGGGAAGTATACAGTGGCACATATAGTGGGTACTTCCTTGTCTCCAGACTTTTGTTCTGCCAAGAAAAAGCTGCTACATTGGTGTAGCAAGTGTGGTTGTTGAATGAAGGCAAGGGTCTATGCTCCTCCAACAAAAACCACATGTAGTACTGAAGACATTGCTATCCAAGAGGAATGAATGGTGTGTATGCCATAGGACTACTCCTCATCAACATGAGTTTCATTGATTTCAGGTCATAAAGTTATTGGTCCTTCAGTTAATTAAACCAGTGAGATGATCATTGCAGCAGTGCTGAGGTCATGGACTCTGCAACAGTTTATTTGTATGACTAGAGGCAATGTGACAATTACTCACAGTCTGTGGTGTAAAACCCATTTGCTCACCAGCAAGCAAAGATCTACAATCCCTGAAAACTCCAAAGTGAGCCTGTTAAGAATATCATTGCTTTTTGTACAGTTTCCATAAATGAGGAGATCACTCTTTTTCTGTTGAGATTGGTTGCTGCTCATCCTGAAGAGTTCCACAAAAGGCAACAACAGAAATAAAAGAAAGCAGAGGTTTCTAGGGAGGATGGGAGTAGGGATGGAAGAGGGACAGAAATAACAAAACAACAGAACCGTGAGTGCCTGTACACTTCTATAACTCCTGTATAAGAAAGGGAGTGAAAGGGTCTGTTTTGTTTGTGGTGTGATGTCAGCAATGACTATTGCCCTCTTTCACCTATTTGCTATGATGTCAAACCTCTTGCTATGCCCTGTGAAACACTTACAAAACAGATCTGGGCTCTCCAGGGGATTTGAGCTGCTGCAGGTAGGTTCACAAACAAAGGAACCGAACACCAGTTCTCTGTAGCACTACAAACACTCACTTTAAGCCACTTGTGACAGAGGACAAAATATTTTCTGTGTACAGTGGGACTTAAAAATTGAACTGTTGGGGAAAAAGATATCCTCAGTCCATCCAGGGCACCACCATCTCTCTCCCTCTCTCCCTGTCTAGCCCCTAGAGGTCTGAGGCTGCTCATACACATTTTATCCTTCCTGGGCTGGTAGCTGCTTGTGATCCGTTGTACTTCAGTCCCCTGCGAAGAGGTGCCCATGCTGACCAAAGGACAGGCAGGACTGAGATAAGCCACTTATCCCTAAGCTGAAGGCAGGATTGTGGGGATGTAGCAGAGAGGATGCCATCACCACTCGGACCTGCCTTGCTCAGCTCTTGGTCACAACCTTAGACTAGGCAGCATCAGCAAGGAACCCTGGGGAACGCAGTGCCAGCAAGAGCCCTTACAGCTCCCAAACAGCTCAGAAAAGCCTGTGTCTTCGCTCAGTTTGCCCACCTGCATTAAATCGTGTGTGTGTGGATCCACAGTTAACTTACATCAACTAGTTCATAGCTAACGGATCAGGGAAATAAGGAGGGACATGAAAAAATAAAGATTTCAGGGGCATAATATGAACTCCAAATACACTAACACGGCAGTGACTGGGAAAAGCCACATCATGGGCAAGGGTTGGTTTTGATTATACCCTTCTGCTGCCAGGCTGATTTTGGCTGGGTTGAATTTCCTACTACTTGAAATTTATGCTTACATACTGGATTTTTACTTGAAACCAGGGTGTAAAGAGCTAGGACTGAGGCTCTTAGCAATAAAACCAGAGACAAATATGAGGTACTGACTTTATTAATTCTTTCATCAAAGCCTTAGGCTTTCCTACTGCCTTTCATAACCATATATTTCAGGAATAAATCCACTTGATCTTAAAAGAATTAGATAAATACCATACGAGTGAGAAAAAATATTTTGGAATGACTCGTTTCTTCCACTTCACTATTATCTCTTGGGACAGTTCCTTCTAAAGATTTTAATGAGCTGTAACATGGCAGAATATGATGGGGCGCTTGTAAAACAAGATTCTCTTAGTTCAGAGACAGCAGTTCTTTCTGGATGGCCCGCAAGGATAAGCTGAATGTTACCACTTACCAGAATTTAGAGCTTCACCTCATGACTGTTATTTAAAATATGTCGTCTTACCTATAAGGAAAACCAGGGGAAAACAGAAAACAGGTGAATAATTCAGTGCCTTAGACGAAGAAAGGCAATTCTAAAAAGCACCAGGTGGTGGAGCTACTTCATTGCCAGTTACAGTTCAGCGTTGGGCAAGTTTTGCTTCACAAGTTCTGCAGGAAAACATAGAAAAAGTCCCCAAGTGCCTCTGCCATCCCACCCCGGATCTCATCTTTCCTGACTGAAGAGTGTAAATCAGTGTGAAAAACTTTCTACAGGTGTTTCCCAGGCAAAAGGTCTGACTCTTCTGTGTATGTTCTCTGTCCTTTCTGGGTAGAATACTGTTTACTTCTTTTACTAGCAGCTCTTTAATAAACTATATGCAGTACCCGGTGGTAAGCAATTTATTATACGTTCTGTAGTGGCAACATCAATACTGCATCAGAACATTCACCAGTATCTGTTTTTAATATTATTTTGTGTGGAGGATGCTATAATTTTGCTTTATTTCTTTTTAATACAGTAGTGCTACTATCCATGAAAGTGTTTACTGAATTATGCTTTGAAATGCACCACATCAGTATGTTTTTGAAGGGGAATATTTCCTCAAAATAATTTTATTTCTGACTGTAATTCTAGGAAACAATAAGAGAGCTGCATATCGGCTACTCTCACTGTGAATTCCCTGATTTTTAGTCTTAAAAAGCCCAGCTACTGCTGCCTGCTTGTAAATATGCAGTGCACACACCATGGTGAGCTACAGACTCCCACCATAGTGAGCTAACTGCAGACATTCCTAGTGAACCAAAAAGAGATTAAATCCCTAAGATAACACGGGTTAAGGCAGGCATCCTTGTGGTCCAAAGGTCCTGCTTAGCCAGGCACAGGCTTTTTACTGGGTGCTGCACTTGAAACACTTACAATGCAGGGAAGCAAATAGAATCACAGAATCACAGAATAACCAGGTTGGATGAGACCCACCGGATCGTCGAGTCCAACCATTCCCACCAATCCCTAAATCATGCCCCTAAGCACCTCATCCACCCTCACCTTAAACACCTCCAGGGACGGTGACTCAACCACCTCCCTGGGCAGACTGTTCCAATGCCTAACCACCCTTTCTGTGAAGAATTGTTTCCTTATCTCAAGCCTAAATCTCCCCTGGTGGAGCTTGAGGCCATTCCCTCTCGTCCTGTCCCCTGTCACTTGGGAGAAGAGCCCAGCACCCTCCTCTCCACAACCTCCCTTCAGGTAGTTATAGAGAGCAATGAGGTCTCCCCTCAGCCTCCTCTTCTCCAGGCTAAACACCCCCAGCTCTCTCAGCCGCTCCTCACAAGGCCTGTTCTCCAGCCCCTTCACCAGCTTCGTTGCTCTTCTCTGGACTCGCTCCAGAGCCTCAACATCCTTCTTGTGGTGAGGGGCCCAGAACTGAACACAGGATTTGAGGTGCGGTCTCACCAGTGCTGAGTACAGAGGGAGAATAACCCCCTGGACCTGCTGGTCACGCCACTTCTGATACAAGCCAAGATGCCATTGGCCTTCTTGGCCACCTGGGCACACTGCAAACGCAGCTTTTATTAGGGCTGAGCAGTGAGGAGCTGGGTTCAGGTGAGCAAAAACCTGGGAGTGCACAGGACTCCCACTGCTGGTGTGCCAGAGCCCACCGAAACCTCGGTGACCTGCCCATAAGGGCCATCGCAGCAGCATTCTGGGGCTGGCAGCAGCTTTCCCAGGGTGACAGGGTGACTGGGAAAGCTGGGCTACTTTCACTTCCTCGGTGGCCTGTTTAGAAGGTCCCTTCTTGCTCTTCAGGATCAGAAGGTGGGGAGCCATGCATCCAGTCGTCATCCCACCTCTGCCCTGTGGTTGGATGGGGTGAAGGCAAACACCATGTCGTGGGATTTTCCAGAGGACCAGCTGAGATATCACATCACTGTGGCAAGTCCCTTGGGGCAGCAGGAAAGCCTGGGGTACCTGCTGATGTCACCTTTAGCTGTTATTAGGATTTATACAGTCATTTAGGTGACAGGCCCAGATGGCTCCAAGGACTGGATATGGGATGTGAGCTTTTCATCTCCAAGTCACCTCACAGCTGTTGAATGGGCCTATGGCATGTGTGACATGAGTGATGGTCTGGGGAGGAGACATGAATCCATGTTACACGCATGCGCATTTATACATAAAGGCCTGTGCAATTAGCACTAATTGGCACTCCCCTTGGAAACCACTGCTGAGCAGCCAGGGACCAAGCAGCCGTATAGGCAAGCCCAGACTGTTGTGTATCTCTCTTAATAAAACTTGGGTATTTGGCTTGAAAATTCCATTTTGAAGCTCTTGGACTGCAAAGGTCAAGCCTACCCTGGAGTCGGTTTCATGTCTTCCTTTAGTATCAACATTTGAAGAATCAAATAACTGGGCAAAGGAGAACTGGGTAATTTCCAGTGAGTTTACAGGATAGATGATCCAAAAGCCATCTACTTGCCCCTCAGGCTCCCTGCCATGTATACAAAAATAAATAGATATTAGTGCCAATTAAAAAAAACCAACATAAACAACAAGCAAACAAGCAAAAAAACCCCAAGAAAGCTAGCATTATCCTGCAGTAGTAATCTGGGGGCTTTATATTCACTTTAAAAATGACATCTCTTCAAATGGCTTTTCTGTACTTATTTCTAGTCTATATTTTTACACAGACTGATGAAGCAGCCAAAGCCATCAGGCTGTTTTCTTTCCACATCAAATCTCATGAATCCACCAGCTGGTCAGATAGAAACATCTCCTGCTTGACCCCAGCCCTGGCCAGGTTCCATGACTTCTTTCTGCTTTGATTGCCAGGGCTTCCCTGCTTCCTTCAGCCCAGAAAAGTGCCCTTCATTTCAAAGGCGTGGCAGACAATTTACAAATATTTGGCTGTTGCTTAGGGCCAGGACGAACAGGGCTTGCAATCTTCTGCACAGCAAAACAGGGACATTGCCACCTCTTGCTGGGTTTATTCTGTCCCTCTAGAAGGACTGCATGAAATACAGACAGGGACAGCATCATTCATGCATAGATAACCTATCAGGAACTTCTGAGTCCTGTGCCTTTTCTGCTGCCCCTCTGGTACATGACAGTATGCCTTGATCAGGTCACTTCATTGCACGGTGCCTTCTAATCTCTCTCCTGTTTCATATCAACATCAAGTCTGGCACTGCGTCACCTTTTGTTTCATACACCACACTCCTAAAGTACCTGACACAACTTCATGCCAGTATTAGGGGAGCTTCTGACTACAACTTTCACATATACATTTTTTTTTATATTTATTTTTACTGCGTTTGATATAATTTCAGTTTCCATTATGTTGCAACATATTTGAAAATAATACCATTAGTACCGGTAACTAACAATCCTATACAATGTTGCGTATGGATGTAGTTATGAAATTTCCGTAGTTCACGTAAGGTGAAGGTTAATTTTAGAATACAGGAAGAATCCCAGAGCCATTAAAATATTATGGAAAAATATTACCAGATGAGAAGTTGTTCAAAATAAATTAAATCCATGATCTTAGTCATGTCTTTCCAGATCATTTTGATATTGGAATATATTTTTCTTCTCTGTATTCCTGCCAGAGATCTTCATAGCATTCATGTTCATTTCCAAGGAAATCATTCCTTTTAAGGTTAACAATAAGGACTCCTTCTCAACAGATGCAAAGGTACTTTGCAAAAGCAAAATATGTCTGATCCTCTGAAAAAAACCTTACACTTCAGTTTTACTTTTCTTTTTTTTTGGTGTATCTACAGATAATCCACTATGTTATTATGTTAGTACAAACACAGTATGCTACATTATTTTGACACTTCTGGATATGTCTCTTCATTCCCTTCTGAGCTTTATTATGCCGTTGTAAAAATAGCTACTGGTAGGAAATTTTATGACTTGTGTGGCAAAGGATGTGGTACCACAGAGATGAACAAAGAATGGGTCAGCTACAAGATAATCCATCTTTCCCCCTCTGGACCACACTCCCCCCTTCTCTTCTTGTCGGCGAACTTGGAGGCTCGGCCACAGAGCAGAGCACTGCTGCAGGACTCAGGGTTGCATTAATACTGTGCTGGGTACCTTCCCACACCTTCTTTCTTGTGAGGATGCTCCTGATGCGACTGTCATTTGCCAGCTCTGATTTAGCGTGGTCACTGTACAAGAAATTTTATGTGAAAAAATAAAGCTAGCTTTATGTTCCACCTTTGTGTTTTAAAAGCACAATTAAAAGGGAGGGGTAGATGCTTTGTGAAACCGAAGTCCAAGCTCATCTGCCTGCATGTCCTTGTTAAAGAGACAAATAAAAGGTTATTTTTTATCACCTACAGAAATTAACATCATTTTACTGCAATCTTAAGCATTTTTGTTTTGCAGTACCCACTGCAAAACCTTGTCTTAGTACATTCTAGTACAGAGCTCAGGCACGATGCCCAAGCAAGACAGATTTTCATCTTCCCTTGCTTCCCTTGCTTCCCCTGCTTCCCCTGAGTAGCAGCAGCATCAACAGCCTCCTAAAACAGACTGCACATTTCCCTAAAGCCCCTCCTGGAGCACACTTTAGAGAGGTAGCCACCTTTCCCAGCTGCTTTATTCTGTTACAGGAGTTAGGATATGTTTTATGAGGTAAGACACAAAGAAAAGCAAAAGTTGATGATGTATCTGAGAAGTAAGGTATGCAAACACAGGCTCGTGTAACGTGACATAACCCGCATGATTTTTAATGTGTTTGTCTTCTTGAACAAACATTACTTCAAATACTGAGGTATAGAAAAGCCTTGTCAAGTATTGGCCAAGGACATTCATGCTAAGCTTCAGCTTGTAAGAAATACATCTAAACAGTCAGCAAAAGGTACCTGTGTCCTTAAATAATTTCCTGCTTCTCTACGATTTACATATATCAACAAAAAGCCTGTGTGGGAAAGCCAATCAAGTATATCCACACAGTAATTATAGTCACATTGAACATTACCAGTGAATGTGCACAAATGCAAGCAGCAAGCTGAAATCTGCCCCTTCATGCTCACTTAGAAAAAAAAAAAAAAAAAAAGCAGTGTTTCGCATCCTACGCAGGACAGTTCAGCAAAGCAGGAAGGACTCGACTCTCCTCCACTTTCCAGCTACAGATAGGCTTTGACTGTGGAATTAACTAGTTCATTTTCTCTATTTTCTCCTCACTGTGTTCTGCCAAAATGCAATTAGACAAAGACACAGCACACAGAGCCTATTCTCTGCCAGAGGGCACTTCTGGGGAGACAGACAGTGTATATTGAGGTTGCTCCAGGAGTGAAGACTCAAATGATGATTTAAAGGGAAGCGTGTGGCATTAAAAAATGTTACGTGCTGCTTTGAGTCCCTCTCTTTGCATGCGCTCGGTTTTTTCTTGGGTACCTTGAGCTTTGGTGGGTATTGCCTGCATTATTTTATCAAGCTAGATAGGGGAATAACAAGACTAGAAGTCCTTGCTCTTCCTTTTTACTCTCCCATAGCTTTTTGGCTGCAATGCCGTCATTCCTGATGTAGGCAAAACCTATCTTGCTGTATTTTGCCCAAGGCCCAGGTTTTGCAGCAGCTCGAGGGGAGGTGGGTGGCAGCCGTGTAGGCAGCAGCTGCAGGACTGAGCTGTGGTTGCTCCCACCCTTGGGCGCTGCGCGTGCAACCTTCCTGGTAATGAACAATGGAAAACTAAGAACTGTCACTGGGTGAATTGGATGTGGCTAACTCTAAACAGTGTTTGAGAGTTTCTGTGATTTTCAGTAATGACAACCTCAATAGGTTATCGAGACCGAGTCCTGAACAAAAAGTCAGGAAGGCTGAAAATTATGTTTCATCTTAAAAGATGCTGAGAATTTGCTGAGGACATGAAACCCTCACTTATTTTATTTCTGCAGTGTGTCAAAGAAGTCCTCCCAGGTTCAAGTTTCAAATTAGCCGAGGTAACAATGTTTGGTAAGTCAAAAATCAGGGTAGATAAATGGCAAACATAAAAAAAATATTGCACATTAGAACTAACTGTTCAATTCCTCACATGCGTTATTGATTCTGTATACAAACAGGATGGAAAATTCAATGTACAGCCAAGTCTCAAGGACATAAGACATTGGACCAGAAATCACAGTGAAGACTAGCTCCCGTAAGAACCAGATCGTGCACTGAGTTGGAAGAGAGGATGGAGAAAAGTGTTCACAGTAGTGTAATTTACAAACCATTTTAAATTTGACTTGCACTGTAGTGAAGAAGTATGTTGACAAAAACATAAAACTCAGTAAAACAAAGATGAAGTTAGAGTTAAAGGGTTAAGAGGAGAATTATTTTGTTGGGAGGCAGCTGAGGAAGAGCAAGGCAGACATGCACACAGAAGACTGGTTCAAGAATCACCTTGTTTTCCCTTGTACTGCAGTTTTCTAGTTTAGAATTCATGCACTTTATTGTAAACACAACTAATTTACATATCCTTATAGCGCAGAAACAGGCACATATTCAGTTATTTAGTGCAAATCCATTTTGCACTTATAGCAAAGAAAACCTGAACTAACAGTGCAGAAGTTAAATCCAAACTTGAAATATTTATCTTACGGGGTATCCTAATATACTGCAACCTGATGCAGAAAGTGTAAGAATTTTTATTATTCAATATTTATGCAAACAGTAAAGAAGTATATGCAGTTACTTTGTCTAGGTTCTAAGTTCATGACTGAGAGAAAAATCTTTGTTTTCCGTGTACAGATTAATCGCTGCCTGCATTCAGGTAGAAATATATTATTGCTAAATGCTCAGTGAAAAATCTGGTGGAATTGTGAAGAATTCAGAAAGAATGAAACTCAGTGCTCTGATGAAGTCTATCTTAAGTCATTTGCTTATAAAAGCCACAGAATATAATAAGAAAGAGTCTTTCTTTGACTTCTCTGGATCTAGATCTGTGTGGTCAGATTGTAATTCACAAATTTCATTCAGCTGGTCAAAGGACTTCAGAAGAGGCTTAAGATTTCATTAAATTCCAGAGGAAATGGAAGTGCATAGTATACAGTCTAGTACTCCTATATATACATTGACATTACCTTTACATTGCTGGTGGCACCTTCTGTCTCCCAACTCCAGAACGTATTTAGCACTTCATTTTCATCCATCCCAACCTCTGTTCCTAATAAGCAAATTAAACAGTATCTGTGCATATGGATTAGATAGACTGAATTTTTCTTCTTTAACTCCCAATCCAGCATCCATTAAAAGGAGCAGAGGGATACTCACTGATTTTATGGGTCGCTAAATTAGTCGCAAATCAGGATAAAACTAGTGCAAGTGGGAAAGAGTTTTGCAGCCTCAGACCTATCCACTTGGAGCTGCAGGAACTATGCAAGTGACCGAGTCCTTTTCTGAACAGGCATTTTAAACCAAGGTCCTCAAGCAGTATTTTAAGCCCTAAAAACATTTTGAGTATCTGGGACCTTTCTGAAGGTGGATGAGTTGCCCATGGCTAAAATGGTAATTACTATCACAGATGGAATTTCTTTCCCGTTTGGGGTTATCATTTAGTCTTCAGCAAGGAGCCAGATCCTTCCCAAGTGAAGGTGATTTCACATATATCTAGAAAACATAAATAATGGTTATTTTTTCCTCTCTTCAGCATGGCCCTGTGCAAGTTGACTTCTCAAAGAAACCAAGTGCACCATGCAACATGTTATTTGTAAAATGTCTTAGAGCGTCTGCACAATGACTCACTAAGAATATTTTCACACCTTTTCCAAAATTAACTGCAGGCCAATTCTCTGTATTTTAATATTCCTTGAAAATGCATAAACCTAGAAAATCAAGCTCTGTGGGATACAGTTTTTTTCTGTCCTAATGCTGAGAGAGTCTAATGGTTACACAAATAACTAAAGTGGAGCTGCTGTGTGGCTTTAAGCAGAATGAGAATCATCTAAGTCAGAAATGAAAGCAGATGGAAAGTATGACTCAGCTCCTCACTTCTCCACTGCCATCCCATCTCTGAATTGCTGTTTTCCCCTAGAAGTGCTTTTGATCTGAAGTGCATCTGTGAAGACCAGACAAAAGTTTTTTAATATTCTTTCCACTGTGAGCAGAGGTTTCTAAGCAGAGATTTTCCATCAGTAACGGCATGGGCAGAGTCGGTAAAAGATCAGAGCATGGAAGACTTTTTTCACAGGTGTGGTTGCACGTGGATTTCTCACATTCTGCTCTCAGTCCCTTTGACAGAGAGCTACAGAACTAATTTGGGAACCAATAAGTACAATTTACATCTCTAAATCAGAACAGGTTAAGGTCCATGCAAACTCTACCAGTAATATTTTGATTTGCATAGCACAAAGAGACAGACATATATTCTGACTCCAATGTCAGACCTTCATCAGTTTCTGTCTTCAAAGACTGTGATATCCGTGAGGGCAAAATCAGGCTTAAATATTTGGTTGCAAGCTTGAGATTTAGCTACAGTCTTGGCATTGCTTCAGAGATGCTCAAGGACTGGACCCATTCTGCATAGTCGGCAGCAGAATGTTACTGCCCAGCTAGAAAAGTTGCTCCTCACTGTTCTGAAACTGGACATGGGCTCCTGTTCCAGCTGTCATTGTCTCAGGTTCCAGAGAAATATCAGTACAGAAGACTGGCTTCTTCTTTGGCAGTGTCATTTAGCATGACAGTCCCACACTCTAAGTCTGTTCTATGCAAGCTAAGGCCTCTTCAGTGAAGATGCAGGGGACCAGATCTGACACCGCTGTCCTTCAGTTCCCATGAAAAACAGGTGTTAAAACTGTTTTATCCCAACCTGTTTTCTAAAACCAGTGATATTTCCCTGTTCGTTCAGTCTCAACCCAGGACAGAGGGGCTGTTCCTATCATGTAACAGATCCATATCTTCTTTTTCAGTCTGCTCTGTGCCCATCCTGTTTATCTCTTCTGAACTGCATATTGTTTCCACTTTAACAACTCCTGCCAGCTGTTTTCTTTTGGTACCTTTTATTGCAGATAGAATTTCAAGGGCTTCCAGGGGGAAGCTGCTGAAAGCACTGCAGCTCTCGGACTCACTTCAAAGCAACTTTCATCATCTTTCACGCACTCTTTTTAGGATTCCTCTTCTGTTCTTTCCCCAAAACAGATTCTCTCAAAGATCACACTGGGAGATAGCACTATTTATGGCACTTCAGCAGGAGACATCATGTTTTTTTTGTCTGATTTGGACACATCCACTGTCTTGTAAAGGTTAACAACAGAGAGATTTCCTCCCCCTCTCACTTGTAGTTTGTTGTTCGTAGGATTTTTTCCAGAGGAATGGCTGGGAGGGAAGGTTAATGCTGGAATTTAGCTGCCAGAAGCCTGAGGGTCAACTGTAATTTAGTTGAACCTCCCATCATTAAAGAGATTGTAGCTTCTGCAATGGACCAGACTCATCTGTGGGAGGCCCTGGCTTCACACCAGCGCTAATTGTGGCTGAATTATTTCTTACAAGCTGGAGGCTTTCTTGCTGAGCTCAGAGGAGAGACAGCCCATCATTTCTGCAATTATCTCAGGCTGGAGAGCAGGAGGGAAAAGAAAATTCCTACCTAACCTGTGCCCTTGATGGGATCCTGCTGTCCTCCCAAAGCCTACAGGCACAAGGAAGGGTTGCTACATTGAAGAACTGGAGGGTGGGTCCTGAAATGCAGTGGGGAAAGAAAAGACAGTAGGTCTTGAAAATAAAGAGCTGAGTGGATGGGAAAGGCAAGATCCAATAATGACAGGCTGTGACCTTGTGAATTCAGTGCTCTTACGCTCCTCCAACAGGGATGCTTTCAGGAATACCAAATACAAGTTAGGAAGTGGGTGGAAGAGCAGCTTGTGGCACCACATACTGTTGTATGAATCTTCTTGAGTGGCATATCACAGTTCGAACCACTCAAGTTAAAATAAAATAAAAAAAAAGAAAACCAAAGCACTGCCAAGAGGTTTGTCTATTTAAATCCTGGCTTTTCTGCATGACAAGTTTTCAAAAACACCTGGACAAGGCCCTGAAGAACTTTAACTGTTAAACTGGACCTTCTTGTACTGGAGATTGGACAAGGTGACCTTCAGCAGCCCCTTTCACCCCAAACTTATCTATGATCCTGTGAGGACATCTATTTTCCAGAAAACCCATTTAAACCAATAAAATTCTTCTTGAAGAACAGAAGATGTTAAAAAGGATGAAGACTCATTTCCTTTGTTTTCTTTGTGGATGGATACCTATGGCAAATCTGCCTTCTCTCTCCTTTCCAGATCACCTATAACACTGAAAAGAGAGGGAGACTAAGCCCGGCTTGGCATGCTTGTGAAAGCCAGCACACCACAAGCTTTAGCACAGTACAGAAGGTGGCAATAGCAGTGAATGGTCAAAATGTTTAGCCCTCCTCTCCCATTGCACATCCAGCATTTAACAAGGCATCATTAGCTGAGAGCACAATCCCACATCTCTCTCTCAAGCTCAAGCATGGCTTAAAGTATCACGTCCCTCTGCTGCCTGTAAAGCCAAGGTTAATTTTTTTTTTTTATTTTTGCGATGCAAAACTCTGCAAAGAATACAGCATTCAGTCAGGACATGGGGCCAGGATGAAAGCAGAACTTTCTGCGCACTATTATTGCTCACTGGTGAGCAGGAGGAGCTGTTCATGGCTGCTGCTTCTCTGTTCTGAGTTAATGGTTACAGAGCTGTATAGCTGCCTACACTAGCAGCATGTATGCTGGCATCTGGAGGTGCAAAGAGCTTCTGGATGAGCTTTGCCTTATACTTTTGCACTTGAAGCTGTGATTGCTGATTGCCCATCTTTCAGTCCTTGTATCTTAAATAAATAAATAAATAAATAAGTGAAAAGCAACCTCTATTTGTCTCTCCTTCTCCACTACTCAAGCAAATGAGCTTATCAGTTACAGAACATCTTGCTGTTACAGCTACCAAATGTTCCTGGATGATATTGCCCACACATCAACGTGGAAGACTGCCAAACATATCATAGATTTTTTTTTTAAGCATAGAAGGCTGAAGGGCATATTCAAGTCAGTTACTGGATTTGTGCCTTTGGAGCACTTTCTTCAGGTCATTTGAGAAGCAAACATAAATTGTTTCCTGAATTATAGCTGCAAAGAGTGGGGTAGAAACTTAAATTGAACTTGGGACATTTGAGATGGTCTTCCTGGCTGTTTGCTGGCATGGGAAGGTGGTATGGTAAGACAAAGGGGATGAATTTTAGAGGAAATCCAGATTACTTCATGGGTATGGAGTTCCTGGGCTGTATTTGAAGCCTTGTACTGAGTTCCTAGTGACCTCAGTTAGTCTCTCACTTCACCAACTACTCTGCTGAGAATAGTTTGATACAGCACTTAGAAAAGTTTGCTTCCAAATCTCAAAATGCAAGAAGCTTTTTATGATCATTAATAAAACATTGAGAATAGCACAATTTTGAGAAATTTTTTTGTTATATAAATAATAATTTCTTAGATAAACAAAAAATGTGTGTTTGCAGCAAACCCACAATTTACTGGCCTTTTACCAGCCTAAAACAACCTTCTAACCTTTGGCAGAAAAATGCTTTTCTTGCTGTACAATCTCTGCATACTGTATAGGGTGTAGATTACTACAACTCTTTTCTTGCATAAATAAACAACTGTGAGCAAAATATTACACAAAAAATGATGAAACTCAGAAAAGCTACCAACCCACATTACAGCTGATGGAGGCTTTTCCCAAGGAATGGCAGCAGAAGTATCATACTGGCAAATCTATCACATCACCGGGCTATGAAAGTTGCAAGAAATATTCTAGGGTATGGTAGTATATTAAAAGAGGAGGCCTGTGGCACTCATAGAAACTACAAGAGCTTGTAGCCTAAGGCTCACTCTGATTGCAAGGAAAAATGATCTTGTCTTCAATTTCTCAAGATACAAACCAAATGCCTTACAAATTGGTCACATTCCATTTAACTCATATTAATCCACATCATGTTGCCTCGAGGGTCAAACCCATGTTTTTGTTGTATTTTTCTTTTTTCCCACTAGACTATATATATTTTTTTAGCTGTAAAATATGCAGAAAGCTAGACAAGAGGCATTCACAAATATGCTTCTTATTGCCAGCATGCTCCGTACAGTAATGCCTACACAATCATGCTAATGTGCTTTGCTTCAAGTTCGTGTAAATCAAGCTTGTGGGTCAGTCTATTTTAGCTGTATTAGCACTGTAAGAGGCTTTGGTCAGGGAAAGAAATTATATTGGACATACTTTTTGTGACTCGAAAGATACAGAGACCCCTTAAATTCAACTGCTCATTAACTGCTGTGCATAGAGTCAATTTATCAGGAATTTCCAAGGCTCTTAATGCAGACCATGCATGGTCCTGTAATTCAACCTCCAAGGAACAACTTTTAGGACTGGAAGGTAAGCACTTTTCCTCTAACTAGCTTCCCTGTGAAGCACACAAAGGATTCACTGAAAGCTGAATTAAATCTTTCAGACTAATAGGAAAGGCTTTAAGCTAAGATTATACTGGGTATGTTTCACATGCTCAGGACAAAAACCTGTTTTCCTTCATGCCAGTAAAAATAGACAAAAACTCCTAAACTTGTCTGTTGGCCTATAAACATTTGATACAAGGAGGTCAGTTCCTATGTCCTTACTGAACAAAATGTTTCTTGCTCTGCAGTCTGGGACTTCTCGCTGGTGTGGTCAGAGCAGTGTGGCCAGGACATGCCTTTACAGTGAAATTCTGAGCATGGAGTAGAGATATGAGGAAACAGGCACAGCTCATTGGTGTAAGCTTTGCCCAGAAATGCACAATTTAACTGTAGTGGAGTGGCCCGTCTCAGACTTGGTGTCCTGATGTTTCCAAGTCCCCCTCTCTGTGATTTCCAGTCCCCAGAAGACTCTGGCTCAGGTGGATATATTTCAAACCATCCCATTTTAATCTGATGCTTAGAAGCTGCACTAGCTTGAACTGTCCCTGTCAGAGGCCCTTTTCCTCATGCCAAGGATTGGTCCTGGTGTCCTTCTTCCTTAGCTACCCTTTTCAAGCCTCTGCAACCTGGCAATATTAGATAGCTGTTCTGTATTGCAGAGGAAGGATTTCCATGGATGTGGAGCACAGTTAGGGTTCACCAGCTTGAGAACAGCTCTGTTGATATTCAAGGATACCCTCTGGGAGATCAAGGGGACAGATCCTTGGAGGGCTGTGAAGCCCATTCACCTGGATAACCTCCCGAAGTAAAGGATAGTTCACGGACAGGCTTGGTTTTTGAGGTGCATGCTGAGAAGCCTCCAGGCTTTGCACACAACCTACAAACCCATGAGTAAGCCCCCCTGACACAGCTCCTAGGCTCATGTATGACTACACAGAGATTTGTACCCACACAAGATGGATTAAGCAAGGCGCTGTGCACAGAGGTGAAGCAAAATGGTTTGCAAGGACTCAGCAATTCTGGAATTCCTTGCTAGATGCAAATAGACCACCAAAATTCCATAGACATTATTTTGGGCTTTTTATAACACATCCTGAGGGAAAAATTGACCCAAGGACCTCACAAAAGGAATCTAAAATCATGTATGTTTTCACCACAGCTTCTCCCTCCCTTGCAAATGCCAACTTGAGTGAGTTGCCAGGCATCTTCCTGCACACTGGTCCAGGCTGAGGGACAACCAGGATTGTCATCTGTACTTTCAGTCCCCTGATGCGACAAGGCGCATTTGTCTTTAACTCAGGCAAAGATTTCACCTGCTCCCACTGCTTCTTGATAAAATAGTCAGCGCATGAATCCATCGCCGCTGATATGAACAAATGCAGAGAGGAGAATAAGAACAACAGCAAACATTATGTTCCTCCCAGAGCGGTGCTCCTGTCGCTGCCCGTGCCACATCTGTGGTTTTGAAGGGAAATGTCATAACATTGCTAATCAATAAGAAGAGTGACAGGACCATTTGTCAAAAGTGAGCCAGCACTGCAGCTATTGTAGTCATCCTCTCCCTGGGCTTCGCAATGAGAAGCCGAGGGAAGGACGGCGTTATTTGTTTGTGGTAGCCCCCCCACGCTTGCGGGCAGCCACTGTGCAAGGTTGAATGGTTGGACTCGATGATCCGATGGGTCTTTTCCAACCTGGTGATTCTCTGATTCAAGGGCAGCTCCAGCCAGCTTGCTACGGCTCCTCGCCAGCCTTGCAGCAGTTGGGCTGAGCGAGTGGGCAAAAAGCCTGGCAGGAAGTATAGAGTTTCGAACAAAAGACACTAGACGTCCTGCAAGGGAGAGACAGTTCTGGGTGTCAGAGGCATCTGTTGACCTTTAATCCTGAGACTGCTGTTGCATATGCATCACGTTTGAACTGCAGATGTTCCTCGCTGCTCCGCTGGTCAGGGCAACAAGGGGCTGATCTTACGGAGGAGGAGTCAGAGCTCAGAGAGAACTTAATGAAGACTTTAAGCTGTGGGTTGCAATTAAAATGGTCCGGCGGTGGAAGCGTAGGGGGGTCGCAAAGCTCCTGCAGCTGTTGTGCCTGCGGTAATGGCTGAGAGCTAATGTCTCTGCTGATAGGCAGGGCTCTCCTCCACAATGAGAGCAGTCGTGCATGCCAGGCGGCTGTTGGCAGAGGTGACAAAATGGAGCTGCCCTTTCCCACTCCATCAAAATAATTCTTAAATTAGGAAATTTATCTTAATCTGGTAGTCTTATCTGTGGGCTGCACTGCCACATATAATGCTTCACCACTTTCCCCTAGACAGCTCTGGCCACTAAATAGAAAACAAAATAAATATTGAAATAGTGAGGCGCAGGGAAAGAGCTCATCTTTTTCAGATCATGACCTGCTTTTTCATAGTCAGAGTTTGGCCCTCAATATGGTCCCCACAAGGAAGGAAAGCTGCCTCCTGAAAAACAGAGATCTGCTTCTCTGTTCCTGAAAATAGCCAATTAAAATAAAATCCACATGTCACTGATGGTGTTTGTACCCAACTGTCAGGATGCCTGCAGACTTAAAATGATACAGACTCCAGCCTGGATTGGCCTTCTGAACTATATCCACCAGGGTACAAATATAACAGTGATTTCACATGAGGTTCCTGAGTGCAACAGTAAATGCTGTTTAACGAACAGCAAGGACCAGGATCCTCATCCAGCATCACCATAGCAGCAGCTAATATAACCTGAAAGTCATCTCCTGATGCTCAGGCTCAGACCCTTATACTGGAGCTCAGTGAAGTACAGCCAGACTGCTTGGTTTGTAACCAAAGTTTCTTCTAAGTGAAAAGTGCTGGCTATTTCTCTTATTCAAAGTGTTTTGAAAAAAAGAAGAATGTCAATCCTGGCTGTATTTTATTTCCATAACTTCTTGTCCCAAAACAAAGCATTCCCATAAGGTTGAAGTGGCCCATGTGAACACTTCTGGAATGGAATCTTTTCAGTTTTCATTTGGAAATAATTTTTTTTTCCACATGCAATTCATTGTTATTATTATCACACAAAAACACATCGACAAGCTTTCAAAGGGCAAACTTGGACTAAAATGCTTTGATTTCATAACAGTGGAAAGTCTTCATTGACCTGAAGTAACATTTTATCAAACTTCCATTTTGCACAGAATTTCACTTGCACAGAAATGTTACCATTTTGTTCAGGAAGCAGGAAAAGTATTTCCACATATAGGAAGATCTGGTTTACCTTGGTCTTGTGAGTATTCCTCGGAGCTGATTCTTCCTCCTTGGTTCTAGGCTAGAACCAGGCAAGGTTCTGGCACTGCCCACTGCAACAGCCAACACCAGATTTCACCTCCTTGCAAACCTGCTAATATTGCCCTCACAGCCTCCACCAAGGGCAAATTCATTAAAGCCAGGAGGTCTGATCAGAATGCATGAAGGGCTACAGAAAACGGCCAGGCTTGAGAGATAATTCATCAAAGGATTTGTCATTTCTCATCTTTTTAAACATACTGCAGATTTTCAGGCACCTGAATTCTGGCCCAGTAGTCCAAGAAATGGTCAAATAAAGAGATGAAATTTTAGAGAAAAGGGGTATCTCAAGAAGTTTAAATTTGTTTTAAAGAATTATGTAGCTTTCATAACAATATATGTACTTCCTGTAATTTACAACCCAGGCTGCCATAATGCTCCTATAGCCCTTTTTGTTTCTGCAGTTCCCAGTTCAGTAAAGAATTTCAGCATACACTTTGATTGGCAGGGCAGATGGTAACATTGTTTGCTGTTAATATAAACCTATTATTTAATAATCTGTTAGTTTTATTGGTTTTTACAGACTACTAGTGACTATAAAGTTTAATTGACTTTTTTTGCCAATAAATAAATCATAGCTGGTTTCAGTGGGGATTCTGCTTTTATCTGCTAATAAAAAGCCAAAGGAAACCTCTTAACTGCACTCCTTCCTCTTTCCTTCCCTCTTTCATCTCCTTAAGCCTCTTCTTACAAACAGTGTCCTAGAAGAACAAAATATCCAGAGGTGGAATGACCACCTCTATTTGCACTTATGTCAGGGTTCACATCAGTGAAGGGTTTAAACTTGCCATGTGGCAAACTCTGCCTCTCAAAGTCCTGATATGACTGGAACTGGGATTTTATCCCAAGGAATCACAGGTTTGATTCCCTTTTTACTTGGACCAGGCTTTGAAACTTCAGGGGCTTTGATGCCACACTCATGCTTCAAGTAACAAGGGACAGCGGAATCAGGATGAATATATTAAAAATTGATCATTTAATTGTTTGGAATAAGCTTGCCCTACTTTATTTATGGTTCGGTGGTAAAAAGAAAATATGCTTTGCAGATTCTTTACCAAGAGGATATGATTAACACTGATACTAGAGCTAAGCAGAGGCTAAGAGAGAGCTTTGAGGGGATGGCAGCTGCATTTTACCAGAGGGGGCTGATATGGTTCCTGACTGCTTTTGAATGGTTTCCTTCCTCTTGGTTTTCTCTTCTCCCTGATTTAAGGCTATCATTTGGCAGTTTTTTATGTTCCATCTGAGTAATTCAGGCCAAAGTCATTAGAGAGCAGAAAGAGAAAATTTGGTTTGTTTATCTGATTCTTTTTGTTTAGGTGGCTCTGTAGTTTAGTCTATCCAACTAGAGAAAAAGAAAAGTTTCTTTTTCAAAGCTGTGAGTTCATTAAATGAAATCATGTGCAAGAAAAGCATTGAAGCTGAACAAAATGTAAATTTTGCTGGCTGAGAATGATTTCTCATGTTGTCATAGGTATCTTCAGCTTAGACACTGGATTTCCATTTGAGTTGGGGTTTTTTTGCATCTGACATCTTAACTAGGCACCTCAGGTTTTCTAAGGCTGGGATTTAGAAAAGGAAATTTGTGGCAGGGCATGTAGGAGAAGTAATGGAAAGCCTGTGAACTGGCATACACAGCATGTGCCGTGACACCATAAAATCACATGCCCCTTGGGGTACAATTCCTGAGAATTTTGCTCCGCCACATACCTGGCACAGTTCAGATTGCTTGAGAAGTAGCAAACTGACATATAGATATTACATATGTAGACTAAAGAGAGAAAAAAAATTATGAGAAAATTGAGAAGAGAGATTCCCTTTTTTTAATTGCGAAAAATCAACACTCCAAATAGGCACAGAGCAGAACTATCATTTTCCTTTTTCTTGGTCTATTCAATGGAAGCAATTAAAATTGAGAGTGACCACTGAAGGTGAATCTGGTGGCTGGCTAACCTCAGTGAATGGGGCTTGGTCCAGTTACTAATAAATTTATGTATACAGTAGTCAGTTTTATGTGCTGCAGGATTGCTGCATTACGTGAAATTGCAGGGGCTGCTTCCAAAGCAGAGTTTTGGGGAGCTGAAATAGGGAGTTCCTGTTGCACTGAACCCTGGTTGTACCAGTGACCTTTCCTTCAGAAATCCCTGACTTTCCACCAGACAGCCAGGGAATACTCTCTGACAGTATAATCCCAGAGACGGCAAGGCTCTGATATATTGATATGAAAAGTCTTTTCAGAGATGAGAGCAGAATTATTACTTTTCACACTGTGGTTGCAATGCCATTTCTGGTCTCAGGCAAACAGGCAGGTGTTGTAGCTACGTTGGTTTTATTGTGGAAACCCAGCTGGGATGAACAGCAGGGAGGCAGAGAGGATGGACAAGCACTCCTCTTAGACCTGCATGTAGTAATTCCAGTGCCCTGGCAGATTTCATGCTGTGTTTTGCTGTCCAGTTAATGGTATAGTGGAAAGTGACTGTGGCCAGTAAATGGCCTGGCAGCTTTGGGATGGGTTAGAGTCTCTGTTCAGTGGCATTTCTTCAAAATTTTTTTCAGTGTTATTGGAATACTCTCTATCTTCCCATGGGCTGGGAATGATTAATCCTAAATTAACCCTAAGCAGAGCTACAGACTAGGAGAAGACTGGCTAGAAAGCTGCCTGGAGGAGAAGGACCTGGGGGTGTTGGTTGACAGCCGACTGAACATGAGCCAGCAGTGGCCCAGGTGGTCAAGAAGGCCAGTGGCATCTTGGCTTGGATCAGAAACGGCGTGACCAGCAGGTCCAGGGAGGTTCTTCTCCCTCTGTACTCAGCACTGGTGAGACCGCACCTCGAATCCTGTGTTCAGTTCTGGGCCCCTCACCACAAGAAGGATGCTGAGGCTCTGGAGCGAGTCCAGAGAAGAGCAACGAAGCTGGTGAAGGGGCTGGAGAACAGGCCTGATGAGGAGCGGCTGAGAGAGCTGGGGGTGTTTAGCCTGGAGAAGAGGAGGCTGAGGGGAGACCTCATTGCTCTCTACAACTACCTGAAGGGAGGTTGTAGAGAGGAGGGTGCTGGCCTCTTCTCCCAAGTGACAGGGGACAGGATGAGAAGGAATGGCCTCAAGCTCCGCCAGGTGAGATTCATGCTTGAGATAAGGAAAAAATCTTCACGGAGAGGGTCATTAGGCATTGGAACAGTCTGCCCAGGGAGGTGGTTGACTCACTTTCCCTGGAGGTGTTTAAGGTGAGGGTGGATGAGGTGCTTCGGGGCATGGTTTAGAGATTGGTGGGAATGGTTGGACTCGACAATCCAGTGGGTCTCTTCCAACTTGGTTATTCTATGATTCTATGATTCTAAATGTTGTTACAACCTAATTAAGATGGTTTGGGTAAGTGTGGGAGGCCCTCTCCTGTATGTAATATTTCAGACTAAGTCCTTCATCTTAGCCTATTTATAGAAAATCTTACTTGCTTTGTTACCTTGTCTACAAACTTAAGTGATATTACTCTGGTTTCTTCTCTGTGGCCCTGGAAGGCTTCTTGCCCTTGCAGATTAAAGATAATAAATATATTTCTCTGCCAGAAATTACTGTTTGCCTAATGTGCCTTAACACACATGCACTATATTCTTTTGCCACTAGAGTCTGGGTGGAGGTGGTTGTTTCTCTCTTCAGTTTAGGGCTGTCTCCTTTCATCATACTAGCTTTAAAGCATTGAGGTATTTCCAGGACAACTCATCATTTCTTTGACATCATATCATGCAGGAAAAAAGCCTCTTCTAAGTAGAGATGACAACCTATGACTTTTTCTCATAGCAGGGGAGCCTAATGAGAGAAATAAACTGCTTCAAGATTGTTTGGGATGGTGTGGAGCTTGCTGGCCTTGACTCACTAAGGCAGGAAAATGTTGCTCTAACTGCAAGCATGTCAGTCTTTGAGTTCATTGGGACTACGCAAGCCTGCAAGATATATGTGTATATGCAGACTCTCTGGTTCTCAGAAATTGCAACAACAATGAAAATTCCTCCATGATTTCCTTTTCTTTCAAGCTACCTACCAATGCCTCAGTTCATTAAACAACTCCTCACTGTTCTGGCAAGTGACTTGATGTACAGCTTGAGCCCCAGAGTCTTGAATCTGTGTGTGAATTGAAAATATTTCTATTTCTGCACTCAGCCTCACTTCACCACTGGAGATCCATTCTTTTTGTTTGCTCTTCCGTTTTTCTGTGCTCCTCCTTTTTAGAGGCAGCTCTGAGATTTGCAGAAAACATGCACAAAACCAGCAGAGTTCCTGTAAAATTCAGACTTTCCACCTTGTCGCAGCACAGCATAATAGGCCACAAAAATTATCTAAAATGTAGGCAAATTCAAAGCTGAAATGAATGGATATTATCCCTCTAATGCAGACAGCAAGACTAGCCTACAGTCACAGAGTGTTTCCTATATGTATCTATCCTGTTTTGACTCCTGGTATCTTTAACAGATGTAAGTGTTTGACACAAAGATACAAGAATAAAAAAGGTTTGCAGCAGTTTGCTAATTTTTGCTATCACTTTTGCCGTATCTGCATTCCTTCTGCAATCTAGATGCATTTACTAGGCAACCTCTAGTAGGTAAGTCTGTTGAAGGACAGGACCTCTGGGTACTCATGGACTGGAACAATGCATGCTCATGAGAGCCGAAGACACCCAAATTGGTGAAGGGAAGCCCTTGGCCCACCCTACATGGAAATTAGGCTTTCCCAAAGGGCATGGAAAAAAAAAAAAGCATGGCAAGGACATCTTTCTGAAAGAGTAACTGAGTAGGTTCCTCGATGTTTCTTCTTCCCTTTTTTCATCTTCTACTGAAGAAAACTGTGTCCCAGGCAAACAGCGGCACCCTGCAGCCATAGCAGTAGGGATCAGCATTCCAGAAACTACTTTCCTTGTCATGGCATATTCCAGCATCTGAAATCAGGCCCACCATATTCAGCAGTTCTTTGAAAAGTTATTTTCTTGCCTTCACTCTCTAGAAGGTCTTTCAGACAAAACAGCCTAAGTGTACTCAGTTAACATGTGAGCAACTTACTCAACCAATCTCTAGTTGTCTAAGAGTGTAAGAGTGTTGCTACAAAACTCAAAAAAATATTCCCCAAGGTTCCTGATATGGGTTTTAGGGCAGATAATTCTCTCAAACTGTCTTCCCCTTTTTCTGGCAAACTCAGCTCAAACATGAGTTCAAACAGAGATATTAGATTAATCACCACCTCCTGCAAAGTGAAACTTTCCCTTCTTCCAAATACACTGATCCACACTTGCCTACCAGCATTTTCTCTTTCACATGAATCTCAGCTGGAAATAATTGGCAGCCTGCACTACTTCTGCTTGCTGGACCTTTTAACCCTAAACCTTCCTGATGAGACTTTGGGAAGAATTCTTCTCATTACCAGTCCAAGCAATATTTAAAATCAGCAAATATATATTTGAATTCCAGAGGAACGCAAGGATTTGGGTTCCAGTTCATGATTTTTCTGTTGCATATCTCCTTACATGTTCAGAGTTGTGTGATGCCAGTATGATCTGTGTATGGGCTTCCCTAGGTAAGATATTAGAAGACTGGGGCTCCAACAGGCTTTGATCCATTCACTTTACAGAGGACTAATCCAATCAGGCACCACAGCAGAGAAAACACAGGAATATATACTGTCAGTGACAGGACAGAGAGAACATAAAATCCATCCTCGTAGCAGAAATATTGCCAATGCTGCTGATAGGCAAGAAAATCAATACAGAATAACATTAAGCACTTTATTACTCCTACTTAGTAAAGCAGTAGCTGTGTCACTGAGTCATCTCTTCCCCATCTGGAGTGAATGTTTGAAAGGGTATGGAGGCAAGGGGGGAAACATAGCATTGGAAGGACTTGAATGTGCCTGTCTTCTACATATGACATCTGCAGGTCTACCCTCCCCAGACTCATTCTGTGGTCTAGGTATGACTCATGCTAAAAGGTGTGGAAATAAGCACCTTGTTGATAATTCTGCTCTTCAGGCAAGTTTTTCTAGTCTGGACAAACAGATAGAATTATTCCTCCCCATCACACTGTTTCAAGCTGAGCTTTCAGTTGCTGAAGTGTTTCTTCTTCACATGTAAATTCCTTGGGGTGGTGCTTTATTTGGCTTATAAATGATCATAGAAAGTACAAAATCATGAAGTAATAATAGTAAGTGCTTTGCCTTCTATCTTGATGTTCCTGTTTTCATTGGCACATCACCATATATGTGATCCAATGAGTCACAATGGATTGATGAGGTGAGCAATATGCCAGGATAGATTTGACTTTTCGACTTGACTAAGTGCCCCTTTAGATCTGGATCAAGTAGGAAGGACTGTCAAGTCTGAAGCAAAGCTCAGATGTGCATGTTTGCAACTACAACGAAATATCTCTGCCACCATGTCCCTGAGAGATTAAAGCACAGAAAAACTTGCTGTGTGAACATACAATCATGTTCAAAGCACCCGTCTCAAATCTTGTCATGCCCCTACCTCTGAGGATGCCTGGACATCCAGTGTAAACATTCGAGTTCAGAGCTGCTTGTGCAGCAACTATTTGCACAGGAGTGTTGTAGAGTGAAGTGCTCTGTGGACACATAGGACACCAATACATAATAAAGGACAGATGCACTTATGTGGTTGTCTGTTTATATATAAACCCTTCTTTTTCCAAGCACTACTTGTGGCAACAGTCACCAAACAGAGATGGGGCCAGATGCTGCTGCTCAACAGTACACAAGGTTATTATGGGACCTTGTAGAAGTAATTGCATTTCTTGTACCTTCTGCATTGTAAGAAGCTTGTGTGCAGGACTCATGATATTCTTACTTCTCCTTATGGCTTGCACTGAAAGGTGCACAAGAGGGATCACCTTTGAGAGTCTGAGGGGGTCAAGGACGTTGGGCTTGTGCTTACATCAGCAGAAGTTCTCAAGTTGCCCATAGCTTAATGGAGACACATCTGGGAGGCAGGTTGCACTAAGAGCTCGGGGACTTAGCTGGTTGGACTCGATGATCCGATGGGTCTTTTCCAACCTGGTGACTCTGATTCTATAACATGACTGCTGGACCAGAGGAGAGCACTGCATCCCAGTGCAATCCTGCTTCCACTCTCTCTGGACAGTCAATCCATGGGGTGCTTGTGGGCATGCATGGACAGGGGCATCCCTTCTTGTCATTCAGGCTTGCTCTGCTCCCACTCATGAAACACGAGACAATCAAAGAACCTCATCAGACAACACCTTGAGGCCAGGTTTGATTTAAGGGAAATCTAGAGCAGCAGCCAGAAGACAGCAATTCCCTATTGCATTCTGGCAATGAAATTACTCAGTATTTTTTGCCCTCCTGCTAAACAAAAAACCCCAAATTTTTGCACTTTTATTCATATTTTCAGTAGTTTTCTTGTGGGACACATTAAATTTGGTTTGTCTCATCACTATCATCATTATTCTTACATTATTATTCCTTAATATTCTGTGTTGCTGAAGGAAACTGCCCTTTGCTCTGTCTATTCTCACTCCTGAGTTGTTAAGGGAAACAAAGCCATATGTTTGAAAATAGGCTGTGCCCTTCTGAAATGTGGAGATATAATTTATCCAAAAATGGAAGAAAATACAGTGGTAAAATGATAGTCAGTCACAAAGTCTGCAAAGCAGAGATGGTGCTAGTACTCATTTAAATTAGGAAAGAATTCCTTGGGCCCAATTAAGAAAACAGCAGACCAAAAAAAAAAGCTTCATGCTTTTACAGATGTATTTCACAAAATGTGGTTTTGTTACTAAAGTCTCTGGGTAAAGTTTGAGCTCACAGCTCTGATGAACTGCCCTCATGTTCCCAAAGGCAGAATTTCTCTTTCCCTTGAGGAAAGTAAAAAGTCAACAGAAGACACTATTGAGCCATTAGATCTAGCCAGGCTTTGAAAAATGAAAGTGTGCAGCAACACTAGCCTTTAAAGCCTCCTGTTTAAAAAAATTCAGATTTAACAGGATAAGGATAAAGGTAACAGTGTGAAAAGATTTCAATTGAGAGAAAAGAACAAAATGTCTGACAGTAAAATGCTAGTTAAAAATAAAGTCAATCAAGGGAAGGTGATTATGATAGTGCAAGAAATTATACACACCAATCTGAAAAAGAAAGGCAATTCTTACTCTATTAAACTGGGCTTGCATAACACTTCACTGCTGCTATACTTGCAGAAATGTTTTTGTGTGTTTCAAATTCCCTGCTATTCATCATCTTCTATGCTTGATGAAAATTGAAAAGACCATATAAACCTATGAATAGGAGTGGTTGCATGTATTTCCTGTTTCTCATTTCACTCTATGTTGGTGAATTGTATAATCAGGATATTTCATCTGATTTTCTTTTTTCCTAGTCAGTATGATAAGGACAATTCAAATCAAGTTTGGCATGCACTTCCTGACTTTCTTTTGGAGGTCATTTGAAGACAATATCTATATTGTCATCTCATTTCATTCTTTGAGGAAAATCTGTTTTCTTTGAGGCAACAGAGATCTCCCACTATGGTACAATAGAGAAGAACATTGTCCTGTTGTGATTAAAGCTGTGTTCATGGCAGCAGTTCCATTTGGCAAAGGATTTTGAGACTGACTTTTATCTTCTACTCAAATTGCAATTGTCTCCACCCCAACCCTTGAATTCAGGAATTGTCTTTGAAATAACAGAAAACTGAAACAAAACAAAGTTTTCAGGTAAGTTAATAATTGTAATTTCTTATTTTCTTTTCCTGAGATACATTTAGCACCGGATGGAGGTTTTGTGGAGCAGATGGATGTTCATTATGAAGCACTGGCTCCTGAAACCAAGCAATGTCCCACACGGGTACCACTGGGAGATGACCTTCATTATTTGCCTAGTTTCCCACCAGCTTATTGGCATGACTGGCAGGACACTGAGTTTTCCCATTCCTTTAGGGTGGTGTTACTTTACAAACTGGCTCTGGTCAGAGAATTGCAGGGTTTCTGTGCTCTGCAGGTTCTTTCTGTCTGGGATGGGAGCCCTTGGGGTGTTTGTCCTTTCAGAAATCCCAGGGAAGGTGATTCATCTCTTCAGCTGAGTATCTGGACACTGTTAAATCCTTGGCTTTTGCTGGAGCTGTCAGGGCTCCCAGGGTCTCTACCTGAAAGAGTTTCCTCTAGACAGAGGTGAAAGATAATCGGGAGCCTGCAAACCTGGAATGATGATCAAGTGAGTCAGCTGCCTCAGGGAGCACACTCACTAAAGCATATGTGCTCTAAGAATAACAGTAAAAAAATGTTTACATCATACCTAAATAAAAACCTGCCTGATTTTTCATAGGTAAATTGTGCTACTATCTTTTGTACTGGAAGAGATTCCCTTCTTACTCAAAGTGGCTGTATTTATTAAGGGATGGACATGCTGACTTTAGAACAGTGATATTTATAACTTAAAGATCAGATTTTTCAAACAAGTACTAGCCTTTTTTATTCCCCTCCCTCTTTTTTAAAATAGAGACATCAAGAAATCTCATTTAAAATGTTGAAAATATGATGAAAAAATATTTCCCATTTCTCTTCTAAAACCTTATTTTTGGCCAAGTCAGAGCAGTTAAACAAAATGTTGCATATTCAATGAAACTGCACATTTTGAGGGAATGACAGCCTGCCAAAGTGTTGGGGTCCAGCTTTAACCATAGCTCCAACAGCCAGAGAAGGGCTGAGCTGGGCAAAACGCCATCGGTAGAAAATCCCGTAGGTTTCTGTTTCTTCCATGGGATTCATCTGGCCGGTGAGAAGAAAATGGTCCAAGTCTAGGGGTTTGATTTGCCTCTACAGAACCTTTGCAAATGTCTTTGGAGCCATGTGGCTTTAAGTTAGTCCGTCAGGATGCAGATAGTTCTGGCCGGTGCCCAGGAAAGTGTTTAAGCACATGCTTAACCGAACCCACGGCATTAGTCCCCTTGTGGGCTGTGCAGCTCAGGCAGTTGAATGGGACTTTTCTGCAGCGTCTGGTCCTGGGGAGCACATCTGGGGAACACATTCAGCTGTGTGAACTGTTCCACTCAGTGCAGGTAGGGCTGCGGTGCAGTCTCAGTCGGGGCTGTCTCTAATGATGTACATGTATATCATCTAGCATAATGGGGCCACGACCTGCTCTAATAACTACACACATGCATACAGAGCCTGCATAAGAAGAATGTTGTTTGAATTGTGCTGTAAAATCACATAGAAATAACTTGTGGCATATCCTGACTGAAGTTACTTAATCCACTGCCAGAGGGCAGAGGTGGTGTAGTGTAGGGGGTAATTTATCTTTAGCCAGGGCAAATGAGGCACTAATATCAGGAGTCAGTCTGCCTTGAGGAAGCTGAGAAAGGCTTTTTTTGCCCTTTTTTGCATAAGCAACTAAGAACACTAAGCCATTCGTGAATTACACCACATTTTATCCAGAAGAATGTCAGATAAGTAATCGTGTCACCTAATAAACTCTATTTACTGTACCAATTACAGGCTGTACCGCTTAATACTCACAGGCTTTTTCAACCTCAGAGTAGGTAGACATAGAATGCAGCTGGCCATGTCTTTTTCTCTCTGAGATTATGGTCTTGTAATAAGAAAACTACATTGCTACTTCACCCCAGCCACAGCAACACAGAAAAAATTAAAGGTCAAATCATAGTAGTCCTGTTCAGATCTAAAATTAAAGAATGACAAAATCACAACTAGTCCTTAATCTTTAAAAGGCTTTTCTCCTAATCTCTCCAAGTCTTTTTGGAGTGAAAATGATTTTTAATGTCATAGTGATATCTCTGCTCTCCCTGTAGCACCCAGAACTCAGTCATAGACCTGTGGGTCGTTGAGACCCTCCTGGACTCTAATTGTCGAATGGACCAATGGACAGCACACACTGTTTGATGAAAGAGCTTGTTTGGAAAATGAGTAATTGGCTGATAGGAGCTGTTGCCAGGAGTTGATTGGAAGCAAGGATTGACTTGGGGACACCACTTCAAGGTATGGTTGAGACCCACTTAGGTAGGAAAATCAACTGAGTTATAAAGCCCTTACAATCAAATAATGCAAGTTATCATATAGAGATGCTCTCACTGTTCACAAACACATACAGCCCAACCCTCCAATGCCTTGTATTCCATGTAGCCTCCTGTTTGCTGGGAAGCACTCAGCAAGTGCAACCAAAGAGCCACAACCTGGAACTGTCATGCCAGAAAAAGTGAAATCTAGAGAACAGGACAAAAGCATTAAAAACTTGGCTTTTTCCACAGTTTTACTTCCACAGGAGACAGAGGTTGTCCCTTACTCTCCTAGGATCTATCCCATTTTGTTTTAATATTCAGTAGATGGCTTGTAGAGTGAGGGTTGTCATCTTGCCTGTTACAAGGAAATGTCAGCAAAGAGTCTGTGAGAAATGCCCTGTAGCACACTGAGTCCCAGATCCAGCTGCCTGGAATTGGCTAGAGACATTTTTAGATTCTGAAATTAATAATTTGAAAATTATTCTCTCCCTGCTTGTAATGACTTCATTCTGTCTTCAGAAGTAAAAGAAATTGTTCTAAACAGCAGTTGCTATATCGAAGTAGGTCTCATTAAGTGATATTGTAATGCACAAGCACAGGTACTGTTGTCACAGATGCTATTTTATAACTATTTAACAGCAGAAGTAATGATACGGCAGAAGGTGGGAGGAACATTAGCAGTGATCTTTATTCTGCTTGATGCTTTCAGGTTATACCAGATTTTCTCTTTGTTTTACATTCATTGCAATGTGCTACATTAAACCTCAGGAGCAAAAATTAAAGCAGATACTGTCACATGCATAAAATGTAGAAAAGTTTGGGTTATTTTAAAAGAACAAGCTTCTAAAAAGAATTTGTGTCATGCCTTCAAAAACGTAGTAAGCTCTCGAACTGGGTTCAAGCTAATCTCTTCAGTACAGTCTTGGTTAAGAGAAAGACTTGAGATTGCTGGGTTTTTTAACTAATTGCCTTAAATTAGGAGGCAGTGTTGTTGAGAGAGTTCCACATTTTACTTGTTCCTTGTGCAGATACAGTAACTCCTTGCCAATGCACTATATGAAAGATCATTTTGTAATGAGATGTGAAGAAAAGGGAAAGACATTCACAGAGGTTATGGGAAGAAGACCTGGAAGGCTCACATGGAATTTCAGATCCACATCAAACACTGCAAGCAATAGAAAGTTCTCTATGCATATTTCACAAGCAGCCAGTAGCTCCAGTTTTCCAGTGCCCTGGGTTACGTTTTTATCCAAAGACATAACACTCTCACTGTTTAAATAGATGATCAATCAGAAAGGCCATTCTTGGGTTCACTTACACTCCACATAGCCATGGTCGACCATTCAGTACCTTTGACCTGACCTCTGAACAGAAAAATGCAAAGACAGCAACACCCGAGTTTAGAAAGAAAAGCACCTAACAAAAAGGCAGGGAAACATTTTCATAACAATAGGAACTGTTTCATAAAATGCTGACTATAAACTCGATGTAGAAATTTGCCTGTTACGAGATGAAACTGTTCAAAACATTAGTCAAATTCAAGTAAAGTTTTAATATGCAGCAGCTGCTGAAAGAAAAGCTTGCAGGGGTTAACTTTAAACCATGAAAAAATTACTAGGTTAATGACTGGCATCTAACAGAGACTGTCTTTCTGTTGTGACTATGCTAGGATATTGCCTTTGTCATTTTTCAAGGCAATGTTCTTGATCTGAAATTGAAAATACTACATACATGCAGCACAGAAATATGGAGACAATTCCATCAGTCACATACTGGCCAGCTTTTCTTAAATCAACACTTTGAAATTAATCTGTCTTTAAGATCTGGTATGTGTTTGTTATTTGTGTGATTTTCTAGTGGTATTGTATTAAAATACCTGTTTGCCAGTTGCCTTCCAACCAAGGAAATGTTATTCTTCCTTTTTGTTAGTTTCTTTTCTTTCTAAACCCAATTCACTTCTCTCTCTCCCACTGGATTACATTAATTTCTAATTCTGTGAATAAACTTTGAATTTATTTCATGGAAAAGTAGTCAAACTGCAGTTCTCAAATGAAATACCTAGGAAAACTACACAGTAGAAATTTTTGGTCATGTGGGTCTTGGTATGGGTTTGGAAACTAGTAAATCTTACTCTGTGTGCTATTCTTATGCATTTACTAATTCTACAAACAATTGAACTATCACCTTTTTGACATCTAGGGTCCAAAACTACATGTAACCCATGAGAAGGGAATTCAGTAAAAAGTTCAGTAGGGCGCATTTCTTGCAATGCTGAAACATTCACTTGTATTTCTTAGTCCAGTATCTGGGAAGCATATGATGATACATTCTCAATTACATGTAAGTGGTTTGTACAGCTGGAATCTCCCCAAAGAAAAAAAAATAGAGTACAAACACAAGAATGCTGCAACACACATAGTAATGTAAGGTTTAAAGCTGTGGCAATCTAGGATTTTGGTGAAAAAAAAAAAAAGCAGTTTAAGATAAATCTTCTAAAAGTCATCTTGAATGAGCACTCAACTGTTCATGTTTTATATTGATACACATTGTATTTTGGAAAGGATTATTTACTTCTTGCAACATATGGACTCAACTTTTATCTCTAACAGAGTTATTAAACACATGAATAGCTATGCTTTACAAGCTGTATTTCAGGAACTAATCTGCAAACTCTTCAGTTTGCACCCATAATGAGATATCACAGTTGCTTTACCACCAGCCTCCCTGGAAAGAGTCCATTTATATATTCTAATTTGTGCAAATATGTGTGTATGTGCATGTGTGGCAGGGCCATCATTGTTATCAGCCACTTCTGAATATTCATGCCTTTTCCTTGAACAAACCAATAAATCAGCGTTATAGACACAACACATTTTCATTCTTCTCCCTCTGATCAGTTTTGCTCCCTGCTTCTTGGCTCACGGTCCGAGTGACACAGGGACAGGAAGGAGGAGAGGTGCTTTTCTCCCAGCCCGTGCCCTGCAGCATCATCAGCATCTCTCACATGGGGCCACTTCCCTGGGACATCTCCATGAGAACAGAGTGGGGATGGTAATGCACAGCCCACAGCCCCCTCCTCTCCATATCAGCACCCTGTTGAGATTGCAGCAGCTGGCCATGGGGCATCTCTGGGTGGTGGTCACCTGCAATGCCCCCCAGGGTATCCCTCACTCCTTCCCACACTGTCTGTTGGGAGCTGTTGTGGTGCAGCCCTCCTCAAGCTGCACAGAGATGACAAATCACCCAGGTACCTGTGCATTCCTGGCAGCATCCAGCACGACACACAGTGTCCTCCAATGCACAGAAGCAGGAGCAAATCCTTAGCAGTCCCAATGAGCAGCAGGGCAATACATCTTAGTTTTGTGGTCTGTGCGCTCAGAAAGTCTCTGACAACCCTGTCCAAACAATCCCTTTGGACAAAAATGCAAACAACTTCACGCACAGGAGGTCTACTTAAAAATGCCTTTTGTTTCTAGAAGGAGAAAGATTTGGGATCTGGGCTGTGGTGAATTAATAGGCTGACCTTTTATCTTCAGAGGCCACTGATGTTTGAAGACAGTCCAGTTCACACAGAATCACAGAATCACAGAATGACCAGGTTGGAAGAGACCCACTGGATCGTCGAGGCTAACCATTCCCACCAATTTCATTCAATTTCTTGAATGAAATTATGTTGGGTGGTCCTAGTCTGCTTAGGAAAGAAATTTTTTGTTGGGCTGAAAATAAGGGCATGAGAATACATATTTGTAAATACTGAATTTATTCTTTCTGCAAAGCAAGGGAGGGGGTCTTAGGCCAAAACAAAGGTGCATTAATGAGCTTACATCAACCAAAAGAAATGACTAAGTACCTGTGAGTTATACTGGTATTAACTGAGATTGTCATGTATAGCTCTATTGATTTAATGTAATAGAAAATGCACAGCATGATAAAATGAGGTATTAACATCCTTTTATCAGCCAAAAGTAATTTTCAAGCATGAATATATTGTGAGTGTATGAAATTGAAACTCACTGACAAATTCTGAGAAAATTACACTTATTATTGGCAATTTCAAATAAAAAATGGAATAATGATGTGTTTTATGTCTGTGTTTGCAAAGTTCCCCCCACCAGAAACTTTTCAGCAGCTCAGACTTGTAACAGATAGGAAATAAACTTTGTAGTAAATCCTTGGCCTTCCTTTTCTCATATCCAGCTCTCCAAAAAGCAAGGGTATTTAGAAAAAAGGATATTTTCAGGCACGGTGCAGATCTTGCACGTGCCAAACTACCCTTTCCTGTTGTCAGATCTGGGGGGAGTTCTTGTGGTGTTTTCTGCCCCCTCTTGCCGTGATGGATCTGCGAAGTGATATCGCCTGATCACATTAGTTTCTGTTACCATATGCCACTAAAAAACCAAATTTTAGAAAATCTGAGCTGTACAGCAAGCCTGCTGTCTTCTCAACCTGTTTTGACATATGCAGGAGAAGATTTAAAGCTGTCAGGTTGTTGGATGGTTGCCATGGGATTGCAAAGGGAGGGAAAGAGAAATCCCCAGGCAAGATGCAGATGGAGGGCTGGCTGCAGTGGCTGGGCTGACCTTGCTCTCAGGGTACCCAGCTGAGAAAGTACTCCTGAAGATCTCCTTTAATATTATTACCACTAAGCCTTATTTAGCTTGACATTTTGGGCAACTTAGATTAGAAAATCAGCATAGGATAGCAGTCTAAATCAACATGCCGACGAACAACTGAAGAGGCTGAATCGCTGTCTGAACTCTCTGCCTGACCAGAGCAAGTATAACTCTTTACCCTGGAGTAAATATGCAGCACAATACACGTGGGAATCGTACATGCATGCCCTTGCCATGTCTGCTTTCTATTTAGCTAAACACACACGAAACTGTCACCAGTACTCCTGCCTTGGTTGACCTCTGTGCTATTTGAACTATTTGTCTTGCTGGTTGGAAATTTTCTGAGCAAAGCAGATTAATTGGCCTTGATTAACAAGCATCTGGTGTGAGTACAAATGGTTATTTGAGCAATAATGAGAAAGAACATGGGGAAGTGAGTTGGCAGCCTAATTTCTGGCAATTGATCCGTTCCCCATCCCCAGGTTGCTGAATTCCTTTTTCTGGCAAGGCGGGGGAGGTGTTTCGCCACAAGCAGCCTGTAACACAGCTTTTTTAAGCCTAACTGCTTGGCTTGCTTTCCCATTGCTCTGCCGTGCAAACTGGGATCTGCAGCCCAACCCTTAATGGTGTGCCCAGCGTGAGGGCATGTTGAACTGGACTTCGTTGTTTGCAGCAATGCTCTTCAGAGGAAATCATAAATATTGAAAAGCAGGAATAGTTGTCCCTTCGTCTTTGTACCTGATTTTAAGTCTGCAGAAGGGCTGTTCTTAAATAATGCCTTAAAGACATGCGCCTTGGATGCTCAGGATTTAGGATTAGATAAGTAAATTAGCTTTTTGAAACTCCCAGTTACAGATAACTCAACATAGATTCATAAATGTATTTCTCATTTACTTTAGGTGCGTGGATTATTTCCCATTCTTTCAGGCGGAGAATGGCTTCCTTCTCTCATATACACACAAACACATAGAAGATATATTTAAATTTTTCCAGTGATGCAACTGTATATGCACTTTCTGGGGAAAAGAAGCCTTTGCACTGTCTTAAGCTTATATGAAATAGTCAGCACAAATTGTTGTATGGAAGGAGCATGATGTGTTAGTACTAAACCTGGAAATGTGTGTGAAACTGGTCGCCCTTGTCACACAGTGTGGTCATGGGATGAAGATTCTTACTGAGAGTTGATTTCATTATACCTGCACTATAATAGTACAGACAACGAGTATAGGCATATAGGTGCTAGCTGGCTGCATCCCCCCTCATCTCAGTAACAGAGGCACAGGAAAATAAACTTGAGAAATTTCTGATGTTTTGTGCAGCAGAGCACACAAAATCCTCAGGTCTTTTTCAGAAATGCTGGCCTTTTTTAAAAAAAAAGGGATGGTGATTTGATTTGTTGATGAAAGTCAAAATTGAAAACTTTAAAACTTGGCACTGATGAGGAAAAATGAAGTTTTTCTAAAGTGTCAGCATTTCAGAGCTGAAGCACATCTCCCTGAGCAGCACTGATCTCAATGTTCTCCCCCTTAAAGAGTCATACCTTTCATTATGGGCCAGCAGACCCATTATGGGTCCAAATTACATTTTTATAACTGCACAGGTTTGCTTTTCTCACTCTTATTTTCATCCAGTATAGGTTTTTGCAATGTGTATTTATAACACTGTTAGTATACACATTTTGCATTTCTGTTTGATTTACTTAAAAATATAGCTAAGAAATCAATTTGAGGGATATACTGCTATGGAGGAGAAATAGCAAAGTCCAAGCTTCAGCAAGTGTTGTATATCACCCTTAAAATACTAACAAATATTCATTTTATCATAATCATTTTGTAAATAAAAAATAATAACATCTCAAACCCCAGGCTATTCTTAAAATAGTCAATGAATCTCAAGTCAAAATTTAGGCTTAACATGTCAGCAGTAAGGTCACACTCGGATCATGTTGGCACTATCATGTGCACTGGCATGCATTTCTTTAAGAACACATTTTTAAAAAGCATGTTGTAGGAATGGCTCTGTATAAAATTCCAGTAACTGAAACTGAGAGCAGATTTTCATCCCGCTCTCCTAATTTTTCCAAAATTAAAGCAAATTCAGCTGCATGGAGAAAGCACAGGTATGCATTACTCTTATGGACGCTAACCATCATGCACATCTTTGTTGAAGGATTTCTTCGATTATTGCTGTGTCTGAAACAGGAAAGGCAACAAGTTTCTCTCAAGAAGCAGTTAAGTGTGGAAATTCCCCTGTGAGCACTGAAGGGCATCTGATGTGATATAGATTTGCGCAGTGCCCCATCTGGAACGTCTGCCTCGGCACAAGACACCCACTGTTCCATTTTGGTTAGCCAACCTGAGATGAGCTTTGTAACATGTGCTAATTTGATACTGACTTAAGGGCTTTGGGTTTCTATGCTACAACACCATAAATCTCCCTGTTCTACTGCCACCCCCGTGCTCTATGGAAGAAGATGACAAGTAGCAGTTGCAGTGCAGCACAATGATAACCTCAAGTATAAAATTGCCGAGATAACATTTAGATATGGTAGGCCTACAAAGGACAAAAATACGCTTCTGTGTTTGGGAGACTGCCAGCTGTGGAAGGCAGAACTGTCAAGATAAAATATCTAAGGAATAAGGTGTTTAAAAGAGAGTATGGGATATCCATCTTTCACTAAGATACATGAGGAGGCCATTAAGGAAGAGGTAAATAAGCTTATAGTAGAATTTGCTGGAGACAAAAATGTATAAACCCTACCATTTAAGCCTGATAATTGACAGAGGAGCACATCTACAGCAGCTGAAAGATGCTTTTCTAAACAAAAACTAACTAAAGGGATGAAGGGGCAGGGAGCTGAACTAAGTGGATCACTTCAGGAGTAGCGTTTTGGGCCCTTTCATTCACTCTGACTCTTACCAGCGAAAAAGGAGCATTAAGACTTTTCAAAGAGAAAAACCCGTCTCTCAAAATTCTTTCTCAGCAGGCCTGAGGGGAAATTTGGAGGGTGTTCTGCAGCCAGTTCAAAAATTAAGGGAGATTATCAGCTTCCTCCTGGCAACTACACAAAACCAGAATATGGACTTATGCAAGACTTTCCTCAGCTCCTTCGTCCCCACTCCATGAACATTACACATGAATTAATTTACTTGTTTGTAATTAATTTGCTTATGTATACATATACAGAGATGCGTGATACAACATGTCAGGAAAATCCACGTAGACAAGATATTTGTGCTCTTCCAGCCCCGATCTACTCATGTTCTCTTCATTCCCATGTTTTTTTAGCTCTAGAAATGCAAGTCCCTTACTACCATATTACCTTCTTTTTTAGCCCATGTATTTGGAAGCATCATATTAGATTTTCATTGTTTCCTATGCCTCAGATTCCAAGTTTAATGTAGCCTCAGCTGTCATGGAGAGTTTGGAAATAAAACTAACAAAATAAAAAAATGCAAGTAGTGTTAAAAAACCTGCTGGCTTTCAGCAGGGAATGCCTTTAGTTCAGTTGTGATCCTACAGCACTAACATTGTCAGGGAAGTCTAAGGAAGGGGAGGTTTCTGTCTTCCCTGACTCCAAAATTCACCCCCATCCAAGCCGTCTCAAATAAACTTCAAGACCACGTGTTTGCCTGGACTGCTGGACAAGGTTGAAGTAGATACTTTGATGGTTTTTTAACTACCTAAAGGCTGAAATGGATCCTCAAGTTTTCTTTAGTAAAAGGAATAAAACAATAATGTATGTATTCAAGCCTCACTCTGGTAATCACAGTTGTATTTTCCCATATAGCTGAAAAACTCAGTATCAATTAATCACATGAACTATCTGTCCTATTCTATTATTAAAAGAAATGGTTCACATGTCTAAAATGCAGGGAAGTTTTTGTAATGGAGGTTGTCTGAGACCAAGAAAACAGAATCAGAGCTTAGGGAGCTGACCTTGTTCATTCATGCCTGATATACAATGAAATCTAAATGACAGCAGGCTGAAATTTATTTTTGCATTCATATATTGTTGGATTTAAATATTTTTCCAGCATTAACTTCGTATCACATTATTTTATTTTTTTTAACATCACCCTGAGCTATGATTAAGAAAATATTCTTATCCATAAATATCCTTTCTAAGTACAGGTAAATTACATAGTATTTTTATTTTTGACCTTGTGATTTTCATTCATTTCATTCTAGATTTTTAGAAGACCCAACTATCTGATGAATGTCTTTCAAGCAACGAACTGTTCATTATTCCAGTTCTGTGCTAAGATACCACCATGCTGATGACTTCCCATCCATTTAATTGACTATATTTTTCATCTTCAAGATGCTCGCTGGGACCGATCCTGAGCTGAGACAGCTAAAGCGCCATCAGTATGCATCATGTGAAGATACGTTTCCTCACAAACAATGCAATTGGGCACATTATGTTTAGTGTTGCCCCAGTATGAAGGATCATCTGAAGCCAGTGGTACCAGGGGGGGATGAATATTGAACAGAAGGGTCTCAGTAAATTTGATTTCCCTTCTTTAAGGCAGAGAAAGGCTCCATTTGGATTCAGTACACTATCACATTTTCTACAACTTCTAAAACACTGCAGGGCTTGCTGGAAACTTTAAAGATTAAAGTGAACGCAGAGGCTAAGGTATTCATCAACCAATAAATTGCCTGATAAAACAGCAGCAAACATTGTTATCTACAGCAGCTTGTGGGGCCATGACTAGTGAGAGAGGTTAATGACAAACACAGAAAGATAGAATGACTTGGCATGGGGAGAGCTGGGAGAGGAGCCACTGGCAAGGTCACCAAGAGGGATGAACACCACTAGTGATGGGCAACATGCACATTTAATAGAAAAAGCAATTGCGACCTCCCTACACAGCAGCAGAAAAATGCCTGCCTCAGTTTTAGATAGTCACAGAAACCAGACACCCTCTTCTGCAACATACAGAATCACAGAATCACAGAATCACAGAATCACAGAATAACCAGGTTGGAAGAGACCCACTGGATCGTCGAGTCCAACCATTCCCACCAATCCCTAAATCATGCCCCTAAGTACCTCATCCACCCTCACCTTAAACACCTCCAGGGACGGTGACTCAACCACCTCCCTGAGCAGACTGTTCCAATGCCTAACCACCCTCTCCGGGAAGAATTTTTTCCTAATCTCAAGCCTAAATCTCCCCTAGCAGAGCTTGAGGCTATTCTCCCTCGTCCTGTCCCCTGTCACTTGGGAGAAGAGCCCAGCAGCCTCCTCTCCACAACCTCCCTTCAGGTAGTTGTAGAGAGTAATAAGGTCTCCCCTCAGCCTCCTCTTCTCCAGGCTGAACAACCCCAGCTCTCTCAGCCGCTCCTCATAAGATTTGTTCTCCAGCCCCTTCACCAGCTTCGTTGCTCTTCTCTGGACTCGCTCCAGAGCCACAACATCCCTCTTGTGGTGAGGGGCCCAGAACTGAACACAGGATTCGAGGTGCGGTCTCACCAGTGCCGAGTACAGAGGGAGAATAACCTCCCTGGACCTGCTGGTCAAGCCGTTTCTGATCCAAGCCAAGATGCCATTGGCCTTCTTGGCCACCTGGGGCACTGCTGGCTCATGTTCACTCGGCTGTCAACCAGCACCCCCAGGTCCTTCTCCTCCTGGCAGCTTTCCAGCCAGGCTTCTCCTAGTTTGTACCTCTGCTTAGGGTTGTTGTGCCCCAAGTGCAGGACCCGGCATTTGGCCTTGTTAAACCTCATGCCGTTGGTCTCAGCCCAGCAGTCCAGCCTGTTCAGATCCCTTTGCAGCCTCCCGACCCTCCAGCAGATCCACACTTCCACCCAGCTTGGTGTCATCTGCAAACTTGCTAAGGGAGCACTCAATGCCTTCATCCAGGTCGTTGATAAAGACATTAAACAGGACTGGACCCAGGACTGAGCCCTGGGGAACCCCACTTGCAACTGGCCTCCAGCTGGATTTAACTCCATTTCCCACCACCCTCTGGGCCCGGTCATTCAACCAGTTTTTCACCCAGGAGAGTGTGCGCCCGTCCAGGCCAGAGGCCGACAGTTTCTGAAGCAGAATGCTGTGAGAAACTGTATCAAAGGCTTTACTGAAGTCCAGGAAGATACATCCACAGCCTTTCCCTCGTCCAAGAGTTTAGTTACGCAGCATCCCTCCCGCTGGTGGGAACTTGCAGCACCAGCAAGTGGTGAGGAGGGCAGGTGGGGAAGGAATGTTGAGGGCCAGTTTCTTCTGTGAGCCCTCCAGTGACAGGGAAGCCTTTCCAAGGGCTGCTAGCCTTTGTGTTTCCAGGCTTCACAAATTGATGGTGTTGTCCCCTTCTTTTCCCTCCTCCATTCTTATAAAAAATCTCTCTGTTAAACCCATTTGCTTAAAACTCTGCTTGGGACCAGAGGCACAAGTCCAGCCTCCGAGAGTGCTTAGTGGGAGCCTGGGACAGGGTCATTAGCGTTCATTCATTTTGAGGAAGGCTGTCTTAAAAATGGAACCGCAGATGGCTGTTGTGCACCTCAAGGACCACAGTGTGATGCATGGTCTGTGAAATAACAGCATGACATTAAGAGAGATTATAGGAAGAAGCCGCTTTGGCTAGTGCTCTAGAAAACTATATTTACAGTTGTAAGATCAAGGCCAGGTCTAGACCGAGCCAGGGTAAGCAGTTGTTCAGCTGTGAAAGGAAATGAGCCCAAGTCCCTCTGCCTCCTTCACCAGTGCCAGAGGGCTGGAGAGACAGGCTGTCAGCTCTGCTGTTGCTTCCACTGCCACTGCCAAAAGAGCATTTGGGATGTGTGAGGGAGCAGCCTCTACTGGTGTGAAAAAGGGGAGAGGGGGAGCAAGCATCTTCTGGCACCCTGATAATGTCCCCTGCACCTCTCATCCCTGGTCCTCATGACCCACGCTGGACATTCAGCCTAGGCATGCTTGCATTTTTCTGCTTCTTTCTTCTTTGGCATAAGTGGCCCATGTTCAGGCTTGGCATGGCTGGAAAGTCTTGAAGCTGGTTTGGAGAGAATGTGACTAAGGTCTGGCTTAATCCTGTGTGCTCCAGAAAGGCCCATTCCTGCCTGAGGAGGGGCAGACCAAGGGGCATGGACCAGAGTCGCTGTCTGCCTCTCATCTAGGAATTTTGGCCTCTTCTCCCAAGTGACAGGAGATAGGACAAGAGGGAATGGCCTCAAGCTCTGCCAGGGGAGGTTCAGGCTGGACATCAGGAAAAAATATTTCACATTTCATGGAAAGGGCCATTGGGCACTGGCAGAGGCTGCATAGAGAGGTGGTTGAGTCCCCTTCCCTGGAGGTGTTTAAGGCACGGGTGGATGAGGTGCTGAGAGACGTGGTTTAGTGATTGATGGAAATGGTTGGACTCGATGATTCAGTGGGTCCTTTCCAGCCTAGTGATTCTATGATTCTATGAAACTGTTTTGTGGACTCAAGAGAATCTACGCCAACCAACTGTCCTGCAGTAACAAGCTGAGGCAAATTCATTTTGGGGAGGAAAGACATGCTTTTTCTAACACTTTTTGTGCACTTGAGTAACTGAATAGATTTCAGCCAGAGGGCTCTCGTTTTGCACCACTCTAGTCTAAAGCAAAAGCAAAGGGAAAGGGGCAACCCACTAGCTGGTACCTACAGAAACAGCCCAGCTGAAACCAGTCTTCTCCAAGTGACAGGTGAGCTCTGAGATAGTGGGATAGGATAGCACAGTGTTTCACATTGAACAGTGATGTCATGTTTTTTTAAACTGGGTCTGAACTTCCCCCCTCAGCCTGATGTGCACGTATGACTGCTGCACAGTAAAACACAGCATCTAGGTGCCTCAAATGGGACAGTCCTCAGGACATAAAAGCCCAGGTTGTGTTACTGAAGATCCTTTGTTTTCTTCAAGCAAAAGAAGCCAACAGTTAAAGATCTGAAAGTGATCCACTGGGTACACAAAGGGTACAAAGATGGAGTACTTGACTTCGTGGCCCCACTTCTGTAGGAGAAGGCTGGTATCATTTGGATCACTTCCACCTCAGCAGAAGCAATCTTTCCTGGGTGCAGCCTGCTGAACCTGGACAGGAGAGCACTAAATTAAGAACAAAAGGGAAGAACCAAAAAGAGGGGAAAATTAACATTAATTTAGCACAAAAGTTAATATGTCAAGAATGAAATTAATCAAAGCACCCGAGGCCCTTAAGAGAATAAATTCTTTAATTGCTTGTACACTAATGCCAGAGGTCTAGGCAATAAAAAAAGGAACTAGAGGTGACCTTTTATGAGCATATATTCAACTTCAAGTTGGTCTTAATGAAAATAGAAGGAAAATTTTACTTGATCAGAATGTTAAAACCATCGGTTACTACCTGTTTAGGAAGAGTCAGGTTGTGAAAAGTGATGTTACAGGTTCTGAGTCACTGACAATTAAGCAGCAAAGGATCGTCAATGTCTACGGACCAGTGACTTGAGACACAAAATGAGAGATGAAGCATAAATTGCAATCTATTACTGATCATGAAATCTCATTAGGAAATATAGAAACTAGCTCTTTAAGCTTTTATCAATACTCTGCATTGACGAAAAACAGCATTGCCACAGGAGAATTTACTTTGAGAGACACAGATTGAACATTTCTTGCCATAAACTCTGTGATTGTCATAGCATTTATATAAACCTCTCAGGTCAATCAGTTTTTTCCTCTTGCATGTAATTCCCTTTCAGACATGATCTTGGGAGAAGAAGAGATGGTGATTACAGAACTGGTAAGGAATTCAACTCTATTTTATTTTCAAAATAGAATCTCACCTACTTGTGTCTTATATAAACTAGACATTTCAAGCCCTTTTACAGTCAAGGGGTAGAGCTAAGTATCTCCTGGAGATTATTTATCCCACCCTAAGAGACCTATATAAACTACAAGGAATAAATTCTTTCTGGAATGACCAACTATTAGCAGAGCAATCAACTTGCTGGGTACACCCAGTCTTCAGAAGGGAAAATCTAGAGGACATAAACCCCATTCAAGCAGACCTGAGTGCCTGGATGTGTCTATTGCTAGTGGGACTTTTTCAGGATTTGGTTTAAATTCTGCCAAGAGGAAACAGAAAATCTTTAGTGAACATTTTTCCTCTTTCTTGGCTTATAGGAAGCTTTGGTCCCCTTCTTCGCATAAGTGAGTGTGACAGATGATAGTATAGTAGCAAAAGTAAACAGCATCTCCAAGAGCTCAAAAAATGTGTAGAATCACACTGCTTTTTTTTCTCGAAACCCATTTTTTTTAAGAATGTGACACTTTTGTGTTAAGGGCACAAATTAAAAATAACAGATTTCTTGTAGCCCTCTGGAATTTTTTTTTCTTAACAGCAAAACCAGTTTTGGTGGAGGTTTTTTGTTTTTTTTTTACTTTCTAAAAAATCCCAAACCTGTTTTCTGTGGTCTGATGGACCAAGTAGCGCATTTTCTTGTCATTAATCTCAGAAGTAAGAAGAGCCATTTAACTGAGAAGTTACATGTCATGGTAACTTCTGGTTCTCTGGTGTTTTGGTTTCTTATCCAGGGAAACTAATTGACTGTAAGAGGGACTGTCTGGTGGCAGAGACCTCTCAGAGAGGCTTGGGATCTTCCTCTCCTTATTGATGGTATCTCAGAGCAAAGTGAGCATCTTTTAAACAAGGCAGGAGCAGGATAACAAGGAGACAGCTCTCACACAGGGCTGTGGGAGAAGTAGAGGACAGTAAAATGAGGTTTATGCTGTAGTTCTACGCCACTTCTTTCTGGATCAGGTGCTACCAGACCCTGTCCTGAGGAATTAGATGACATTCAGTGACAGCAAACACTCAACGGGCATTTAATATTCCATTCTCTTTCATTTTCACATGTTTAATTATCTGCCATTATATGGGTCTGCATTATTTTTTTCTCACTTTAAGAGAAACAGGAAACAAACATAAAAGCTTGTGTGTGTGTAATTAGTATAAAAGGGGAAAAAAATGGGATTTAGTTCTCATAAATTTTGTTTGGTTTGAGCACTGAAAAACAGAGACCTTTATAGATGGGACGATGTATCTCCTCATCCCCTAAAATGAATTAATTTTTTTTTTTTTGTGATAGGGGACAATTCAAGCATGCACCTGGTTCCCCACTTATCTGATGAGCCAAAGCAAGCTATGCTTGTCTTTCCATCTGGACTTTCATCTCGACTTTCATCTGGGCATCTCAATTTCCCTTTGAAGTTGAGTCTGTGCCTTTTGATTTGTAGCATTTGAACAGGAACGCCACTGTTGTATCAAATGATTAGGGAGGGAACAGCAGAGCACTTGGGCTTACCATCAGTTCAATAATAGCAACATCACTCACGTATAACTTTGTTTCGCTGGCTGATATTAAGAAAAATGGTTGCTTGCAGAATGATGCACAGGTCTGTCAAATATACACACACATGCCCTTTGGACTGAAAATTCTTTTGTTTTATAGCACCAATTCGATGATACAAAGTTCATAAATTTGTATTAGGAATGTGATTGCATCATTCTGATCCCGTGGTGTGAAATCACAAGTTGAAAGAACCCAATTACTGCAAAAAAACACTGGAAGTTTTGCGTAAAAATCAATGGCACAATATAACCTATAGTTTGAAAACTTTAAGCATGTAAAAAGGACTTCAGTCTTTATGATGAAGATTATGGTTCTGGCCTCTAAAATAATAGCAAGTATTAAATGTCCCATCTCAACAGTTTTATGAGACAATAATCTGGTTCTGGAGTGGATAAACTATGTGGTCAAAGACCGAGCAGTTTATCTCGATGAAAGACCTGGAATATTGCCCACTAAAACAGAAGGATCAGTGGTATTATCAGCTGATGGTAATGAGTAATATATATATTAAACTAAAATTTTAAGTAATTCAGCAGGAGCATCTGTAGGAAGAGTAGCTATGATCATTAAAGCAGACAAAAGGACAGGTTTCTGGTTTTGGACTCAGAGGTGGAAGAACATTAAAATTGCAAATATCCACTAGGCAAGAGACCACAGGAAAGATGATTTATTTGGGTCAGCTCAATGGCCCAAGTTTGCCTTAGCCTGCAGAAAATATTGGGATGTGTGTGATGGATATACTCCATGTAAACAGAGGATTAGAGGCCATGAAAGGAAACAAGTAAATGATACCTATGTGACTAATTTTCTTTGTCATGCTGTAGACAACACACTGCTTTTTTCCTCTGGGTAACACTCTGCCTTGTGTCCTGAAGCAAGCAGGATTCAATCACTGAAATTACTTCAACAGAATTCCCTAGTAAAGGCAAACCTTAAAAATGATTTTGAGCTAGCAAGTGGTTATGCTCTGCATAATGCATATGTCTCTTGTAATATTTCTTTTTTGTGGCTTGAAGATACACCAGGTATTAAAAAGAACCAAAACAAGATTGTAGAAGTGGTGGAACAAAACTTCTTGAATGCAAACTTCGTAAGACTTTTTACTTGCTGCCAGGCTCTGCGTTTACATTTATTTTCCTGCAGACATATTTGCTATGAAAGGAATGTAGTAAAACTAAGTTTAATGAAAAGGAGCTGTAAAATTCCTGAGAATGCTGGATGTGCGGTAATAATAAGATACAACAAACTCACAAAATCTTCTCAAGGTGTGAGAAGGACCATGATTTCTTTTTCAGATATGTTGAAATAAACCAGTCCTATTTTATTACAGGATGAGAATAACATCTAAAATGGATTAATGTTGCTCTTCAACTTAAAGAAAATCATAAGGCACTGAAAGGAAAGGGGACAGGACCTGGTTCTACCCATGCTATGTGACTTTGTGTTGAAGAGTCAAGTTTTGAATCCACTTAAAGGAAGAAAAGACATTTTCACCATGCCCTTTGCTGAAATTAGTAAAATCGATCACAGTAATTAATAGCAAAGGATCGGGATTCCATTCTCCATCTCCAGCACACTCCAAAAAAGCTACTGCGTGCCATCAGTCCCCTACAAAGATCCACAATCAAACACACTCTTTTATTGCTTGTTACAGAAAATTACACACTGTGAAGTGTTTTGAGCAAGCTTCTCTTTCTCTCTGAGCAGGGAAGACCTGCCATGTTCCAGCAGTTGCTGCTCATGTGTGGAGAAGGCAGGTACACAGCAATGGCAGTGCCTTTTCTCAGCTGCATTGCAGAGCCCTGAAGGCAAACTGGGATGCTGGTTTCCAGTATTGATAGCATCATTTATGTGCAAGTAGGAGAAACAAGACGTGGAACAGCAGTATAGTTCTCTTTTGTCATGCCTACTAATTAGCTATAGTGGTGGATTAAGTATTTATCGTTAAAAAAATAAATTTAAAAAAATTATTAAAAGGGATCTTGCTGTTTTCTGCGACACTTCATACCAGGTAACTTATTACCAGGAGCACCGACTGGCATAGGCATTCCTTGGCATGAACATCGATAATTAAGCTTCACACCAGCCTATCTCATTATGAGTTTGTTAGTGTATTATTTTTTCCATTACTGTTGGTGGGAGTCCCATCTGCACATGGAGAGAACAGACACTGTCTCAAGCCTACTGCTTGGCAAGCCTCCAGCTAAGTTAAACTTCAGAATTTGTCTTCAGACTGATACGCGACAGCATGTACAATAATGACCAGTTTCAGCTTCAGGGTGAAGCTGAAGTTGTACAGCTGCGTTCCCAGCATCCAAAGAGCAGCTCACATGTGCACAATATATTAGCTGCAATAATAGGAGCTACTTACATTAAAGCCTTATAGGAAACCCTTCCTCTAATGTTAGCAAGATGATTTATATATGTATCTGCAATGTGTCCCTAAGTTCTCTTTTCAGGAATCAAAGTGTACTAAAGTTTCACATTCCCAAGCTCCTTTTATTTCAACATGAAAGTGATTAAAGATGTTTATCTGAGCTGGAGAACCTTAAGACGGTACCACTTTCATTATAAGAACAATTAAATCAGTCCCAGGGGGACCTGAGCCACACAAGAGAAGTATTTGAGAACTCTCCATTAACCCACTTGCCGTTTTCTTAACAAGAGCCCCTAATGCATAAACAAATAGCATAAGTGTGACAGGAAATATAACTGACGAAACAAGGAGATTTGCTAGAGGGGTTGCTTTCCTGATTTTAATGACTGTGCAGGACTTTATAAAGAAGCTTCCCCCCCTGCCCTTATGATAAAGAGCAGGTATTCATCTGCTTTTCTTTAGCACGAAGCATGTTTTGATGCAAATTAAAGACATTGGTTTTGAATGCAGAAAAAAATGTATTTGCAGCTAAAATATTTGTTGTGCTCATTGTATTTCAAGAACAAAATCAGTTCATTTGGCTATAGTCAAAATAGAAAAAGACCAAATCTCACCCACTAACCAAGGTTTTTGGAGAAAAGTCATAGCTCTACTTCACAGAAGGAATCGAAGCTTTCTGTGTGGGATTTACAAGCAAAGGTTGTATCAACAACAACAACAAAAAAGTTGGGATTACAAGTGCTAAGGCTCATTTTAGAAATCACCGTGATCAAGACCTCTCTCCATGGCACAACAGCTATCTCCTGGCATGCCGTTCTGGGCCCCAACAACCAGATCTATGATTGCCTCTTGCTGTTCTCTTTTTTTTTTCAGGAGGGACACAGGGGAGAGGCCAAGCACAAAGCTGAGACCCACGTACTGTACTAAAAGGGACAGTAGAAAGAGCTTGTAATGAGCTGGCAAGCAAAGAGCCAGCAGAGGATGTATTGTTGAGAGAAAGCAGCAGCCCTGGGACTGCTTCAGCCCAAAGGCTCAATTTGTAATCACACCACTGCACGAGTGTCAAAACCGTTTGGCCCTCCAGGGTTTATAGAGTGATAAACAACTCTGTTTTGTCATTTCATGCCAAATTCATTGTATTTCTGCACTGAAGGCCATAACTAATATGTAGTTAAAGGAGATGGAGACACTATGGTCTCTTGAGTTGACAGCAGGAGTGATTTGGAGAGCAACTAGCTCAGCTGGATGGGAGGGTGCACTGCAACCTCTCCAGCTGCAAAGGGAACAGGGCTGATGGGCTGTCTGGGAAGGCCCTGGAAATCAGAGCTGCAAAAAGCGTGAAACTTAGGTGGAACTAAGCAAAGGAATATCTAGGCTCTCTCTCTTCACCAAATAGCCATTGGGAGGACCCTGAAAAACAAGAAATTGAAGGTAAGGAAATGCTCAGACAACATTGGCTTACCTAAAAGCTGGTACAAGGGGTACAATACAGAGAAAGTCACTGCACCAGGCAGAAAGTCGAGGTCATGCTTGCAAAGGCTGCCAGGATTAGAGAAGAGACAAGCAGAAGGTGTTTATACAACCTGCAGTGGTTACTATAGGACAGACCAGCTGATGAAAGGTTTTCAGGGCTCAGTTTCTTGAAGGTACATCAGTCTCCACTGGAACAACACAGTCACTGAGACTGATGTTCACTTTATGGGATTTTACCAAATTTCCAGAGAAGTATGGGTGCCTAACTCCTACTGAGTTCAAATCATACCTAATTCCAGGGTTGTTAAATACTTGTCTTACAATGATGTTTGTGTAAAACCTACCATTGACCTGTCTGCAAGGTGGAAAGTAGATTTTACTAGTCTGTCCTCCCTTGATATAGGTCTAACATGATGACTGCTATGACCTCTGAGAAGCTGACTCCATGCTACCATCTCACTTCACAGACACCACTGAAGAGTGATGCCTGGTAAGGGGAAGCGCCTGTCACCTCTAGATCCTAGCCACTGCTGGCCACTGATTTTTTTAAGCTCTTGTAAGGCTCATAAGCTTGGTGTGGTCTATTTTTGCCACTAGGCATGTGTGTGTTTCATCAAATTTCTCCAAAGCTCTTACAGTTGTAGCATCTTTCCTAATTCTAATCTCCCTGTGTTGTCTGTAATATTACATATAGAAAATAATGGCACAGGATTCAGCTGTTACTGCATGGTTGTGAATATTTTGCAGAAAAGAAGTTGAAGAAAAGAAATTTTGTTGCTGCTCCATGTAGCATGATACTAAGACTTACTGATTTCGGAACAAGTAGTAATCCCTTTATTCACTGGACATTAATTTAGACTCCTGTCTAAAGCTTTACAACAAATTGGTCAGGCTAAGCTCTAAAAGGGCCACAGGCTTTGAGGAAATATAATTCACTTGCATTTCAGGGTCTCCTAAGATTTGGCCCAGTGTGACTAGCAGCAAATGAAATCAGTTTCCCCATACAACCTGTTCACTGTGTTGGTAATAAAGACAAATACATTTGATCATATTCCCAGCTGGATCAATAGCAATTTAAGTAGCTGGGAGATCTCACCCACCTTGTTACCGTGAGCCAAATTTCTATTGGAATTGCAGTCCAGCTTCCCTCAAGCATGTACAATTTTGTGTGCCCAAATACCTGCTTATTCATGTGTGCGGGTGGAAAAATTGCATGTTTGAAAATTAAATACTAAAAAGTTATTTGATTATTTGAGCAAGATTTTCACAATGACTAAGCAGATACAATGCCTACAAATCAGTTTTATTGAAGCCATTTCAGCCACTTGAAGTGGAATTGCTACTGGCCTGTGAGTAAAGTCTATATCCATACCAACATGTTAGCTCGGCACGCAAATTCAGGTTGAGGCCCCAACTCCCTGATTATCCACACTGCCTGAAGGCTGGCAATTACCCTTACTCTAGCCACAAGTGGATAAATTGCCTTTCCAGGCAGGAAAAGACCATCACTAGGGAAAACGGGTTCACCTTTCAGCTCTGCCTTTGCAGGCAGACAGAGCACAATTGCCTCGCTTGCAAATTTGAGTACAACTTCCCCCAAAAATTATGGACATGAACTGAGGGTATGAATATACATTTTTCAGCAGTTCTGTATTCCTAGTCTCCTGTACACAGCAGAACCCTTCCAATTACCTTTAATATCAGTAGTGGGTAAAATAAAAGAGAAGAAAATGTAACTGATCCTATCCCCCGTCAGTCAGATGATAGCAATCACAGAAAGTATAGGAAGTTTTGTTTCTTTATTTAAATTTTCACTGCCTAGTTTTTTATTTGGATTGAGGGAAGGGAGAAAGAGGGATTGTGTATAAAGTATTGAAAAATACATTATAATTGCAGTATCATTGGCTTAGTTGAAAAAAAAAAGAATCTTAGGAAAATGCACAGAACAAGCTAAAATCGAAAAATTCTCCCAAACTAAACTGCAAAAAAGTTCATTCAAGGACTTTCACCTAGTAAAACAGATTAAGAAACATCCAGGAATTCAAGGTACTAGTTAGATATACTCTACTCCTTTCCTGTTTCAGTTATGCCTTCTGTGATTTGAGTGGCATGATATAAAACACATAAATGAATTAAAATATCCCATTAAAGGTCTGTAATAAGCTTGGCATAAGGAGTATGATTAAACTTGTGTATGTCTATCTGATAACAAAATGGGACCCAGTTCTGACTGCACCCTCTGTCCTATTAGGATGCAAGTAAGTATTAACAAGCAATAGCCCTTTCAGCATCCTCCCATTAGCCTTACCCTCAGAAATATTTCCAAGCATAGCTCTTAGTTTGGACTAGGTTTTTCTAGCTTTTAGTCTGACTTTGAAGCTAAATGTTTTCTAAATTTTTGTAGTTGCAGAAATGTCCCTGCTGCAGGGTATTCAAGTTAAGCTGAGGTTTCATGACAGCACACTGGCCATAGAAATACTGGGTGAAAGTCTGTTTCTGATTTTGATCCAGTACTCAGACATAATCACAGTAGCACTGGCTTTTGAACACAGGAACAATGAACCTTAAACATCATGATTGCCCTTCCTCTTCCAAATGCTCTCCCCCTTGGCCAAAAAGAAATTTTCCCAAGAATGCTCTCATGAGTTTAGAATTAGCTTTCCTGTCTTGACAGATGCTAGGTATAAGTAGATAGAGTCACAGTCTTAAAAAGAAAACCTCTCTTGCCCTTCAAACATTGGTGATTCAACACCCAGAGATGCTCTATGATTAAAGAAGAGATCTGTAAAGGGACCCTGAACCCCAGAGCATCTGTAAGACATTGTTCACATCTATTTGCCTCTGTCCTGGGGCTTACATGGTTTTCATCTTTGATATCAGCAAGTCTGAGACAGCTCTTTCCCTCATATGAAATAAACAAAACAAAATTCTTCTGTTGAGGAGCTGAAGAAGCTGAGATGAGTGGATTTACACAAAAAACCCCTCTCCTTTATAAAGAAAAAAAAGGAGACCTCTGAGGACCACTTCAGGTTGATTCCACAACAAGCTCAGCATATACATGCAAGCTGGAATTCCTTGGAGGCTCCTTTCTTTTCAGCGTCCGTATCACACTCATGTTAAGGGAAATGGCACTTTGTAAGCAACTACTTGCGCAGGCTGCGTGTCTGTTCCTGTACACTGAGCCTGCCCTCAAACTGCTTCCTTCTAGGCTAGAGAAGGGGAGCAACCTCACCAGGCAAAGCTGCCCAAATTATTCTTCTCAGTGCACCACAGGATTAGACTATCTCAAACACGAGGGTGCCAGAAGGTCAGCTATACAGCAGCCACCACGCCTCCTTGATGCTGCTGTTTCACGACAGCTCCACTGGTGGGCTGCGAATGGGCGCCTCACAATTTTTAATACTGTAAAAATAACATTATAGAATGTATATTAATATTAGGACAAGACAATAAAAATAACATCTATTATTTTGGCTTTGGAATTTATCAACAAAATGTCAACATTACAGTAAGTTTTGAGGAAATATTTTTATTAAATTTTCATTCAGCTCACTGAAGAGGGAGACCAAGGGATTTCTGCTATCATCTACAGGTCACAATATTTGTGTTTTATCCAGATGTTATTGGTGCCTGTGCTTCTTTTCATTTCTTGGGCAATTGCTTTGTTTTCCAGCTGGGTATATTAAAGACTGTCATAATTTGTTAATCTAAAAGGCCAGAATAACCTGCCACTATCACCATCACTGTCACTGGCATTTTGATGCTATTGTGTGCCACAGATCTTTGTCCTTCAGAGACAGTTGTAGTTTTACTCTGTACTGAATGCAAGCAACTCCAAGGACATCTTCATGAAATGGAACTTAAACAAAATTGTTCTCAAGTGATGCTCCATGTGGAACAGAAACACCTTTAAACACTTTCCTTGAAAATTTTCCAGAATCCATCCTTCCCCAGGCTTCCTATTAAAATCTTTACCTGAAAGGGATGAATTGCTTAGCCCATGTTCTGGCTGCCATAGTATACAGATCCATGTTTACACCTCTACTTGCACTGATTATAATTTAACACCGTTGAGACCAGCCTGACAATGTAAACATGGTATATTGATGACCTGCAAAAAAGAGAAGCTGTCTTCTATGCCAAGTGCCTGTGGCTCTGTTTATGTTGGAAACGCATTATTAAAGAACGTGTGTGGTCAAGCTATAACCTTTTTAGTACTGAGGTATCCATTTTACTCTGGGTCATTTCTTTGTTTCTCCTCGCATAGTCTCCTAATCCAACAACCGATCAAGTTTCAGCCTTTCACTTCAACTCCCCCAATTAAGATAGCATGACACACAGTGTGACGGCCTTTTCAGGCTCCGTGAACCATGTGTGCTGTACCTTGTAGTAGAAAACTGATTAGGCTAATTCTGGGAGCAAATATACAGTCCAGGTAGTGCTGAGCGATTTATTATCAAAGCGGAAATTTATTGTCCTTCCAGCCTCTGTAAAACAAAAAGTCTGGATCATTTATTCTTCATTAAAATTGACACAAGAACTGCCTGTGGACGTAATGTCAGTCACACTTGGACTTCTAGGTAGAAATAGTGGGGTAAATAACGATGCTATCTCAGTCCTGGCTAGATTGACCATATTTCTGTACTAAGTCCTGGGTTGCCTGTTTTTCTAAGCAACTGGGGTGCTCAGTGGTCTCAGTAAACTACAGATTTTTCTGTGAGAGTGCTTACTTCCATAGTCTGAGTGAAAGCTGCAGAGGTCTTTGGCCACTGACTATACATAGGCGACCTCCTAACTAACCTCTTTCCTTCTATCATCCTCAGAAGATACATGTACGATGTGATGACCCATCACAGATGCACAGAGAAAAGGAGGTGCTATGGTATTAGTACTAAAAATTGGGCTTTGACTATCAGGAACAGCAATCAAAAAGCCTTTGATATAATTATGCTGTACCTAGCCTGGTGAAGACGAAGAGTTATTCATCCTGCCTTGGGCATCTTGTGCAATGAACCGTCCTGCAAGTCAAGCAGAACACCTTTTGCTTCCTGAAAATGCACAAAAAAAAAGGCCATTTGGCCTTTCTCTCTAAGCTGAGGTTTTTGCCATCCCAATGCACTGGTGAAAATGTCAAGAAGCTTTATCCTGCAAGTATTCCTAAGAGAGTCTGCCAGATGTTTCACCACCAGCTAAAACAGATACTCCTTGTTTTTCTGAAAAGGAACTCACCAGCTCACTGAGAGGAAAGAAAGAGAGGGAAAGGGAACTAGTGCCCTCTCCTAGAGCTTCCTGGGTTGCTTTGCTTTTTATCAGAAACAGCAACATGTTCCTGTGTTTCAGGAGGTTGACAATTGTTTACAGTACCAACCGTGTATAACGATCATTTCATTTCTACTTCTAACGTCATGTAAATCAATATTTTGATCCCATTTTACAGCATAAAGGGATTTTTTAAAGGAAGTGTAAACATATACCAAGAGGCACAGTGTGAGGAGCACCCAGACACAGATGAGCAGAGCTATTTGTTATTCAAAAACTAGCCTTCAGTTAACAGCTCTGAACCACAGAAATTAAGCATGTTTCCACACGTCTTCATTTTTAAGGAATGTCTACTTCTCAACAAATTTGCCTTTTGAGATAACTAAGATTACAGGGAGAGGAATAATCATTGTCAGTTTTGTGATGGTGTTTGCAAGCAATAATAGAAATATAGGCAATTAATGCAAATGTACTTTTTCTGTGTGTGTGTGCAGGCAGTAAACACATTTGACTCTTCTGACAGAAAGAAAACAAACCAGCTAACCTTAGCAGCCTAGACCCAGGTTCCCAGGCATCTAAATTAGTAGCAACCCATCCAACAGTGAGGGTATCTTTTTGGCAAAGCTGCAATATAACGGCATCCTGGTTTCGTTGTTGTTTACTCTGTGTGACATCTATTGACTCAAATGAGCCATTTTTTATTCCTTTGTAGACACGAGAGTGAATTTAGCACAGTATGTTATCACAGAGCTCCTCACAGACAGTGCTGATAAATAGCTATGTGGACAACCCATTCAGGCTGTAGCACTATCCATCAGCAATGACAGTAGCTGGCAAACCAGTGCTGTTTATATCAATTTGTTATTTTCTAGGAAGTTACCCAGCTTCATTATTATTGGAGGAGATAAAACTAAGATGAAAGGCCAAGACCCTCATTTGGTTCTTAATGCACTCCCATTGCTTTGATGTATTACAGAGAACAAAAATTGACTGATGTGGTAGCTCATTACACAGGGAAAAAAGTACACTAAAATAGCATATTTTCTTTACCATCAGTTCAGCGACAACTAAATGTGCTCTAGGAAGGATCCTGGGCCAGTTATTTAAAATATGCCCTTCCTACTCGGTCCTTCAAAAACCTGGATTTTGTGCTGTGACCTAGTCATTAAGTGCAGAAAATACTGTCAGATACAAGATATGTCTTAAATAACAAATATATAATTTTAACACCCTTTGTGAGCCAAAGCATCTAACTGATTTTTGCATAGCATTGCCACAGTGCTTCCTCAGGACATTCTTCCTAGATCTCTGGGATACTTGAGCAACAAGTCTTTCCTATCTCTTACACAGTAGGTGAAAACCATAATTGCTACACCAAACATGAGGAACATGAGTCATAGAGAGGATGTATGACTTTCCTGGGGACCCATGAGACCAAAAGAAGTATGTGGAAAGCCCAAGATGAAAAGATTGAACACAGATTCTGACCCGAGTTACACTCTGGCTTGACAGGGGCTATAACTTAGGGCATAATTTATTTGTTGTTAGTGTGTTTTATTGTTCACACAGTAATACCTAAGCAAAAGAGACTACCATGATGTGACAGGAGATGGAGACCAAGCAGGCAAGAGCATGCAACCAGGTAGTAAGGAGAAATGGTTCAGGTGTCTGAGGGGTGCTCAGAGGACTACAGTCACTCTCAGTGGCTATGGCAGGACTGCACTGAGTTCCATTCATGGGCTGTTTACACCGTACATAAAATGGCACTTATGGTGCATAAAAAAGGCCCCAGACAATAAAAATAAAGACTAAATCCATTTCAGATTCAGCCCTCAAACCCTGTGTTGTGTCCATCCTGTACACCTGTTTCCAGACTCATGGTATTACTCTCTTCCAGAATAAATGTGCAAGTGTGGTATTTGATATTCTAGGAGTTTCCTAGTGTATATGTGGACTCAGCTCTGTCCTACATGCCCTCAGAAGTGAAAGGCTCTTCACACTCATCTGATTCCTATTTTGGAATCCTGGACTTCAAGTCTTTGTGTGTGGGATTCATTTTATCTAACTTTACTCTTGGAGAGAACTGTGACAACATTTGGAACTTAGGCTGTGATTCCACTCTCTACTTTAAATGTCCACCATAGGATGCATTTAGTCTGATGAATCCTAGCCCATCTCATTTTATCTGTACTCAAACCTGGACCATTATCTATCTCACTATTTGGGAGCCAGACCCGGGATTCAACTTCACGGATGTTATAAATAATATCATATTGCCACTAACAACTAGAAATATGCAGAGCCTTGAGTTTGTCTCTGATCCCTAAGTCACCTTCCCTGGCAGAGTAAAAATCCTAAAATTCTTCAATCGCTACGGACTCAAAGAGGGAAATGATGCCTTTTAAATCAAACATATCACTCCCTCACAGAATGGATGTTTCTCAACTCCTTACCTTCACACTGGGACTTGCTCTCTACCTGTGTATTTGTAAGAAACAAGAAACTCAGAGGACAAGGTTAGGTAACAGCTAACATGCAGAAGTGCTGCTTCTTCTTTAAGCTGTAATTAGGCAACTTTCCTCATGCGGGGACAGAACCATCCTTCGAGCTGTAAAATATTTGTCTTTCATTATGTCTCACCCTCTGACTTTTAGTTAAAGAGATGCTCCTTTTCCTGGAACATGCACATAGTTAGGATCAATATCATAATCCTGTCTGACAGCTACTTGAAAGCTCCTTTGTGTTGATTAGGCTTTGGCAGCTGAACAGAGCTGCCACTGCATTTTCTTTTAATACTGACTAAGCAGTAGCCTTGACAAGAAGTAAAAAAAGAAAAGAAAATTCACTTAAAACATAAAACCAATTAGCCTTTTTGTTACTCCAGTGAAGTGGAACAGATACTTCAGCTGCTGGTGGTGGTACAAGTAGGAACCTGCTCCTAGTCCCCTGCCACCCTCCAAGGACAGATGGATGAATGGTAGTGGCTGGCTTAAAGATGTCTTCATCTGTTCTGTTAGGAAAGAAAGCAGGCTTTTGGCACCAGCTTCTACAGAAAATGGAAGGCGCTAAATACTCTAAACTTTATTGATTCAAAAGTATAATAATGATAGTTTAATGGCAGGAAAGAGAGATAATTAGAAGTGAGTATCTCTGATTGCCCTTGTACACTGCTTCAGATAGCTTCTCAACACTCCTGAATCCTTGTTTGCTTTCTCTGAAGCTGAAATCCCACAAGGTCTGGATGTTACCAGCTGTCTAGCTAACTAACTGCCAGCACTTTCCCTGAATGCAGGCTATCAGCTTCCACAACATCAGCCTCCTCCCTTGAGCTCTTCCTCGCTGTCTTTCCCTGTGTGATTGTTTTTATCTATTGCTTGCAGGAGCTTCTTCTAATCATATTGCTTCTTGCTGCCTAAGGTCAAACACAGGACCATTGCTACCTACTGCTACCTACACAAATGGGGAAAACTGTCACCTTCACTAGACTGATAAGCATTTGGCAGGTAGGACACTGTGAAGCAGAAGAGCAAACAGCCAGCAATCTGCAAACACCATAAATATGTTACAATCTCAGCAGGAAGATGGGCACTATATGTACCAAGAGGCCCCTGTTTAATGGGCTGTCAGAAAACAGGCATGAAATTATGTTTGAAAACGTGTGCAAGCTGCAGAGACAGAGCCGGGGCACTAAAAAAAACTCTCTGCCTTTTTTGTGGATGTTTGGAACGTCTTATCAGTTTGAGAACTGTCATGCAACGAGAGCTATCATTAGGAAGGTAATAGCGTTTAAAGCTGCTGATTTTTCTCTCTCAGTTCCATTTTGTGACTTAAATGAGTAAGAGAAAAACTTAATGTAGGATTTTTTTGTCCTGAAAACATAGCCAGAAACCCCAAAGTGAGCATACTGGTAGGAGATAGATGAAAATCATTGTAAATCATAAAGGACTAACTGTGGAAGTCAAGAATATTGTTGCTAATCTTGTGGAGATTGTTTTTGCATTACCCTAATGCACCTCCTGCCACTCATTTATTTCAGTCACACACAAAAAACATTGCAGTGCAGGTGACTGCTACGTGTGACGGCTGTACAAGGGCTACCAGGGGTCAGGGCAACAGTCTGCAATTCACTGGTAGTTAATAGTGGTAAAGCTCTGTGAAAAATATGATCGCTGAAGTATATTAACAGTGTCAGGGTCACTTTGGATAGGTGTAATAGGGTCTGCAACAAAACAGAGCTTCCATTGTTGTTAAATCATGCAGAACAAGTTGCTAAAGATTTGAAACAAATCCTCAAATATCCTTCAGGGTCACAAAGCTCTTTCTTTCTAAGATAAATTGAATGGTTTTCTCCATGCCTAAGCATCTGTGTTTTCTTTGCTTTAAAGAAAACTTTTTACTGATTCGTTGGCTGCTTGAGCATTTGTGGTCCACCCCAGAGCTGAAAGAAGACTGTGAACACTGAACTGAAACAATATCAGTGAGGGAAGTATTAATTCTCAAAAATGGCTTCTTTTTCTTTCTTTTTCTAATTAAGGATGTAGATCAAAATCCAAAGCTTCTTGGCTGGCTCAAGTAGTAAGTAAAGACAATATTTTGTTGAAGAGATTTACTCTCCTTGAATTTTGCCTACTTACTAATTAAAAGTGAAAAAAGATGTTGGTCAACAGGTAAACAAAGAAATGTTTCTGCCATGAAATGCCTGTCTGAGTGTCATAAAGTTTGTAGTTTGAGCCCCATTTATGTACTTATCTGTGTCCCATAAAAACGTGGATACTACAAAAGCGAACACGTTGATAATTCTTACAAGAAACTATTTTAGATCATATACTATGCACAGGGGAATCTTTGGTACCATGGCCTTCTCAATAATGCAAGATTTTATAAAAGACGTCACCATTTCTTTCCTTCTCCTGAGAGGGTTTCACGTCCAGAGAAGTTATGCACCGTTTGAATCAAGGTAGGTGCTGAATTGCAAGGAGATGGGCAATTTTAGGACAAAAGACTTTTCCATTGTGCAATTTTTTAAATTGAAGCATTCTACATTGGTTCACAAGGTGTTTTTTTAATTTTATTTCCTCTTCTCCATGCTGTCTTTGCTACTGTGTTCAATAAAATAATTAACACATACTATTTTCCTGAATTTCAGCTATTTTTTTCTACTTTTCAAAATTCATTTTACAGAGTGTTAAGGGGAACAATAAAACTGATCTGCCATAGGTACAAAGAAGGATATTTAAATACCTCTTTTTTTTTTTTAAATGCCCAGTGCCATAAAAAGGCTTTGCAAAACACTGAGTTAGGAATCTTTGGCTAAGCCTACGAACACTCCCTGAAGAATGGAAAGGAAAAATGCTAGAGATTGGAGGGGACAAAGAGGCATGAGCAGAAAATGAAAAGAGAATTGTCATTCCCAAAGCAAAGTTTGCTCCCTCTCTGATGCTGAGGCAGACAGGAACAGGATTTAAGCCAGGAACAAGAGGTGGATACTGCATTTAAGTGTTCAATCTCTAAACAAGATAAGAAATGCTCATATTTTATTAGACTGGCATAGCTCATAGTGGAATAATGCTCTACAACCGGATTTAGAGAAAAGATGTTACAAGACTGCAACAGTAATGAGAAATAGACTAAAAGAGCTAACACAAAGTATGGAGACAAATACCTCAGTCAAAGCTTTGAGGAGCTCAGCCTCTGTTGTCTCCCCAAAACAAGACTGAGAAGTGATTTAATTATCTCAAATAGGCAATAATGCCTTGTACAAAAACAGGGAAAGACAGTGTAATGGGAAACTGAAGCTCCAAATAGAAGAAAGAGAGATTCAGAGGAGAAAAACTGGGGCTTGCTGAGGGTATCGATGCTGAGACAGTAGTATTGAGTGACATCCATGCTCTCGCAGTCTTCTCAGTGCTGGTCATAGCCTGCAAATAATGGAGAATAACTACTAAATCTGCCCACTTACTATCAGTCTTGTGCAGAGGATGTTTTAAACATCACGTGCACTTGCAGCTATTCCATGTTCCTTATCAGAAGCTGTTCGCAGGTCAGTGACACCATGTTTCTTTCTTTTTGGCCTCTGCCTAGCTTTCATAATCCAGAGGACAACAAGAGGGGATGAACTGGGACCCTTGTGCTTTCTTTGAGTGAAACAGGTACGCAAACCCAAGAGAATTCCCATAGACCTAAGCTGCTTCATTCAGAAAAGAGGACACAGTTTCCCAGAGTCATCCAATCCACCCCATTGCCTGGCCAAGGTGTTGTCATCAGCTGGAGACTGTCCAAGCCTCTTGAAGTTGTAGAACTACAGGGCTGATGCTCTTACTTTCCACCCTACACCAGGGAACTTCTCTAAGTGCTCACTGTGTTTCAGTCAGGCAGGAGTGGGAGCAAGAAGCTTGGTCATGAAAAAAAGAGAGGAAGAAAGAGGAAATTATGGGGAATCTTTGGGATCATACATCACGTGACATGGTAAATATTAGCAGCTGCAATTTGGCCTATTGTAGGTGCCACAAGCTGATCTATAACTTCACCTAAATGATACCAAGAATGGTGAACTGGGACTTCTCAGTTCACCAGTTTAGCAGAGAAAGGAAGGCACAGCAAGAGGACTTCAGTCCATAGGAACACACATATTCCCATGAAGGCACAGAGCTGCACTAGAAGGCTTGAAATCCCACTTAGGCTTATTTGCTTAGCTAGTGGAAAGGTAGTTGCCTTTGAAGGCCTCTGAAGAGCAATTCAAGAGCCTGCAAAAGGTGCGGAACAGAGAGCTGATGGCTCAGGCACTTCAGCCAAGGGAGCTTTCCAGCCTTGCTCGATGTGAGGTATTAACCACCTCTGCCAGGAGCAGAACCAGGCTTCCCCTCCTGCTGCTCTCAGCAAGGCAGGACACGGCTCTGCAGAGCAGATAGTGAGGAAGAAAAGACAGCTGCGAGCCTTGACCAGCAGGGACTATGCATTTTCCCCATCCTGCTTTGACTGAATTGGCCAGGGTTGGAGGCATCTTTCATTTCCCAGTTTTGTTTTTGCTGCAGAAGACACAGCTTCTTTTTATTTTTCTAGACTGGCCGATCCCAGCATGCTCCAAATCCATGAAGGGAAATAGGAAATGATTTTCTTAGTCCCTGAATTGACCCATGGGTCTGATGATCCTGCTAGGCTTGGCAGTTTCTCTGCTGGCTTGAGGAGTGCATGTTTATGCACCTGGGATCATGCAGCTTGAATTATTCTTTTAAATGTTTTCATAGAGAGTGGCAGTGTAACAGAAATCACTAAACAAAATGTACATTGTGTGTGACAGTTAGCAATGGGCTGGTTCAGAGATTGTTAAGGGCTATTGAAAGTCACGCTTATGTTTTCCTTCTTTAACATTTTTCAAGGACAATTTGATTGCATTTCCCAGAAAGGTTAATATAAACAATCTGCTCCCCTCATTTTTATGAGAATCATTTAAAAGTATAACGTCCTGCTGTTATTTCACTATTGCTTATGTTATTGGTGGCTGAGGATTCCCAAACAGGTTCTGAATTTTTGCAGATTTGCACATTTCTGGGAGAATTGCTCAGAAGTCCACTGTCTCATTCGCCATCTATAGCAGTGCTGAGAAAGATACAAGTTTCTTCAATGTTTCTTTGAATATGGAAGGTCAGGATTCATCCCCTGAGTTTTAGCCAGGTGAAGGTTAGATATCACCTCTGAACTAGCCATTTAAATGGCCTCTGTAACCACTGGAGGGGCAGAGAAGCAACTCCAGACATCAAGTTTGGCTCATCTCTCACAGATGCCAACCTTTGACAGAAGATCTTTGCCCTTAGGAAGTAGCTCTCTTTCTCCACCAAAAATAAAGTTCGATAAAGCAACTCACTCAGAGTGAACTATCCCTGTCCTGCTCTGATTTGCTGTCTGGCTGACTTTGAAGCAGATCTCCACCAGGTGATAATGCTGCTTTGAATCTTTCCCTGATGGGTCTGATTTTGAAACTCATTCACTCCAGTGTTGCAGGGAAGCGCTTTGGCACAAGCTGTAAAGCACAGTTACCAAACCAACACGAGCCACTTTTCATGTGCCACCAGCCCACCCTGCAGCTCAGGCTTCTTTTTGCTTCTCTGCACAGGTTAGATGCTCACAGCAGGAGGGTGAGGGTAGGATAGGCTTAGCCCCTGCATCTGATCACCCTGCTGACCAAGGCTTCCCATCTCATCTCCCTCATTCCTCCTCTCCACAGCTGCCACTTTGGTGGTGGGAGGAAGAGGAGTGCATGGAGGAGGCACCCAGGTAGGGGTGCAAGTGCCCAGACCTCGGGAAATATCCCTCCACCAGCCCTTCCGAGCTGTCTCCTTGCACCCACTCATGGGATCTCTCAGATCTGGAAGGTGCTCTTTCTCCATGTGTCCCTGCATGCAAATATGTCCATATAGACATATATTTAGGACACATTCACACTTGCCATGTAGATTTGAGCATGATATAATTATTTGCTCTTAGGAACTCTGAGCATCTTTGGCAGTTGTTAATTTATACCAGACCCAGGTTAGACAAAGTCCCCCAGGGCAGTCACCAAAGCTCTAAAATTTTGAGAGGTGACTAATGGTTTCTGTTGCCTCCAATGTTTTGGTGTGTGCTTGAGACACATTGTAAGAATCCAGTTTTCTGACGAGAGGTGTTGGTGTTCTCTAATAATTAAGCTCCTGGAGGAGTCAAATGCAAAATTAACAGTAATTTTCCAAAATAAAACTCTCCAACATTTATAGAGCCTTCCAGTGGAGAAAAAGAAGATCTTGCTTAATGCTGAGAAGATTATAGCCCACATACTGGTGAGAAACTCAAATACATCTTGGTAAACATTCCCTGTAAGCAATATTTTCCAGAGTCTTTCATTCACTGTGTAAAAGCCTCACTACAAGACAGCTAACATATCTAAAATATACTCCCAGCTCTCCAAGACTTACTTACAAATCATCTGGTTTAAAAGAGCACTCTCCAAGTATACTTCACAAAGTTTTCCATTTCGCCCTCCCAGGCAGCCTAGTAACATTGCTGGCAATAAATAAAGCTGCAAAGGAAATTCTGTGTCAACTAGGAGGGTTAAAAAAAAAATACAACTGGAGATGTAAAAAAAAAAGTATAATTTATTGCCCTATAGCATCTGCTTTTATCTATATCCTTTTAAGAACAAATTAACACGTCATGTGAATCTCCATATGTTTCTTTCTGTGGAGCACCCTGGTTGTGAAGGTACATGTTCATTCCTTTCATAATAACAAACGTGTATGTTTGTTACACACTGGAGAATGTGGGGATTATATTTATGATACATTTAAAATACGATAAATCACTGCAAGAAAAAAAAAGGCAATATTTTTAAAGGCATAAGGATATTTCTCTTTTGTCTACAAAAAGCAGCCCAAATCTCTGTTTCATGTGTACTATTCAGGTCATAAAAATGGCTTCTTTCAACATGTAGATTACCTCCATATGCTTGATGAAATTACCCTTCAAAGTCAGTAACGAATTTACATTGTTTTTAAACAATTGTAAAATTACATTTTAGTGTCAGAAATAGAAAGAAAGTGACCTTTATTCTGAATAAACCTTTTTTTTTTCTTTCTTTTTTTCTTGGATAAGTCCTGCATGTGTACATACACATGTATATAAAAGATTTAGACAATTCAGTTCTAATCTGCTCAAATCTTTGAACTAAGTTCTCAATAAATATAGGAAATACTAACATTTGATTGCATGTATGGTGCAAAAAAAACCAGTATTGAAAATAACAATGTCCCCCTAAATTAATGGTGAGGAAATTAAAGCCAAAGGCAATTCCCAGTTGGCTTTTTTTCCTAAAAATATCTTTGCTTTAAACTTTAAAAATCTAGCATTGACGTAATTTCTGTACTAAGAAGAAGGGAAAACTACAGTATGCTTAACCAAGGCTTTAGATTCAATCTGATAGTCTTAAGTCAAGATAAACATATTGCTATATATGGCTATAAATTATTCTTGTCTTATGGGTGAAGAAAATACATATCTGTATTTTAACACATGGATTATATGTGCCAGAACCACAGCTCAGAATAGCTGGCAAAGTCAATGGATTATATTGAATGATGCCAGTTTGGGATGCACATCTGAACACAAAGTGTCAGGGGTACCACTGCCTTAAGCCACACATGAACAGCAATTGCAGAGATAACAATTTCCCACTTGCAAGGGGGACCTTCAATCATCCCAGACCTGTTTAAGATATTTTGTTAACCACCGTTACTACTGTTTCATGCTTTTAAGCACTTAAACATATCTCTGTAAAACTATTAACATATGAAATTAACATACAGTAGTAGTGCCAATACAAATCACACAGAAAGCAATAGTAAGATCACTCGACTTATGAGACTGAATCACAGAATCACAGAATAACCAGATTGGAAGAGACCCACTGGAACGTCGAGTCCAACCATTCCCACCAATCCCTAAATCATGCCCCTAAGTACCTCATCCACCCTCACCTTAAACACCTCCAGGGACAGTGAGTCAACCACCTCCCTGAGCAGACTGTTCCAATGCCTAACCACCCTCTCCGGGAAGAATTTTTTCCTTATCTCAAGCCTAAATCTCCCCTGGCGGAGCTTGAGGCCTTTCCCTCTCGTCCTGTCCCCTGTCACTTGGCAGAAGAGCCCAGCACCCTCCTCTCCACAACCTCCTTTCAGGCAGTTGTAGAGAGCAATGAGGTCTCCCCTCAGCCTCCTCTTCTCCAAGCTAAACACTCCCAGCTCTCTCAGTCGCTCCTCATAAAATTTGTTCTCCAGCTCCTTCACCAGCTTCGTTGCTCTTCTCTGGACTCGCTCCAGAGCCTCAACATCCCTCTTGTGGTGAGGGGCCCAAAAGTGAACACAGCACTCGAGGTGCGGTCTCACCAGTGCCGAGTACAGAGGGAGAATAACCTCCCTGGACCTGCTGGTCACGCCGTTCCTGATACAAGCCAAGATGCCATTGGCCTTCTTGGCCACCTGGGCCACTGCTGGCTCATGTTCAGTCGCTGTCAACCAACACTCCCAGGTCCTTCTCCTCCTGGCAGCTTTCCAGCCAGGTTTCTCCTAGTTTGTACCTCTGCTTAGGGTTGTTGTGCCCCAAGTGCAGGACCCGGCATTTGGCCTTATTAAACCTCATGCCGTTGGTCTCAGCCCAGCAGTCCAGCCTGTTCAGGTCCCTTTGCAGAGCCTCCCAACCCTCCAGCAGATCGACACTTCCACCCAGCTTGGTGTCATCTGCAAACTTGCTAAGGGAGCACTCAATGCCTTCATCCAGGTCGTTGATAAAGACATTAAACAGGACTGGACCCAGGACTGAGCCCTGGGGAACCCCACTTGTCACTGGCCTCCAGCTGGATTTAACTCCATTTCCCACCACCCTCTGGGCCCGGTCATTCAACCAGTTTTTCACCCAGGAGAGTGTGCGCCCGTCCAGGCCAGAGGCCGACAGTTTCCAAAGCAGAATGCTGTGAGAAACTGTGTCAAAGGCTTTACTGAAGTCCAGGAAGATACATCCACAGCCTTTCCCTCGTCCAAGAGTTTAGTCACTCAGTCATAGAAGGTGATCAGATTACTCTGGCAAGTCCTGCCTTTCATGAACCCGTGTTGACTGGGCCTGATCACCCGGTTCTCTTGCAAGTGCTTCTTGATCGCACTCAGGATCACCCGCTCCATGACTTTCCCCGGTACCGAGGTCAGGCTGACAGGCCTGTAGGTCCCCGGATCCTCCCTGCACCCCTTCTTATAGATGGGCACGACATCAGCCTCCAGTCCAGTGGAACCTCCCCAGTCATCCAGGACTGTTGGAAGATGATGGAAAGGGCTGGCTAAAGAGTGGATAAAAAACCCGACATCTACAGTTCTTCAACTATTTCATTTGTCTTCTGATTTCTGAGGCTTAACAGGACATTCAACATTTCTGCCTTTTTATTTGTAAAAAGGGTGTTTAGGAATTAGGGGTAGGGGGTCATTTGGTTATTCACCGTATAAAATCTGCCATCCTCAAACGGTCTCATCCTTCCAACAGCATGATAATTGAGAAGAAAGATAGCAAGAGCTGACAATAATTGCTTGTAGATACCCTGAGTCAGTTTGTTTGAGTTCTGTGACAATTTTGTCAAATATGAAACAATAGACAACGAATCTTTTTTATTATGGAGAAGGAAATAACCATGCTCACAAAAGGCATCATAAGCACTAAGTAAAGTTTGATCATGCTCTTGTTGGAAACCACAGTGACGTCTCCTGTTGTTAATGATTCAAAATAAAGAATTACTTCAGCAGGTCTAGGAATTATATGCTTCAAGCTTTAAAACAGATAGGAGGCTTTCATTAAAGCAGATGGGTTAGGCATGTCATTAGAAAATGAGCCTGATACTTTACTACTTTAACTTCCTAAAACATGAGGCTTTGAACTAAATAGAATCCATTTTGTTCAGCTGAAATTTTCTGTTCTACACTGGTATCTAAGAGTGATTAATTTTCTGGAAATTTCATCTAAATGGTCCAGATACCTACACAAAAGAAAGGCTAATTGAAAATACAACTTTTGCCTATGTTAAAAAACAAAACATTTCATCCACTCAGCTGAGAAGTTTCAGCAGGACAACACTCTGGACCACGTGGCTGAGACCTGCCCCCATCTCATAAACAGATATTTTTTCTAAACCTGCCCAATTTATCAAGACTTTGGGAAAAAATCTCACTCGGTACATGTTCAGTGCAGACTCGTTAGGTTTGGCAGCCGAACCCTGGCCAAGTTCCATCTGTGCTGAATCTGCGCTAGTCGCTTGCCAGGCCAGCAACTAGGAGGCTGAGCTCCTGCCACCCACCCCAACTGCCCCAACACCAGCTCTCTGCAGCTGCCTCCCAGTGTACTGCAGTGGCCACAGGCTTCCCACCCAGCTCCCAAATGCTTAGAAACTCGATGCTGCCTTTACCTTAACAGCTCATCCTTCATTTTGCCACCGTTGCTGTCTTTCAGCCTGTTGCTGTAAAGTAAGCTCTGCCTGAAAAGGGCTCTCATGAGTATAAAAGCTCTCCCTCAGTGTTTTCATGGCATTTTTTTCCTTGCCTGTATCTGCACTGGGAACAAGCAAGGAGTAGGGGTCTTGCGTTTGAGACACTTGGCTAGGATTGAAGGCATCTGCCAAAGGCTTGTTCAGTGGCTAAGCTCCACAGATGCTGCCGTCTTGTCCCTCCTTTGCTTTCCCCTTGTACCACAGAACTGTCAGTCTGTCTGCTCTAGTACCATGCCTGCTGCAAGCAGAGATAAATGAAGAGTTATATTTTTTTAAGGAAATATAAATACATTAACTGGGTGCGTGGGTGGGTGTATGTAATCACTGCATGAACATCTGGAAGCAGATATTTAGGAACTCTTAAAGCTGGAAGTGCATAGCTGGGGAAGAAGTCAACTGTGATCCGGCAAGTGTGTATCCAAAGACAGATGGAGACTTGTGTGATCACTCCCTGTCTGTGCTGGTGGGTAAATTGGGGTGACCACTGACAAGACTGGTCAGAGAGGTAGGAGCAGCTCCTTTCCCGGTGTCCTCAGCATGATGCACCCCTGTGGTCCCAGAATAAAATTATCCTGTAGCCCAGATCAGAGGAAAACCTTATTAGAAGGGGGAATACTTTTTATTAAACCATGTGTTACCATTTAAATCAAGAACAAATACAAAACAGAAAACTTTCAGGTTTACAAGAGAAATGATTATGCTAACTTGATTATTTTAATCAATAAGACAATTTCTCACTCTCCCTGCACAGTTTACATCTTATTGAACTGTGACTACAACATGGTATGTAACATGCTGTGCATTTAAAATATATTCATATACAGCCCCTGCAGAACAGGGAAGCATCATGCATGGGGAACAGGCAGTTTTTACACACATCCCAGAGACAACTGTTGGCCTGGAGGGGCTGACAACATCTGAGCATATGGGTGCATGGTTTTCACCCAAGTGTTGTCCTGAAAACACAGCAAGTTGTCCAATACAGAATCAGACTAGGGAGTTCCCAGCTACAGCATCTTTTTTTTCCCCTTCTCTACTTTTCCTTGTGATATTGAGACACCCAGGGCAGCAATAGACTCTTTACACCCAACCGACTTCAAAACAGTTTTTATCTCAGATTACCAGAGTCTGCAGAATTCAACTGTTTTGAGAGCAGTCAGAGGTCACTGCAAATCAGCAGTCTTTGAAAAGTAGCCTGTCAAGGCATCTACTTCTCATGGCTTACCACATCTATCTAAACATATCTATACACAAAATGGATGACGTCTCCTGCTGCCCTTTCAAATGGCTTAGTGTAAGACCTCTCTGTTTTCTCAGCCTTTGTACTGCTCTGATACACAGGGCCAGCCAGCAGTTCCAATTAAAAGAGCAGAGGGGAAAAAAGAGTGGGCAGATCTTCTTCCAGATGGCTTTGAAGAGGCATCAATCTGTTACAGAGATTCACAAGACCCCAGACAAGTAGTTAGATAAGCCAAGACTATGCATTAAGGCTAAAATCACAGCACTACATCAATCCCAAATGTTTTTTCAATATATTAATTACCACAGCAATTCAGCTGACTGGAAAAGGTGAAAGGGTACACTTAAACTAAAGAAAGTCAAGGACTATGTTAGTAAGTTTTAATACTTTCCCATCATTCCTAGTCTATATTAGTTCATCGTATCTTCAGTATCCCCTAACCTTACCCAGCAAGTGTGTATCCGTACACACACATATAAGTGTGGTCTATCCAGCAGAAGGAGGGTAAAGAGTACAAGCCTGTGTGTTCCACCACTGTATGTTAACTAGCTGCACAGCCTCGTCCCTAGAGTGATTGCATCCTCTCTGGTCTGATCTGCTGATGCCAAGGCAGCAATGTCTTCTCTAACATTGAGTTTTGCTCGTTAGACCTCAAGCTGACTGAGAGTCAACAGCTTCCTTCATATAAGATAGCCGTTCTTGCCTTGGCCATGGGTAAGTTAGGCTGAGATTTTGTAAAATTTCCCTAAACAGGACAAGTTATTTCTGTGCTCTGGTGAGGAAATATGAAAAATAAAAAAAAAGGTTGTTCTGTGCAAATATACATACCAGACTCTGCCTTCCCATGCCTTGTAGAGCAAATACAGAGAGAAATTTGTGTGTTCGCACAGACAGTAGATTCTTATCTTCCAAGCACCTCTCTCTGTGCAGAACTAGACAAATAGTTTTTGAATACATGGCCCTGCTAGTGACTCAGCCTGTTGGGATGATGTGGTGCTGGGGCAATCCCATACCAAAACTGCTCGGTGGCTTCAGAATAGTGTTGCATGTGTCCATCCAGACATCACAGTTCCCACACACAGTTACACCAACAGGAGAAAATCCTCAGCTCAGAAACAGCGTGGCTGCTTTGTGACCGTCAGTGTCGGTCAGTGAAAACATAAGCAGGGAACACCAGGGCAGGGAGGGAGGAATTTGCAGACCTCGGCACTTCACAAACTGTGCCTGTACCCTCTGCTTCAGCGAGTGGCTAGGGGAGAGCAGCAGCAACCGCATGAGCAGTGGGAGCCCGAGAGGCCGTGCTTGCCCCCAGGTTGCCCTCAGGGAGTTCAGGGGGCAGAGGAGGCTGATGCTGCTCTTACCCCATGGTGAGACAATTTCCCTACTCCGCGCAGGCTGCTGCAGCCACCAGGGAGTTCCTTTTCCAGCAGTGAGGGCAAGGGGTGAAAGGGGGTGGTTGCTTTTGCAAACACAGTTAACAAAATGTTGATATTTGGCTTAGCCATTGTCTCCTTTTCACTAGTCGCAGTTATAGGTCTGGATGTTAAAAATCCTGTCATGAGGTGGAGCTGATGAACTCTGGTGTTAACGGCCTTCTTCATTTTCAAGGCACTCTCTGGGCTCATTGGCCTGTGGATGAGTGTCTAAAGAGGGGAAGAGAGTAGCTTTAGCTTTGATAGAAAGTGTATTGAGTTTGTTGCATGAATACAGACAACTTGCTTCATTTGAGACACCCACATCCATCATATCCTCAAGAAGATCATGGGGCTCCCACAGGTCTTGTGCTGTATCTGCCAGCCTTTTGTGGACATCCCATCTACCATAGGGCACCTCAAGCTCCACCAGGGGAGGTTCAGGCTGGAGATTAGGAAAATATTTTTCACGGAAAGGGTCATTGGGCGCTGGCTGAGGCTGCCCAGGGAGGGGGTTGAGTCACCTCCCCTGGAGGTGTTTAAGGGGTGGGTAGACGAGGTGCTGAGGGACATGGTTTCATAGGAATGGTTGGACTTGATGATCCGGTGGGTCTTTTCCAACCTGGTGATTCTATGATTCTATGACTTCAAGTGGCCTTGGGCATCTGCTTTGACAAACTAGCTGAGTATGCAATGTACTCCTTTTGGCTATTACACAGTGGTGGAGTGGTTGGCTCGGCACAAGAAAACTCACAGGGGAAAAACTTGGTGATTTTATTGCAAGATATATATGGAAAGAATGTGACTTCCCTGCAAAATATGTCGTTATGTCACCTTGGATGTATAGCCTGCTCCTGAACTACAGGTGAGAAAAATGATCTACTATCACCCCACTGAAAGATGGGCATCTCCTATCAGGATATTCTGACCCAGATATGCTGAAACATTTATTCTTTTGTACTGCTGCTATTGAAAAAAACCCCACATTATAAGAGTGAGAACAGAGGGCCTACTTTTTTGGCAAGAACATAGATTATGTACTGTTTAAATTTAGTAATTTAAAATCACCTGACGAAACACAATATTTTTCCAGTACCCAAATTAGACCTGAAGGAAAATACTTATTTTTGGCACTTCAAAAAATCACCCTGTAGCTCTCATTAAAGCTATTATTAGGTTCTTGTCTAAGAAAAATTAGTTGGAGGAAATATGTAAAATGATAAATACAAACATGTTAAGGAAAGAAATGGTCATGTTTAAAAATGAAGTCAGTTAGATTTTGTGACTTTATCTAAGGGGTGAATGACTCCAGATGAAATCTCATCAAAGGCAGTAATTTCCTGGAAAGATTTGCAGGGTCAAATCTTCCCAGTAAGGATAGAGCTTTATCATGAGATGAAAAGAACATCTCCAATCTGATCATACTCCTCTACTAGACATAAGACTGGATGCACAAGTCCTGCAGTTCCTCTTTGGTCCCTGTGGACTCAACATGTCCTTAGAGAGAGCTATGAGGCTCACTTCTTGGCTGTCCAGTCTTTTCTCTGGATAGTGGATGAGTTTGGATCAGGCACCAACAGCCCAACACACCCTCTGTAGCTGAAAATTGGTTTCCCAGCTCCGCTCTCAGGAACACTCTGGTTTATAGTGCTACATCTCAGACAGACAAGACCGAGACACAGTCCTACAAAAGACATCTGTGACCACCACTGTTTGTCTTAAACAGCACAAAATATAAGGAACCATAGAAATATTATTCTCAAGGAATAAAATTGATACAAAAAACAGTGAGTATCAATTCACAGGGCATATATAGGTCCCCTAAATTATCACAAGCTACAGAGGCAACCTTCTCCCAAATCTTGTTCCCAGGCCTGGAGTAATTTCAATCCCAGGAGAGGCTGCTTCCAAAACACCATCACAGACAGCCATTCTGAGACTTCAGCATTGATAGGATTTCAGTATTCTTGAGACAGGCTGTTTTCATCCCAGACTAATGGTGTCTGAGACTTAAAGACACCTAGATAGACTTACCAGATGTGTTGCTTCACTGGGCTTTTCGGTTGATAGAAGAGGACCTTATATCTGCTTCCCTTTGTTTTTCCATCTTCTTGCCTAATCATCCACCTGTGAGAAGGGAGATATTGTGAAGATACAAGGAACAGAGTAAAAGTTATGGCCTGTGTTGTTCAGGAAGTCAGACTCAATAATCTGGTGCCCATCCTAGCCCTGAAATCTGGGGTCTCTCCTGACTGGTAGCATCAATTCACTTAGTGGAGAAGCCTCAGGACCCAGGCAATTGGCTCGGCTTTCACAGTATTCTGCACTAATTGGCAATAATGAAGACATGTTAGTCTCAGCTGGATCATGAGTTTTAGGACAACTTCAGAATAATCCTAGCAGTATAGATGCCATCAGCCCCCATACCACCAAAACCAAAATGGGAGACCAACTTTATGCCATTTTGCCTCCATGTCACTGAGGGTTCCTAATTTTCTGGATGAAAAAAATTTTCTGTTAATAAGTCATCTTCCAGCCTGCACTTATGGATATCATGTTTTGCAGGTATGAAGTGATGATAAATTAGATGTAAAGAGTTAGGATCAGAGTATCATCTAATCCTTCCTCATGCAGTTCTGTATTGCCATATTTTCTCCACCCTACCAGAAGGAACTTCTCTCCGGGAAATACATGCAGCATGGGAAATTTCCTTATTTTGATGAGAGTGGGTACAATGGCCAACCTTGCCCCCTCATAAGCCCCTCTGTAAGGTCCCTGTCACCAAACATCAGTGGGATGGGGGATTTAGCTATTCTTTATTTTATACAGATGATATGGAGAGCATGAAATTATACTAGAGCTAAACTTCAGGCTATCCTTGAGCTTGTGTGGATGGTTAGCTTTCTAGCCAGAATTGGAGTAACAGAAACAAGAGTCATATAAACAAAGAAATAATACCAATCAGACAATGAATTTCTTTATAAAGTGTGTACAACATTTCTCCCCCCCGACTCCTGTATACTTTCAGTACTCTGAAGGAAAGGCCAAAAGGGGAGTAATAAAAACACCCTTGGGTACTAAGAAATTGGCTCATAAAATAACTACAATAACAATGTCAATTATTAGCTTTACAGTACAAGATAAATATAAATGGATTATATCCCCAAACTAGCAAAATATGGAGAATCAATCTCAATAAAAAGAACTGTTAGGGTAAGCTATTTGGGAAGCAAATACAAGCCCTGCCTGGCTTAGAAACTTTAGCCTGCTCTTCTCTGTAGTGATTAATGCCTTCTGCTGCCAGCACAGCAATTGAGACTTGGAAGGAGATATTTGTAATGCCTGTCTGTAAACTCCAGAAGTGTTATGACTTCTGTGGAGGGTAAACGTACAAATCTCTGTATTTCTGCTAGAACACAGGCTCTGCTTAAACAGAAAATAAACATATTTACAAGACAGTGAGTTATGATAGAAACCCGACCAGGCATTTCTCAAAGTGGCTGACATCATCGTCTGCTGACAGTGCCACACTCAGAAAGCTGATCTCCAAGCCCATTGTGGGAAGGACAAATATTTTCACAGCAAAGAAGTGTGAGAATTCTGACTTTTTCCTAACATTTTTCTGCTGTGAATATTGAAATGGCTTGTTTTTTTCTTCTGTTTTTCTTTGGAACAAGGCTAATGGGCACATTTTTTTTGAAGGGCGAGGTGATGGTGCAGTTATACTGAAGTTGGTTTCATTGTAGGTCAACTCATCATTGATCTGTGCTTGCTTGGGATGCTCTGGCATCTCACTTATTGCTGTTATGTGTCATCCCTTTCCTCGCCTCCCCAGCCAAACAACCTCTCAAATGCCAGTCGTAGTCTCCTTTCTACTTGATCTGCTGTGGCACGGCTTGAAAGATGACTAACCACAGTGAAACAGGATACAAATACCCACTGGGAGACCTGCTGAAAGATGACGTGAGTCACCTCATTTCTTGTTCCTTATGACACAGTGAAAAGTCCATAAACTTCTGCTTGAGTTCGCACCCCAGTTATATTTTTCTAATCACTTCAGAGTGATGTCATGTGTAAAAAATGCGTGAGTGACTGAAATTAAATTGAAGGCTAGGCTGTTTCTCAGAGCTCTACTACATTACTAGAGAGGGTGAGTGAACACAGAGGTTTTCTTCTTGTATCACTTGTGGTATCCTTATTTCTTAAGACAGAAATGTCAGCTTTTCCACAGCATCCTGCTATGCTGCTCTCATTCAAGGCATTAAAATGCACCAAGCAGTGTATGCTCTGGGACTGTCTGGTGAGCTCTTCCCTGGCTCCCAGGATCCTAGGAACAGAGAGATTCATTAGCCGACATCCCAATGCTGCATGAAAATGGCCACCACAGGCTCAATTCAAATAGTTCATTGCCCAGAGCAGCTATTAAAAAACAATTTGTTAAACTATATGACTAGGAAAATGTTTAAACATGTCAGCTGTTCTAATTTTTCAGGGGGGAAGCAGGAGTATGTTTTAAAGAAGGTACATAAAGTACTTAAGAAAACCTGATTTTAACCAGATGGCTTTTCAGTCTCAAGTAATTGTTACTATCAAGACAGGACATTTCTGAGGCACCTCAAGGACAATTTCTGTTCCAAGCATGATAAAATTATGTAGAAACAGAAGGCACTATTCATGGTAGGTGAGATTCACAACGCTTTTGCATCATTACTAAAATCACTAAATGTAATGCTATGCTGACTTAAGAAAAGTATAACGATGACAATTATGATTTAGGAATATAACCCTAATGACATTAAAATAAAATAACAATAATATCATTAACAAAGAGCCACTTCTGAAGAGCAATTTTCATTCAGAACCAATTTTTCTGTTCCGGGCAGAAGTCCATCCTAATCACATTGAGAGTCAATACATAACTCTCTGACTTGAGGCAAAGGTACATCAGTTCTTGACAGTTTCTGCAGATGCTCTGTCCTTCTGCAAAAAAACCTTTCATTGTCTGGACAGGGTGATTTGCAAAAGGGCTTCATGTCACAGCTATTAAGTAAAGTATAAATTCCCTTAGTGGAAAATGCAGTCATTCTCTATAGCAATGTAGTTTTCTTTATGCATGAAATGTATCTCTAACTCGATCCAAAAACTATCAGTGGCTTGACAAAGTGCTCTGTATGTGGCAGAAGCTTTCCATTTTCTCTGCTGTATTTTTAAAGCTCTGCAGACATTTTACCACAGGGCTCTGTCCCACAAGGTGGGTGTATAGCTTCACTGGGCTTGTTATTTCAGCCACTTACACCAAGGCTAAACAATGTCATCTGTGTCTTCTCTTGAGAAGAAAAGTCTGGTCAGACCCATACTCTAGTATATGGCATTTCTATGATCTAACAGTCTAGAGAAAGCAGATACAGTGGAAAACCAAAAGTTTCATCTTGTCTACAGCCAGCAGTGTCTTTGCAACAATTTCTGTGTCCCAATGGGGACTAAGTTTATTCACAGCACATCACTAAATACTGGCAGATGCTAGTCAGAGCACACGTATATGTCTCTGCTGCACAGGTCACACAAACTAACAAGGTTGAGACGTTTCTCAATAAGCTCCTCTCTCTCCTCTTTTTGTCAGCTTTGCCCCTTCATCTCCTCTTTTTTTGTTGTTCACATCAAGAATGTTTCCTTAGCATCTTTCATTAACATAAAGAATATTCTCTTGCATGTTGTCGCCTCTCCCCAGCTATGGTAACAAAGTGATCAGCCTTGGCAAAGTGGCCCCAAAGATGAATGTCACAGACACTGGAAGCCCCGTGGCTCCCAATCTCAGCCAGACCCAAAGAGACAGCTGAATAAACCTGATCCATGTTACTAAAATGTTACCTCCATCCTGAAAGCACATTTGCTAATGCACAAGCTGCTTTCCAAATCAAGCAAGCCAGGTCCTGTTCCCAGTGCAAAGAGAAAAAAAGAAAGTCTGAAGTCTCAGGGTACAATGTTTCTATGAGAAAAACAGGGGGGATAGCTCTGGGAGCTCACATCTGTGACTGTTTGCTCAACTATTTTGGTAACGAACCTCACAGAGAATATAATCAATATGAACTTCAGCCCATAAACATAGTGCTCATCCTAGAAAAAAACCTTTCATAAAGAAACACTACAGTTAGAATTCTCCTTGGTAAGAACATTCTTGAAATGTACCAGAGCTGATGCTGAGGTGTGGCTTCGTTTTCTGTGTTGTGTGGGTAATAAATTATTCTTTCTGCTTTGGAACACAGATTTATTTGCTGAATATCTTCATATCCATTCAAGTCACACACCACCCCAAACATAACAAATATTTACAATTTAAGTCACATCCCACAAGCTAGATTATATTGCCTTTATGTCTAAGCATGAACTATTATAAAAGAGACTGAACTAGTCTTAGAAAAGAAAAATTATGGGGATGCAGTGAAGATTCTGGAGTTTTGTAAGTTTACAAAGAAAGAGAAAAAAGACTCCAAGTGGAATAACATCTTGTCGATATAGTAGCCAAGTTAAACCAGACACTACAAGGATAACTTACTATCAGAAATCCCAGAGGTGGTTCTGTTTACCAAGGGAGGGATGGAAGGGGTGAAGGAAATTAATATTAATTGGGTTTATTTAGCTTGGCCATTGGCTACAACGTTCAGGTAAAGTGCATTTCTCAGCCAGCTCTCGTACATGTAAAATTTCACTAAGTCAGATGTAAATTATTATGTGTTTTGTCACTTCAATACAAAAAAGAAAGTAGTAGAAAGCTGTACAAAGGAGCAGTTTCCCTGCTTCTTTTGGCCATCTTAGATGCTTTCATTGTGCAAGCATACTTGTCAGAAATATTTTTGTAACAGGTCTACCTTTGGCCATCCAAAATAAAACTGCAAACACGGCACTCTTGACTCCCTTTCTCTGTAACTAAGGATAAAGTAAATTATCCAGAGGCCTTATTACAGCTGAATCAAGCTTCTTTTCAGTATAGTATTTTTAAAACCTTTGATGATTGCTGGGGGATGAAGGTTTAAAGGTGAAGAGGAATCCCATGAGCAGGCCACTTACTGGGGCTTCCTTTGGATTCATGAATTGTTGTTGAGCTTGCACACATGTCTTGTGGTCAATCACACAAAGCTGCAATGGCTCCCATGAGGTATTCTAAATCATGAGAAAAATAGGCTAAAATCTTAACCTCTTAGCAGGGCAGATGAGGCAGCAAATTTCCAGAATGGCAGAAGGATGGGATGGGATGGGATGGGATGGGATGGGATGGGATGGGATGGGATGGGATGGGATGGGATGGGCGCTCATGATTCCTTGTAGCTGGCATTAGTACCCTGTATGCTGCATTAGTGCTCTTGCTAAACAAAAAACGGGTGACTTCTTTCCCAATCTTGTGCTGCAGACTACTTACTAAGCTGTGTGCTGCCAAGAGGATATAGCTCTGGGGGAGCTGCTTATTTTTATCATAGTTTTCAGAATGTATAGAGCAGTGACTCATGCTGTAACTTTCTTCTCTTCTCGTTAAATTGTTTTCTTGTCACTTTTATAGAACAGAATTTATTTGGCACTTTTTAACAAAATGTAGAAATATCTCCATGCTGGTGCCCTCATTACACTGCACTGTGTTATCTCCTGACTTCATTTTTCTGTGTCTGTTCTTGATGTACATTGCCAGTGGGAAGCTGCACTCACGACATAAAAGGCTTTTTAGGGGTGAAAAAGCCCCTATGTAAGAGAACAAACTGCTGTTTGTTGTCTGAGAGCATTCTTGAGAAAACCTTGGCAAGGGACTTGTTAAGAGAGCGAGAGAAGAGCAGGTCAAGCTGGAGGGACATCTGAGCAGTAGCAGGAATGCGTGGGGTGAAGTTACATCTCTGGCAATCTGGGCTTCTGTGCAGAGCTGTGGTACATTCCTCTATGACAGCTTCTTTGCCTGTCACCTACATTAGGAGTCTTTTTCCTGTGCCATTTCCTGAAAAGGAACAACCCAGCTGCTTCATTTACTCAGAGAACACATTTGGCATCTGAAGAGGTTGTATGACACAGTTTCACTGGCTGTGTTTGCTGAGGCAAGAGCATTTGGCTGTCAGTTCACCCAGACTCAGCATGGTCTTCTGCTAGCCTGTTTGTTGATCTGGCCATCAGTGTTGTTATGTTTCAGATTGTTGAAACTGTTACTCACTATTTCCTTTCAAAATGTAGGAAACTGGAAAATAAAACCCAGCAAGCTTGCTGCCCTTTCGTTTGATGTGCAAGTACTAAGCTGCCCTTTCTCAGAAAATAGATATATCTTTTGTGTATGGGTCTTGACCCCGTTTTCAGTCAATAAGTAGTCAGATAACAAAACACCATGATATCTGGCAATGCATAGCAGCTTTGCTGGCAAACTTAGCTTCCCTCTGGCTTCCAGAGGTGCCTTTGGCTGAAACCAGTCCCTGGAGCTGGTTTGCAAAACATTTTCTACCCGAGGCTTACCTAAAACTTTCCCAACTGAAACCAATGTTTTCAAAGCAAGAAGGGGAAAAGAAGAGATCTAAACTTAGATTCCTGTGTCTTTGGTTGGATGTCGGAGTAGGCATATGATTTTCTGAGTGGACTGAAAAAAATGTGTTTCCAGATTCAGTGAGACCTGCTCAGTCTCAAGAAGCCCATCTGTTAATTCAGGTTCTCTGGAAGTGGATGGAGGACAGAGGGAGATGCCCTGTGGGTCATCTGCTAGAGATGAGGGATGTGGCTAGAAGAAAGTGGCTAGCTGAGGCCAAAATCAGGAAATGGACTATTACTAAGAAGGCTCCTGCTGAGGCAGAAGGCAGAGGACCTGGTAGAAATCACTGCCTGTAAGCATTTTCCATGGTAGTTGTTAGCTGTTCTGAGGTCTTCACTGGAAGGCAGCAAGTTTACAGCGGCGCTCTTCTGCACTGTCACCAAAACCTCATTCTTCTTCCATTCCACTCTCTCCGCATCTCCTGAGTTGCAGCCCCGCTCCCTGGTGCGCACACTATAGTCATGGTGCTGAGATAAGGTCCTCACGTGGCAGCAGGGGCAGGAGGAGGAAAGTCAGAGAGGCGCCATGAACTGTGAAGGGAAAGGTAGAAAAGCACAATGGTTTTAGGCATCTCAGTCTAATTGTGGGTACCCAGGTCCATAAGGCACAGACCGTATCAGCATACTCATTTCACAGGTGGGATACGAAAAAGACAAAAAGAAATGGCTATGCCCAGGTCAGGCAAAGTGAAAGAACAAAGTGAGAGCCCAGGTGAACCCAGCTCAGTCCCATGCTGCAGCCACCAGGGATGGATGGGAAACAGGCACTGTCTAGCTTTCCTGCAACCAGAAAAATGCAGTTTACAATGGTATCAACCTGGTAGCTTTCATCTCTGCTGATTCCTCAGGTTCAAGAAGGACTTTAAGTACATGCTCATTATTAAACACAGAAACTGAAACCAACTGGACTACCCATGGGCCTCCAATTAAGCATGATTTTCTTAAAGTATCTCAGGCAACACTTGCTACAGATATAGTCCATACTAAGAAAGAATTTTTCTGGAACAATATATACCTACAAGGCAAACTGCTGCACACTAATCCTGGACTGCATGCTTCCTCCTGCCTACTGAGAAAGTTATTGAAAGCACCGTGCTCAATAAGTTGCCCATGACCCACACATTGCTTAGTATTTTACCCTGAGATCACATCCACAAAATAAGCACGAGAAAAAGGAAAGAAAAAGAAAAAAAAATAAAAGGAAAGGAATTCTGTATCTCACCACATTCATTCAAATCTTTGCCAGCATCTCAAAGGGGAGGTTTTGTTAAACACAGATTTATGTTACTAGTAAGTTGGCTTGGAGAAAAATAGAGGCTATTCTGTCCTGTCTTTCTGCAGGGTCCTGAGACAGAGTGGAAATTTCAGAGGCACTGCCTAAGGACTTAAAGAGGAGGAAAGTAGCAACCTCTCACTGAGCTTCTGAGTGAGCCAGTAGGAATTATGATTCCACTGTATACACCGCTTAGAAGTAGTTCATCTTTCTCCCTCTGCAGTTTATTTATCTCTTTTACTGTCCCTAATGAAGAATCCCAATGCTATCTAGTCTGAATTACAGACATTTCAGGTTTCTAACATTTATTCTGCCGATCTCCCTTCTTTCCTGGTGCTGTTGGCTGCTGAGATGTGTTTGACCTGCTGTTGGGAGGAGATACAGCTGCTAACTGCATTCTTCACTCCATCTGTTTTCACCACTTGGTGCAACTCCACTAAAATCAGTGAGACATCCCCCATATCAAGCTGGTACTGCAGAATTCAGAAGCGAGACTGTAAACTCCAGATAGTTGTGATTTTTTCAATTAATTGAAACCCAGCACCAAAGTTTTTCCATGATGCTTCAAAATCAGCCATAAGCACTAAGAATTGTGTAAACATAATTTCTTGGACAGATGGAAAGCTGTCTCTAGAAGCACTTAGTTCAGGCTGGCAGGCAAGCAGTACGCTTCAGTATATGGCTAGCTCTTGGAATTCAGTACCTATAACATCTTTGCACCAAGAGAGAAAGGGAAGATCTGAAAAAGCATGTTTATGGAGATTCTCTGGATACTAAAACATGATGGGAGAGTTCTCATGACAGGAGACACTTCATGGAGCCAGCAGTAAATGATCCACAAGTTTCTTCAAAGTCAGCAAAACCCCACAGGGCAGTGTCTGTCCCTTCCTGGATGGCAGCTGTCTTGCTTCTCTCAGCTTTATGTTTCTAATCTATTTTCAACCCTTACCCTATTTTATGGTTGTGGCTGATAAGATAAATTAGTCTCTTGTTTGGAAGTGCCACAGTTTAGAGAGCACACGGCTGTCAACTGGAGCCCATTGCTCTGTAGACTTGTCCACTCCATGACCTCATGTAGCATTAAACAGAAATTAAAAGTATTTTAGGACTTGAAAACACACACGCAACCCCATCAGACATTCTTTTGGAGACTCATGTAAGATCAGAGCGATTGTTTTTTTTGCTCAGCATCCCACCCCCCACAGTGCTCACTCGCTGTGGCCTGTGTACATATCGCCAGCACATGTGCACGCACACGGAAACGTGGCGAAAGGCAGGTAATTAGCCTTTCTGGAGGGGACATGCCTTTCTCCTTAGAGCAAAACAAGAGAGGTCTGAGGACGGCAGGAGAGCAGATGTAAGCTATCAAAGAGGGAAGCTTGCAGACAGGACATGAGGGGTAACATCTGACCAGCCTGAGGCTAGAGGAACTGGTACTCGCGCCATCTAAAAATACCGAAATGCCAAAGACAACTGATGGACCGACTGTACTTTCATTAATACATAACTTTTCAGATCAGATAGGCTTTCCAAATGTCTCATTGAGACAGGGTATCTGTCATATGTGTTGTACTGCTCTGCTCATTCTCTGTAATATCAGAAATATGGTTCCCCACAGTGTTTGGTGGGGTTTGAGGGTTCAGGAGCTTGAAGGGGATGAAGGCTCACTGGGCATTTACAAGCAAGCCAAAAGCACAGCTCAGAGCCCTTGCGAAATGCTAACTCCCAGCTGCAGGCTTTTCACACAGAGATGGTCCTGAATGATGGTCAGCAGGTTTTTTCCAAGCCTGCTCACCCATTCCTAATGAAAACAATAAGTTGAGGACAGTAGTATTCTTTATAACACGACCATTCCTTTCCCTTTTCCCCCACAGGGCTAGCACTTGTGCTGACTGTTGAAAAATCAGTCATTAACAGCCAGGAAATGACTTTGCCATCAATCAGAATATTGCTCAGCCATGTTTCAGCCTTTTTTCCCCTTTCTCTGGGTAATTATTCTCATCCTCTGCTGATTACAGTTTATAATAGCTATAATTCTCTCAAAATCAATCATTACTTTACTTAACCACAGAGTTACCAGCAGAAACATGAAGGAACACAGATATCCTAGACTGTTTTTTTAATTATTATTCTTATTTAACAACACACAAGCTTTTAGGTAGATCACATTTAACCTTCCTCTCAGCAATATTAAGAACCAATTTTTTTATTTTAATTTTCTTTTATTTTAATCACAAATTGTTTGATTACACGGCCATCCCAGCTACACCAGGTGTTTTGATGACATGTTACTACCATGCTATTTTGACATGAAATCTCAGTGGCTGTCCTAAATTAAAATGGCATAAAAGGACAAATATGTCTTGTTTGCCAGCACAGACCCTGCAATCAAAGTAAAACCCAAATAACTGACTTTTTTTATAGGGATTAGGGGTAAGCACAGTTAAATCAAATGTTGCCTTATTTTCCTGTAAAGTAAAATTTTTAGTATACTAAATTAAAAGCAACGCTGAGATTTAAAACTTGTTTTTCCTGAACAGACTGGAAATTTGCAGCTTACCACACACAATCATATTCCTACTGCAGCTGAACAATGGGTTTCTGTTATTATGCTTGCACCATGTGTTAACTTGACACCATTTTCCCTCTAATCATTTTCTCTCGCCCATATATTCAGTTAGTTTCCTTTGCTGATTATGTGGGTCTCTCATGCAGAAAAAAGGAAATATTTAAAAATTAAAGGAAATAATTATAAGGAATAACCAAAATTGGAAGCTGTGCTAAAGAGCAGGTGTAGAGTCTGAATTGACTTTTAAGTTAAAATAAAGCCTTAATTTGAAATAGATTTTTTAGGGGGGAAGGGGTTGAGGAAAAGTAATTTTTGAGATTATATAATTTGATAGGGAACAGGAGCTAAGCCAAGTGCCTCCACTGTATAAGGATATGACATAGAAATACATGAAGGAAACCATTTTCCGTAGAGAACATTGTGATCCTACAATTACATAAATATTCTTGTACAAAACCTCTTCAGACATTTTTTTGTGAACAATTTACATACCAATTTCTGTGTGCAATGGCCATATCACATATGTCTGACTCCTCTTTATTTACCAGTCTGCAATGAGCAGTGTATTATTGTTGTTAATTTTGACCTGATGATCAGAAATTCCGCATATTTGCTTTCAAAACGGAAAACTTTGGGTGAAAAGCTAACAGCCATTAGCGTGCAAGTAAGGTATGCAAAAAAATTGTGCCCTTTATAATTATCTGCACCAAGTAAATCAAGTGTTCTGATCTGTCAAAAGCGAGCACGTGCTTTACTGGAGACAGGTTGCCAGTCTCAGATCTTGACTAGCAAATTCTTATATTAAATAGCTAACTGTGCTGGTATTAATGTTACACTGTATTGCCTCAAATTTGTTCATAAGATTGGTAGGAAATTTTGGAGCAAGAACTCAATTAAAGAGTCCCTTTTTCATCTGCCCTTTCTTCACAGTCGCATGACCTTGCATTTCACTAAAACCCCCATCTCTTCCCAGTTGCACTGAACATGGTTACAGCAGAGAAATGTTTGTTTGAGACCATTTAGTAAAAAAAAAAAATAACAAAGGACCATGGTTCTTCAGCAGATAGCATGACCACAGCCCTAACCATGAGCAAAAAGTCTCTTGGATGCTGTAGCCCATCTAGTAAAATGCTTTTTCACAGCCAGGTCCGAATTCTGGTCGTTGGGTCACTGAGGCTTCCTACTGACCCCAGTGGCCCGGAGATGAGGATGGCACCCAGCTAGCCACCTCTCTCATGAGGAGCTCTAACTCAGCTCGGGGGTCTCTCAGTCGCATGAGAAATGGTTTGTAGGCTCAGGCCCCCAGGGGCCATTATTTCAAAGTGTACAGCCATCACGTAGCCACACAAAGCACCTCCTGCTGTGTCTGTGCCTTTCAAGAAACAAAGCTGTGTTGTGAACTATTGGCGATGTTAATAGCTTTCTTCCCTCTAGAGATTTGCTCCTGCTTTGGCCCCAAATATTTCAAAATAGCTGAAGCTGGCAGTAAGAGCCATGGGAAGAAAAAAGTGATGCATGTTAATTTCTGGTTTAGACATGATGAGAATTTCATTCTCTTCATTAAAATTCCCCAGTGCCGATGGGATGCTACTCTGATCCATAGACTATATCTTGCAATGCTCCTCTGTGAGAGATCATGTATGCAGCCTGATGCCTTTAAACAGTTTTGTTTTCCTCTTCTACCAAATACATCAATTATCATTCCCCTGATACGTAACATGCTCTCTTTCCTGTTAGATGATTGTATGTTCATGCAGGAATTTCAGGGTGTGTTTTTAATTTCCTATTAAAAAGACTGAAGTTATTACAAATGGCAGCATCGTGTTTACGCATCATGAAATGGAGAGACACAATAAAAGGCTTGCAGAGAAACCTGCTATTGGTAAACAGAAAAATAAAATGCAAAAGCAAGCTGGGATTCAGACTGACATGAGGGTGGATTGGAGGGCATGGAAGAGCATTTGTGTGCTCTTCAGAATAAACAAACGATCCTATCTAGTTGTCATGAAAGGATGCCTGAGGACAACAGACAGAGGGGTTCAATTGCTGGGTAACCAGATCAGTTGTTAAATGCCTATAAAAAATATCCCATCTGTGGGAAGCTGTGGTGTTTCGCCACTCGGAAACAACAGCTATATATGCTTATGCTATTTTTGCTCAGTCAGAGAGCGGAAAACTTGCATTTAACGGGAGCAAAAGTAAAAGCCTCAAAACACAGCACTGTGTGGTCTCTCCTTAACCTGCTTAATCAACTTAGACCATAGCAACTGTTTTCAAAATATACAAATAGAGCTCTTAGATATCTAGAGACAGAGGTGACAAAGGCATCAAGGATTCAGAGTAACAGGCTGCAGAGATTAATATTCCCTCCCACTCTGCAAAGAGTATTTTTATTTTGCTGTGATTTTTGAGATAAACATGGAAGAAAAACACGCAGTACTTTTTCCACTGAGGAGCCATTTCAGGAGCATTGCACTCCCTGTGCCATGAAACACGCTTCTCAAAATGTGAGCAGAATGACACTGGAGCTGTGTGAAGTAGGAATTGGTAACTGAAGAAACGGAGAATCAGTTCTGGTGGAAAGGCAGCACACTGCAAGTACAAGTAGATGACCTGCTGACCAGTTTTTTTGACTTTAACAATGCTTCATCCAAGGAGAATAAGAAGACCAGAAGCCCACTATGGCCTACTCAGTGTGGAACTGACACCAACACAAAAGTGCTTAATTGCACACCAGTACAAGGGAGGTGCAAAAATTCCTCAGGAGAGGTGCTGGGTCAGCTGAGCAGAGAGGAAGGGTAAATACAGATGTCATAAGGACAATTCCCAAATGTATGTGAAAGAAGTCCGAGGTTGGTTGTGCTTTTCCATTAGGAAAAAAATGTTCATGGAAAGGGTCATCGGGCACTGGAACAGGCTGCCCAGGGAGGTGGTTGAGTCACCTTCCCTGGAGGTGCTTAAGGGATGGGGGGATAAGGTGCTGAGGGACATGGTTTAGTGGTTGACAGGAATGGTTGGACTCTATGACCCAGTGGGTCTTTTCCAACCTGGTGATTCTGTGACTCTATGATTCCAGTGTCTGAGTACTTACCAAATATTTTCAAACAGATGACCATACCAGCAGTATACATAGACAAGTGAGGTTCTTCTGAATGGTTCTGGTGACCATTGACGTATTTCTTTTAAAATAAGCATGCTCCATCATACCAACCCCGTTGGTCTGAGTGTGGTGCTGTGTCAGGCCTCACCACCAGTCTTTTCCAGGGAGTGGAACTGACTGAAGAAACTACACTTGTCCTGAGAAATCACCTGGAGCCTTCCAAAGAGCAGCATGGAGAGCTATATCTGGACTTTATGTACATCAGGGAAGAAGCACGCAAGTTGTGGGGCAATGGGATAAGGCGTAAACAGTGATATTGATTAATTTTGTACCAAAGAGAACTGGAATACACAAACTCAATTTCATTGTTAGGTATAAGGAAGAGCAAAGCTCAGCAGATTGGGAGGCCAGTGTTGTTCAAATCACCATGCAAGATGAGTAATAATCACAGCCCCATAGTAACCTCATTGATTCACATTGCATAGCATCACCATGAGCAGATCCCATGGGAAGCCCTTTTCCCATTTTATGATCTACCAGGAGACATTGTTCTCCCTAGATGAGCATGACCTATGTGACTTAGTACAAAGAATAACAAAATGCACCTCTCAGTCCACCACTCTCTTTCACCACCTCCACTGTCACTGTATACTCTGCATTTAAAAAAAAGAAAAAGTGCCATGCTGAATCTTGCTGTGAGGAACTACATCAGTGCTGGAGGAAAGGTAACTCTTTCAGCCTTTTCAGACCATGAAGCTATGCAGAGCCTGAGAGGCTAAGCCCAGGAGTTTGGTTATCAGTGTACAAAGTTGTCATCATACAGAGAGGTAACACTGAGTGGTAGGGAGAGCCTGTGAAAACAGATAGAATTTCCCTAGAACCCCTACCCAAAAAAAAATACAGACCAGTGGAAGCAATCACACTGCATTACTCTTTAAGTCACCTATTTAAAGTAATTTCTTTTTTCCTAACTACAGTAGGGTGCCGCATATGTTTTCAAGTCTAGCTATAGACGGAGGGTGTTTTTGTGCCAAATACTACAGACCACACAGAAGAAGCTGCAATTAATGGCATTTCAGTGTTCTGCATTGCTGATGTACTTAACAATCCATTTTCGAGGACATTTTAAAAGTTGTTTAGCTGACTGCCAAAAATGAGGATCATTAAAAATAGATTCGCAGCTGTTCGGGAAAGCTGAGATATAATTTTGTCTTCATTATGCCTTATTGCAGATGTTATTGATTTAGTCTCACTGCATTTCAGTGGGCAATATTAATTCATGCTGTCTTTGACTTTGGAAGCTCAGAATTCCATTTATTCTTATTTTTAGAGCTAACAGTATAGAAGAAGAGATAATAACCATGAAGTAAACTTAAGAGAGAGCCTCATTGTGTGGCAGCACCATTGTGCAGGTGATCACAGCTGATAAGCTCATCAAAGCTTCCTAACAGTGAGCCTCAGATTGCAGCAGAATGTGTACAAAACATGCCTCGAAACCAGTATGCGAATCTTATATGAGAAGGGCCTACAATCTTAGACTCAATACTACAGGTCAGAAACAACAAAGAAAAGTGTGGATGTGATCACATGTTATCTTCATGATATTACTGCTTTTTCATTATTAATACATTGCAAGTTGGCACTATGAAGAACAATAATTTTCAGTGAAATATCCACAAGCATATTATATCCTTGCCAAACACAGAAGAAAGTCACTTTCTGCTCCAAGGAACTTTCATTTCATGAAAGTTTTCACATGAACTGCAGAAACTGTCTCGGTGTACGTATTGGTATATGTATACGTCTTTGTGAGTGTGCGTATATGTAGGATCAAATGCAGCATGTGTGATGATTCAACTCACTCTGTCATAATCAGCTCTAACCAGGACCAGAAGACTAAATTCCCTGGTATTTGATTGCTAGTGTAGGAAGCCTTCAAGAGTTCCTCTGATAGAAATTGCATAAATAATTCCTGGGATTTTAAATAAAATGCATATGTAAAAGCTCAAAGGACAAGCAGTAAAAAGAAAAATGGTAATAATATGAATTATGCATTAAATAAACCTCTCAGTCACACATTCTCAACAAGCACTGCACACGCACAGTTTCTATTGTGTAACACTTCTAATGTTGCCCTTTTGGATAGAGAACAATCTGCAAATATCCTTCCTCTGTCCAATCAGTTACTTTAAACAGTTGTGCCTCTTAACACCCTCACACTGGCTTCAGTGAGCCTTCTCACTCAGCCAGGCTTTAATGCTTTGTAGCCATTTTCAATGGAGTGAAAGACAACTAGTGCTGCGGTCCTCTTCTCTATTGTATTGAAGAGGACCCACACATGACCAGCGTGTGGGTTGGGAAAGCAGATGTGGCATTGTTAGCCAACACTTGCTTCCCACATACAGTGAACGAACCCACCACAGACAATTGTCTTTGTCTGCTTCCATCGCTTAATCCAACAGACTTCCTAGGCTAACGCAAGCGCTGCTGATTTTCACCTTTGGAGGAGTGTTCATCTCAAGAACCATTGTGTGGGACAGTCTTGCTGCTTCCCTTGAGTACAGATCAATCTGCAGCAAAGAAAAGGGACAGGCGTTTTACAGTGAAGAACACTTGGTTTTGCTAATCCCGTAAAATGCAATTTTTCTCCAGAACTGCTGAGAATTACATTTTACAACCTCTAGAAGGCCTTGATAAAGGGCTGGGGACTGTAAATCCCACACTAATATTGGCAAGCCTTCAACTGTAGTGGGTCTGTGCGTGTGAGTGACTGCACACAAATGCGAGTAAAGGAATTCACAGATTGTCTCTAGTGTCTTGAAAGCAACCCAAAGTCCTTCACGGATCACAATATATTTCCACCCACAGAAGGATCCCTCTACAATAGGACTTTACACATTGAAGCCTGAATTGGGAGCATCTCAGAAGAATAAAGAGCTGAACAAATGCTTGCGGCACAGAGCCTTCCGCTGCTGCTGAGACTAGTAATCCAAACCCCATGCTTTGCTACCTTAGTTTTTTATCCAACAAAGTCACATGCAGATGCTGAACTTGAAGCCTAGAGGATTTGAATGGTAGAAGGAGGATTCATGTACTTAGCTTTATGAGGTTTACTATTTCAGTCCAGCCACCCTGCATGAGGGATATATATGGCCTCAAGAGATGCTGTGAGCCAACATGACTCACTTTGTCCAAAAGAGAATTGCACTTTTCTTCCTCAGTGGCCCTATTCTGGACCACGGGCTCCCATCACTTATCATGTGCTGGTGTTGATACTAATGGTCATTGGATCAAAACCTGCATGACAGAGGGGTGGAATAGTATGGTCAGGGGAGGAGGACAGACAGGTAGAAATTGTTAGAAAAGAAGGAAGGGTTGTTGTCTTCAACAGGTGTAAGTCTCTCACGGGAATTGGCTGTCCTTTGAATTGATGTTGCCATGTGAGTGTCATCAATGAGACATGAAGAGAACTGAACATCAGGATCAGCACATCCAGCACTTTTTCAACAAAATACATGAATTCTGACCAAAATCCCACATCTTTACAGAAGAAACTCTTGTATTTCAGCCAAAACTGGTCTTTTCTTGTAAAACAAGCATGGACACACCATATAGGGGAAGACCCTTCTCTGACATTTAGACAACTATAGCGCGAGTCTGTACAGATGAAGAAGTTCCTTGCAAATATTTACACTGCCAACAGAAAGAAAAGTTTTCAAAATACTGAGCTTGTTTGGAGAAGTACTTTAAGTACCATCCACTGGCAATATTGACTACATCTTCAGTGACTGAAAAAAAGAGTCCAGAGTCTGGATGTGGAGTTCAATGAGATGAACCTTCTCATGACACCACCAGCTCTGAAACTGCTTAGAACTTCTTAAAAAAAACCTCTTCTTGTGTTTTCTTCCTTTAGTAGATAGGATTGAAATATCTGCTGCTGCATTTGCACCTGATGATTGTTCCTACCCAAAAGTACTAAACATTTTAGTGCCTCCAGTACCCTATTGTGTTGTATGCCTCATTTGATTGACTAGCACTACCTTTGAGAAGGGCTTTTAGGTAGGTTGATAGATTGTGTCCTTTATTGCGTAAAAGATTTATGAAGCTTCAGTATAGACAGCAGGCAATGTCATTTTCTCTCATTCCAGTCTAATGTCGAGTGCAGTCTACAATGGCTTATTCACTACACTGCTCGTTGTCGGGAGGCACATTTCAGTAACAGCCAAAGGCAAACTAGCAAAAATGTTCCCATCAAAGCAGCACAGGTCATTCTTAGCCCAGACATTTCCCCTTTCTATATTCACATCACCTCTACTTACAAATGCGACAGGCAGATGGCTTCAGATCACTGATGCTGCTAGATTTCCTTTCCCAGTATCATCCTCTACCTCACATTTCTCCACAGAGTAGCAATGTTTTATGGCATATCCCTGGCTTAAGCAGTCTTTATACTTTCAGATGCCCACCTGGGGCCTCTGACTAACCCCACCGCAAGCAGCTGCCTTTTGGCTTTGCAGTACTCTGCTGCATGTGCAAAGCATCTGGACATTTCCACAGATCCAGGCATTTCCTGAGACTCAGTCTCCTCTGCTGGATGTAGTCTGTGGTCAGCCTCGTATCCTTTAGCAGAAATAGATTGGTACTACAAATCCAGTTTGCCTCTTGCTCAGGTTTCTCTTTCTCTGGTGATATGATTTTCGTCCATGAAAGACAGCAGATGCTGGACCTACTAGGGTTGTGCTTTTACCTGCTTCCTGCAAAGCGTACAGCAAGTTCAGCCAATCTCCTCCAACCAGACAGGACCAGGCAGGAGTCTTATTGCACTGCTGTGCTCCGTGCACTAGGATGAAGCCACCCGATATCTCTATTCCTTCAAGCATGCTATTTGAACACACCACACAAGCATTGGAGGATATAATATCTCTTCCCTTCCAGAATCTGACCCATCACAGTTCTTTGCGTGTGCTTCTATGACACTGCAAGTGATCTTAATGCCGCTGGCACCCAAGTGGTCTCTAAGCCTACGGGGCCTGGGTGGCAGGCAGCCCTCGCCCCTGCCTGCAGTCCCTAGAAAGTCACAGAGCAAAGCTCCTCCTCTTCAGTGCCTCTCTCTTTGTCTGATCACTGCCTGAGTTGTTGCTTTTTTATTGCCTGAAAGAGGAGCTGCACCAGGGTATGAAATGGTCCTGTTACTCTCACCTCACATACAACACAGGAGGCCAGTCAATCTCTGTCCTGCCTGTGGTGAGGCTGTACATCCACCTGGTGTCCAAACAGTGAACTGATGATCTAGTTTTGCTCCCCAAGCCCCATGCAGTGTCTCCCTCTCTCCGTGAATACAGCTCTTATGCCAGTCTGCCAGGGAATGTAACTCAGCAGAGCTCTCAGAGCAGTTTTGCTCCTTTCTCTGAGTAGATCAGCTGCTCTCTAATTGTAGGAAGTGTTTCCCAAAGGTCAGATATTTTTACTGCAGAAATACCATGTAGAAAGACAGGTCCCTTAAGCAGGTCCCCTCTATAAACAGGACCTTTCTGATTTCAAACTTGCAAGGCAGAGTTTTGACCCTGCACATACACATGGGATCCCTCCAGCCACTCAGCCTAGGGTTATGGTGGTCATCAGCTCTTCCTCACCCACTCCACTGGCCAGAGTTTGCTTCTGGTGACTGTATCTTACTGACTTCTCATCTTTGCCTTTCACTTATATTTTTTAATCTCTGATCATCATTTGCAGTACATTTGATGTAATCTCTTTGCACTTCCATTTTTCTATGCTTCTGAAATGCTTCTTAATCTGGAAATTTTCTCTGGTCAGAGGACAGAAGCCTTTATGCAGAGGACTGTTCAGAGGAGCTCCAGTAGGACCTCTACTGGTATTGAAGCCAGGAGACTCCATGACTGTCAGTCTGGCCTGTGAATACTCAAAAAGTTGCTTCCTCCAAAATATGTTTCAGGGTCTATGCAGGTAGGTGTTACCCACATGGTGTATGTCCTGATGTCCAGGCTGCATCTCCGATATACCCAGGTTGTTCTGGCATTAGCTACAGTGATTTTTTATTTCCCTATTTGCAAACACGTTTACTTCTCCCATTTCCCATAACTGACAGTAATCCTGTTTAATTCTCACCACAGAAATCCATGCTGCCTCAGTCAGAATGACAGCGCTTTTTAACTCCACCTCAAATTAAAATTGAAGTATCGTGGCCACCTCTTTCAGACCTGGGACTACAAGAGCTACGAAGATTAAGGCATTTAGGCTCTGGAGCATGTCCAGAGAAGGGCAACGAAAGTGGTGAAGGGACTGGAGAACGAGTCTTATGAGGAGCAGCTGAGGGAACTGGGCTGGGGGTGCTTAGGCTAGAGAAAAGAAGGCTGAGGGGAGACCTTGTCACTTTCTACAATTGCCTGAAAAGAGATTGCGGTGACGTGGGTGTTGGTCTCTTCTCCCAGGTGACAGGCAACAGGATGAGAGGGTCTCAGGTTGTGCCAGGGGAGGTTCAGATAGGCCATTAGGAAAAACTTCTTCACTGAAAGGGTTATCAGGCTCTGGAACAGTGTTTGAGTCACCGTTTTTCATGGAAAGGGTCATTGGACACTGGAACAGGCTGCCCAGGGAGCGTGTTGAGTCACCTTCCCTAGAGGGGTTTAAGGGACGGGTGGATGAGGTGCTAAGGGTCATGGTTTAGTGATTGATAGGAATGGTTAGACTCGATGATCCGGTGAGTCTCTTCCAACCTGGTGATTCTGTGTGATTCTGTGATCTCTGGAGGCATTTAAAAGATGGGAAGATGAAGAGCTTAGGGATATTACTTAGTACAGGACGGGTCCGGTTGGACTTGATGATCCCTAAGGTCTTTTCCACCCTAGGGATTCTACATACTAGTATACTAATAATAGAAAGACGTATTATATATAGTATAATAATATATTGCTAATAACATATGTCATTAACAATAATTGATAATAATAATTATTATTATTGCTGTCATTACTATTGCTATCGCTATTACTATTACCATTACTATAGTTACCCCGAGATGCTGCCCCCCCCCGCCCGTTGTGCCCGCGGTGGCCGCCAGGGGGAGCCCCGGCGCTGTGACGGCCCAATGCTGCCACCTGGCGGCGACGCGGAGCCTTGATGCGTGGCGGCTCGGGGACAGCGCCTCCTGGTGGCGCTTGGGAGGCGGTGCAGGACGGCTGGGAGGCGCTGGTTGCAGGGAGGAGCAATGAAATAACCGGCTTTGGGCCTTACAGGCATTTTTTTTAATTGCTGTTTTATTTCCCTGCGGTTTAATGCAGAATCATAGAATGTCCTGAGTTGCTACTTGAGTATTGTCAGGCTTGGAGCCATCACTGCTTCCCTGAGGAGCCTGTTCCCGTGCTCCACCACCCTCTGGGTGAAGAACCTTTTCATAGAATCATAGAATCATAGAATCCAGAGGTTGGAAAAGACCAATCGGATCATCGAGTCCAACTATTCCTATCAAACACTAAATCATACCCCCCCAGCACCTCATCGATCCGTCCCTTAAACTCCTCCAGGGAAGGTGACTCAACCACCTCCCTGGGCAGCCTCTGCCAGTGCCCAATGACCCTTTCTGTGAAATTTTTTTTCCTAATGTCCAGCCTAAACCTCCTCTGGCAGAGCTTGAGGCCATTCCCTCTTGTCCTGTCCCCTGTCACTTGGGAGAAGAGGCCAGCACCCTCCTCTCCACAACCTCCTTTCAAGTAGTTGTAGAGAGCAATGAGGTCTCCCCTCAGCCTCCTCTTCTCCAGGCTAAACACCCCCAGCTCTCTCAGCCGCTCCTCACAAGGCCTGTTCTCCAGCCCCTTCACCAGCTTCGTTGCTCTTCTCTGGACTCGCTCCAGAGCCTCAAGATCCTTCTTGTGGTGAGGGGCCCAGAACTGAACACAGGATTCGAGGTGCAGTCTCACCAGTGCTGAGTACAGAGGGAGAAGAACCTCCCTGGACCTGCTGGTCACGCCATTTCTGATACAAGCCAAGAAGCCTTTGGCCTTTTTGGCCACCTGTGTTAAACCTCATGCCATTGGTCTCTGCCCAGCGGTCCAGCCTGTTCAGATCCCTTTGCAGAGCCTCCCGACCCTCCATCAGATCCACACTTCCACCCAGCTTAGTATCATCCGCAAACTTTCTAAGGGTATTTCCTAATATCCAACCTAAACCTCCCTGGGCACATCTTCCTGCTATTCCCCCAGGTCTTATCGCTGGTCACCAGAGAGAAAAGATCCTCCTCTTCCTCCTCCTCCTGTAAGGAAGCAGTAAAATGCAATGAGGTCTCCCTCTCTTCTCCTGGCTGGACACCAAGTGACTTTAGCCATACTTCATACGGTTTCCCCGCTAAAGCCTTTACCAACTTTGTAGCCCTCCTCTGGGCAGTCTCCAGTAGTTTTATATCCATTTTATTCTGGGGCACCCAAAACTGCACACAGTACTCAAGGTGGGGCTGCAGCAGTGCAAGGTAGAGTGGGACAATCACCTCCCTCGTTTGGCTAACAATGTTGTGCTTGATGCACCCCAGGACACACTTGGGCCTCTTGGATGCCAGGGCACACTGCTGGCTGATGTTCAACTTGCTGACAGCTAGAACCCTGAAATCCCTTTCCATGTGGCAATGCCAGGGCACAAGCAGAGCTGGCAGTGTTTATTGTTGTGCCTGTCACTACCTGTGCATCCACAGTCACTTTCGCACTGTCCCATTCACGGAGGCACCAAACCCTCTCAACATCCATAAGCTAACAACCCAGTTCCTTTAGTGCAGGTAAAGTGTGCTCAGTGAGGGTCTAAGACAAGGGAATCCTAACACGGTTTTGCAAGAGAAGCATCATCTCTTGTGAGCTTGAGAGATGTCTGAGAACCTCCTTGGGCTACCACATTCCTCCTGGGCAAGGGCAAGCCTGGCCTGCTACTGTGACTCTTCCAGTTCACTGACTAGGCAAATCCTGATGTTACACCAGCAGCACAAAGATTTTACAAAGCCCTGGCTCCAGACCAATCTTTTTGTTAATACATTCAGGTAAAATATCTGCTTTAAAAAGCAGGTATTACCTGTTTCCTAAGTTGTGTGGGGAAACAGCTTACCTCAAATGCTGACAAGCAATGACAACCCCTGTTATAGATGTATTACAGCACTAGTGATAAAAATGACCAGTAAATCAGCATATGCAAGACAGGACCACTGAGGCACAGAGTAACTGAACAGCAGATAGACTGGAACAAAAAATAATTAAGCCTGGATCAAGCCTCAGGCCAATTTGTATTCCAAACTTTTTATTGTTTTTGCAAATATAAACACAATAATTATATCAGCATGGGAAGAAAGCTCTATTTGGTTCTCCTCCCACCAGAAAGTTGCTTGCTTGGTCTGGAATTAATAAATACATCATAAACCCTGCCTTCCCCTTTCCCCTTTTGCCCCCCAGATCACTCAGACTGTAAGATAACATTGATCTAGCGAGGGTCTCAAAATGCTTTGTGAAGGTGGCCACGTGAATTATTGCCTCCCTTGGCTACAGGTCTAGCAAGAAGCCTCTTCAGATGTTAGGGGAAAGCAGGAGGCAGAGGAGATGAGAAATTTTGGAAAGACGAAGGCCCTTTGGGGCTCAGGGCTCACTGATGAGCCAAAGGAAGATGCTACATGTCAAAAGAGGGAAAGGATGGAGGTGAGAGAGTCAGATGAGATCAGCATGGGAAGAAAGCTCTATTTGGTTTGGCGAGTGACTGACCAAGGTCATGGAGGCAGCTTGTGGTTGTGCTGGAAATTGAATTCTGGCTACTGCCACAACACAGATAAGGTAAAAGAGAGAGGCAAGGGGAGAGAAACTCAAGAAGTTGTGGCTTTTAATAGTGGAAAAGCACTGGGACCTTTGAGGCCTTCTTCAAACAGCACAGGATTCTGCCTTTTGCCAAAAAAAAGTCCATTTGAAATACTGGCATTCTTATTTCACTGCAAGCAGATTTGTGGACAGGACTTGGCTTCTAAAGTACAGGAAAAAACACACAGGAAAAACAAATCAAACCCCAAGTTTACCTGGCAGGAAAAGTATTGACCCAAACCTGAACCACATGGCATACAAGGTGTTGTGTATACAATGGTATCACGATGATTTTCTAAGTGTTTAGGCCCCTTCAGCATCATTACAGATGACCTTACTCTACAAACATGTAGCTGACTCCACTGGGGCAGGCTGAATGAAAGAAAAAGCCACAGGATAATAAGGAGCAACACTGGGTATAGCCATCACCTCCTAAATACTGAACCCCATTTACTGTAACGAGCTTCTGCATGTGTGGCTGAAGGCAGAAAAGCCCCTTCCCAGCCCACTGTAGCAGGGTCAACTAGCAATTCTGCAGATTAAACACATTGCTCAAGTATTTTTTCCGAAGGTTAGAGTTGGCTAGGTATGCATGGGTGCAGCACCAGCAGCATATGGCACACTCCTTCAGGGAGTGAGCCTCCCCAGCCTTGGAAGAATGGATTGAGTTTCAAGATAAATCAATGAACAAGGCATATACACCAGGGTTTGCTGGCAAGGCAGGAATCCTGCTGCAAACAGCATAGCAACACAAGATATGTGTCTGTTGTGATTGCAACAAAGTCCATTTACCATTTTCTCAGCAGCCCAGGCTTTTTCTGGTTTTAAACTGTTTGGATGCTGCTGGCATGTGTCCCAGCAGAGCTGCTTGTTCCACCTCAAGCGACTTTGTCAGAGAGATACTTGCAGCCTCATCAGAACTAGAAAGCTGTCACTTGTCAGGACAAGAGGCCAAGTGTCAGACACTTCAGAGGAAGGTGAGGAAACAGAACAGCCAGGAGATTAGATGACACATCACTGGGAACACTGTGAATGGCAGTGAAAAGTCTCTTTCATATGCACTGTAGCTGCTTTTTAAAAGGTTTGGGCTACTGCAGTCTCTGCATTTGGGAAGGTCCTTGCTCTTGATCAGAGTCATGACGTGTAATTCTCCCCTTGGTTTGGTGGTGCTTCACAAATCCTCATTTGGCTTCCCCTGTCTCCCGCTTACTGATTTCTAAGTGCCTAAGCAAAGTTACCTTTTTTTTTTTTTTTCTGGAAAATAAAAAGCATCTGCCCACTCATCAGAGATTGGATCTTCTTGTAAGTCAGAAACTCTGCAAGCTGCTCACACAAACATTTGCAGTGACACCAACATGAAAGGAGCCGCAACCGGCCCACTCTGCAGCCTGTTGTTTAAACAGCAGCACACGATTCATACTCTGTAGTTACAAAATAGTAATGTGCTTTTAACGTGCATGGAGTCAATCCAGTAAACTATAATTAGAGAGAGAGTTTCTGGAAATGCAACAAGGAAATATTAATACAGTGCAAAAAAGTGATCCAAAGCCTTGAGCCACACAGAGATGTGTTGCCTAAAGCATTGTGTTAGCCAGTTTTTCTCTCTTAATCCAATAGGACTGCAACTCTGGAACAATCCTTTGTGAACATTTAGCCTTCTCGACCATAAATCTAAGCCATTTGACATCCAAATTATTAAATTATATTTGTGTTGTTATATCACAACATGATGCTTAGCCATATATCATGCCCGCAAGGACAGTACAGAACCAGCAAAGGGCAAAACAAAGCTCCTCCTTCCTGATGTTTAAAGCTGAGGGGACCACTATAAAGTGCTGGCAGTGTTGGCCTGCATTTGGATTTGTGTTTCATTTCACTTAGATGTAAACCATGTTACATATGCATATTTTCTATCATTGAAATACAGCTACTTTTACAAGGAAAGACAGATCACCAGTACTGGCACGTAGTAATTTCTTATGACAATTCTTAATTGAGAATTCAGAGGGGTCATAAATGTTGTTTCATGAGTAATAAAATATAGCGGACTGAACCAAACTGAGAAAATAATCATGGCTTTGATTTATTTCAGGTTTAAATTCCAATGCATGGCCTAGGGAGGGTCTTCAGAAGCAATCTCTATCACAGTGTGGATGGAAGGATGCTAACAGCTCCTATCAGTCCTACTAGCTGTGGTTGCCTAGCAGTTTCTACCTGCTGATGGACCTTCCCCAGGGTGTAGCACACATGACAGTCAGAAATCAGAAAATTCACCCCAAGTAGAGCAGTGCTTTTTATGGTGAATTACAAAGCCAGTGTTTTACCTCTTGACATCAGAGATGAACAAAACCATCATGTCTTGCCTAGAATTGTTTTATAACTCCTTCTTGTGGTTGGTCCCACTTGCTCTTACACTTTATGTTTCATTTGTGGCTAAGGATGATTTGGATCTCTGTGGGCTAAAAGTCTTCATGGTCAGCACTGACACTTCCAGATGCACTTTTGGCTGTGGTGCCAGTATATGTGTGGTCACAGGGGTTTTACGATTGCAGCAGGCACCTCTGGAGAAGCCTTCACATAAAGCTCATGACAGGTGTCCTTCCACCCCTGTGAAAGAAGGAATATGCACAATTCCTGACACCCAATGAGGGATTACCAGACCAAACAGATCCTACATCATTTTTTCATTGCTCCAGCTTTTTGCATGCAAATTTCCTGCAAAGTAATTTCTCTAACAACTTCAAAATTTGTATTAATGTAGTAACAGAGCCTTCCCCATTACTATAATGTCTTTCTAGTCATCAAATCTTAGGGCTTATTATGTGAAAATTAGAAATACATTATTACCAGAAAAGCCATTCTCTCGTCTGCACAGACATTTACAGCCTGACATAATCTCTTAAAATCTGAATAGTTTGCAATGAAACAGACCTTTTTTTCTTCATGAAGATGTCAGAGAATTTCAATTTCAGCTAATTCTTGCAGCTCTAATGAGATTCCTTCTCTAAGGAACTGGCAATGCTCTTTCTGCTATAATAGTTCCAGGAACAACTGGAAACTACTTAGATAATAACATAAGGTTTCTTAGATCAATATCACTTTTTTTAATGTGAAACTTTTGCCAGATCTGAGTATCTAAGATGTTCTCTTTTTTTTCTTTTTTTTTATGAAGATTTCCCTGAAAGGTTCTTGTGCACTGAGAAAGCTTGATAAAATTATGCACACAAAGAGATGACAAGCAAGAAGTTAATGGACAGAGTCTATAACATGATACCTGGAAAATTCTAGACTTGCAGCATTGCAGGGTTGATTTCCAAATAGAAAACCACTTATTTCATACATTTTGGGTGCTTTACATTGTATGCTATATGGACTACCTGCTTAATGAGGCTGCCTGGAGGTAAGTGTGAGCCTATTAGAGACATCCCATTCTGATAATCAGTTAATACATTAAGAGTTATTTTATTTGTGTAGGTTGAAGCTTGCATTGACAAAATGTGCTTTTTTGGTGGCAAGTTGGGTTGAGGGGTTTAAGGGATGGGTGGACGAGGTGCTGCAGGGCATGGTTTAGTGTTTGATAGGAATGGTTGGACTCGATGATCCAATGGGTCTTTTCCAACCTGGTTCACTTTCCTCTGCAGAAATGCTAAGCTCCTCTTCATTTCAGGATTTCCAGGATTCTCGAGTCAGTTCCCTGGGTAATATCACCATGTGCCACATGCCATGTGCATTTCAACCATAAGCTGGACTTCCACAGAGCAAGCATGCTCAGAGTCTACATGCATTTGAAAGTTAAGTTTTCCTTTGAACTGCTGTGAAACTAGGGGATACCCTGGGTGGTTTTCAGATATCTCTTTTCATATGTGAAGGAAAAGCATTAGTAGCTCCCATAGCCATCGTTCTGAATGGAAGAAAAGTAGTTCTCAGGGAAATGTCTGTAATCTGCCCCAAAGCTCTTTGAGATTTATAAGTCCTGCACTGGGCAGGATCCTACTCTTCTTCTATATGTTGTCTTTTGTTTTGGTTTTGGTAGTGTCTTTGGGCAACATGCTGCAATTTTACCTGGTCCTAGTAGCTCCTCAAGTGTGAACTTTTGAGCACTATAAAGTAGCTGTTGAGTGACCTCAAAGACAAGTATCATTACTTTCCCCACTACTAACGCGCACATCTAGATTAATAAATTCCCACTACTCTTGTAGTCTGGTCTCTGCAATTACCTTACATGCTCTGCCTGTCAGGGCTATTTTAATGCTGCTTCTTTCTGTGCTATTTTACATCCACTTTTTTGTTGTTGTCTTCCTATTCACTCCATATGCTCTTAAAGCTGATGTAAGGTTGCTACTAACATCACTTTTAAACTGGAAAGGAAAAAAATGCAATTTCCAGTTCAGTGTCTGCTTGACACTTTAAGCCCCCCTTAAATTACACTTAAACTCAAAAAGCAGCAGGCAAAAGTAGCAAGTATGCTTTCACTGTATGAGACTGTCAGATCAGTGTTCATTCCAGTGCAGTGGGTATCCAAGGTTGCTCATGTCTACTTCTACACAAAAGAGCCTAGGGGCTGTCTCTGTACCAAAAGTCACAAAAAGTGAAGGACCGTGGTTCCAGCTCTGCTTCCAGTACAGCGTGTTCCTTGTCTGGGAGGCTGAGAGGGTGGAGAGGCCTATCCAGTTTACTGCACCATCTGCTAGGTTCAGCCAAATCGCTTAATCTTAACCAATTTCAAAGAGACTGAGGTCAAAACTTCAGAGGTGACCTTAACGCTTCATAAAATATTTGCTGTCTCAGATGTTATGAAGAAAAGGTTGCTTCAGGGGAGCAGGGATGACTTGCCAGGATTCCTCCTGACACTGAAATGCACTTCCTTCTTCCTCCACAAATACCAGAAAGCTCATCACTCCCTTGTCCGAGGCAGCTACAGCAACTCACCCCTTGAGTCCTTCTCCTATCTTCCCCAGTGCTGCAGCTTCCATAGCATCTCATGGCTCTGGGTTGTACGCCCATCTCCTGACCCATATCTTGTCTCATAAGATCCCAGGACACATCTCTGCACACCCAGGCAGCTTCACCTGCCCAGGCATCTTTCACTGCTGTATTTCCTACAAGCAGCTAAGACCAGCTTTAGCCAATCCCACTTAGACCCCTCTAGAATGGGGCCCATTCAGAATATATTTAGGACTATCCCTCAGCCAGTTCATCCCTGCATAGGCTTTCTCCAGACATATACTGAAAGTGACATTATCTGGCCCCCAAACACTGCCTAGCACAAAGTTTTCTCAAGATAGGACTTCTCCTTTCTTGTAGGCCAGAGGCACTCTCTTACAAGAGATTGCTCTTTCATTTACAGGTACAGAAATATTGCTTTCTTACATACAATACACGCAGAAAATCCTTGGCATTAACATTTGCCCAGAGCTCTTCAGGTTTGTCATGCAGTAAAAATGAGAATCCAGGACCCTTCAGAGGACATTTTCTTTCTTCTATCCAATCACAAGGAGAAGGAACAGAGACATTTATAGCATAGGGACTGTAGATTTTGAAAGCAGAGTATGTTGCTAGAAACATCCTTCTTTCAAGTATCCTCACCTGGATCCTACTCTTCAATTGTGGTTTCTCCCAGATGTGGGTTTCCCACAGGTGAAAAGTGGGAAAAAGCAATATCTTCATCTGCTGCGTGGCCCATGACAAGCGGGGCTTGGCCAGCTGTGGTTTCATGTAGATGCTGAGACAGAAGACAGCAGCCCAGTGAGGACTTTGAAGGGAAGGAGATGTGAAATATTTTTATGTTTATTTTCATCTGGAGTGCAAAAGAACCAGGTAGACCAGAGAAGACCCCAAGCATAAGTACAGTTTTGCTCCACTTATGTTGGAACAAGAGAACAACACGTGCTGTTTTAGCACCAACACCTGACTTGCAACACAGCTGAGGAGGACAAAGGATATCAGCAAGAAAACTGGGAATGCAAAAGGCTGTTTTCCATTAGCCTCTTTACTATCCTACTTAACATAGGCTGTTTCAAACCTGAATCTTGATCTGCCAGGATTCTCTGTCCATAAAACATTTTTTTAACTATTTACTCCTTTGCTAGGAATGATGGAGGGACACCAGGTGCCTGAAAGTCAGTCAATTCTTTTCCATGGTCTGAAAAAAGGCACTGCCTTTTCCTATGAGCCTTGCTTCACTCTGAAACTGAAGAAATGTTGCTTTTTTGTTAATCTATTTTTACTGTCCTTAAATGACTGCTTCATGGTGGTAGGAGAGCTTTAAAAACTCCATCAAAGAAACAATCTTCTTTGACAAAGCCCTAGATATGTAAGCAGGGTTCTCTTCAGGAATAATTAGTCCTCGGTGGCCTTTCTTGAGCTTGCTTAGGGTTTTTAACAGAGAATATGAATGCCATGGAGGGTATATGAAAGGAGAATTGAGGGTGACTTGTCATTTCTTCTTAGACAAGTGTGTGGGTTCAAACACTTGGAGACACATCAATTACCACCAAAGAGGGGGTATTAGGTCTGGAAAGAGTGGTGTCTTACAAAAGGAAACAAAGCTTGTTGTCAGTGAAGAGACATGGTGGAGTCTAACAAAAAGGTCAAAGTTTGCAATTTACTGTGCCTCAGCTGCTTTTTTGGCCAAAGGCTGCTGCTGAACAAGACTTTTCCAGTTTATAGGAGTGTTACTTCTTTACTGGGACATTTCAGCTCCCACAGGAGTCGAGGAGTACAAATGTGATTTGATTTGCATCAAGCCCTACAAGCCTGAGCGAAACAAGAGTCCAGACTGCTGCTGCCACCAAGATTCTCTAATGTTCAATATAACAACAGAAAAGACAGAGTACCATTCCCACAAGGGGTCTGGGCTCTTTGACTGTGACACACCCTACCTCTCTCAGACAAGCTTTCATGAATGCCATACAACATCAACATGAACACAAAGCCCATTGACTCCATTCCCTCTGGCACAGAGCCTTGTGCCAGGCCCCCCACAGTTGCTCTGATTGTGCAGCATGCAGAGGAGTGAGATCACTATGTTGAATTTTGAGGAATGGCCAGCAGATGGGAACAATCAGATAAAGCTGGTAACCATCACAGAGAAGGAAAAAAAACTAATTAAATTTTCCTGAGAAATATAAGAGCTAAGACCTTTCTTTCTTGTGCTGTCCAGCCACTTCTTCAAATCTTCACCTGAAGAAATGAAGCAACTACTGCGTGAATGAACTATCACAGCAGAAAGTGGGTTGGAAGAGTCACATCTTTCTACCCTTACAAACACAAGTGTGCCTGGGGGTGATCTGGCAAACAACTACCTTGGATATCTCCTGGAGAGCCAATATGTATGCCTGAAAGGTTAGTGAAGCACAACAAGCCTGCAGAGCAGGGATGGTGGATTTGGTCCGACAGGCAAAGGAGAATCAGGGAGAGGTCAGGGAGAATGAAGATTTTTCATGGTATTTTGGAGGACAGAAAAAAGACCAGGTCTGAGAACAGGGTCTCAGCCATATCTCCATTTCTGAGCAAGCATAGTATAGGAGCACAACAGAGGGAGCAGGAGGCAGAGGGGGTGATGAGACTTCTTCATGGATCCTAAGAAGTCCATGTCAGTTGATTCTCTGAGGTTGTAGATAGACCTTGGCATACATGAACATGTTTGTGCCAGCCCTGGAAGCTCTTTGAGATAGGGACCATCATTTTGTCCAGTGTATGTACAGTCCCAGTCACTGAAATGGCCTGACCAATAAATGGATCTCTTCTACACAACTGCACTATTAAAGTATGTGGGTTTTATTAATAAGGTAACAATAAGACTAATATGAAACATTTCCATCTCACTCATGAAACAAGACAGTGGAGCCAGAGTTTCCTAATTGCTGCTTTGGAGTAACGTTCTTTTCTAGCCACTATTTCTTTTATCTTTTTGAATGAAACTTCACTTAAAAGAAGATGACTTTGACTACTCCTCGAGGGCCTTTATTCTGTCTGTGCCCGACACTTGCAGAAGTTTCCCTTACTGCGATGTTATTTAAGCAACTCAGTGCTTTTCCAAGTTGCAGCTCCAGCACCAGCTTTCTCGCAGAGTGGCCTGTCCCCATGGGGAGCTGCACAGAGGGACAGGGCTACAGCCACACACAGCAGCCACGTCCAGGGCCAGGGGAAATAGCCCTCTGCTCACAGTGAGAGCAACTCACCACTCAGAAGGACTTTAAAAACTGCATCCTAGGGCAAACATAGGAAGGGTCGTTCTGAGGGCATCTGAGGGATGAGCATCTCCTCCAAGTCAAAGTGCTTAAATAGCAACAAGAGCCTTTAGTGTCAAATCCCAAAGCAATTTATGTCACCATTAGCTATGTATGAGGCCTTTATAAGAAGCAGTGCAAAAGTTGAAGGTTGGTTCATAGGCTGATGCAGAAGTTCATCCTCAGTAACTGGCAGCACACCCTACAGGAGAGCTTAGTATTATCATCATCATCATCACTATTTAGCTGTGATAAAATGAGACAAATGACTTCAATGATCTATCCCAACAGAGTTGTGGTGCTCATAATGGAATATAGCAGCAAGAAACACCTAGCAACCTAAAGCACCAGATTGCATTAAAAAAACCCAAACAAATGCAATAGAATTTGAAAAAGTTCCTGCCCAAATAACATATTGCATCTGTGACACATTGTTCTGGTACTAATTTCCTGGCAACACTATTCACACACAATTCTTGTTCCCTGGCAATAACAAACAACACTACCTGTGCCTTTGCAGATGGTCTGGTGGTGTTTATATATTCCTAGAAGCAAGTAATTTGTTTTCTGGATGGGTTATGCTTGCCAGAGATTTTCGACTGTCAAAACAACCCCCTCCCTAGCTCATGACCTCAGCACATCGTACCCATTAGGTTCCTGTCCAGCCCAGAAAGACCATGGTGACATTCATTGCTGAGTGCTGACCTGTGCTTTCATGATGAAGCGCAAAGTTGTAGTTGGCTTAAGAGAGAAACAGTCAGCTTGGAGGAGACCTGGGAAAGTTAGCATTGGAAATTTTTGTATCAGCCATTTCTGTGAACTAATGCAAAAATTGGGCTGGCTGGGCCAGGATTTGGCAGTTGGGATGAAGAAGAGGGTAAAGAACATCAGGCGGTGTTTTTTACTTTTATATACATCTATGAAATAAGTGAGACGGCTACTCTGGCTGGGATATTCGCCTTGGAAGAGTGACAGGACATAGAAAGTAAGAAGCAGGCAGGTCTTAATCCGTTATGTTTGCATTAAATATATAGTCTCTGGCTTTAGCTTATGCAGCAGGAACAAAGCCTCTCAGGGTAATATCACTGTATGTGGAGAAGATGTGGGACATCACCACAGTTGGGCCACATGCCTGGCATTCAGCAATCGAGTCACAACTTCAGAGCTGCATGTGCCAATGGGAAGGAGGGGGCTGGAATCGTAACACATTTTTGGGACAGTTTTGTACAAAACCCCACCAAAACAGACTGTGTCATTCCATTCCCACCATCAGTTTCAACCCCACTAGGGTTTTTTTGATAAAAGTGTTGACCCAGAAAGAACTCATCTCTGTCAAAGCTGGAACAATATTCTGTTTGCATTGATCTCCCAGTTGAAAAGTATTTTGGGGTAAGAGGGAAGGAAAGAAAATGTTTTGAAATGGTTGAGGTATCTCACGTCTATGATTTCTGAATACAGATTCATTTTCTGTTTCAAAAGAATATTTCTTGTTTGAGGAGTGTATGGTATTGATAAAGAGGTTTATCTTGAAAAATATTAAAATTAAAATTAATTATTTGAAAGTAACCAAACACAGATTTTATCAAACTATCTTAATTAAAGAAGTATCTTTTCTGTCTATAAGTGTTCTGCAGATATTTTTTTCTGATTTTCACTCTCAGTCTTGTTTTAGGAAGGACAGAGAAAAATGTCAAGGTCCCTGTGAATATTTTCACAAGGACTAGGGAGAACATTTTCCCACACAGTTCTATGATCAAACACTTCAGATGCCAACAGATTACTGATTAGGCTTTCCTGCCCTCAACTTGGGATCATCATGTTGCAGAGCACTTGGGGACAGAGCAAAAGGCACCTCTCATCATGCTGTTAATGATGTTTTTCCAAACACAGAGCAAGTACATTCCCAAGAAATTTCTGAAGTGAAAGATTCCAAAATAAAGAACAAAAATGGTGTTTAGTAACCTCTGGCTTTCAACCTCTGTGACTTATGCCTTCAGATATCACGAAGCTGGCTTTAAAATTGCATTAATAAAATTGAAGTAAAATATCCAACTTGTGTGCTTACTTCTTTTCTAAATTACATGAGGAGTTCCAAGATTTTCAGTAGGCTCGCCAGCACCAGAGATTTAGCTCTTTGAATATGAAAGCTGAATATCTCATGGAGGGCAATGGCAAGATCTCCCAGAGTTAGAGCGGGTAATGCTGCAAAGGCACAATTGCGGGAGGGGCTGGGGGAGCAGGGACCTCCGTATGCATTACTTTTTAGCAGTAGTCATTTAGGTATTGAATATCTCTCTCTGAAATCTAGCCTCCATAAACAGGCAGATGCCTTAAAGATGGTACCTTAGGGTCTTTTCCAGAAGTAGCCACACCTGAAGACAGAAGAATGCCAATACCTGCAACAGAGGATACCACTTGCAAGGCAGTGTTCCCAGCTCTTTTCTGCATCCTATCTCACTCATAAAACTGGAGTGCAGTTATGGTAGGGTACAAATTCTTCAGGTGGGACAGGAAGGATAGGAGAGGAGGCAGGGTAGCCCTCTATGTAAGAGAGGACTTGGATACTGTCGAGCTTGATTATGGAGATTGAGTGCCTGTGGGTTAAAATCAGAGGAGCCCAAAAGAAGGCAGATTTTGTGATGGGAGTCTGTTACAGACCACCCAGCCAAGAAGAAGCAGCTGATGAGCTCTTCTATAAACAGCTGGGGTTAGTCTCTAGATCGATGCCTCTTGTTTTCATGAGAGACTTCAATCTTCCAGATATCTACTGGAAGTACACTAGAGCAGAAAGGAAGCAGTCCAGGAGGTTCCTGGAGTGTGTGGAAGACAACTTCCTCGCACAGCTGGTGAGCGAACCGACAAGGGAAGGTGCCCTCCTGGACCTGCTGTTTGTGAACAGAGAAGGCCTTGTGGGGGATGTGGCTGACGCCTGGGACAAAGCGACCACGGGATGATAGGGTTTTCAGTTCTAGGTGAGGTGAAGAGGGTGGTTAGCAGGACAGTAGCACTAAATTGCCAGAGAGCAGACTTTGAACTGTTCAGAAGGCTGGTTGGCAAAGTCCCATGGGAGACAGAGTTTAAGGGCAAGGGAGCCCATGAGGGCTGGGAGCTCTTCTGAACATGAGCCAGCAGTGGCCCAGGTGGCCAAGAAGGCCAAAGGCTTCTTGTGTGACCAGCAGGACCAGGGAGGTTATTCTCCCTCTGTACTCGGCACTGGTGAGACCGCACCTCGAATCCTGTATTCAGTTCTGGGCCCCTCACCACAAGAAGGACGTTGAGGCTCTGGAGCGAGTCCAGAGAAGAGCAACAAAACTGGTGAAGGGGCTGGAGAACAGGACTTGTGAGGAGTAGCTGAGAGAGCTGGGGGTGTTTAGCCTGGAGAAGAGGAGGCTGAGGGGAGACCTCATTGCTCTCTACAACTACCTGAAAGGAGGTTGTGGAGAGGAGGGAGCTGGGCTCTTGTCCCAAGTGACAGGGGACAGGACGAGAGGGAATGGCCTCAAGCTCTGCCAGAGGAGGTTTAGGCTGGACATTAGGAAAAAAAATTTCACAGAAAGGGTCATTGGGCACTGGAACAGGCTGCCCAGGAGGGGGTTGAGTCACCTTTCCTGGAGGTGTTTAAGGGATAGGTGGATGAGGTGCTGAGGGACATGGTTTATTGATTGATAGGAATAATTGGACTCGATGATCCGATGGGTCTTTTCCAACCAGGTGATTCTATGAATCTGTTCTACAGATAGGTCTGATGTTAGTGAAAAATGGGTCATGACAGTGAATCTCAAGCCAGCTGGTTATTCTGGGCTTTATCGTGAGAGTGTGGAAGAAAGATTCACTCAGCACTAATCAAACTGAAAGAAAAATCAGGAAAGAGGCAAGCTTGGGACGTTTGCACCTCTGCCTTGTCTCAACCATTCCGTCTTCAGTCATCAGAGATCAGAACTGCAGGAACCTTCCATAGTGATTTTCCTGTTGTTCCCTATAGAAACGCAAGATTCTCTCCTGCAATAAAACTGGCTTATAGCAGTAGCAAATAAATCTCACAGGCATTTAACCAGCACCCAAATCTTATTTCTGTTCACAAAACATTGTGCTAGCTGTGACCTTCTTCAAGGCCATCTCACGGCCAAACAGTCCAGAGGATCAGATCTTCCTTCCCTTCCTGTTATAGACCAGGAGAAGAGATGCTAATAGCCTTCTGTGTACTAGGATGAAGGGCAGCTGACACAGAAAGTATGGAATCACAGGAAAAATTGAAGCCACAGCTTTTGGAAAGGGAGACATTATTTTGCAATTTGCTGAGGCTTGCTGTTATTGTTTTTGAGTCAGGGTCTTTTGTCTTTTCAGGGTTTATGGGGAGAAAAAGAAAAGAACCAAAATGTAGCAGCTGCTGTTTAAAAAAATCTACAGTTTAATGTAATGGAGCACGGTCAGTCTGCTTCATTTTTAATTAAGTTCCAGATCCAGGAAATCCATTCATCACAATTCTGGAATGCTGAAAAAGTCACTGAGGAACTACAAAGGGCAGGTAAAGCAAAAGAGTTTAAAATAGTTGCAGATGAGCTGATAAGAGGCTCAAAGAAACAGTTAAATTTGTGTGCAGATAACTCAACCACAGTATCTGGAATGTATAAACATAGCACTTTTTTTTTTTTTCTTCTGGCCTTAAAATTTGATCCAAGTCTGGGAGTTAAAAGTCCCATTTTGTGTAATCAGGTTCTGGTTGAACATGATTGCTGAATTATTTTAAATTGAAGACACATGTCTGGATGTTGAGTTCTGTATATTATTCCAGGATGGTGTCCATTAGGTCTTATCCACAGGGGCTATCTTCATTTGTTATGCATCAGGATTTGCAAACGGTGAATCATGAATATGGAGACAGTGAAAAGAATGTGGTACTAGTTAAAGGGTGATTTTGGAAATTATCTTGCATGCATTATTCAAAAATTTTCAGTCTCCATTGCGTAGAGTCCCTATGGCTGTTTAAAAGTGTTATTATAAAATGTGCTCATACGAGGCATTTGCATTCTTTCATTCCGAGTCTTGAATTTAGCAATGAACCAACATTTGCCTTAACCCCTTGCCAGTCCTAAAGTATTCTCAAGAGTACAAGATGCTCATCTAATGGGTGTGTTGCCATATGCTGTCCTTCTATAATAGATCTGCCCCTGACCTCTGTGTTTTTACATTGCTTCTTTTACTGGCAGATGGACCATTACAGAGATTGACATATATTTTTGTGGATATTCCCAGTGGTAAGAGAGTATTGTCTCATAACTCCATAGGGAAAACAGTGTAAACCCAAAGCTGAGTAACTCACCTATCCATATGGTAGGCGAAAAGAAGAATCCTTATAGCATATGCTATAAGTAGTGGTGCCTCCTGGATTACTGGAAGATCCAGGTTCTGAGGCTGTATTTTTCCTTTCCAGGTTGTCCAAATGCTTGTGTAGCTTCCTGACAGCTTGTAAAGGGCTGGACTGGATGCATTTTAGGTCCCTTGCAGCCATGTACCACAGATCAATCACTGCAGGATGCTCTGCCCACTCCTTTTTCCTACTGCATTTCTCTACACAGAACTCCTGCAGGGAAGATCTCTCACAGTTTTCTGACCACTAGAACTTTTTAATTAAAATGGCTCCTTTTTTAAAAAAAATCAAAACAAAATTTTTCAAAAGAGGACTGTCCCTGTCAGTCACATATTTCAGTTTTCCCATGTTCATAACAACAGTAATGGTAATCTTATCCATCCCTTTGTAAAAACTATTTGAGAAATCACATCACCCAACTTCTTCACAAGGGAAAAATCTTTTGTCAGTATGTGGAAGACTTGATGACAGAGTCAGCAGTGATTCTGATATGACATTTCACTATAATCAAAAGGTGCCCCAAAAGCCTGCAGAGGTGAAGTCGCCACAGAACTGAACACCTATACCCTTTGCAAAATGCATTCCTCGGTTTTCAGTCCAGGAAATAACAGAGTTCATTGTGCAGATGGGCTTTCTGATTCCATCACAATAGTACCTCCACACACTACCCTCCTCCCTTCTTCCCTCCCTACTTAGGCAGGATGACTCTGCTGGGCTTTAAATCTTTCTCAGCCAGGAGGAATTCTGAAAGTAAGAAAGCAACTGGGAAACACATCCATGCCTTGTGCAAAGGTATGCATCTTAAACACTACTGCAAGGCGCAGCATCATTTTCCAAAAATCTCTCACTCTCTTAAATAACACACAATCTATTGTTCTGAGCTGAGCAAAGGTGGAGCTGGCAGCCGACGTGTCTGAGGCCATGCAATAAATGGGTGTAATGAAGTGGTCATGGCTAATATGTGTCATAAGCTTAGTATGAACCTGAAAATCCCATGGAGGAGACACAGTATCTTTAAAAAATGATCTTGCAGTAATGATTCTAAATCCTGTAGCCTACAATAATGTTTAACTGTTTTAAGCTATTATTGTGATGTTATTTTAGGGATTTTCATTACAGTAGATAGTTATATTAAAATTACATTAAAGTAGATATTTACCAGACTCTGCTGATGCCTTACTGAGAAACACTCAGCAGACACTTGCGAATATACTTCCCTCTGCCACATACAAATGGGTAATTTACAATATGGCTGGACTCGATGATCCAATGGGTCTTTCCCAACCTGGTGATGCTATGATATGATTCTATGATAAGATGACAGCTTTAATTAGGTTTCTTTCTAGGGTCTTGCTCTGGCAGCTAATCTTGGGCTGGAATGTGTGGCACTCAATTTACATACTTAGGATCAGGATCCAGGAACAGCCTTTTGTCTGATCTAGATATAAAACTAGATAAACATCATCTTATCTCTGAGAGTTTTCTGTCTTGTGTATAAGCTTCCTATACATATTCTATGAGTGTTTTCTTTTTTGCTCTTACAAGTTTTAATCTCAGCTAACTCCTGCCTTGCTAGCAAGTGGCACCATTGCATGCTACCATCAATACATCTCTCTTTTCATCTGTGAGTGAGGTCGAAACTTCATAAAAAGGAGGAGCAGCTGGATGAGGCTGACTGCATTCAAATTGCCTGCAATTGCTGCCTAAGATGCAGATCCTTAGCCAAGACTGTCCTGATTCACTTTTCCTCATTTCTCAGCCATCCCCTGGGCATAAGGAACACCAATCTTAAAAAAAAAAAAAAAAAAGAAAGAAAAAAAAAAGGGTTTCAGAAGACCTATCCCTGGTAAAGAGCAGGTACATGCAATCCTTGTATTTGTCTGTGATGTTTTTGATACCCAAGTAAGCCAATCTGTCCTTGATGCTGCTCACCACATGAGTAAGTAGAAGAGGACTTTTCAGGACAGATAAGCTGTTTTTCTCACTGTAGCGCTCCCTTCAGAGAAGTGAGGATAGTTCTGGACCCTCAGGACACCTAAGCATGCAAAGAACTCACAGGCAATGTCTGGTTGACTGTACTAGTCATGAAACACCACTGCCTGTATTATTAAACTGTGAGTGCAATCCAGCATCACTTTCAATACAAGCACAGATCTGAGATCATTCCAAAAAGATAACTTAAATGTAGTCATCCTTTTTTGAAGGCAAAAGATGTCCACTTTTGATCCCAGTTCTTAGTGTCAGAGTATACAGTATAGGTGATTACACATGTATCTGTGTACAGGGTAGGAATAAGTGCTGCTTGCAGAGGCAAGCAGGAAGACAATGAAGTTGGTAATTATCTCAATAACATACTTAGCTTCTGAAACATTGTAATCAGTGGAGAAGTTCTCTTGTTTTACAGACTAGCCTGTTACTGCTCCTGTTCTTTGCTGTTCCTGCCCTTTTGGTGGGAAACAAGGGCAGATTTCAATACCCTCAGAGGTCAAGCAGAATGACAGGAGAATGCAAAATGCAGGGAGAGGAATTACAGCAAATTAAATACACAAAACAGAATATATGGTACTGCAGGAAGTTTTAAAAATTCCTGCATCGTTCCTTTTTATCCATCAATTATGTCACAGGCTTCCTAGGTTGAAAAGGTTCATGTCTACTAGCAGCTCATTACCATGTTTGTAAGAGGCTTTTATACACCAGGTAGCAGAGCAGTGTGAAAAGTCACATCCCAAGGTCATTCTGTTTAGCAGAAATGCTTCTTATCATCTGTGTTTCACTCAGCTCTACAGAATAAGAGCAGCGAGAACAAAATGTAGCAGACTCACACAGCAGCTCTTGCTCTGTGAAGTCCCTGGAAAATTAGCACAGTAGAACAGAGCAGAAGTCATGTGGAGCTTTTCTATTTCAAACAACAAAGGCCTTAGCTGAAGTGCATTGAAATCAATCTTGTTTCAGTGGGGTTTTATACCCGGTCACAACCTCCCACTGATGAGTGCAGGTAGCACGTTTGCTCATAGATCTGCTGCCTTAAGTACAGGAAACACTTCAAGTCCTACATTTTGGGAACTCCACATGAAACTAACAATAAGATCTAGCTCTGTAGAATGAACATGTGTGTTTTGCCTGAAGGTTAAAATCATTTAATTGATGTTGGTGAATCCTTCAGTAACGGAGGCAGGATCAGGCTTTGTGTGTGCCAAAAACCCTGTAGGAAATCTGAAAATACATTGTCCATCTTCCCTCACATCCTAAAAAAACAAGTCCTAAGGTTGGGTCTATAAAGAAACATTCTGACTGTGCAGATACAAGAGAAAAAGCTACCCCTAGCTGACTTAACTATACTAACAAGAAAAAAAGGGGAGAAAAACCCTTACCAAACAAACACATAGTAAACAATAAAATCAGAAAAAGGCTGTCTTTTGCCAGTGTAAATTGAGTCATCCCAAGAGGTGGTCTAAAAAATTCAAGCAGAAAACATCCTTTTGCCAGTATAAGCTCTATCTCCACAGGGGGGTCTTTGCTGCTTTTGCTGGCAAAGCTTTTACAATGTAAACCAAGGTTGCTGATACTGCCTTGTAAGCACAACTGATAGAAAATAGTGCACAATTATAATTCCTTTCATCTGTCTACAGTGGTCATTTCCAACCCTCAACTGGATGCTGGCAAGCCACATACACACAGGTCAGTATTCAGATCACGATGGGGTGTGCTGGCTGCAGGGAAAGCATGGTAAAAGAGCAAGAATATTTCAAACAGAGAATAAAACGATAAAACAGTGCTCATGCTAATTAGTCAGCCAGGTGTTGTTTAACTGGATTTGTGTGGTTCAGCTCATTCATAAAAATATTGCTGCTGTAAATGTATCACTGTAGCTCAAGTAATGCTGTTCCATGGGTGGTGTAGTTACTCCTTCCTTAAAACACTGTAAAGGTTGTCATCTAATCAGGAAAAAAATTTTTTGTTACTTGGATAAATTGATGTAAAAACTCTGTTTGATCAGCCATAAAGCTGTTACACTCACTTAACTAAGCTACTAGGTAGGAACGTTAACTCCTCCGTTGCTTTTCCCTGGTGTAGTCATTTAGCTTGCAATGACATGTAGCCATGTACCTTGCTATACCTGGCTAAGGCTGTCAAGGGCTGTTCTCATTCCAACACAATTGGTCTGCAGAAGTGGCCACATACATTTAAATCACTAAAAGTCAGATCTAATTTTGTAAAGCAGACTACTCACTTCTCTGCATAACATAGACTATCTTAAAAAGCAAAAAGATGTATTGCTCTTTTGAGAAAAATTCCCCTATATTCCCTACACAAGATGAGACCTTCCTATAGCCCTGATCCTCTAACTTTTGGGGAGACTGTTGCTTAGACTCTGAAAAAAGAGCCAGGTGAGTAAGAAGGGCAAATTGCAGATTTGAGCCCAGATCTAGACCAGCATATACCAGTGATTTCACATGATTTTGTTGCAAGAAGGTGGTGTGAAAGTTGTGGCAAAGAGCTTAATATTTGAAAAATGGTTCCTCCAGCCCTGGTCTGGATGGGAGTCAGGACAACACATTCTGCTTACCAAGGATATCACAAAATGTCCATATCATGAATGACTATTTAGCAGCCTGCCTCCCTCTGGGAAAAAATATCAGCTGAACTTAAGTACTTTCTCTTGAACATTCAAAAAGATGAAACAAACTAACCAGCATTCCCAGTCCTACTGAGCTCAGCTAGGCTGGATGGGTGAGTTGAGCCAGGACTGAATCCAGCCTAGAGTGACACAGAGGAAGAAGAGAACATCATTAGAGCATAGAAACAAGACCGAGGCTTCTCATATACCAGCTGAGGAAAACGAAGTGGTGGTAGCATGCATGTTTCTTTGTTGGCATAACAACCAAAGAGAGGTGAGCTGTGCCTGCATCAGGTGATAATATTCAGTTTCAACCAATATATTTACCATATTTCAGTTTCCATGCAGGAAATGATTAATTGTGATGATGACTAGCAATTATATAGCATGTTGCCTCTTCAGAGCCTTCCATATACGATAAGCAGGTGTGAGCAATTTGCCATTGTAGTGGGTGTCAGTAGCTAGAGCCATTCTTCTTTACTGTTAGAGCTGAAATGGGTTGCCTGCATATATTAAACAGTACTAATCACATTTCCCTTTTTAACTAAGGTTTGGTTGATGACCTGTAAGAACCATCTGTACATTTGAGATTCAGAGTGTGAAAGACAGGGATCGTGGAGAATGAATTAGTGGTCTCAGGTGTTCTCCATATTTTGTGCAGACAAGGGGTCCCCATGGCTGCTCTGTAAATGCCAGTGCCACTGCTCTGCATCTTGTACCCATGGGCTCTGCCTCGTGCTACCAAAAGCATCCCTGGAAAGAAAGCACATACCTGCCAGGCTGCTTGGACCTCCTGTTTGGAGAAACCAAAGAGAGCACAACCCATCACAACCTAAAATAGTGTGCACCGCAGACTTAGCTTTTGCTCTACTCCCTCCTCCCCCCATCACAGATGCCCGTGTGCCCCGACAAGAGAACATCTCTCCTTGTCACGGCACCTGGTGCCCAGAAGCATCATGGTGATGGAGACAAGAGGTCCCCACTGGGGCCCTCAGGCAGAGTGATGCACAAAAGCTTCACAAGGAGCACACTAACAATCTTGTGCCACTGCCTTGCCAGGACAGCACTTCTGGGAGCACTGACCCACCGCTGAAAAGAATCTCAAGGGGGTGATATTAGACTACTTTTATTTTACAAAATATACGCAGCAACAATAAGTTTGTGCAAAGCTGATGTTTGGAAAAAACGAGTCTCAAATGCAGATGCAATTTTTGCCTCACCCCTGCGTGCCTGCACCTCTACACACTGGACCGCAGTATGGAAGAGGTGGTTTCTGATGTACGGCTACAAATTTCATCTCCACGGTAGCAAAATTTGCTCCTTTGAGATCAGAAGATCAATCCACAGATGCACAGGAAATACCCACTCTGCCTCCAAAAGTGCTCATGGCACACAGAATTAAACCTAGAAGGGAAAGAAAGATCAAGCAAATTCCTACTCCTTCTAAATTTAAAATCTAGGAAACAGCGTCTTTAACATTGGGCATATGTGTCAGAGTGAAAGGTAGGTGTTTTAGATGTCTGTAGCTTACTGTCCATTAGCTGCAGACTGTAGCCTTCACAAATTATGGGCAACAGAAGCAGAAAATGAATATGAAAGATATTTCAGTCCAATGTAATTAAAAGCCCTATTACCATGTACTATCCCTTCCAAGGAAATATACAGTATCTCCAGAGGCCACATAATGGTGTCAAAACAGTGTAATACAAGGAGGCAGCTCAGGCTTTTGAACCACCACCCCATGTTTTTACTCTTCACTGAGTGTCATTTCTGCATGATTTCACTGTCTTGAATGCATGCTATCAGGAAAACACTCCATGAGAAATCCAGCACTCTCTTACCTATATAGCACCTCCACGCCCATGGTATACACCTGCATTTACCATTAGTTGCTCTCAGTAATAAATTATTGAAGACATATTTCCTTTAATGTTTACCTAAAGAGGGGACAGCTAAGAAAAGCTGCATACACTGAATTCAAGAAGGGGATATTTCTTTCCTACTATAAACAGAACTGATTATAAAACCAGAACACAAACTGAGCTCCTTGCCCTTCAGTTTTGTCTGAGGTTACATTTCTTTGCAAGACTCTAATTTCTTCAGTTTTTTACTGCATTCCAACCCCGAAAGATATAAACCAAAGCAAACAAAGTACCCCCCAAAGGAGACTCTCCCCCTTAAGCAGTACTTCTATTTTTAATTCTCTACAGCTTTTAAAACATTTGAATGGGAAGCCAGCACCAGTCTTTGGTGAAAAAGAATTCCTGCTGGTCTCTCAGGACATCCTCTCCAGATAATCTCAACTGGCAGCTCAATATAAGACCGATATCTCTTCTCAGAGGGGCTCCTTGCAGTTGTGTTCCAGCACATTCTGCCTTTGCAAAGAAATTCTTTAAACAGTCAGATTTCTACCCCTCAAAGATGAATAAGGAAAAATAAAAGGGAGGAGGGAGGAGAAGGAAAAAAATATGTTGACCTTCTTGCTTGTTGACAGTGAATCTTTCTCACTTTGATGGTGCCGTTCTCCAAAGCTGGCTCTCAGTGAAACACTGCTCTGACTTTGTCTTGGCTGACAGCAGGAATATAAGCAGGCGCTGCTGCAAGTAGGTCTGCCGCTGTCTTCCTCATCACATCTCCAGGAACCATTGCTCACTGCATTTCCGAAAGCCTGGACTCTTCTCCATGCTGACAATGATGGGACTGAATGGAAAGCAGGAGAGCTATTACACCCATCACAAACATCAGATGGAAGAAAACTGCAAGAAACTGGAAAAAAAAAAATTCCGTATTTCCAACAACAAAGGAACAGAGTAGGAAAAAATTTAAAATGTATGCGTTCTGCCTGAAGTATTTACAGGAAGGCTCCTTTAAAAAGGTTACACTCAAGCAATTCATCTGTCCTTCCAAGAACTTCAAGGCAGGAACTGCCTCCCCATGCTCCCCAAGGAAGGAACCAAGTGCTTATCAAGAGTGAAAACGTGACTGAACTGTGATAGTGAAAAACAAAGAAATCTCTAATAAATTAGAAATTCTTTCTTGAACCTTTGGAGTGCAGTCTGCTTGGAGTCTGGTTTAATCTGTTGCCATAAATAAATCTATTGAGGGAATTTTCCATAAGCTTTATCAGATGGCAAAATTCTGCAAGTCACATCACTGCACGCTGTGTGATGCCTCTGGCAGATTCAACCTGGTTAATATTTAAGCTGCAATCACTGGTGACTTCTTGTAACCTTAAAGGCAATATCTCCACAAAAAAATCCCCACAGTTCCTGCAGATGGGCTATCATCATAAATTCACCCAAAAGTGGAAACTCAAATAACAGATGTGTGTTTATAAACACAGAAAATAAAGTGAAGTATTAGATGCACTTTCCAAATGCTTAGAGCTGCAAGGCACACAAAAGTCCATATTCACACTCGCCTGCACCATAAGAGTTTTCCTGCTTCCCTGGGAATTTGGATTGCCATTGCTGTTATCAAGGGGCAAATTCATGACTGGTGAGAATAAATCATAATATTCCTTTGCTCTATCGAATGATCTCCAAGTGATTAACACCACACTTTACCTCCCCATAGCAACAGTTGTTTCCTATTCCCAGATGAAGAGAGCACGAGGGCATGTGAGAAGGTTGAGGGGGATGTGGCAGCTGTTGACAAAAACTTAACTTTCTAGAGGCCACCTATCTACCTTGAAATATGCTCAGTGCCAAAAGGAAGATAAGGGGTCAAGAGATCTCCCCCACTTTATCTCTTGTACAGTCTTATCTGCCCAACACTCCATAATAAATCAGACAAACTCTTCTTCCATCTGGCTCACTCTAAACTCCTCACTTCTACATGATCCGGGAACATTTTCCTGACCTTTCATGACTTCTGTGATATTGCACAGAGCAGAGGTTGGAAGAAGTGCACCACAGAAATTTAACAGGTATAAAATATGCCTTTAACTGGATGAAGTTGTGAGTGATGTGTGATTCCTGGGATCAATCCTGGGATTTGATATCTGCTGCTCTTTCTGCCTTTGGAAGAACATGCACCAGGTAGCAGTCCGTGGGGAAGGTCCAGCATGGATCTGCTGCAGACAGGGTGGTTCAAGGAAACGCTCCAGAGCCTCAACATCCTTCCTGTGGTGAGGGGCCCAGAACCGACCCCAGGATTCGAGGTGCGGTCTCACCAGTGCCGAGTATAGAGGGAGAATAACCTCCCTGGACCTGCTGGTCACGCCATTTCTGATACAAGCCAAGATGCCATTGGCCTTCTTGGCCACCTGGGACATTACTGGCTCATGTTCAGTCTCAACAATACCAGGTCCTTCTCCTCCTGGCAGCTTTCCAGCCAGGCTTCTCCTAGTCTGGAGCTGCTTAGGGTTGTTGTGCCCCAAGTGCAGGACCCGGCATTTGGCCTTGTTAAACCTCATGCCATTGGTCTCAGCCCAGCAGTCCAGCCTGTTCAGATCCCTTTGGGCCTCCCGACCCTTCAGCAGATCCACACTTCCACCCAGCTTAGTGTCATCCGCAAACTTGCCAAGGGAGCACTCGATGCCTTCATCCAGGTCGTTGATAAAGACATGGAACAGGGCTGGACCCAGCACTGAGCCCTGGGGAACCCCACTTGTAACTTGCAGTTTCCTGGGTTCTCTCTCCAACTCTTCTTGCCAGCCTTCAGTCAAGTTGAATATGCATAATGTCAAAAATACATTTTTGTGTTCTGTCTTCTGCCCCAAATATTTATTTTCATGGAAAATGCAGAAGAATATGCACACATATGAACAACTGCCAAGTTGTAATAATCATTTTGCCAAATGGTGATACAATTCCAAGTGTTTGAGTTAGTTGACTTCCACTGTACACACAATAAATGCACGTGTGTTTGCCTTTGCAGTATAATGGCTAAATACAATATATACAAGGCAGATGCATTAATAAAACTAGTGAGGCAAGTTATTTAGTGGTGTAACTGTGTTGGCTTCACTCAGGTTACCTGTGCCCTTAATATAGACCTTTATCTCTGTTTCATATGCATTTAAGAAAATAAATAAACACTTTATGGTTTTCAAGGCAGTTGTCTTTCACCTTATGACAGGATAGAGCGTATCCTAGAAAGAAGAGATATCTGCCACTAGCTAAATTTTTGTTTTGGAGGGGGAGAGAAAAAATGAGAAGAAAACCAATCCTATACCTACATATGGTACTTAATATATACCTCTAATGGAATGAGCTTCATAATTTATTCTGAGGTTTACCTTTTCATGAACTCTATCTTGTTCCTGCTTATGAAAGATTTTCTGCTGCTTTGGGTATATTAAAAGCACATCATGTCTGTCTCCCTCTTCTTGTTTCTGTGTATTCACATAGTGATATATTTTGGTGGTGCACAGGGCACAGTAATAGCAGTAATACTCTTTGCTTCTGCTGTTTTTTGCCTCAGGATCTAGTGCCCAGAGTTATAAAGTGAAGAGCCTAAAGTCAGGGTTTTATATTCATGCTGAGGCCCTTAAATTATGGCCCAAATTTCAGAGGTGCTGACTTCAAATGGAATGAACTGGTGGTTTGCAGCACCACTGCTCAGGGCACGTAGCACCAGGGTACAGGTTTAGCACATCGTTGTCTAACCATAATCCGTGAAAGCCTCGGGGCTGTGGCTGCTTCTACATCTCCATGCCAGTTCACCTTTGAATGTACAAATTTTGGCCAGATTGAAGGTGGTTATGTCACTGATGCCATTAGGGGTAGCATTAGCTCCTGGTAGCCATGGCAGGGAAAGGAGGGGAGGTGGCAAACCCCAATATTATTAGACAACCTTCCCTGAGTTCTTTGGGGGCGTCACACATCAGGGCTGGGATTTTCAGGGGCTTCCAAATACCCATCTTACATTCAGGCACATTTGTACCAAAAAAAGTATCTTGTGCAGAGCATTTTTTGCCAACAAGACCTCTTTTGCTGACCTACCTGAAATGAATTGCTCTTACCTCTGCTATGAAATACTGCTTTCTTGATTGTATAAATCCTACAGCTCTTAACATCCCATTGATAAAGTCCGGGTGAGCAAGGACTTCCCGCAGCAGCAGCATTAGCTGCCCCACGGACGCAGCCCGAGCAGAGATGCCCTGCGGAGAGGCGCTGGGACCAGCACGGGAAGCGGGGGCATGCAGTTCACACCAGGAAAGGACGGGTGTCTGTGACCTGCCAGGTTTTATTTTTGTTTTCTTAACTGAAATAGCTCCGTTGGTATAAAACATGTGCTAACCCAGGACCAAATCTTCTAAGAAAATCCCAGCTCACATAGCTGCTATTTTTTTCAGCCCTTCATCTCATGTTACAGTTAATGGGAATAACATGTAATTTTCAAAAGACAAACTTTTACCCAACTTTTACTGTGTATACATTTCCCTCAGATTTCTAGATTGTTATTACATTCTTTTGCTTTAGTATTGTCAAATAATTTCTCTCATTTAATCACAATTTGTCCTGTTTGCTCAACATCCTCAGCAAAGGAAAACAGAAAAATGCAAACACCAGAAGAAAACCCTGGTTGCTTATCTCACTGCAAAAATATTGTTGGGTTTTTTTTTTTCAGAAAGTGTGGTTCTGATAGAGTAGATTATTCTGCCAACCTTTTCTCCCAAATTTTTTGTTTCTCATTTCATCTCAGTTTTTCCCTGTTCTATGCTTTGCAGATTTTATTGAGAAAATAAACATACTCTGCAGACCAAAGACTAAATAGGATAAATTCATATGAGAAAACATCAGAGTGTGTGTAGTTTATTTTTTGTGTAATTGATTTTGTAGTAGATAGAAGCTATGGCATAAACTAACAGGATAATGTTTTTGATCAGTTTCCAGTGCTTAATTATAAGTCTGCTATAACTAATTTCCTTCATGAGCTTGCAGCTGCTGTGCTTTTGTCATTGGCTTATTTTTCTTTGCAAATCTGAAAGGCATCAAATGTTTCTACAAAAGTTGTCTTCCCTGATTGACTCCTGCAGACACCTCATTAACACAATCATTCTGCAAAGTTGTGTAGGTTTTTAGAACCTTGCATCCAAATAATTTTTTAATTTTTTTTTTAATTAAGAAAAAAAAAGCTGGTTTGAAACACTACAGAATATCTGGCTCATTAGAGCATCTGAACAGTCAGCTTTGCAGTGCAAGAAGTCTTGTGGGAAAGATGGCAGAATTTACTGGATTGGCTGCATAACTCATAACACATTTGTAGAAGTTACATATTTTGAAAAAAAAGCACTAGCTGATATTGAGATTTTGGTTTGTTTGAGGTTTGTTGTTTTTTTCTAAGAAAGATAAACGAGCTGTCACCTTTAAGAGTGTATTTTAATAGGGAAATCTACCTAGTGAGATCTTAAGAAATTTCCACATTAAATATATGTATTTATATATTTGTCCTTTTTTTTTTTTTTTTGGTAGCTCGGTACATCAATTAGCAGCTGTGCTATTAAGTTGCAAGGCATAAAAGATGCTGGTATCACATGAGCCTCTTGAGGAACAGCCGGGCTGGAAGGAGAAGCTGGGGGCAAATCCGATGATCTTAACTATTCCCAAAATTGACACATCTGCAGCTATCTGTGAGGGTCGGCGATGAAATCGAAGCCTAGTAGGTGGCAGAACAATGCAATAATCAACCTCTTTTACCGTGTAGATTATGCATGAACGATCAGACTGGATAAACTCCATACCACAGCAAGACTGAGCAGAATATGTCCCATGGATGTTTCCCTAAACTTGTTCTTAATATCCTCCTGCTTTCTGTCTCAGCATATGATGACCCATTCCTTATTTATTCCAATGGAACCTAATTTGGACTTATTCTTCTCTGGACCTGGATATTCATCTCTCATAAATGTCAGCTGCTCCTCAGTAAATCTTCAGGCACTTGAAATAATACATTCAAATGAGGAGAATTAAAGCTGCTTGATGGGTTTAAGAGACACTAGTCCTTATTTTTGAAGAGGCAGCTAAGCCAAGGCTGGGGAAGTAACATATATCTCTAGCTCCTAATGTTAACGAAGACAACATTTTATATCAATGATTACATGTAAATGCAAATGTATGTAGATTATTTACTTAGACAAGAGATTTCATGCATCCATCTCTGCATTCCTCCTCCTCCCCCTATCTTTTCACCCAGAAAGAGATACTATTGTAATTCTAGTCATCTTTCTCTTGATTTTATTATCTAACAGAGCCATAAAAATGACAAGAAAATGGATTTTTCAGACGGCAGTTCCCTGTTCCTGGTGTAATTTCATGTTGAGCTACATATACAGACAATATCAGATAGTTCATACATTTTTACTTCCACTGTATACCACAACCCTGTTTTTAGTGAGGTGCTCAGCACTACATAATTAAGGAAGTGTTTAAAATGCCTGACTGTTGTTAGATTCTGGATGCAGGAAGGATTGTGAGGCAACCACTCTTGGCGATGCTGTACTGGGTGAGCTGGGGGTGCAGAGTGTGAGCAAGGTGACCATGCAGAGTCATGAGAGTTAAAGCGAGGTGTGAAGGGGTGATGGAGATCAACCCCCATTGCAAAGCCACCAGACAATGTGCCATGGGATGTTCACATACCAGAGAGACCTGGCATAGGGCTTCTACTAGGATCTTGCAGCTATGGGCTGGGGTTGGGGGTTTTGGCAAGGATCTCGCTCAGTCCCTCGAGATAAACCCAATCCAGTTGAAATACAAGCAAAAGCTGTGCACCAAGAGCACAACCTCATGACCAAAGGCATGGTAGAAGACTCAGAGAGGAAAAGAAAATTTGTCTTCATTGTCTCAGTGCTCAAGCTATTTAATTTTTCTTTAACAGGATAAAAACACATCTCATTCTGCTGAACAAAAGTAACCCCTTCATTCTGTAACTTTCTCGCTCCAAAACACAACAACATAGCAAGAACCCAGCTGTACTGCACATTCAGAATTTGGCCTTGTCCATGGAGAGTTGTGACTAATATTTCTGTGCTATGCAAGGGGATCTGAATACCTCACACCCTGTGGTTTTCCCTCCCTGGTCAACTCTGCGAATCCTAGTATAAATCAAAATAGCTAGTGGCAAACATCAGTGAGCAGATTTGCCCAGTGGTTCTCTGATTCCACAAGAGGGATCAGAGCTAGACTGAGGAAGCAGGAGGCCAAGGAGCCTTTCTGAGGTTACGTGGTGCAGCTAGGTGCTTCTGGACACAGCATCTGTTAGAGCAAAGGCACAGCAAAAGGAGGTAAAGAAATAGTATTTTGATATTTGTATTGATTTGGAGTAATATTTAACAGTTGTGGACAGAATATTCTCCCCTAAAATGATAATCTTGATTGAAAATATATTCCTTGTATCTATATCTTCCGATTCAAAGAGCTTATTTCAGCTTAGGCATAAGATAAGAACATTTTCCCAATTTTTTTTTCCACACCTATCTCTTGTCTTTCAGAATTGTTTGTTTTGTTAAGAAATCCTGCAGTCTGAAGCCAATTTACAGGAAATCCAAAGCTGTGGATTGCAGTCACTTTCATAAAGTCTATTTGTTTTTTCAGCAGCTGACAATGAAAAAGAATGTCAGTGTGTTCCGTATGCAAAGCAAAGGATTAACCGGGAGTGGAGCACTAATAAATTTCTTTCCTTCAGGAAACAGCCAGCAGAGCTGCGGCTTCAATGTGATTTAACCGAACACCATTGCCCACTGCTTCAAAATACCCTGCGCCCCCTACGGCTGCTATCACAAGGAGCATCATTTGCAGGGAAAATCACATGCAGAATGATATCAACAACTGGCATGCATAATTACTCCTTGATCTCTCCTGAAGGGATTATCCTGTGGCAATCATTATGTCAAAAACATGCCCCAAAGAACAATATTTCAGACAACTGCGGCCATCAAACAAATACACTACATAATTACGTTATTTCCCCCTGCTGAAAGCTCACTCATGTTTGTATCTTGCCTGGCTAAGACCTCCTCCAAGGGAAGCACCAGATTGTTTCTGACGATAGGACATATATCAAAGCTGGGATGGAGAAGCCAGCCTGGCCAGGCTCTTGCCGCAGACCCCAGCAGGTCTAGCTCAGACATGGAGCTATGCTTGGACTTTGCCCCAAGCAAAAGATGCCACCTCTAATATAGAGAACTGTCATGGATTTGTTTTTTGTCATAAATGAAGCATGGGTCTGTGCTTTAATTTTCCTCACTGCCCTCTGTCAGGTAATAACCATAAATATTGTCCTGAATCATTAAGTCACAACCCGAAATGTGATCCTGCCCAGTTCCCAATCAGACAGCCATCTGGAAGATGAAAGAAGTCTGTTTTCATTTTAGAATGATCCAGACTCTAATTTGTAGTAACAGTCTTAACAGGCTGTTTCAGAGACATTAACCAGAGACTGGTCGTGGTTGCTCAAGGAAGGGGCATTGTATATGCTGCCTAAAGCATGTATCGCAAGCAAAACACCCCATCACTGCTCTGAGCTTGCAGCATCTGTGGCTTTTTATTCCAGAGCCGTGTTTCTAAATGGGCACAGGTTATGCATGCAGGGTGACTGGAAATATACAGTGTCGTAAAAAATGCCAACACGTTTGCAGGAGACAGAAAATAGTGTTTCCACAAAGCTAATAGTGGTACCACAGGTCGTATAAATGCCTCCTATCTTAGGGTTAATTCCATGCTGAAAGCAAATATTTTTTCTATATCTAAAAATGTATTTATCCATACATATATCTTATGATTTTTTGGCTACTGAAGAAAGTGTTTCCTCCATCAAAGTGTTCTTTTATTGCCACAGCAAAATACTTTTTACTCTCTTAAAAGCAAAGAAAAAAACTAATCAAGTGATTATGTGGTTGAGCAAAAGCACTGTCAATCAAGAGCTTATCATTACGTATTTGAAACCGCTGCCACCTCCTGACCTGTGCTACCTTTTGTTATTGAAGGATATCAAAGACCAGCTGGCCTGCAGTCGTGCAGAAGGAACCCAGCAGATGAAATAAGAAGCATGTGCATCAGCTTTCCCTGCCAGGACACAGGAATGTTGCACATCTCCACTCTCCTCATGACTGCAGTCCCAGGTGTCGCTAAGCAAACCCCAAAAGGACTCCCTTTTATGGCTTGTGATATTAGAATAACACAGTGGTCTGGGAGCATTGGGGATCGATGAGCACATGTATGACAGACTCTGACAAGTGTTACTAAGCTTGAAATTAAGCCCAGATTATAGTATTTCAGTACAAATTATTAAGAAGCTACAGGCTTAATTCTGAAAGGCAGGTAACTTAGTCATAACTCTCTATCCTTTGTCTTCCTCATTCTTAAACAGTGTCAAAAGCACGATATTTAGTGCGTCCTCATTCTTGCTCCCTTGCTCTAGCAAACCTGCCAATTTAAGATGGATGCAGAGGCACAGAAATGCAAATGCTTCTAAAAGCAGAAGTCCAGTGGGGTTATTGTTTGGCTGACTCTCCTGTTTTCCTTGATGTTTATCATCCTGGGTCATGCTTCCTTTAAAGCTTACAGAAAGTATTTGCTAGAACAGATCTGTGTATGTGAATAAGCTTAGCCCAGAGATTTGGAAATGACCACATGGGGGTTTCTTACAGATAGAGATAACTGAATTAGTATCCTTCTGAATAAGCTCTTCTATTTTCCTAAAACACAGTGGGTTAGGAATGGTACAGAAAGAAGATAAGGAGAAAAATAGATGCTGTTTGCATGCTTTTCTGCACTGCAGATGTACACTAGAGCAGGACTATTTTCTAGCAGGTAAGACTGAAGTGTGTCTTGCATGGGGAGGAGAAAAGGAAATGAAAGATAAGGATTTCACCTTCTGTGTCAAGCATCCTGAAAAAGAGTTTTAGCGCCTGTGAGTGCCCTGTGCCTAGCTTGGGTTACTCTTTGAAGCCTTCGTGCCCTCTGGGATGGCATTTCCCGGTACCGTGTGCATAGCTGCCCTGCATGTTTCCCATCAGGCTGCTGAATTACTGGTGTTTCCAGCAAGGCATTAGCTGGGATGAGTAGTCTTTGGTGCTCAGAGCTGAATGCGGGAAATGGAAATCTCTGTTCTGGACCTAAGGCATGAATAGACAAAACAGTTGCTCTACAGGAAACGAGAAATTCCCTATTGAGTCCCTACACTGCAGATCAGAAACTGAAGGAAGAGTGAAATCCTGGTTGTCCTAGCACCAGAAGAGTTTCCCAGCCTGACCTCCACATGGCTCATCTTCAACCGTAGAGGTGAAGAGGTCTGTGAAAAAGCCAGGCTTGGACCTCTGTTTCTATGACTATTTTTCCCTCCCTGTTGCAAAGGAAACACATCTGCATAGCAGCTACCAATAAACAGAAGGAGCACAAAGCACTCAAAGCTTTGCCAATATTGTCTTTCAAAAAAAATGTAAAGGAAGATTTTATTCATTCTTTTTTAAATATGAAAGCATATATGCTGTAATATTACAGTGCAATGGACTGAAAATAAATTCACAAACATGATTTGGTGTAGCTAGCGAAAAATGTCCACCACAGCCCTTTGAAATTGTTTGGTAAGTTTTTATCTTGCTCTTTTAAAAGTCACATAATTTGGACAAAACACAGTTGTGATAATAGGGAGCGTGCTGGGTCTTTCTACATTCCGCGGCTGTAATAATGAAGCCATTAAATTACTAGGTCAGAGGCCCCAATTCACAAAGAAATAATACCAGTTTATTATTTCTAATCTTATTAAGTTAGAAAATTGTCTCGAGATGTAATGTCAACCTGTAATGGCTGAAGTATCGATCATATTAACCCAATGCTCATGGATAATTCAAAGAGCCTGATTTCATCTAATTTCTGTAATTTTTAAAACAGTACAGCCCAATTTCTTTATGGCAAACTAATTCAGAATTATTTCTATAAATAATGAAAATGTATTATCGGATTTGCTAGGAGTAAGCCAATAAAAAATTTCATGTGATGGGTAGTAGAGTGGGGGTTTAATCCCTTTCTCCTTTATCTCTCTTGAATCATGGATCTTCGTTTTTTCTTTTTCTCTCCTTTTTTAATCTTCAGTTGTCTCTTTCGGAAATACATACCCACATATTTCAGAAATATCCATGGACTTGCTTTGTTTACCTTTTAAATGATATTGATGGGTCCTTTGAAGATTTTTACCTAGATAAATTCAACAAACAATTATTTCAGCTCTGCCAGATTTGAATTTTTCTCAGTTTTGTACAACAGTTCCACTAGCAAGGGAGACAATGTAAAATTCCAGAAACTCCAATGCCACTTTGTTCCTAAGGCAAATTTTTCAATTATTTTAAGTTTTAAAGAAATACAGAGTAGTGCATGTGTGTGCACAAGTGATGTACATACACTTAGACTTTCAAGCACACCTGGATGTGGTCCAAGGTCCATTAAGCTCAACAGGATTCTTTCCATTATTTTGTTGATCTTTAGATCAAACCCTAAGGGAACTGGTTGATTTTCTATATGTATTTTCTAAGGTTGTTTCTGATCTCCCCCACTGACCTCTCTGTACCGTTTCCCCAGTTCCCATCTAGAAAACTTAAGAAAAGCCGTGTTGGGGGATTTTTCTGTGCCTCCTTTTCTGCTTCCATCCCTGTGGCTTTCCTATCAAAGCACTACATGCATTAAGAAAATTAATGTGACTTAAGTTACAGAACCAACCTGATGGCTAGTTCACTCAAAAATATTTCCTCTAAGGATATTTATTAGCTCAGAAGACATGTGTGGGCAGAGCATGTTATTTAGTGACCTGTAATGCCCAAATAATGATCACAATAAATCAGTACTCATTACTATGTAAGGGAGGTCTGGATCAAGTGACTCAATAGGTAATGAGGTCTAATTTAGTGCCATGGTATTATTTTACAGAGTATTTGGGGCAGGGGGTGGGAGAGAGGGAAGCAGGGCCTGAAGGGGGTCTAATTACCTCAGATTTCTTGTGAGATGATGAGCTTCTAGCTTTGGCCAGTTGATTGAGCAGGGTGTTAGAGGTCAGGCCCTTAATTGCTCCTGGCTGAGTTTGACTACATTAAGTGAATAAATATTTAAGGTCTGGACCTCTAATACTGGGCTAAATGGAGCAAGACTTGGGCTAAAATCAATGTAATGGCATATAGGGAGGAGGAAAGATTAAAAAAAAAAAGAGCATTGAGGTATATATAGAATTGAAGTCCCTCTTTGAGAGTGGGTGAGGGATGGATCTGGGGGACAGTGAGGACACTGCCACAACATGAATAAGGCAAAACTCAGGACCTCAGAGGGAGCAGCACAACCCATAGCATCCAGGCTAAAAGGCCCCAGAACCTTAGATTTCAGCCTTTATTTGTGCTGGGACTCCAGAAGCATTACTCCTGCTCTCCTGTCTTCTGCCTCTGGGGTGGGATTATTCTTGCTGGCACCAGTGGGCATCCCTTGATCACCTGCAGGGCAGAAAAGATGTCCTGCAGGCAACACAGAAAAGGGAATCTCCCCAAGGTCCCCATTTTTGTCCCCATCAGCTACTGAGGTAGTGCAGGGGAACCAGACCATGAAAGCAGGCTACTTGTATAATGCATATACACATCCCCAGAGCAAACTAGTTCTCACGTAATTACATCTTCTGCAACGCATTATACCCCCTGCCTCCAAGTTTTAAAGCTGTGTCTGCAAGTCAGCTGCATGTCAACTACTAAAATTAGTAGTGGGCAAGAAGGGACAAGCTTGCCATTTTCAGGGTCTCTAGGTAAAGTTCTTCAGAGCCGCAGTTCTTTAAAAGTTAGTTGCTCCATCTACCGGAACAGCCTTGAGCAGTTCCTGTTCTGGGAATTCACAATCTGGAGGCAAAATTGAACTCTCCTAAGCTGTGAGGTTTTTAATTTAAAGGGGCTCCAGCAGCACATGGGGATCCAGACCCCAGGAGCCAGGACCTGGGCTCAGCCTAGCTCTTCAGGATAACTGTCAGGGAAAAGAATGGTATATTCTTTAGCATAGATGGAGCTAAATTGTCATCCACAGAAATCTATACTCCTTCTGGTGGAAAAGAGACTATGCCAGCTCATCTCCAAGTCTCTGCTTCTACCTGTTATGTCTAGATGTTAGGAACTGATGAGGCTCGTGGGAGAAGTCAGTACAAATCCTACCTGGAAGATTCAAGTGGAAACTAAAACTTTTTCTGCACTCTAATACCCAAAGGAGCAAAGAAAAACTCTCAAAACCAGCTTTCCATCCTTTTTCCCTATCTTTCTCCAGTCAGACAGAGTGAGAAGTGAGGAATCACTCAATAACTTCAGTCCCACTCTGCTTCAAGACCTGTACTCATTAGACAGCTTTGAACAGATGCAACAGAAAATGTATATTTTAGAAGTTTGGAAAGGGCTGTGAAAAATAAAAATAAGAGAAAAAAAGCAAGAGACAAATGAAAATCCAGAAAGTAAAATTATATGTGAAAAAATTAACTGGGTTAAACAGCAATCAGAGTGTGCAGAACAATATTGTGTTTCTGCATTTTTCAGAGCAGGCATAAGCTATTTCTCTGTGGTGGGCACCATTTCAGATGGGGAGGGGATCAGACAAAGACTAGACTGTTAGTTTCTCCTATCACCAGCAGTGGCTACTGTGCAGGTTGACACTATATGCTGCATAAGGAAGACTCCAACCAACGCGCTCTCCAAGCCTTGTCCAAGGAAAATCACCACGGATATTTTTAAAGACCCAAAGAAAAGCTTGCTACTTAGCAACTGTCCTTAGCAACTGCAATGATAAACAATACCAGAGCATCCATGTCAGTGCTGTCTCTCTCTCTCCTCTCTCCATGAACTTAACAACTGATTTTAACTGAATTTGACAGAGCAGTAGGGTTTCAAAGATGCAAAATTCTGCAAATTTCATTAAGTAGTCAACCATATAGAGCAGACAGATCCCAGTAATTCCCATGCTGGCAGAAAGGCTGCTGAGTGAGCTCAACCATGCAAACTCACAGGTACTTGACATTAGCGAATCCACGAGCGAATACACTCTTATGAATTCCCCAACCATAGCTAGCGAAAAGTCTCCGAGCTTATTAGACATCAAAGATGCCAAACACAAACTACAGAACCATTGGAAACCATATTTCATGGATGGTAGGGGTTTAGTACTTTATTTTCACATGTATAATCCAAAGGGTCTCTACAAAGCAAATGGAGAAATCCTGGAGAGGCTGAAGCATTGAGCAGATTCCAGGACTGTATATAGACTACAGAGGATTTTTATTCTAGCTCCCTTCCCATTTCCCTCCTTGGCCTTCAAGTCCTCCCTCTGCTCCTTTGCAGGTTATCTGAGTACTGATAACTCTCAGAGGTTACAGGTTATAGGAAAGCTGTGTGTCTGATAAAGCAGTTTTGGTTTTGGCTTGCTCTCCTTCAACTTTTTGTTTCTGAATAAAAAGGGGCTCCTTTGTTCTAGGTGTGAGTGCAGGCTGAAGTGAAATACCTGAAGGTCTGGATGTCTCTTTGACATGTCCAGTCAGCACCAATTTCTTCCTGTCTGAAGGCCTTTGACACAGCAATCCATTATTTCTTGGCTTAATTCTTTATGCACAGCTTTTCATATTGATTAACTAATATCATTAGTTTTGGTCATTCCATACAAGAGACAATGGAAAGATCAATTTTAACCATATGAGCTAAAGGAACTTGCTCTTAAAGCATCCAGGGACTGGAATCATTTATCTTCTGCTCTCTGAATAATAAATCTTTTACAAGTGCGGCATTAGATTCATTGTTTGCTACAGCTGCATGTGATGTAGTCGAGGATCATTGTAAAAGTGTCCTACATTGCACTGTGAGGCTGTACCCATAAAGCATATTAATGTACAGTATTGTCATGGAAATTGTCATGAGCTGCTTCAGAGAGCATGGTTTTCGCAAGAGCTGTGCAAATCATCAATTGTTTTTAATTCGGTGGCTGAACTGGAAAGATAGAATTTGTTTCTTTTCTACCTAGAATGGAAAATATTTCCTTCTTCAACTAATACAGAAATGTTTATCCAAGAATATAATTTTTCTAGGCTTTTTTTTAGTGAAAGAAAAGGGAATTTGGAAAGAAGGAGCTGGCTTCACAGAGTCACATTTGCAGAATTGGGCAGAAAATGAGAGGTAGTTCATTCACATTCAACAACTATGCAAATATCTGTGGATAAGACTATCATGCAAAATGTGGGAATGTATTGTTCAGGTTCCTATATGCCTGTTTAGGACCTAGGAAAGAAGAATAAATGCTGAGCTACAGGGTCTTTCTTTATCACATCCATAAAACTGCATTGCTTTCAAGATAATTTATACAAAGGAAGGTTTTGAGCCATGGCCTCTCATATCCTAAGTCTCTACCACTGAGGACAGATGGAGGGAGTGGAGAGACAAGATGCATCTGAACTTTTGCTCAGTCTGTACTGAAGCTTTCCAAGCAGACTTTAAAACAAACCATTTATCATTCTTGTGTAACTAACTAGCAGTGTCCAAGTTCTCACAGATACTGCAGCAAGGGAAGAGCGGGACAAGCGGTCATCAGAAAGTTCAAGCCTCGATGACCTGGGTTAATGGAGCTCTTCCACAGCATCATTACTGCAGTTAGAGCATGTCACAGATGGTGGATACATTCAAAACCAATAGGCCAGTCTAATAAAGGGATATTTCTGCACTGGCTACTTTTGACCAAGATCAATAGAGCTGAAAAAAAAAAACATGAGTAAAGGTATTTTTATTTTTTCTGTCCTAAGAAATAGTCATACTGACATCTATGTACATGTATAAGGGTTCTGACGTCTCCAAGGCATCCGATCGAATTTTACAGGCTCAAGAAATCTGAGTCGGGTTGCTTCAGATTAGCATACAAGTTTGAACTTTTGGGCAGTGCTAAAAAAAAATAAGTGAGCTGGAACTTCAGGGGTATTTCATGTTCAGGTTTTGTTAATAATAAAAATGGGAGAGGAATCTAAAAGGTATTAGTTTTCAGTTTCACAGGAAAGGATTTGTGCATTAAAAAAATAACATTTTAAAAAATAGAGTTTGACTCTTTCCCCAAGAATTCAAACATGACTTTTTATCCTTCCCCAAATTTTAACTGTTCTGCTTGGAGTATTTTGGGAATTTACTGTCACAGGTCTCTGGACTGCAAAGTGCTGAGGAATTTAACTCAAGATTTACAGTTCCTGCTGTCCCCAGCAGGACTGATCTCCTTCAAAGACCTCTAGAGTTATAGTGTGTCTCCTTCATTACAGAGAAGAAATATCAGTTTGATAGTTCCACCACTGTCAGAAAAGACCTGTTAGAAATTTGGAAGTTTTAGATATTCTGACTAATGTACAGCTGGTGGTACCCAATAGAGCTTCAAAATCCCTTCAGGAGATGTATGCTAAGTCACAAAAATTGAAGACCTAGGAGGCAATGAGAACACAGCACGGATAAAGTGATGATAAAAATAACAGGAAAGCCTCAAAGCTTTTCCTTTATATTGAGCTATGATACTTAAGAATGTAACTTCAGACCTGCCCCTGGCTGAATGTAGTTTCATTTCTTTCTTTCAACTCTCCTAAGGCAGTGACAGCTAAAATAAACAGATAAGTGCAATGCTGAGAAAAAGAGACAACAAAATTTAAGGGCTGAGATCATCCAAGCAAGCCTCCTTCTCAAGACAGTGAGTAGTGTGGAAAAGCCACACGTGCCATAGTTGCACGGAATGAACTAATGGAGAGGCTAGAAGAGAGCGTATAATGTGGCATTAGATGATCAAAGGTATCACCATTGTGTCTGAGAGTAGCCAGAAGGACCCTTTACAGCAACTGCTTGGAGAGCTTTGCCTGGGAAATGCTACTCTTTGCTCTTAGAAAGCTCAGCCTTCTCTGTAGAGCTGATGGCAGTGGTAGACAATACTTTATTCGTCCTCGGTAGCAGTGTGATTACAAGATGGAGGTTTGGTGTAAAGAAGCAAGTACTTGAAGGGCAGACTCTGTGTAGCTGACACCTGGAGCAGATAATAAACTATCTGGCTCTGAGAGAGAAGAGTTAATTCCCGCATGGCTCAAGATGATGTATGAAACCACCAAAGATTACAGTTAGTGATGTCTTGGGAGTGATTTGATGTTCATGGTTAACCCTAATATTGCTTTTGTTTATAGAAACTATTTCTAGAGTAATCTTATCTTGTATGTTTTTTATGGAAACAAAAATTATCAGGCCACAGCTTTTATAGTATAGAAGGTGACATGGATTTGATTTACACTTCATTGCAAACCAGTTCTACAAACACTGCTCAAATGCATAGTTCTTAGTGTCCTGGTGAAATTCACAATGTAAATGAGGCATTTTTTACCTTGTGCATATGACCAGGCAATCTCTGTCAGACTTACCTAGCACCCCTGATGTTTGTGCATCCTTAGACATCACAATGTTTTGCTTGGAAAACTCCCTCCAGGAATGTGTTAGTTCCTCTGTGTTGTTACTCTCTACCTCTTACACATAAGGGTGTTGACCTTACAGCCTTTCCTTGAAAACAGAAATTGTGATACTTTTCAACCTTGAGTATTTCACATACTGTTGCTATGGGTCTTGAAAGTACAGTCAGTGAGGCAGATTAACCACAGTCATACCACTGAAAACAAATGGTGGAAAGCACTAAATGGAGAATATTCTGCATAGTACCATGGTGTTGGAGCTCCCTTGTGTTATAGAGGTTTTTTCAGGTATAGGACTACATACAGTACTCCAGTGGAGGCCTGAGAAGTGCAATATAGCTGTAAGGAGTAATAAGTTTTAGATCCTCCTGTGCAGATGTGAAGTTTTTGAGGTGAGCTTTGGGCCTTACAGGATCCAAAGGATTTCCAGGGATGTCCATTCCCAAATTAGTCCATCTAACTGTCAACGCTTTTGAAGAAGCACCCAGAAAACTTGTGCAAAATCATAATACTGAGCTACAGACCTACAGCAACAATGAAGTACATGAAGGAAAAAAGTAAGACTTTTATCTTTCAAGGAAAAGCAAGAATCTCCTTACAAAGGAAGGAAGGAAGGAGGGAAGGAAGGAGGGAAGGAAGGAGGGAAGGAAGGAGGGAAGGAAGGAAAAATAAATAAATTTACAAAGAAAATTTTCCAACAGCTTTCCAGAATGAAATGGCAGTTTCCCTGCTGTGAAAAGAAATTTCTTTGGTTTTCCACAGGCATTTTAAAGAGAAAAATTGAAATCATTGTTTAGGGGTTTTTTAATGAAAAACTCTAAACATTATATTTTCCATCTGCTTTACCAGAAGTGAGAATTTGTAGCTACACACATCTCTTCTGCTGCTACTCAAGGAGTCAGATGGAGACCATTTGGCTGCCTTGCTTTACTCTTGATGCTGCCCCCACGTCTAAAGTGATTCTGGCAGCTGCCAGCACAAGGGCGACAACCATCTGTTAGCACTGTTCACTGCTGGGTAGCACTGCAGCAGAGCTCTCACCGTGCAGCACCATCAGCCTTTGCCCCTGCTTGAGAGGGAATACTACTGTGTATCTGTACATGGCCAGTCAGTGTACACACCCAGCATCTGCTCCAGGCACACCACCATTACTTGTTGGAGGCCACCCTCAAGGGTTCTGTTTGAGAAATTCAGACCTCTTGGTTACACATTAGAACCAGCCTAAGACCTTATTGATTGTACGTGTTATTTGTATCGCAGCAATGTGGTGGAAGAAGTAGTTTCAAGGGCCAAGCTGAGCTGCTCCAGGCACCAGGAGCTCTTTCTGCCTGGAGCAGTAGGTGGGATCTCCTGCTAGCAACCCCATCATCATTGATGGATGCTACTGGTCCTGCAGGGAAAAGAACTTTCTGAGAGGTTTGCTTCAGTCTTTTAGTCCTTATGGGACCTGAAACATCACCAGCAAACAAAAAGAAAGCACCAGAACTGCAGAACTGAACTTCATATTGAATAGCTGTTAAACCCCTTCACTATAACCAGGAGGCTTGGAAATTGTTTCTAATCCCCTTTTACTGTTTCCCATACTTAGAAACCTACCTGATCTTCAAGGTCTCTGGCGTTTGCTGTTGCTGCTTGGATTTGTTATCTCAGAGGTAGTTGTGAGTCTAGGGAAGCGCAGGAGCCCAGACGCACTCTGATAAACTGATGGGAAACCCTGGGAGCAGGCACACAGTAAAATATCAGTACTGCCCCTCTGAAAGCCAGAATGTTACCTGGAAGAAACCACTTGAATTCTTCCAAAGTTTCCTTCACTCGTGATTTATGGCTCTTGGACTCACTTCTGCCGGGTGGACAAGGCAGGTGTATGTTTAGACCCAGCTGACCCACGTGTTCCCGTTTGGGTATTGGTGGATATTTAGGGGAAAGAAAGAGAGGAGTTCATTTTCATAGTTTCTCAAGTGTTCATAAAGTTGGCATCAAGGAGGAAAATAAGCCTCTAACAAGGAATCCTGGAATTTACTGAAGTAAGTTTCAGGTCTGATTATGAAAAGCACAGGAGGTGACCGTTTCTGGTTGCTGTTAGCATGCAGCAAATTGAGGTATTGTAGCATTATCTGTTACCAGAAAAGCCCTTTATTTTTTTTTTTTTTTAAAAAAAAGACTAGGAGCCCCAGCGTCTCATTTTTAACAAGGACCAGCTGAAAAATGAAGGCAAGCAGCACACAGACCATCTTATGTCTGCCAATTCATTTCCTGGCCCTGAAAGAATAAAAAAAAAAAAAAAAAAATCCTCTTGTTTCCTCTCATGCAGGCCAAACATGGCAAAGCACCAGGGGAATTCTGAATGGAATCAATTGCACTTGTTACTAACTGAGTTTTCTTTTATTCTTATATTACCAAGGCCTGGATATTCAGCTGCAAGCAATTACAATGAAGAGTTACTGAGTAATGGTTTCCAGATTGCTCTGTGATTGGGCATTAATTGAAAGGGACAATTTAAGAGCTTAGGCCATGTAAATGCATTTCTTATTCTGTCAGATCGAGAAATTTCTGCATACAAGAGGCTGAAATGCTCAGAACTGATAAAGACTTAATAGTAGCCACTTAAGTGAACATTTGGAGAAGGGATTTTACATTTAAGGGATCAAGAATAATTAAAATAAAGTAGAGAGTTGGGGTTTTATTAGGAGTCAGAATGTGAATATTATCAGTAGGATGGTAATTCTTCTCAGACTTACACTGAATTTGAGTGGGGGAAGATGACAAGAAGGTCTGGCTTCTTATCTCACTATCTGATCTCACTTTAGCCCTTGGCTCTCCTGAGTGAAAGGCTCTATTGAGTCCCAAAGAATCAAAGGCAAAAATCCCTATAAAGTTTGCAGGATGAGTTCAGAAGGATAACATTGCATTTCTACTTATCTGCCCTTTTCTAAATGTCAGTTGAGAAGAAGCGCTTCTATACTTGGGAGCTGATTCCTAATATAACAACCCTCTTTGAGTATAACAGTGGATAAATGAGATTCCTAATTCTACCATAGCTGAACAAACACAAATGAAAAAGATCCTTTGGAATTCACTACAGAGATCCAGGGCTGTTTATTAGTGAAGAGATGAAGACCTAGAATTTCCAGTCTGTCCAAGCAATAAAATTTTCAGTATGATATAACTATTGTTTTACAGGTTTTATATAAATATGTCTCTGCACTTAACCATGAAATCAAATATTTCTTTTTTTTCTTCAGTCAATACTTGATTGCCTTAGTAATTGATATACATAATAGAAATGAAAAATACATTTCACCCTAGGTTAATGAGTCTTCCTAGGTTTTTTTGTGAATTCGTATTAAAAAAAAAGGGCTACTAACTGAGCGAAATATTTCCTTTCCTAAAACATTGACTCAATTATAGTAATAATTCTGGGAAGAAGGAGGGGGAAGGGAGTTTATGTCTCGGGCTTGTGCCATTATCTACTTTGAACAGATGGAAGCTCAGCCCCTTGTGATTAAATCACTGGAATGAAGACAGACATCACTGAAATGGTTGTCAGTCATTTGCTCGATCCTGTGAAGAGCAGCCTCCCTGAAGGAGAACTGCCTGCCGGAGAACTGTTACTAATATGTCTGAGGTTGAAAATATAAACACCTTCAGAGTGGGTGGTCAGCTCAAGTCAGGCTTTGGGCTGACTCACAGGCACTAATTCATCTGTAAAAAGGGACATGGCTAAATGGAGAGGAGGGACGCATGCTGTATGCCAGTTATTGGGCTCTTGCAAATGAGCAGGCCAGGCAAGAGTCTGTGTTTCAACATCTGATGCAAAAGCAAACCAAAAACGAGGGCAGAAGTGAGATACTGGTCCTGCTCAACCATACGGCAAAGACCTCCAGGCTTCCCTGGAGCACCTCCTCCCTGAAGCTCCTTTTCCTCTGCTGTCCCATGCCACCTCTTGCCTTTCCCTCCCAATTGCAGGCAAAGACATGGCTCAGGGAGGCCAGGGAAATCCCACCGACCTGGGGGCACGTGCAGAGACCGTGGCCAGCCACGTGTGACCCCAAAGGGCCAGCACCACACACAACCCCCACTGTCCTGGGATGTCAGTGGTGCAAGCTGTGGTCACCAGCTGGTTGCTCTTCTCAGTCCAGCCTCAAGATGAAATTCAAAATTGAATTGAGATGGTGTCCAACCCACCTTTGAATCTGGCATAGTAAACAGCTAGGAGGATCCTCCAGAACAAAAGCCTTGAAAGTAAAGTGAGACATCTACATGCTCTAAAGTACGTATAATCTTGGGAGGGTCCAAGGCTGGCTGTAGTTACAGCCAAAACTGGAGATACACAAAAAAAATGACCTTAGTTTCCCCACGTGATTAGTCTGTGCCAGGTGCTGGAAGAGCAGAGAGGAACTGGGAAGTGTGGCTAAGTGGTTACTGCCAGGAAAATAGGAAAAGGGGACTGTTCACCTTTCAGGAATAGAAATCATCCCCCCACATCTCTCCTGATCGCTCAGCTTGGCTGTTCAGCCTTGGGACCTCCATCCCAGCTCCACTGCTTCCCTGCTTCCTCACAGGTCTTCATCCTTGGGATGACAAAACCCACAGTTGCCTGCACTTCTGGGAAGCCCTGAGAAAGTTCTGCGGGAAATGTAAGCAGAAGCCCTGTGAAAGGGTAGCAGAATAGACACGAAAAACCCTTGTGTATTCCATCCCCTGATGCATCCAGGGGATGCACCTCATAGTGCACTGGAGAGGCACCTTGTGGACAGGTAGCTGCTCGTTTGGCTTTCTGTGCTTCTCTGCCTCTTCCTCTGGCACTGACAGTCCCTGCAGAGACCCATGCTGAGAAACTGCAGGAGCTGTGGGAGAAATGTTTGGGAAATGCAGGATAAAGACAGGGCGGCTTTACTTGCGGTCAGAAGAAAAAGGCACCATGATTAATGAAATATATCTTGATTCAGTTAATATCTGGCGAAGAAAAAGTGTGCAGTGCTACTTCACAGAAGGCACAGGAAAGCAAGCTACAGTAGAATAAGAAATTTAGGAAACGCTTTCCCCATTCCCCTCAAAAAGAGGTTTTTATGTTCAGTAGGAGGATATCTTTTTAAATCAATGTCATTGCTTTCTTCATTGACCAGTAAACTTATGCCTGGATTTGCTCTGGTCTACAACCATTCAGAAATTCATCCAGCACTCCCACATGTACAGAAAATAATGGAAAATAATTTTCTGTGTTATTAAAAGCAGAGAAAAATATTATTTGGGAATAAACAATAGCATCATTAAAATAGCTTGTGGAAGATTAGAGGTCTGGGTGGGGGGCAGCTGTTGTTGTTTATCAGTTTAAGTTCCCCCCCAGGTCTGACTGTGCTTTGAAATCTAACACGTCATTAAGGAATTTGTAGTTACAAAGTACAGACACTTGCTTCTGACAGTAAGCATGGCCACTTCTGTTAACAGAGCAAAACCATAACCACTCCCTCCACCTTGCCCCTACTGCAAACCAGCAAAAATCCTGATTAACAGCCAGGATAAATATGGCAGCCAACCAAAACACTATCCAATGTGAAGTTTGGTCAAGCTATATAACTGCCAGCAAAAAAAAAAAAAAAAAAAAAAAAAAACCAGAAGCAAAGCTTGACACTGAATTTTAAGTTTAAAATAATAGTCTAACCCAGAGAAAAATGAATCTGATAACCACTAAGGAAGGAGTCTGGGATTTTCATTAGTCACTTGCATGGAGGGGGTGGTGTTGCTGGTGGGAGGCAGCATCCATAATAGCACAGTGGTGACATGTAAAAAGGAGCAGAATGGTTCAGATCCTGAGAAGGAAAAAGGAGGGAGGGAAGTGTACTTGTTTTTAAAGGCGATTTGACATTAAGTCACAAAAGTGGTTGAAAGGGTCTCTGTTCTTGCAAGTTCTAGGCTGGTCCGCCCTGATACAACATAAAAGTTCTTCTGTTTGTGTAAGGGGAGTAGGAGAGTGCTCTGTGCTCACAGAAATTAATGGACTGTACACAAAGTCATTTTTCCCTCAACTCCTCAAAATTTTATTTTTTTTAAGGAAAAGCCTGTGACCCCATCATATAATGGAAAGTCAAATGCCTCAAAGTAAATCAAATAATTAGAGGGACACTTCCTTTGCTTTAAAAATTTTACTCTGAAGAAAAGAAAATCCCAACCCTCAAGCCAGAAAACTTGGAGGTGGTTTGCTTATTTTTTCTGGCTGAAAGGATCATTGCATAGTTGGCCCTTACGCGTCTTGACTTTGTGGCACCCAGGTTTTAGTAATGCTTTGCCTTTCTGAAAAAATACTAGTAGTAATAACAGCAGTGGCAGATTTAACCACAAGCAGGCAGGACACTGCCTCATGGTCCCTTCTCCGTAATGAGCGTAGGTTATTCTGGTTGCTATTTTCTGCTCTGTGAAGGTCGTGAAAGCACTTATACATAACTCCTGTCACTGGTCCCATACCTTAAATGATATTTCCAATGTAGCCAAATGTGAATTGTTCATCTAGGCAGTATTAAAATATTTGCTGTCTATGCACTACATGTTTGTGTATAGATGGAAGTGCAGATGTTGATTTTCTATACATCTGCAAGTCTTTCATATGGTCATAACATGCCAGTGATAGGGAGTGTGATTGTTATCTGTGATTTTTGCAGTGAACCAGAGAACTCCTCTCTTCTTCATTACAGAGCACCATGCCAGACTGTTTATGCACAATTTCCTAAAGCCCTAAAACTCAGCTCTGGTGTTTAAAGGCCAAAGCAAAAGCTGTTTTTAGTGGAAAGAAGCTGACAAAATCTTTTTATTAAGGCTCTTTAGCTATGTTTTAAGGGTGTATTTAAAAACAAAATCCATTCGCACTTAATTAGTGAGATTTTTGCTTGAGGGAAAAAAGGGGGGAAAAGTAGTATGATGTATAAAGGAAAGAATCAAATCAAATTTTTTTTGCATGATTTGCATTTTATGTAATTTTCCTTATAAAACTAGACCTCAGCAAATGATCAGGAAGAGCCAGCTAGGAACTAGTTATGTGTGTTAGATAACATGCTGCATGCCATTGTGCTGATAAACAGTGGGTTTGTGCAGCTCAAAGGATCCATTAGTTCCCTCTCACCTCAGAGATCCTAAAATGAAGTTATAAATAAATCCTCAGAGTCATGAAGATGCTGTTATTTGATGACTGGGTACCTGCAGAGGCTCTGTTTGCCTCACAGAGGCTGTTCTGTAAGTGCAGGGGTAACTTGCACAAGAGTCGGTTCTGAGTAGTCAAAAACACATAGGGTACTGTGTTTGGATTTGTTTGATACAACCTGAAGGTTCAGAAATCTCTGTATAACACTCCCTCCCATGGTATTCAGTCGTGCTAAACATTTCCATTTACAGAAAATTTATGAAAATCTTTCCTACAGTATTTTCAAAGCCATCCAATGGAGTTTAACAAAGTCTCACTATGGACTCTTCCATATTGGTTTATGGATCCTCCTCATCCTCTGCCAGATGTATTCAATGCTGGAGTATTTTTCAGTAAAGGACTGGACAGTCATTTCTGTGTCAACACAGAGTCCTAAGTGGACATTTCACATCTTTGCAGATGTACAAGAATTTAAGCTGTAGAAGATGCTATGGCAGTGCTGCTAACAAAACCCTGACTGCAGTAGCTGCCATCACCACGGGCAACACTCCAGGAAAAGCGAAATATGGAGGAAAAAGTGGAATATATCCCAGGAAGATAACTTCTCTCCAGGGTGTCATCTGGCACAGCACTTCTCCCCTAGACTGACACAGACTACAGGAAAGACAAACAAAATCCTAGGAGCCATGTCATGACATTATACTACCTTGTTTTCCTATCAAACTCTGATCTTGAGCTGACAGATGCTTTGCAGGAATGATGTTTTTCCTGGAACATCTGGATCCCACTGAAGGCTTTCAGAGCAGAGCTGTGACAAACATGCTATTGACACTGGCAGCTACAGAGATGTGAGCGTGTTTCTGTCAGAGGGCTGCTGGAGATGATCAATGTGATAAATCATTTCTCATTATCCCAAAACGAAAAGAAAGAATACTTTAGGAGAATGGTCTGCACCTTCCTATCAGTGAAGAAAAAACAACAGCATGAAAGGACTATCAACATCAAGGACCAATAAAAGCAACAATTAGGGTGAAAATGTGTATATCTGTCCAGTCATGCTTTGGCAATGAGGTTACTAAGGCATCTGATAGTGTAAAGGCTGAGGCAGTGTAAAGGCTGGGGCACCATGTGGCAGGTGCCTGTGGCCAAGCTACATTTCTTCCTTAGCAGCTGCAGAACATATTCAAGATGCAGATGTTCATCAAAATCCTGTAAGAGTTAGGCGAGAGTAAATCCAAAGATTTGCAGAAAACTTAGCATATGTTTCTGACCACAGGAGAATGTTTTCCCCCACCATCATTTGTCCAGCTGGGCTGTTTGATCTGGGTGGATTTACCCTTTATTGTTTCAGGGACCAAAATTAAGAACAATATTTTTAATTTAAAATTTGCTTGGAAAATATCTGCACTAGTATATATAACTCCAGGCAGCAGAGATACTAAGTATATTCACATTGAGTGAACAACTTCCTTGGAAAACATCTGTGGATGACACTCATTCCACACACACACTCAAAAACCTGACACTTGGATGGCTGCTTATCAAATGTAACCCGAAGCAGCTGCAAAGAAGATAGACTGAGCTGAATGTGAGCTTCTGCTGAATCTACTGGAAACTCTGTCATTTGACAATCTCCTGACTGAAAGGAATTTTGCAGGGGGAGCTGCCAGCCCATGTGCACCCACACACTGGCTACCCTGGGGCCAACTTTTGCTAAAGGGGCAGCATCTGAAATTCCCATCAAAATGTCTATGGCACCAGGCTTACAAAGATTATTAGCATGGTCTTCCCTTGACCAGGATAAGACAGGACATTTTATATGTTAACACCTTTGTTCTCTCTAATTCATACACAGGGTATGCAGCCACGACAAGATCCTGAAGCCATAAGCAAGAAGGCAGAGCTTTGCCTGCGTGTCCTGCATGTAATTCATAGACAGGGTCTCATTTACCAGGTCCCTACCCACACCAGGGGCTGAGTGTGGAGAAATGCCACTGGAAGGTGACAGCAGAAGCTCCCTCTCACTTCCTTGTCCTTCACGGGGAAAGAAATATCTCAAGCATTGGGAATTAATGTCTTGGATGTGGTTATCATCCTGAAGATCTTTGATTTCTGCTTGGACTTGGAGCTTTTGTGCTGTATGGGACAGTGCAACCGAAGCCTACAATGTCCCATATTTCATTTTAAACCACATAATCTTCCCCCTTAAACCATATAATCCACCAAAAGCATTGGTACAATCATACTCAGCACTGGTAAGACTGCTCCTTGAATCCTGTGTTCATTTCTGGGCCCCTCACCACAAGAAGGATGTTGAGGCTCTGGAGCGAGTCCAGAGAAGAGCAACAAAGCTGGTGAAGGGGCTGGAGAACAGGCCTGATGAGGAACGGCTGAGAGAGCTGGGGGTGTTTAGCCTGGAGAAGAGGAGGCTGAGGGGAGACCTCATTGCTCTCTACAACTACCTGAAAGGAGGTTGTGGAGAGGAGGGAGCTGGGCTCTTCTGCCAAGTGACAGGGGACAGAACGAGAGGGAATGGAATCAAGCTCCACCAGGGGAGGTTTAGGCTGGACATTAGGAAAAAAATTTTCATGGAAAGGGTCATCGGTCATTGGAACAGGCTGCCCGGGAAGGGGTTGACTCACCTTCCCTGGAGGGGTTTAAGGCACAGGTGGACGAGGGGCTGAGGGACATGGTTTAGTGATTGATAGGAATGGTTGGACTCTATGATCCAGTGGGTTTTTTCTATGATACTATGATTCTATGATTCTATGATTCTATGATTTGGAGACCACTAGAACGGCCAGAATTTGCTAGCGAGTTCTGGGGCCTGATTCTGGATCTGGGGGACAGTCCCAGCTCTCCTCACAGTGCCCTGTGAGGGTAAGGCCCACTCCTACATTTCTGCCCAGCTGCAGTTACAAGGACTGCATCTATCCAGATGCAATATTGTCCTTCCATAACATCCATCTCTGCTTTTCTACTGACTCAAGCACAGCGTGTTCAGAGAGAAGAGAGGTGGGTGCAGAATTTAAAGCCTTCAGCTAGTGATACCCTTGACAAACTATGCAGAGCTTCCTAGGATTCCCTTGTAACAATTAGCAGTGCTTCAAGCTTCCTATTCCTTCTTTTGTTCCCCCTCAGAAGCATTTCTAAATCACTGAGCAGAAGATGTTCAACTGCTGTGGATCCTGGTTGTTAAAAGTAGGAAAAGACATGCATTTAGTCTACATACGTCTGTAAATCTACCTGTCCTTGCCAAGACTGCTAATGTTTTGCTCCTTCACCGAAACCAATAGAGCATTGAGGTGTGCCCTTTGTCTCTTTCCTTTATTTCCTATTTTCTTTCTAAAAACTTCACCTTGTATCTTGTATGCACAGCTACATATGTCAATTATGCTTCTACGTTTGCACAACTATTCTTTCACTATGCTATTTTTTGGTAATACATACTGGCACCACAGTCCTTTTTTAGCCCTCTGTGTGCTACCAATTCTTCAGCTGAAGCAACTTCATCCTGTAAATTGTGACAGAGTTAGGACAGGCCTCCATGCTACATGTGTTTATTTCAGAGGTTCCTGCAGGTACAGTGGTGGATTTCGACTTTAGCCCTGCAAAATCTCAGCTTTCGTGAAGTTTTGCATGGCAAACCTTCCACCAGAAAATCCAAATTCAAACATGCATTTTAGTAGGTGATGACACAACTTGAATAATATACCTACAGTGAAATAAAATAAAACAATAATTTTAAAAACTTGCTATTCTCCTTTTTTTGCCTATGGAAAAAATATATTAGAGCTTTCGTTGCCCTGTTCTTCACCAAGACTTATGGTTGAGTTAGAGATCTCTTAATTTCCCTCTGTCAAATATTTTCTCTGGTTTTTAATTTTAAAAAAGCTTCTGTGGCAGCTGAGCACATGAAGGCCTAGTGAAAGTTTATGAGATAAAGTGTATGCAAGGACATTAACAAAGAAACTCCATACAAAATCTCAGATATCTGCCACTAAACTTGGATGTTCGCTAATGCACAAGTGGGACACAGACAAGTGCAAAGCACCCATAGAGCAGAATTAACAAGGATATACCATTCTTAGAGTGCTCTGGATCCCTCAATCACTTTCTGCTAAGGAAAAATAATGATTGTTATTATAAATAAATAAGAATGACCACCGTGACTTCTTCTAACTGTATAACATCAGTAACATCCAGTATGCAATCCAGGCATGCCCATACTCCATCTTCATTTGGAAGTCACCTGTACAGACAAGCTTTAGAAATATTTTTTGAGAATATCATAAATTGAATACTTCTTCCAAATGCAGGCATTTTTATGCTATACCTGTCTGTTAAGGTCAGTAATGATCCTTCCAAACTGAGATTACCCTGATGGAAAGGTCATTTAAGGAACTGCTAAAATCATTAAAAAACTCTCTAAGCTCTTCCACATCTCTACAGGAGAACTGCAGCTTATGGTGTCAGTCTGGGTTTCCAGCTGTTTTCAGGAATTATATGATACCACGCAATTAAAATGGACCCGATTTACTGCAAATGGAAATACCCAGACAACTACTTACAGGGATCAGTTTGCGCACAAACCATAAGTCCTGCTTGCACAACACATTTGCCAAGAGCAGATCACCAAGTGCAAACTAAAATCTATTTTGTCAGCATTTATGAAGCAAGACCTAAATATAGCAGGTAAAACATTCTTATGAAAGACTCACCATGCTGTGATTACAGATCACCTCACTCCAAGCATTAAACCAAGAGAGCACCAGGGACTGTTTTGCTCATGCGTTTTCCGATCTGCTCAACTGACACAGAATTTGTAAAATATGCTTTGCAGTCTTGACATGCCAACAAAGAACTTTTGATTTTGGCTCCAGTCCAAGCCCAGTGCTAGTTATCTGATACTTTGCATGGAGTCATCATATTTTCTTCCTCACATACACTTTTCATTCCTGCATAAGCTTTAACTAACCTATTCATTAAATTAGGAGTTTGGAGAGCTTTGTCTTTTAAACCTTGAAGTCTGCAGGTTGTTTGACAGCACCTTTTTAAGTTTGACAACTTCAGTTTACAAAGATACAACACTAAGCCACTGAATTCATTTGGTTTGTTCCACTCATTTCAAGATCATTTAATTAAGCTTGGCAAAAATGCCTGAGAAACAGATTTACAAGGAGACACGCAATTCACATTCTGAAACTTATTTACTAGGTACCCCTGAAAATTAGCTAGCTAACTTCTACCTAATCCTAATAAGATTGTTTATCCTCCCTCTCATCAAAACCCTAGCACTCTGACCTTAATGCAAAGTGATGGATTAATATTAAACATGCTGTTCTTAAACCTTGGTCACCCTCTGCTATGACAGCAGGATTAGAAGGGAAAGTATGGACTGAAGGCACCCAGCAGATTCAGTGATTTAATTGTCTGAGCTTCTGGTGTGCAGGCTTAACTTCGGTTTAAATAATGTCTTTTGCACGTCAAAAGGAGTCCGTTTAAAATTAATTCCTTTCACTGAAGCTCCAAGTAGAATACTTTAAAGTTTTAAGATACTTTGTGCATGACAGAGGTGTTTGTTTACCTTAATGGTCCCCAAACATTAATCTAAAGCAGTTTGCTATGGCCGCTCTCTGCATCTTGTTTTGGAGATGTCTTGATCAATTAGTGCAATGTCACAGCTACATGTAGTTATTGTATCTCCAGCTGCAAGCTGTTAATAATAAACTTACCCACAGGACAAACCTGCCATATGGTTGATGGTCAAGCAAGGCTAAAATATGCATTAGGAAAAAAATACAACTGTCAACATGAAGCTGGAAATGGCTTATTGGATTTGATGCGGGCATCTGACAGCAATGTTTCTTTTAACAACATTCTGTATTGCAGGTCAGGAATCTGCCTACTGTGGAATATTTGTCATAGAAAGACAAGAAGAGGAAAAAATCAAAGAAACATTTGGAAAATGGAGAATACAGGGTAAGTAAGTGACAGCTAGGGTTTTTTTCCAAGGAGGGAAGGAGAAGGGAGTGTTGATCTAAGGGGGTTGTGTGAGAATGATTTACTGAAGAAAGACATGTTCAAACATTTTTCACAATCAAGGGAGATCAGCTGCATATAACAAGGAAAGAAAACACGTCTTTTCTTTGCAGATATAAAGAAATTGGACTGTCATGTAAAACATGAACTATGGAAGAAAATATCCAAACTCTACCTGGTGGTGATTATATTCCCAGATTATAATTTCTTTGTGCTAGGAAGATTGCTATTTGGATATTTTCTTGTAACACTTGACATCTATTCTAGCCATCATTTCTTGCCTCATTGGTAACATGAGTGCAGCAAATATTTCCTCTAGCTTTATAAAAGTGGAAGGTACAACAGCTGGGTTTGGTATTAAATAAGACAAGTCACAGAACGACATGAAAGTAAAAGTAAGCCCTCCTGTTCAGTGAAGGTCTTCAAGTCCTTGCCCCTTAGCTCATCAGAGATCACCTCCCGGTAACTTCGTGTCATTTATGAATTGGAATGCAAACAATTTCATTCTGTGCTACTATCACTTTAATCACTGGGAGCAGAAACCAAACTAATTCCTGTTCTAAAAGCAGTCATGCAGGGAAGACCTTATTAAAAGTCCCAGAGTCCTGTTTACCTGTGGTAAGGCTTGATTTGATTAGTTGGTAATTAGAAGCACACTGTTAATTATGCAAGTTAAAAGAGATAACTGGGAGTCACAATTCCTAGGAGAATTCTCCAGTATATGGGAATGTATTATTTTTTATTAGACTTTGCTATCAATGCCTAGTTCTTGCAATCACTCCTGCATGAGCTCAACTTTAATATGTGGTGAGTGGTCTCTCTGACTTTCATGACTCACTGCTAAACTCATGAGCAGAATCTCTTTGACTATGACTTTGAAAGGAGTGGGTCTGAGACATCAAAAATTCTTTCCCAGTTTCCAATTGTTTCTCCACATTTTTCCAAATATATTTCTCACAGAGATTATGTCTGCAAGTTATGGTAAATGTAAAAATGAAGAGTGTCTTTGTTGATAGTTTGGAGACACTGGGGCTTTATGGGACTTCATTAGATTATCTGGAGTGTTTTAAAGCAAAACTCAAAATATCAGAAGTAGGTCTAAAACCAGTGATGTTAAAACACTTTGCTTCTAAGCATGTGATCATTGTGCATTAGAGCAATGTTCACTCTCTCTGTTCAATTCAATTCAGGCCACGTGTTCAGCCTATTGTCTTTGGAGATGGAGAGGAGACAGGATGGGATGGTACTGTGTGTTCAAAAGCATTTTCTTTTTTTATCACAAACTTACTGTGAGAAGCTTTGTACTCTAAAAATAAAAACCACCATAAACTGTTGCTTATTTTATCCCTGGGCTCAAAAATATTTTTTGGAAGAAATGATAAGTCTGGATATATCCAGGTACTTCCTTTTCAAAGTTTTAAAAAAATAGAAGAAAAATCAAGATTGTGAACTTAAACAGATTTCAAGCCCGTATGACATCAGCTATTTCTGTGGGTTATTCCTAAAAGACCTAAAGTGTTAGAAATTTTTTTTTCTCCAACTATCTAAATTTATACCAAAGCATAAACAGCAAAGAAAGCTCCCAATTAATAAGACAAAGGAAGCAATCAACAAGAAAGGCCTCAGAGTTAGAGTTCAGTAAATCAGTAGGTGGCAAAAAAGAAGTCTTCTTGATGTTGTGCAAGGTACAATGTCAACAACAAAGGAAGAGGAAAAATTAGAGGGATAGTGATGATTGAAAGGAGAGTGTGTTATGATGAGATAGAGTATTGTGTGAGCTGAACATACATGAAACCAGTGGAGTCCTAAGAACAGGGAATTAGCCCTAATTTATGTTATACTTTTTTTTTCCTTGCTATTTCCAACAGAAGAAAAATGCTTACTTTGATCACAGAAAGTTAATTAAATGCACCAATTCTTGGTAGCATATTTATGAACCACCACCTACGTTAACAACAGCTCCACGTACACACACAGTAACTCACTTGTAAGTCACCACTTGCTTATTGTTGGTCCGTATTTTTCCATGATTTCATCCTAACGGTTTTGTCTGAAAGGAGACTGTGTCTGTAACACATCTGAATCTTCACGATAGCTCTTTTTAGGTGTTATGCATATATATTTTCTGTGGCTTTCTGGGCCACCCATCTATTAAATGTTCTACCGCTTGGCTGTTTTACATAATGTCAGCTTGTGATCTGGATTTTTTTACTCTGTTACCAAATCCTGACTTCTTAAAACATTAAATAAAATGTTTCTTTCAGGGTTAATTATTTTGGAGTGTGACAGAAACCAGCATTCATAAAGCTTGTTGACATAAAAAGAGTAGATGTGAAAATAAAAATGTATGCATGTCTACGCTGAACGCCTGAGCTAATGCATTGAGTTTCAGATCTTGACAGGAACTTGGCCCCCGCCAGTCTTGACTCTTTTTAAGTGACAGGATGGCTGGCAGCACTCACCAGTGCTTGCAGGATGTACTAATATTTACAAGCAAAAGAAGGTCTCTGGCTTTGTTGAAATAACACCACTTTCTTAATTTGACTGCTGCTCCACAGCAGACCTTAACAAACAGCTACCAAGGGAGGAGGTAAAGGACTGAGCTTTCATCAAATGCTAATGTTTACCTTAAACTGAAAAAGTCACAATTATATTAAACAGATTTCAGAGGGCAAAGTATAAATAATGATATCATTCTTCCTGAATATAATGCTCAGGATGACAGCGTAAACATTACGGAGTTTCAAAAGCAAAATGCAAAAAAAAAAAGGGAAAAAAAGCCCTACAACGGACAAGATTTCTTCACATAAACAGTCAAAAAATGCTTGCAAGTTGCCTGTCCAGTACTGAGGTGTAAATGGGCGTGTTGTATGTGTCAGGGGGCAGAAGTGGAAATCTGGCATTTCCATTTGACCAGGGCAGGGACAATTGCAAAGTTTAAATTAGTTTTCAGCTTTGGATCCAAATTCACCTGAAGCTTCACAGCAATTTAACCTCACCCCAGTTTCTGCTTAATCATTGAAATAATCAGGTAAAATATACAGGATTACAGTATTTGTTATTCATTGATAACATCTCCATCCATCTGAAAGGATGGCAGTGTTGCTTGGTAGATGGCTGTGGGATTTAGTCTGATATACTATTATCTGCATTTCTATATACACCTGTACTGAATAGGTTAGTAATATATATAATAAATGTAAATTATATATCGCTGTATATAAAAGTTATTGCTTCTTTAAAGAATTTGCATGACCTCCATCAATAGAGCAATTCACAATTTGTAAAGCCATTTCTCTCTTCATAGCCCTGTGCAGTAAATAAATAAAAACAAGGGAAAGAAAGGCTGAGGAATATCAGTGTGAGTTTGCTCGAGATCACACAGTAAAGCAACAGCAACATGCACAGGTACATCTAGACTATATCAAATGCGTTCACTACCCTAAAGAATATCTCGGTGAAAACTGGCTCTCTAGAAATAAATATTCAAATAAGTCTTCAGCTGCCACTTATAGCAAAACAGCTAAAAAGACTTTTTGCTTTTCTTTGTGGGGAAATCAGAGGAAGAGGTACAGCCCAGGCAAGGGAAGCGTGTGGTGCTCTACTGTGGGGCACTGTCCCAGACACTTCCAGTGAGACACAAAGCCAATGGGTACCTTATCTTCCACATTTCCACTCATAGCCAGGCAGCTAGGCTCTTTCTAGGCATGCGCAGCCAGAATTTTTCATCTCTTATCCTAGCACTTAGGTTTCTCTACTGGGGAAAAAAAATCTTAAAATGGAAAGGATGTGATCTGAAGTACTAAGGTGTCCAGCTAAACACAGTGAAATACACAGCCCGAGGAAAGAAATAATGAAGCTATCACTGCTACTAGGGGTGAGTTATTGGTCTCACTCGTGTTGCCAACTACGAGTTACTAAAGTTTCATCATCCAGGTGGAGGTAATTTTAGTTTCCAACTCTTCGATGCCATATAATATGCAACTATACTTTGAAGCGTGTTCTTAATGCTAACTAGCTGTTCATTTCTTTCATCAGTTTATCAGTATTCAGTCACTGTAAATCTGATTTTCATCCCAGCTTTCTTCTGTTTTCATCTGATAATCAGCAATAGCTGCAATGCAAAATGCCACAAAATTGTGAAAACTCTTAAACCTTTGGAAAACCACACCCAGGGAATTCTTGAATGTTCCATTGTATGAATATTTTAAAAGACTAGTTGTAGGTAGGCAGAGGAGAGATGGCTGACATGAGCAACACGTATGAAAGGAAGGACAAAGACACGACCATAGCAAAATACCTCCTTGTATACTGACTGAACTGACTGACCAGGACCTCTGGAAAACAGGTCATTTTCAAGTAGGTATGCCTGAATTTAGGTGTTTAAGTCTCTCAAGTTTGAAGTTGTGAATCAGGACAGTGAGAAGAACATGACCTTCACAGAGGTTTGTGGCATATGTGCTTTTAAGACCTTGACCACCACTTTGGGTGATATCTTGAATGCATTGTCACTCAAATATCTCCCTAACATAGAGCAGCATTTTATTTTAGAAACTGGTCTAATTTCTTCTCTTTTTCCTGAATGGAAATGAAGGTCATAAGTGACAGTCAGAGATAGCAATTTCCAGTGAATATTGAAGACCTCGTGACACTGGCAGCTCTGTAAATGTAACAACATATTTGAGTTTTCTTTATGTTTTCCTACTGGTATTTTCAAGCAGATTTTAGTCTTGCATCTTATTTAGGGTCACTATAGTAAGCTTTTGCTGCTTTCCAGGAGACTCTTGGCAGGAGCTATTACAGCATGAATTTTAAAGGGGCTTTAACACCTGGTCTTTCAGTAGTCTTTTTCTCTCCTAGCTCTTTCCATCACACTATTACAGCAGCTGTCACTGTGAAAAACACTCACTTTTTCCCCTTCTGCTTTTTGTAATGTTATTTCAAGCCAAAGCCTATAACACGGGGAAGCAACTACAGTTCCTATGAATTTCAGTTTTGAAATACATTCTTAATATTTCTTCATATATCAGAGTCAAAATTGGAAGTTTGCAGCTGGCAAATTAATATGCAGTGTGCTACTAGCCTAACCCAGACTTGGAACCAAAAGCCTCTTCATAGTTTTGAGGCTTTTTTCTAAATTTTGATTAGGAGAATTATCAGGAAACTGAAAACTAATTCAAATGGTCCCACTCAGTCTACAGTTTTAAAGCTTGACTGCTTCTGTGAAATAAAGAAGGAGCTGTGTGAATGTAAACCACGGCAAATAAATTGTGTGACTGGCATCAGCACTCTGGCAGCACTGCCTTTCAGATGCAAAACATTTCAGTAAAAGAATAAAGTCTCAGTTGTAGCCCAGGACTTTGTTGCTCTGTGTAAAATGTGGCTTTTCCTTATGAAATGTCTTTTCTCTAGCTGCAGTTATAAAAGTTCCATCTTAGTTAAGCCCCATTGTTATTAATTATTAAAAAGGTGACATGTTTCCTCCGAGGCTAACCTGAGGGTACAGCTGTTTCCATACTCTGGGTTGTTTGGCTGTACATTAGGGCATAAACCTACAGCAGCTTTTTAAGCCCAATACACCTCACAGATGCCCTGAGTGATGTTGTGTCTACATAGAAATGATACTGTGGGGACTGTGAGACAGCGCAAGGAGTTGTAAATGCCTGTTCTTAGATCAAGTCATAAAGACCCTCCATGCATCTTGGAATTTCTAACAAATGTGCTAGAGTGTGAGTGTTGGTCTGAAAGAATCTAAAAAAATTGAGAAGCCTTTTAAAGCTTTCTTAAGTCTCTGTTGTAACAAAGAGATGATTTTCAAAATGCTGCTTCTACACAGACACTTATTTCAAATGAGAAAATCTAGGACTATCTTCCTGGGTTTTGTCCTCAGCAAAGACCAAATGTTACCTTTTCTTTTCATCCTTAAACATTTGTCTTGGGTTGGGGAGGAAAAACGATTTGAAAATCCCCCAAGGAAAAAGGCAAGGAACATAGATTTCAATGTTATTACTGTTAAGTTTTTTATGCCCAAAACCTAAAATATTTGAGTTTTCATAGAGCTCCATGCTTGATGATCTTTATTGGATACATAGATCTCTATTTAAAGAAACATTGTTTTAATGATTAACATTAAATAGTAAAAAATATTCATTTTTAATTGATCAAAAATATATCATTCTGCATTCTAATAAAATAATGAATATCAGCTATAATATAGATTATCATAGTAATGCCTCTTGTAGGATCTGACAATCCAAAACTGTTTTCATAAATGTCCTGGAGTTAAGGTTAATGCACCAAAAAGCTGTAACTCACCAATATGATAATCCTACAGCAACAGCATAAGGCAGCAGAGAAATTGCTCTTCTAAACTATGAATATGGGCTATAGTTCACAGGGTGCTTCTCTACATACAAATTTAGCTTTCAACCAACATGTTGCTGAAAAGAAAAAGCTTAGAAATAATTAAAATCAAAAAATAACCCCACCTTTTGCCTAAACACTTGACAGTAAAACCAAAGCTGTCATTCTTTATACTTTTCACTGGAGACTTTTTCTTCCCCATCCATATCTCCCCTCCTGCAACTCTCATCCCAAGCTTGACATTGTATGACTGCTGTATCCTATCTACTCATTACTATGAGCACTGTACTTGCAGCATGTTTAGGAACGCACTTCATATTTGAAAATTGCATTTTTTTTACTTTGCTTTTACTGGCTTACCTTGACAAGAGTTTGGGGTTTTCATCTAACTAAAAATAGACACTTATCTTTAAGTTTGTGCAGATGTACAGACAATTTTCTTTCTCCAAAGAGTTTAGCTGCAAAAATAGCAGTTCTTATAGTATGCGTTACTAAATTACCCTTCTATTTTCAGCCCACTGTTACTTTCCAGGTTTTATTTATCTGATGCCCATCTCCATGGTTTCAGATCTATCCATAGGATGACACATTTGACATTCCCGTAAGGAAGAGAAAGTCCTGCACTTTCTTGCTGCCCCTCACCTGGGACATAAAATCAGTTATCTGAAAAATTTTGTACAAAGAGTAACATTTTTCAGCAACCCTTCCTTTAAGTGGCCAGGTTTGTGCTTTTTTCACATTTTGCATGGAATCAATTTGGGAACTACAGAGCTACCATCAAGAAAATTCTTCTCCCAGCAACTAGGCTCTGCAGACCTGAAGTTGTCAAATTCAGTGAGCACCTATGTCTGAATAGATTCTCCTTTGCTTGGTTGTAAGAAGTCCCATCTGCCTTATCTTAAAGCTAACAGGAAGGTTTCTGTGCCTTGTCATATGCCAGATTCATTAAAGGAATGAGAATTTCAGGAAAAGATAGGATTCAGCAGAGAGAACATTAATTTCAGTATGACAGGGAAAGTAACAAGACTCCAGAATGAACTTTGTGTTTTTAGGACACAATAAGAAATATAAAAATTTGTTCAAGTCAGTTTTCTCTTTAATGTGTAAATACACTAGATAGCATCAACTTTAGCATTGCTAAATAAGGAGGATTTCTTCTGTTCCCTTCTAATAGTCAGGATGTCCGTCCTAAAAGTTCAGTGTTTGCTCCAGATGTTTAATGTTGCTTTGAGAAGAGACAGAACAGTTGAAAAAAGGGACAATTTCTCCAAATCAAAAGTCTTGTTCTGTTCTAAAGCTGAAAAGAATATTAAAGAAAGAAAGAGAAAAAGAGATTAGAAAGAAAGACCTTTCCAAGACAACTTTGACAATAATAATATCTTCCTCAGAGAGGCATGATAAAGGGATTTCATAAATTTCCTTAGCACAACTGTTTTCTTTTAATCTATCACTAACCACTAGAGTTGTCTGCAAAATTACCATTAAAACAAAATTTTGACAATGCTTTGGAGAGGATGGGGGTATTTTTTCCTTCATTCTAACTCATTCTTACAGGCAAAAGACTTTATTAATAGATAGGCCATCTACAAGTATAGCTTCTGAGTTTTTTTGGAGAAGGAAAACATCAACAAAACTTATGAGCATTTTGCATAAAGAATGGGAAATCAGATTTTTAATTGTTTGCAGATTATGCCCTCAAAAAATGAAGTGGATAGGATTCCTAGTAGTTAGCTGGGAAAACATTTAGATTAGGAGTCCTGACCTGCCCCTCCTCTCTCTCAGTGCAGATCCACCCTTGGGACACACTTTGCAGGGGCAGGATTTGCTGTCTGCATCAAATGCCTCTGCAGAGTTGCAGTTTAGTAGGGGGGAAAAAATTGGTGTGGAAAGGTGTCAGCTATCTTAAAGAAGCTTGCGTTCCACAGAGTTCTTTGATCAGCCCTCACAGTCCTTACCTATTTACAGATTAATCACCTCTACCAAATATTAACAAAACATGAAAATAAATGGTTACTGGCATTTTTGTGTCACCACCCAGCACCTGATATTACCGTCTCACCAGAAACTGCTTTGTCACTGTACAGGAAAGCAAGAAATGAGAACTTCCACAGCATCCTAACATGTGAGTAAATGGCAGCTACACTGGTTACAATGTGCTGTTCCAGAGGGGAGACTGGTTAATTTAATATCAGGCATCTGGAGGAAACTAAGGAACAGAGATGTTAATTATTGCTGAATTTTATAGTACAAACTGAGGTGAAAGCAACTGCAGCCATTCAAATTCATTAGTAATCAGTTTAATGCAGGAATAAGGTATTATATGTAAGGCTCTCTTTCAGTGGCATGAAAGTTATACCAATAAATGTGAATCTGCATCCATAGCAACGAAATAAAGGCAAAAACGTCAGCCAGCAACACTGCCTGCAGATGGTTGACAGGGATCCTTGACTGACCAGCACACACCTTCTGCTTGGATTGGAGGTTATCTGTGCCACTGCTCATGTTGCCTAAACCATAACTTTCTTTTAATAAATGCAAGGGAAGATAACTGGACACAAGGCAAAATATATTTGTTAAAAGACTCTTGGCTGCCATCCTTTCACTTTTGTTCTGTGTTTATGACTGTGAGATGCCAGAGAAGTATTTGATATCAAACATGAGGAGGACAAGAGTTTCATGGCCTCCTTAAATGATTTCTTCATCTCCTCTTGCTTCAATTTATAGTGTTTGAAACAGCTATTTTGCCAGCAGTCACATTGAACAGAAGTAAGAATGAACGCGAGTGATGCTTCCTTCAGCTGCCTATTTAGTACTTTGCTATTTCTTCAGCTTCCAGCTTTCATCTCAGCTTCTCTTCAATTTCCTATGGTGCCCAATAAGTGGACAGTCTGTTTCTTCAGTTGAGAGTATTCTAGGGAGGCAGAAAAAGGCTTCCTGGATCATTATACAGCACCAACCACCAGAGGAGCCCAAGCTGATTGTATATACTGGGTTTTATACCACTGCAAGCAAAAAAAAAATGCAATAAATACCATTACAAATATCCCTAAGTATACATCACAGAATACTGTCATGGACTGGGACCCCCAGACTCTCCATCTGTATCTTAGTTCTTTCAGTGTCTTCACTGTGGCCTATTCAAGACAGACGAAATCCAAGAGCTTGGACCTCTGGAAACCAAGTCTCTCTGCCCCAGGTCTTCTTGGCAGGCCTTGTGGGATGCTTGGGTCCCCAGCCTCATGTACTAGCTTTCCTCAGAGGCAGTAAAAAGCGCTATTCCCTTTGGTCAGGGAACATAATCAGCAAGTGAGGATGGAAACTCAAGCATCAGAAAACCTGCCAAGGCAAAACTTGCCCATCAGCTGTCAGCAGGCTAGGAGTGAAAGCATTTGGGAGACTGAGAACCTCCTTGGTTTCTATCCTAGCACCGTCTCCAGACTGGATATTGCTTTGCCTTCACAGCCAGAATATTTATTTCAAGGAACAGGAAAAGGATTGAGGCTGCACGCTAAAATTTATGGTTTTGCCAAGAAGCAGAAAATTGTTGCTGTCCTTTCAGTGATTTAACCTGCATGGTACATGGCATTAAATCACAGGGGGACAAATCAAAAAGTAACCTCTTCCTTGATATTTTTGGAGAGCTGAAATTCCTGCTCCCTCAGTAGAGAACCTCTGTTCCTATCATCCCCTGGCTGAATGGGAATGTTTCCACCAGGCCCATCTCTAGAGAGACCCTTTGCAGTGCCAGAGCAGAATCTGCTGAGACAGGTGTGTGCTTGGAGATTGAGAAGTGCCCACAGAAAAAGATCACAACTTCTCACAACTTTCTCCTCTCACAAAAGGTAAAAGGTGGCCAGTCTGAATTTGGCAAGCAGTAACTTTTAAAGCTAAATAAAACCTGCAGAGTTCCACTGCCTGAAAGCCATGGGGACTGCAGCATTTGGATGGTCAGAATCACTGGAAGCATCTGGCTATCCTTCAAAACCACGGCAATTGAGACCAACTAACCAGGTTTCCTTGCTGATTGCTGTGATGGTGGAACAGATGCTGCCAAGTGCCCTGGTGTTGGGCAGGAGCTGAAGACCCAATGTCTGGGGCACCACATCTCCATTTCACAGGAATACCAGCCCGTTCCTGGAGCTGGGTAAGCAGTGGGACCTAGGGATGAATAACGCCTCCAATGACTTTAACGTCTATTTCTGGTGGAGACTTCTCAGGTTTTTAATTCAGCATCACAACTAATAGAGCTTGCTTGATATTTCGTCTTCACTTCAAGTAGAGTTTGTGAAAAATAATGAAATAATTTGCTAAATTATTTCTGAAATGTGAGTGGTATTGATGTGAGTGGTCCTTATTTAACACTTCTTTTCCCCAGTCATATAGATGCACTTAATTCACACTGCAAGGAGGCATAACCTGACTACTTCAGAGAAAGCAGCCCACTAAAACTAAGTTCCAATAAAAAGGATTATAACATTTTCGAGCATTTTAAATCTTACTTTTGGGTTTCATAACACTTTCCTTCAGCAACATACCTAAAAATATTAAAGCTACTATAAAATTTATTAGCTGGGAACAGAGTTTAAATGTATTCCTTCTCTTACGGTGTATGACCTTGCTGCTCCTGTGCTTGTTAATAAATAGTGGCTGATCCCATATAAAATGTGCTTGATACATTATTGCATTATTGATTGTAATTTTTGTCAGCACCTCTGTGACTGGCATCACATAGTGGCTTGCATATCTGGTTCCTAACTGAGAAGAATGTAGGTAGATCTGCACATGTTTTATTTAATTGCTTCTGTGCCTGTGCAGTGTTAAATGACTTGAGGAAACCTGATCTATTGATGTCTTGTCCCCTATAAAATCCATCACTTCCAATACAAATGGTTATGCATGTGAACTTAATTCACTTGCCATCAGTTGTGCTGGGACTAAAATGTGGTTGGTAGAAAGAAAACCCCAAAAGAATATAAACACGACCAGAGAAAATTCTGTTTAAAATTTGAGTGCACATTCATGGTAAATGTTTGTATTATTTGCATTGGAGCAATTAATAATGCCTATAAAATAATTATTTTTAGGAATATCAAAACAAATAATGCTTGGTTAAAAGCATAAAATAAATAGCAGTCCTGATATATATTTTATTTGACACAATCAGTTGCTGAATCTTCATTTAAAAATGCCTAGGACAGGAAATAGCAATTCTGTCACATCTCATTACTGCCTAAAAGGGTCACAATCCACCAGTGGTCTAGAAGTAGGAGTAGAGGGAGCCCTTCAAGTGCTCAAGAGGATGTCGTGGCAAATAGTTTCAGTCTTACAGAATAATCTAAAATGATATTGAATAATTTCTCTCAGCTTCTAAAAACAATCCTGAATAAAAATAGAAAATTCTGCAGACTTGCAAGAATGTCTTTAATAACGACCTATAACTTTCTAAGTCCTATATTATTTTACATCTATGGAAAAATAAGCGTCTAAGATTTATTTAATGGTTCTTACAGAGAATAAAGGAAGAAAACAATTGCCTAAGACCCTGGAAAAGAAGACTGAGGCATCCTGGTTATTGCCTACTGAACTGTTGTAATAAGGTAAAACAGAGAGAGATGTGTTGATCTGCCTATAAATATTTTTGCCCCTAAATTTGCACACCACTGACCTCTTCACCTTTGTAGAACATCACAATTCGAATTAGCCCTTTAGAAATGTCTATCCACCATTCTGAATCTACCTGAAATTTATTAAAAAATCTTGCACACTCTTGTTGATCATCTTACCAGCTCTGAAAATATTTTTACCAAGTGCATAATGACAAAAATAAAAAGGATATAACTCTGTTTACATCAGTATGTAATGGCAAGGCTCCTATAACCTATGGAGAACAACTAGATCTATATAGGTTGGCAATACCAGCCATCAAAACCTTTTGCTTCAAATTCTGTTTCCTTCTCCAGCAGTGAACCTTGTTCCTTTTTTCAATTGCTTTTAAAGAGGAACTAGTATCTTCTTTTAAAAGACATAGATGGTCCCTGATAGAGATTTTCAAAATGAATAGTCAGTTGTATCTCTCTCTTAAGTTATGCAGACAGTCTCTTAAAATAAAGAGGATGAAGAGGCAGCCAAGACTCTGATGAAAAGACACACGCTCTGTTTTCCACCATCAGGTCACAGGTTTCTAGAAGGTGCTCCCCAGTAAAACTTGAAAAACAACCCCAAATTCTCTAGGAAGAAATCTGTCACTGAATCTTGGCAAACACACTGGTAACCATGTTGAGGAGAATTATTTTTAACATCTGGAATACTGGAAATTATACCAAAATGTTTCAGTTCACTAGCATTACACAACAAGAAATCAAGTGCTTTTTGGTGGTCAGAAAGTTATAGAATTCCTTCCCATAATTCAGCTCAAATTGCAGATTACTTTTAAGAAAAGAAAGTTAATTCGAGTCCAGCTGTGGTATATCCGTATGAAGGGTTTATTGTGTACAATAATCTATGCCATCTGCTTTGGCCTTTGGAAAATTTGTTAGCAATTGTGATGTTGGTCTTCTTGTGAAATGCCTTAGCTTCTCCAGTATAAAACCATAGAATGTGCCTTTTCATTTTTCCACTCCAGATGAAAACATCAAGATATTTGGCAATGACATTTCCAGAATCACGAAACTGTCATACAAAAGAATTGTTTTAAAAAAAACATGAAAGGACCTATGTCTGGTGGTTTATATGTCAGCTTCTGGCTGAAAAGTGGCTTTGCATATTCCACAGAGTGAAGAATTTTTGCCAGAAATAAGCATTATGAATGAGTTTGTCATGAAACTTTAAAAAGTGTTTCTAATGGTCACCTTGAGTACATAAACAGCTTTACTGGTTTTTACAGTCCTGCATCCTTTATTTTTTATTTCTTTCCATTGTGTTTATCACAGTTATTTCTCACTTCGCTGGTCTGTTTGATCCTATTAACCAAAAAGCACAACTCTGTTTTGTAGAACTACATATCTTGAAAAATTATTGAGAACTACTGCTTGATGACTGAAATTAAAACAGGGATATATCAGGTATCTTGAAAAAAATATTGAAAACTAATGTTTGATGACTGAAATTAAAACAGGGATGTATCAGGTATCCTAAAATTCTATGAAAGGAAAAGGAAACAAAAAAGTATCATCAACTTGGAAATTATGTACCACACCTTAAATATGTATCTACTAAAGCCAAAGGAATAAAAATGGGATAACTTCTGGAAAGAATAATCACACAAAGACATGACACAGTTCTTTGCTGAGAGTTAACACTACGCCACTGTATGTTGCTTTTACGATATCCATCAATGAAAGCTAAGAAAAAAGACAATGCTCATATTGACTTAAAAGGTAGCTAGCAGATCCAGTTTTGGAGAACCATTTTCTGACACCCTGCATCAACCAGCTCTCCCTTCTCTATTGTCTGCTCTTTTGTCTGAATGAATCCAATGAAAGCCCAGCTTTCTATAACAAATCTTATCTCCTTATTACTTCCTAATGGTTGCCTGTATTGTTGCCTTAATCCTCACCTGAAGCACACCTGATGCTTGTAACCATACAAAGTGCTTTATCCCTCAAAGCTTTTTTAATAAACCTTCCTCTTGTAGGATCTTGCAAGAGCAGCAGTAGGTGTTTATACCTAGCTTTCTGTGTATGAGTAGCAGACTGAATTACCTGCAAGCAGTTACCGTATGAGGAGCAACAGATTCTTTCATCAGCTTCTTCATCTTGCAGATGGGTCAAAGAATGATTCTCTCCAACCTGTTGAGCATATTGCTATATTTTCCTAAGAGATGCTCCAGTTATCTTAGATAAAGCAGCAACAGGAAGAGCTGCTAAGTCTTGATATTTTTCAGCTATTTCACGATATTTCATGTTGGCCTAAAATCCTCAGCTGCTGGAGACCATTAGTTGGGACAGAATGGGCCTGTCACAGAGCAGCATTTTGCTGGAAGGCAGGTGAGCACACCCAGACAGGACCTACAAAACCAAGGCAGAACAGAGCTCCTTACAAGCCCTCAGAAATCAGTGCACTCACCCAGCATAGCTGCTTCTGAATGATAAAGATAATTCACAGTCTGAATGTGCACACCCTTTAACTAACAGGTTCACTTCCATCTTCTTTATGCCCTCCCTTCAAGTACTTACATAAACTGATAAGATTTTGAGTCAACGTGGCTACTCACACTAGGACATGATGGGCTCAATAGAAAATAAAGGCAGAGTTGGACCGTAAGTGTGCACTACTGGCTGTGAATAGTGATGCTCAATTAGCCCCTGTGCTACTCTGTGCCCAGCTGGGTCTTCCTTGAGGCAGCAGCAGCAGTGGTTATAGGCTCCAGAAAGACCACTCATATTTGTTGTGCCCTTGCTCTGAAGGTGAGTGGGGACATCTTAATTTTGTGCTTGTCATCAGAAAGTTTCAGAGCTAGGGTCTTCATAACTCCTTCATTACTGCCAGATCTGTTGCAAATTTTCTATCAGCTCCCTGTCCTTATGATACTGGATCGTTCCTTCAGGCAGTTAATTAAGACCTGCATTTCCCTGCATGATTCATAACCTCTGTAACATATTTTTGCCTGTTCAGAAGATGTGTTTGTCATGAATGCAGCCTTATTGTGATCTCTCAGGACATTGCACCCTGTTATTTGCTCTGTCACATGTGCTATTTCCATGATACTGGCAGTGTTTGCTTAGCTTTCATTTAGCAGATGCGGCTCAGTTCAGAGTTGCTAGGAGCAAATAGGATCATGCTCTTCATGTTTTTCTCCCAAAAGCAAAGTGTCACCTAGGTAGACTCTAGTTACCTATAGATCATCACAAATCTGTTGTGCTTCCCAGTGAGCTGCTGTAGGTGCCAAGCACAACCCAGCCTGTAGGGAGAGGAAATAGTTTCCTTTGCACACGTAAGGTGTTAAATCTGAACAAATGTGTTCTGTGTTCCTCCTAAGAAGAGTGCCAGAACCCCACTGATGCATCACACATAAAAAATATCTGGTTTCTGTAAGGCCTCCACTCAGAAGTAATGGAATATGATCCTTCTACACATCGATTTTTTTCCATTGGGCTTACACTTAAGCAAGAAAATGTGTCCTTTTTGTACCTTGACCAGAGTCTGAGGGGTTTACTTACAGCTGTGAAATCAAAAGCCAACCCTTCTTCTCTGCAGTGCAAAAGGAACTTGTCTTCAGACTTGAATTGTGGAAAGTTTGTGTTCTTCCAGCTCTTCTTTCTGAGTTTCTGCCATCTTTAAAATACAGGCTTTGCCTTTTTCTCAGAAAATGTGGTCTCTACCTTTCCAGGGAACTGGGCTCTTTTTGATGACATCAAAAACTAGGTGCATTTTTACCCCATTGATGGATGCATCTAATATTGCTGTAATTAAAGACATTGTAGGTGTCTTCTCTTCCGATTTGTGTCATATCAACATTCAGCCAACACACTGCCACTCCACATAGAAAACACTACCATTCTAATTCCTATATTCTACTTTCTGTGTGCTTCATTGCCAAGGGCGTACCAAAGGAATGATTATATCACTCTTTCTAGCACCATGCCAGATCATGTTCCACTGTCCAGCTCCAACTAAACAAGACCTTTTTTTTTGCCCTTGCTGGTCCACTCATTTTCTAGTATGATATTGCACTCAAGGCAGGAACCCCGCTGTCACTTGGCTTTATATGCACACTCCTTACAACCTGTTACAAAATGAGGTAATCTCCCCGATGCTTTGCCTTGTGCTTTTTGCCACAGCTCATGCAGACCGATGTGCACTCTGTGTAACGCTGCTTGACTTATTTATGCTGTTCTACTGCAAACCTTCTGTCTCACTCAATCCTTGATTCTTTATCATCTCCATAGTGTCCCCTGAGGCTGGGGAGGTGGGGAATATGGCAAGGGGAAGAAAGTACAAATCCCTCCTGGCTCTATCATGTGCATGAGCAGAGATCGGAGGAGAGAGATGAACAAGGTGCTGCAGATGGTAGATGTCACTGTCAGCAAAACTCCCCAAAGCCTTCTCTAGTGTTTAGTTTCCAAAAGATGACCTGCAATTCTAATCTGAAGTTGAAGTAGTTAGCAGGTCTGACTGCACTCTTAAGTTTCTCAGTGCATCCACTTGTAAGTTTAATATAGTCCTGCATTTGTTTAACTGTCTACTGCTGCTCACCCCAATGGTAGGACGCGGAAACTCACAGTCATGCCAAAAACTGAAAGACATAACAAGTAAGCTTCTGAAAGGTTAAACCACTGCTTAAAATTAATAAAAAATATTTACCTGATATTTAACTCAGCAAAAAGACATCAGCAACCACGAGCCCTTTGTGAGGGACTATCATCCACATAGGTCAGTAAACCTTTCATTCTGACAACTTCAAATACAGCAGGTGACTTTAATCCTTGTAACGTGGCAGAACAATACATACCAAGGAATTTCACCCCTGGCAGATAGCCTGTCTATTAGCAGGAGACTAGGCATCAAAGCAGCATGTGTGGTCTGCAAGTGAGTCTATTCATTATTCCCATAATTCCTAACAGGCACCCTTGCACATGGGGCTGTGCTTGCTGGACTCACTACCAGCTGTAAACTGGTGAGCATTAACATCATGCCCACACTCTGTGCAAATCCATTAGTCTCTTTCCTTACAGATTGTGGAAGGACAGAAGGGAGCCCAGCCAGGCAGATGGTGTTTGCAACATGGCACCCAGCAACTGCACAGGCAACTTCATCTGTCCTTCCATTTTCCGAGAAAGTGCATCCATCTCCAGCCTGCAGCAGCCAACACAGTGTGGAATCACCAGACCTGCAACTCCTTCACAGTCTTAGAATCATAGAATAACCAGGTTGGAAGAGACCCACCGGATCATCCAGTCCAACCATTCCCATCAAACACTAACCCATGTCCCTCAGCACCTCATCCACCCATCCCTTAAACCCCTCCAGGGAAGGTGAATCAACCACCTCCCTGGGCAGCCTGTTCCAGTGCCCAATGACCCTTTCCATGAAAATTTTTTTCCTAATGTTCAGCCTGAGCCTCCTCTGGTGGAGCTTGAGGCCATTCCCTCTTGTCCTGTCCCCTGGGAGAAGAGCCCAGCTCCCTCCTCTCCACAACCTCCTTTCAAGTAGTTGTAGAGAGCAATGAGGTCTCCCCTCAGCCTCCTCCCCTCCAGGCTAAACACCCCCAGCTCTTGCAAAAGCACAGAAACAAGTGTTGTCAAGCATAAAGCTTGCAACTGAGAAAGAGTTTGAAGGGGAGAGAAAACACGAATCTGCAGTGAGGAAACACATCAAAAGTTGTGACAGGTTTCCCTACTGCTGTACCATTATATCTCAAAGCACCTCTCCAGTATCTATATTCCCTTTCGATAGTGGACGGTAGCTAGAGTAAAATCTCATACTGAGGGAGGCTTCCATCCATTGCAGCTCTGCTCTGGGAAGCTGCTGCATCTCTGCTTCCCCACCTGTGAAACAAGGTACCTGGTATCTTCTCCACAGAGCACTCTAAACTGATGAAAAGTATTTTACCAGGCGCCATGTTTTCTGTCTGTCATGACATGAAACAAGATGTTCGTGCAGAAAAAATTTTTCCTTAGTCAATTTACCAGCCTTTCAACACTTATAATACCACATGCAGGAAATGTACCACCGTAACACTGAGTTTTGGTCCCTTAATGGGATTCGTACTCACCACTTCTGTAAATGAAGCTCAATTCATCCACTCCCTATAAAGACTTAATGAGTGTAAGTTTGAAAGACTCTGACAGTTGTGAATTGCATATTTTTTTGTCTAAAGGAAAAAAGGTAACAAGAAACCTGTGTCAGTATGTTAGATGTTACATTTGGACTTCTGTTTTGTCTTTATCTTTTTTTAAGTGACACCTTGTTCTCATTTTCTTCTTAGATATTGAATCTTTTGAGAGATACAGTTAGGAAGCTTGTAAGGATACTTGGAGACTTCATTTTTTTTCTCACCTGAACTGGCATATGGTTCTTATCCATTAAGTTATCACACCTCTGGCTGACATATAATCTGTTTGCTAAGAAAATCAACTTCTATCAGGTTGTGAAGAGTTTCTTGGAAAAAAGAAAAAAAAAAAAACCAGTGTATTTGATAGTTTGTTACACATTTTCTTTTCTAAATTCATTAAGATTTGCTTTCTGAGCACACTGAAAGTGTTAGCAGGCTCTGAAGGTGACAGGCAGGTTGATGCAGTGTATGCTGTAACCAAAGAGTTTAGGAATCACCTTGGGGTGGTCGAAATAACAGAGATAAAAGGGAAAGTAGGGCTAAGACACTAACGCATCCAAAACCAGCCAGGTCCCAACAGGGTTTTCCATTTTGGCTTTGAAGGGGTTTGGTCAGGTTGCACAGGCTAAATGCCTCCACTACCCTCTTTGCCTGCAGTCAGATTGGGGGTACAAAGCAGAGAACAGAGCTTGAGTACCTGGCAAATGACTTAGGGACTCGGCAGAGAATGAGGGAAAAAAAGCAGCAGAATTTTGGAAGGAATGGGTTTCAGATCCAAAATCCATTGTGTTCCATCATTCTTGGTGAAAAAAATCAAATCCATTCTAGTTCTGACCAACAAAAAAAAAAAAGACAATCTCCAAGCTTTTTCAATTCAATTATTTCTCAACGAAATAATTGTTGTGAAATTATACATCAAAAAAAATCATTTTGAAAGTGTCTAAGTAAAATATTTTTATTTTTAAAAGCTTGGCAGCATTTTTTTTTTCTGACAAGAAGTAGTCATTGCGACCAGTATGCACTGGGACATGCACTGTTGTTTAGTTTCTCTGATGGCTAAAATTGGTCTCTCTTTCCATCTTTGGGGCTTGTTACTGCTTCATAAGGTCATTTAGCTCTCTTTTCTCAAAACTAGCCATCTAGTTTTCTCAAAACTAGATTTCTCTTCACAACTCCCTCACAATTTTTTAAATGCCTAGGACAACCTACTAGTGACAAGTTTTATTTCTGTTCACATGGGGCATTGGCTAATGAGTAAATATTGCAGCTTTAGAATTGATTTTAATAATTCATGCAATGTTTATGGCTCAAAATGAACTATCAGTAGCTAGATTTTATACAACAACATTGATCATACTACAGAGGTTCAGGGAGACATGCTATGTATTTACAAAAGCTTGCTCATTCTTAAAACTCAGGAACACAATCGAGTTACAGAGGTTTAATGAGCCCCTTGTCAGGTGAGAGGAGGTTTAAATGAACTACAGTTTAGATAAATGTATCTGACTGCATTTGCCACTGGTTGAGAGGACTCACAAAGAGAGACATAGAATCATAGAATCACCAGGTTGGAAAAGACCCACGTGATCATCGAGTCCAACCATTCCTATCAAACACTAAACCCTGCCCTTCAGCGCCTCGTCCACTTGTCCCTTAAACCCCTCCAGGGAAGGTGACTCAACCCCCTCCCTGGGCAGCCTGTTCCAGTGCCAGGTGACCCTTTCCTTGAAAAATTTTTTCCTAATGTTCAGCCTAAAGCTCCCCTGGCGGAGATTGAGACTTGGCACTTCTGCTTCTGCACAGGGACCAACCATGCTCGCTGAATGCCTCAGCTCCCACCACAGCCCACCAAGCTCTTCTGACTTCTCTGATTATAACCAGGCTAAGCAGGACCTAGATCAGTGCAGCAACATAATATTGCCGCCAGTGATTTACACGGTGTAGAGACCTGTAGGAAGATTTTGTGGAAATGGCATGCAGGGGCTCTCGCATGGGGTGCCAAAACCACTCACATTGTTTCGCACCCCCCTCTAGCTGCATCGTTTCACAACCACATACATCAGGCATGCTAACACCATCAAACCCCATGAGGTGGGGTTTTATTCTGAAGACAGGTTCTGCCCAAATCAGCTCTATTTTTCTTGCAAAATTCATGCAGCCCAGCAAACCTTCACCGCTGAAAGAGTGCTGACCCACCTGAAGGGATCACCACTTTGAGTGACACTTGATTCTCTAATAACTAGAGCTCCAGGGTTGCTCACAGCAGATTTTCATATTGTACTGGTGAGCAAATATTACACAAGCCATCCTCACTGGTGAGATGAGCTACACGCTTCCATCAGTGACAACAGACGCGCCGGGACACTCTGTGGGCCTGAAATCACCCAGATGATGATAGTACCAAGTCAGAGAACAAACATGTTTGCACAAAGGTACCTAGGTCTTTGTGCTTCTCAGAGTCATCACTTCAGTGGCTTTTTGGAGCTGAACATCTACTTTCAAAGACCTCAGCTAACACAGTTGGCAAACCACAAGGTAGCAAATCCTGTTTTGTTGCTGACGGAGATAACAGAAATATTTATTTCCATATAATGAGTGATGCTGTAATCATTCCAGAGGAAGATGGGATGCATAATTATTACTAAAAATAACATAAGCATTTCTCTGTTCTTGTTAATTAGTGCTCAGCACTACCCAAATACAGGTGACCTTATACTCAATATATCTTAAGTGTCATTCAATTCTTACCTTGATTTGAGTTAGAAAATGGGGGGGGGAGGAATGTAAGAAACATGAAACAAATTGCTGCAAGCAAGCAAGCAAAAGTAGCCCCAGATCCCAAGGAGCAGGTGTACATTTCCATAATGGCTGCAAGATTCAGAAAGCTGTGACAGTTTGTTGCGTATGTCTTGGAAGGGAATTACTAATCTTCATGTGCTTTGTCCTAGTGATTGAAATAAATTACTTGCTTAAATTGTTAAGTAAGATGACACATCTGTTGGCCCATGCACGTTCAGATTCTCAGCGGGTTTATTTTTTCCAAATAATGACTGCCATATGCAACAGTAAACAGTTCTTTTAAAATTGACTGAAAGATTCTGTGCTACTTTTAAAGGCAATTTACAAAAGTTATTCATGTTCCCCTCAAGAACCTGCCATTCAACTACAATTTTGGGAAGTGATCCTGACTGGTTTACCCTGACAGAGCTATTGTGCTGCTTTTCTGTGATGGCACAGACAAAATGATAGCAGGAACCTATCAGATTTACTTTTCATGGATGGAAAAGACTGAAAATTACCAGTTATATAGCTCTGCAGCCCCAAACAGCACAAGGCATGTCCTGGCTTACTTGTTTGCTTGCATCGCCAACACAACTGCCATATTATCAAGTTGCAGGAGCAATTAGTATCTCTAAGTGTGTATTACAGACTACCTCTAAGTTGATGGTGGTCACAGTAACACTCCCCAGGCCATCAAAGAATGAAAAAGACTCCCAATCCAAATTCACCTTCCTCTTCAAAAATGCCTGAATGACTAGCTGGACTCTATAACGCTCCCTGATGATCAACAAATTGTGAGACCCAGGAAGACAGGGTATCCTAGGGGTAAGGACTCTTCCCAGACAGGCTGTCCCAGAGGTCCTTAGAGACACAAACTAGGAGACAGCCAGCATGAGCATCGCTGGTGGTGTCTGGGGCCAGAGCAGGAGGCAAAGGAAAAGGCAGGACCTGAGTCAGCATGGAGACCTGCTGTTAGCGTGCCCAGAATGAAGGGATCACGCCACAGGGAAATTTGTCTAGGTAGGGAAGCGCATCCTGCTGACAAATTAATGAATGCAACTAGAAGTGAACATCAGCGGATGCAGGAGATGAGTATCGTCGGGTTATTCCCTGGCCAGCTTCTTCTGCCTCTTAGTCACTTATTAGTCCCTGTTCAAGTTAAAGCTGGCACGGCCGCAGTACCAAGCAAGCACAGTGTGAAAACGCCATTTGTCCTCGAGAAGAGAGGTGTTGCTGTGAGGCAACCTGGCTCACCGTACTGGTGCGAGGATACTCACAGTTCATGGTGCAAGGTGGGACTAAACAAAACCACATATACCACCAAACACTGTGCATGCCTTGACAGGTTAAAGCGTGTGCCTGTGTGTTGAATTTGATCATCTCATTTTGTTTTATTATTCTTTATTGCTAATATTCTTCATTGCTGATTTTCTGTTAAATTTGACTGGTTCCCACCCTCTAACCTTTCCCTGTTTGGGAAGGGCTGAAAGCCAGACTTTCATGAACAGTCCTCAGATACATCTACTTAATAAATAAATAAATGGCAAGGCTCCTTTTCATAACTTCCTTTGCCTCTAATTTAGTCCATCCCCATTTCATCCCCAGGCTGAACACATGTTCAATTCATACAAGGCCCATAAACTATGTTAAGACCACAGAGCATCCAGGATTTGTCCATGATGTTAACAGTGACACACCCTGGGCAGACTACAGATGTTAAATTGCTGATGGATGGCCCACAACTAGCACATGGTATTCAACTGAAATATTAATCACACGTGGAAAGATCTTTCTTTTTTCTTTCGGTCCCTGTGAATAATGAAACTTCTAATACAATATACTGTACTTTACAAGCTCACTGAAATGAACTCCTTGCTAAAAATAGAAAAGGATCACACTATTAAAGCAACCAAGTGCTCTATGTGACACAATGACATATTAGGACTTTCTGAGTAGTTAAATGAATACACTTGTTTTTTGTTGATTTATGTGAGTGGGATGGGCCTTTCGTTAAAAATCTCTTCCCCGTGAAGGGAAGTTTTCTTGTTTCCCTATTTCTTTGTTGGAAGCAGGTAACTTCTGTTCGTGTGATAGTGGCTTGATAGACAGTTGTTCATGAAAAATGCAAAAGAAAAGTAGGTCAAGCAGGGGTAAAGAGGGCTAAGTACAGATTTGGGTTAGAAAACTCATCTGGAAAAACTCATCTGGAAAAACTCATCTGCAGTTGGAAATGTTTTTCCTGGGCATGTTGATGGAGGTCTCTCTTCTTCTGAGGTACTGGAAGAGGATCAAATGTGGGAATTTTCCACACCATTTCTTGTGCTTCCTTTTCTTCTGACATGAATATTTTCATTGGTAAAGGGATAGCAAGTTGTCTAGGGCAGTATACATTAACTGCCTGTAATAAGAATGCTTATTATCATTTTCCTTTTCTTCTGTTTTAATGCCCAAATGATCCAATGACCAGTCCCACGTGACTTCAAGAACAGTTTTTCCATACACTTCTGTGCATAGAACAGCTGTTTTCTCTAGTAACACTGGTTTTCTGCCAAGTCACATTGCATTGATAATAAGGAAATATGTTGAAAATAAAAAAAAAAAAAAAAAATAAAATAAAATAAAATAAAATAAAATAAAATAAAATAAAATAAAATAAAATAAAATAAAATAAAATAAAATAAAATAAAATAAAATAAAATAAAATAAAATAAAATAAAATAAAATAAAATAAAATAAAATAAAATAAAATAAAATAAAATAACCACAAATGTGTAGGTGAATATTCTCTCACTCTGTGGAAGATAAATGAGAGCCTAACTGATTTGTTCAGCCTCTTCAGCTATGGTAACTTCACTGGCATACCACATAGCTCAGTGACAATTTGCTTGGAGAGCTCTAACATGCACACTTGGTGACCTTGGCCTCTCCAAAATCACATGGGTACAGACTAGGTCAGGTACTTGATCTTATGTCTCCTAGGTTTACCACAATGGCTGAAAACCTATTTTGCCCTTCCTCAATAAGAGAAGTAACTGAGTCAAGTCACAGTGGGAAAAATAATGCCTCTTTTCTGTTGAATTTTTTTTCAAAGTGGCAAATTTCAAGCTGCCCTGTTCAACCTGGTGTTTCTTGCCCAACACAGGACTCTGGTATACCCAGACTTTGTTTCAGGAAAGCATTCATAATTCATAAATAGTATGATCATCAGCTTAGATGAATACAATGTGAGTATCCAATTAGACCTGAACATTTTTGAAGTGCTTTCCTGAAGCAGGGTGTAGAAGAAAGGCATGTAATGGATGTTAACCTCCTCCACACATGGAGTAGTGGTCAGTATCTTTGCAGGTAATCTCAGAAGTGATGAATGGTCCAGAGTGCACCTGGCTCTATGAAACAGGCAAGGCTTGGAATAAGCTCATGTTTTCTGATGTGTTATATTTATTACAGTAGAATTACGTAGTGCACATTATGACAATTTATTTACCTGAAAGAATCTAGCCAGAAATACATGAAAATTCTTTCACATGTGACATGTTGACATTTTCCTACCTTTCTGTTTAAAACCAATGACCTCTGAATCTGCTCTCTGTAGCCTGAGTTTTGCTTTCAAGCAATGCTGATATTGTGTAGAAGTGCTCTATCATGCAGTGAATCACGGCCAAGGGAATAGATGAGGAATACTGTCCCCTTTCTTTTAAGTTCTAGATTCAGCCATTTTTTTCTGATCCCTGCTTTTTTGAAAAAGAATTAATTTCTTATCAATATTCATACACATAACCTCCTTTAGCTTAGCTGAACCAGAGAACTACCTACTTTGTATTATACTGCCTTGCCTTTTGCTTAATAATTAGTTTCTTCAGGCAGCTCATTTGCTTTTGCATGTATAAGCTCACAGAACTATAGAACTATTATCCAAACACGTCATTTGGAGGAAAAAAATCTATCTGTAAAGCTAATGAGTAAAGACTTGTAAGAACTCAAACACTTTGATGCAAGACAGTGCTATGTACTGGATCTCTGGGAATGGCTACATGCTGCAAAAGAAAGTATGAAACTCCAAAATAAAGTGTCTCACTCCTCTTAAGGCTCTTCTTAAGTTGTGGGCAAGACAATAACGTATCAAAACCAAATAAACTTATCTCATCACAGTGAAATATTTAAGAAAATGGACAGTTCAGAAACAGGCAATTTCTTCCTGAAAGGGCAAACAAATAGAATGAAGTTCTTCTTACGTGGCATTGCAGCCCTATAGGAAGTGAGGATAGACATAAATAAAAAAAAAAAAAATAGAAGCCTGCAAGTATTTTACCCCGACACTGGAAAACCTACCATTGGTGCATACCAAAATATGCTCTGTTCATCAATATGAGGAAAGCAGGTGGTTTTGATATGGCCAAGACTGTCCAATCAGAAGGCAAGTTCAAAAGTGAAACAGTGGGTCGCCAGATTGTTGATCATCATGGCTAATGGAGATATCTGGTAATGGCATCACACATAAGTAGGGGCAGTCCCTGGGCTGTCAGAGAAACTACATCCTGCTGAGTGTAGATGCTGAGGGAAGAAAGCACCTGGGAGGATGTTTGACCTCAAGGCTGCTGCGATTTTGGAAGATGTGGACTTAGTTTTGCAGGGAAAGGAAGTCATTATATGGGTGCATGTGAAACAACTGAAGATAACACTGCAAATATCTCCTGATAGCCATGGATAAATACTTCTCCCACACTCTTTGTGCCATTGCACGAGATGATAACTGGTATGCCCACACACATCTCACACCGACTTCAGTCCTCGAGACACCACTTAGAGGGGGTTTGAATAGAGTACAAACCTACATGGGGTCAATATTGCCCTAGCTTAATCAATCATTACTGAATCAGAAGCAATAACTAGGGAAATAGAATGATATTTGGGCCATATGAAGCAGCTGCAAAATTTTCTAGTAACTTTAAAAATGACCCTTCAACTTTTTTACATTACTCATGATTAATGTTTATCCATGTGAATAGCCTCATTGATTTAACTCACATTACTTCTACAATAAGGACTTCAGAGTCAAACATAGAAATACAGAATTATACTCTTCCCCAGTTATTTCAAGTGCAGATTTAGTTAAGTGCAGTGATTAACTCAACAGACTTTGTCCCATAGAGGCTTTCCAGGAACTACTCTTTACCTGGGAGATACATTTTAACTAAAAGAACAGTATCAACATCCACAATGTAATCTTTCTTTCCAGTCCCACCTGTATCAATGAGGTTGTTCGAGCTTATTTTAAAGTTAAATGTTCATAAGCAATCTTTAAAAGCAGTTTTCTCTTTATTTCAACACATGAAAAGTCAAGAAGAAAGAAAAAAATCTAGGCAAAATATGAAAGACACTAAAAACATAATTGTAAGTCTTGTTAAAGGTTCACTTTAAAGTATTGTTGCCCAAATACATTCAGTTTTGCAAAACTGCCTTTTTTTATGATTTTTTCAAACAGTTTTCACAAGTCCAGTAAACAGCTATAGATAGTGAAGTATTTTTCCCTGGAACACCAAGACAGTGCTACTCTGTTCAGTGTGGTCTGTATTTCTGACACATTCAACGAGTTTTGACAACTTTCTCAGAATCTCTAGCCAGTTTCTTGTTCCATCACTAAGTAACCTTCATCCATCTTTTCCAACAAATTTTCAACTCCTTATGAATCAGTTTGTTGCTGTTTTAGAGAAAATCCCCTTTATTATGAGAAATTGCTCTGCTAAATGGATGAGGGAAGCTAGGAGAATACTGTTCTTGTGGTAATGGCTTCATACTGGATTTTGTCGTTGAATTGAAGGTATTGTAAGAAACATTTTGATTAAAACTGTAGGATATTTTTTGAATTACACATACTAAGGACTTCTTTCCATTTTCATCGAATGCTCCAGTCCGGGTCTGCTATTAACACTTTTCCATCAGGTTTGCATTAGATACACAAATCACATCTCTGTAGTTAAAAATTGCCTCTTTTAGGCAGAGTGCTGGACAGACCTAATTTGGCAATGGTAGCAGGTGATTTATGGTCCATTTCAGCTAACATTTCGGCTTCCATAAATAAGGACATGAACTTTGTTACACCACCAAGTGATCATATGGCCTTATTCTCTGCCTGTGCACTAACGTTCCATCTTAGGTGGCAGGTGGCATTTTTTTCTTTTTTTGCTGTGTCAGAAAAGTTGCTCATCTTTGGCTCTACAACACATAGAGAAGAAAACTGAGCAAATACACACATGGGAACAGTTATGGACAATTTAGCTTCATATATCTTTTCATTTCCTCCTCCATTCCTCAGACTCAGCTAATGTCTGTCTTCTGTGCTCTTTGGACATCTTTGAACACCAGTGCTCATACACGAATGACTTTCTCATTGCTAGGAGCCTTCATATGAATCTTTTTCTGCACCAAACAAGCATGAATAGAGGGGACAGCATTGATCCTACCATGAGCTGCTCACATGCTTTGTTGAGTTAGTTTCTCTGATACAGAACTACTATTAATTGTTGCTTAAATTTAGCCAAGCATTTATGGCCTTCATCTGGTTTGTCCCAAATCAAAACATCATAACATCTTACTCTATGTCATTATAATGTGTAGCATTCTCAGCAGAGCAACTCGGGCACCCGAAAAGCCTTTCATGGAAATCGTGTATTCAAAGAGTGTGTTAAATTTACAGAAAGAGATGTTCTCAGTTTTAACGGAATGTGTGATCACAGAAGTGTGCCTTTCAAAGAGAAATGATGTAATTAAAGAGTGGAACGCTGGGTCAGTGCAATATGTAGCACTCACATGGAAAGATCTCAGCACTAAGCTCAGAAGTCTCACCACATCTGCCTCAGTATGATGCACCCGCTCTGCAGTTCTCTCTTTTCCACTAGTTTCCAGGGTCCAAAATGTTCAGCTGCCTAACGGTGTAGCCACAATTCTACACATTTCCCAACGCTGCACTCTTCCAGCACTACTAAGATTGCTCCTATAGCACTGCCCTTGCAGTCTCAGCCTCAAAGAAACTCCCTTTACTGCAGTTCAGAGGTTCACTGGCTCAAAGTGAAACAACAGTGAGCTGTTCTGACAGAAAGTCTTTCTACTTCCTCCTTTCTACAAAACTAGCAATAAATAAATCCAAAATTTGACATTTTCAATTTGCATGGTAAACTTCTCTCCCAGCTCCTACTGACTTGGAACAGCTTGGAAGAGAGCCAGACAGATGTGAGGATGTAGTTCATCTGGGAAGGGAAACTAGAGTAGAATTCGGCAGTTCTTCTGGGAAGAAACGGCATGCCAAAGGGAGCAGGCCTCTGAAGAAGGAAAACATACATTGCTCACCTCTTCTCCCACTATTCGAGCAGTAAAGCGATATACTTTTATTAATATTTATTGCCACTGAGAAGCATGCAATAGTTCATAGAAGATACTGGCACCAGAAGAAAGGAGATGAGGATGAAGGGGATGGTGAAGAGGTGAAGTTGAGTAGTAGTGGGTTTGGCCAACCACTCTGAAAAGTTGCTGCAACCAAAGAAGCAGAAATTGCCTCTGAGAATGGGCTTTCTGCTGAAGGTTTTCAGTGCAAAAGTCCTAACTCGCAAAATTAATCAGGCTAACTCGGCATGAGACTAGACACTGATAAAGTTTGATTTCCACTAGATGCACAAAGCAGCTTCCAGAACCAAAAGGAAAATCATGTTCCCTACAACTAACCCTGTTTCCCAGCAATCAGGGTGAGGGGAGCTCAAAGGTATCAGCATGCAGTGCAGCTGGCTCCCCAGCACAGAAGCAGATCAGATGTGAACCGACTTCATGGGGGCACTGAAACTTATCCAGAAGGCACCGTCAAGAGGTTCCAGTCTTCACAGCCAGTGATGGACTCTAAAAGCCAGCAGAAACACTTCACTATAACTTACATATTTCACTCTCCAGTGAAGCCAGTGACACTTCCCCTCCCATTAGCCGAACTCTGGATTTATCAGGAGCAGACATCTGTGTTCATTGTCTACTGGGACCACCCATCAGCAGGAGAAAATGTCTCCAGGCACTCAGTGAGTATCGTGAGGTCAGGTGTCACTTGCTCCTACCAGCTGACTAAAAGTACGTCCATACAGTTAGAATGAAAGGTCATTTTAAAGTACTGTGCAATTCACTGGCAGGGCACAGTTCAGGACAGGTCAAAGGCAGCAGAAGGAGTCAGCCTCATTCCAGCCCTGCTCCAACTTCAAAAGTCATTGCATTCTCTAAGACAACAATTTAAAACATAAGCCTCTTATCAGCCACACATTGTATTACAGACAGAAATGCAAACAGACATATTTTCCCCTTCCAAAAATAGTTTCTTCTTTTTTTTTCTATTTAGAAAATGACAAGATGAGGAAAAAAAGACCATTTTATATTTCTGCAATCTTCACATCTTTCTAGCTCTAGAGAAACTGGTAGCAGCTGGTTTAATTTCCTCAGTTTCCCATGTCAAAGGTTCAAACACAGTTGTAGATACTGTTTATGAGGGAAGAGTTCTCCTGCTCCTTGGATCAAAAAACTTTAAACAAAGTCAGATGACACTGCTTCAATGTGCTGGGAAAGTCTAGGCAATCTTCTCATAGACACAATTCTCAAATTTACAAGCAGTGCTCTGCAATGAGATCTCTGCAGTGAAATATCTGTCTTTTCAGTGTCCATCCAGTTTTCCTCCTTTGGTTAACTCTTTCTACCCAGTCCAAAGAAAACTCGCACTTTGCCAAAACTCCAGGAAAGCCTGATACAAAATCTAGATTGGATTTACATTTGTCTTGCCCCAAAACCTTTTACATCATCAGATAAATACCAAGGAAAAATTGAAAAAAGAATATCCAGAAGAGTGGCAATAGTGAATGAATTAGATAGGGGACACTGAGAAAGGTGAGGAAAAAAAATCACTACAGGGAAAAACAGATGCCAAGTGTAGAGCTGCTGATCTGGGCAATGAAGACTTACAAAGGAATCTGCTCATAAGGAGGTTCTGACAGCCCAGAAATTTCTCCCAGCAGTAGCTGTCAGGAGAGGGAGGACAAGTTCTATTCCTCTCCTCCAGAAGAGGCGATAGTTCCCTGTTGTGAAAGGAGGTGTTAATTATTATTTCCTGTCTAGGATGAGGGAAAGTTTTTAAATCTATCCAGTGCATCAGTAAAATAGACTGTAAATATATATATATATATATATATATATATATATATATATGACCGCAAGGTATATGATAAGCTGCATTTCTAGCAGCTTGCACATAATGAACAGAAAGGGTCTTGGGATTTCCCTGTGTGCATCAAGTACAAAAGTTCAAATTTTTATTCAGCCATACAGCAGCAGTGGGAACCCACAACAGTCACTGGGGGAGACTTTTCACTTCAGCAGGTGAATGTGCTGACTTCACTTCCCACAGGCAAGCCAGACTTCATTTTGCTGACTAAAGAAGATGTCACTTAAGTTAAAACTTGTATAAATGTATGTTTCAAAAATGTGGGTCATATTTTATACAAGAAAGACTGTGAAAGGCCATGTATTTGTGCTGATTTGCTGTATTTCCACAATGCCCTGCTGAATAAAGGTATCAGACTTTCTCCTGGTTTTAAGTTAACAAAAATAACTAACAGTATTATGCATCAGAAAGATTCCTTATGTGAACTAGATATCACTATAAAAAAAAAAAGTCACAACTCACATATTAATGGTATTTTTCTATAATGTTGAAGCCTTGGGCTTTGAACAATGTGTAATAGAATTAAACAGAATAAATCAAACAACAGAGTAGCCCAAATCACAGTCCATCACATCATCATATGCAGTAACAGTTCCTCCAGCATAGCACATGGGTTTCAACAGGTAGATATGTATAAATTAAGTACATCAAAAATCAAAATTGTGCTGGCTCTGACCATCAATACCAGTCAAAACAGAGCCGAGAGTTATTGCTATAAAAGCATGAGGCTTTGCCACCAAGGCCCACTTGTGCAGACCAGCAAATGCAGCCATCTCATAAATCTCAGTGGAAAATTCTGAAACGGACACTACTCAAGTCCTGAAACCCAGGAGAAGCATTTTGTTTGCAAGGAGGAGGGAGGAGCATGTGGAGGAGGAGAAGAGTAAGCAAAGCTGAACAAAGAAGCCAGTATGAATCTGATTGGAAATACTGAAAGGTTGAGGCAAAACAAAGTCTTCAGTCATTTTCAGCAGTTTATCCAGGAGGCTGTTACTTGTCGATACCTGGGAAATTAAGAGAAACACAGCATAAGGAGACCTGGTGAAACCCCAGAGGAAGAATGAGGCTGGGCACTGCCTTCAGGAAGTTTTCTGCTCTGTTTCTCTGAAATACCTTGAGAAAGATCCATGACATATTTGAGTAATGAACAAAATCTGCATGCATTTTGCCTTATCTGGTGTTGTCTTTTCCCTGAGGGAGTTAACTATAGGCAGTATGACCACATGGGCTGGGAATGATTATATTTAAGACAGTGTAAACCTGAGGGACTTGCTTATAGTTGAGTGCAGGTTTAAAGCACCTTGAGGATTTGCTAGAGGGCCAGTGTCACAACCTGGCCATCAGTCATCAGTGGGAGGCAAAGGGGGACATCCTTATCCCTGTGACAAGAGCCACATCCAGATTTCAGCATCCCCACTGTCCCAGAGATGGTGTAGGGAGGCACGACTAGATTCGAAATGCAGCTGGGATACTCACGGCTCCCCATGGTCAAGTGAATGTTTGAGACACAGCTCCCCGTTAAACTCCCAGATGAACTAAAGTTTTAATCACACTGGAGAGTGGAGAATAAACCATGTTGTTAACAGGATTCTCAGATTACTGACGTCTCACTTTTAGTACAGCCTGAATGGGAGTCACTGAAGTATTTACCAAACTGCTGGGTTTTAGCAGACTTCTGGGGATCCACAGCCCACAGCTAAGGAGTCCACAAAGGTACCTAGGAAACACAAGCCCTCATTATTTGGGAATAAATTGGCTGTAAAAGGATCCATACCTTTTTTTGCAGTTCTGCTCCAGCAGCCTCCCTTCAGCATCTCTGGGTTTGGAGGCTATCTCCGCTACTCTACACTTTTCAGTGAAGGAGGAAGATCAGCCCCTACCCTCATATTCATATCACCTAAATCCTCTGATTTGCTGCCACATGGAAAAGCAGTCATGGAGACACCTACAAGAATGAGGGAACTTCTAGAATAAAAGAGCATGCAGTGTTCTATTATCTCTTACAGAGATGTTTTTAGGGAGAACATAAAGTCTTTTAGTTCAAGATATACGCTAGCTGCTAAACAACAGAGAGGAGCTCAGCCAAAGTAAATCTTGATATATCTGTTCAACTGTGATGTTTCTTCCACCTTTCTCTGCAGCACCTGGTCACACACGTGTGTGTGTGGCCACAGTCACACACACTCTTAACTAGACTGGTTTTATCCAATAAGGCAAGTCATCTATTCCTTCATGACAAATCAGAATCAATGCCAGAAGTGGGATTACCACCCAAGAGCTACTGACCCATCTTCTTGAGAGGCAGCTCACTAAACCTTCCAGTTCCTGCCCCGCTAGAAAGAGGGCACAGACCTTGGGAGCTGATGTCGAGGCTGTATCTACACCAGTTGACAGTGATTTGGTGTCCACTCACCCACTACCTACCAGCAGGAAAAAAACGCCCCCTTAGAAAGACGGTTTTGACTGAAGAAGAAAAGTTTGTGAAATTCTACGTCAGGTGAAGTTTCTTTGGCAACATCTGGTAACATTGCAAAATTTCTCTACTCCATTGAGGTTTAAAAGAACATATGGTTTCCACTAGAGCAAAACAAATCACTCTGTGAACAAAAAAGCTCTGAAAAGGAGTGGTAAAAGGAAGATGAAAGTTTCAAGTCTGTTTGTAAATTATGCATTATCCATGTCTGTAATGCCCAGAGGAGCCATAAATTTAGAGGTTTCCACAGAAAAACGTATAGCTGACACCTTACATTTGTAAAACTCATTACTATCCCTGCAGTGAAAATGAAGGGGGGAAAACATTGAATAAATAATTGAGAAGATAAGAGTGTTTCATCATCTGCTTTTGCTTTTTTTCCGCTTTTCACTACAGTTTCAAGACCAATACAGGATTCACATTAGCTGTGGTCTTAAATATGAAAAGTGACCAGTATTGTTCTAATGCATTTGACTACAAAATCAAAACACTTCAGTTAATCCTACAAGCATAAATGACAAAAAAAGAGAGCTTCAAATCTAAGTAAAGTTTCACTTTCAATGTTCAGTTCTGCATCTGCCACAGATATCAATTCTGTAAACTGGATCCAAAACCAACCCAGGCTGTCATTTTATTTTTGGTGCAGTGGAAATCTCACAAGGAAGAGTGTCTGAGGAAGCAGACATTGGCCTTTAGGAAATTTTTAGAATATTTTTGATTGTATGGAGGTTCTGCAGTATTTCAAAACATTTTCTGTAGTCTGTGCCTTTTTTTAAATTCCTTTTATTTTTTTTACCTCTTTGGCCTTTCTATACAACACCCAAGATCTGTAGAAGGGCTATTCTTAGAAGCCCGTGTGACATTGGGTTCGGCATGACGAGGAAAACAGTAGAACAAGTGAGTCACACAGAGCAATTTTGTCCAAGGATTAGATGCAAAAAACTCTGGAAAAAAAATATGCTTTTTGTCACTCTTCTTACAGGAACATCAATGCCTAGCAATGCACAGCGTTGCAGTTTTGTGCTTCTTCGTCATTTCACTTTAAACTTGTGCTTTTTCATCATTTCACTTTAAACCATATGCAAAATACCAAGAACTAGATGAACTGTCTCCATCGCAACTAGATGGGTGTAGCTTCATTTTTCCTCCAGCATAAAAAACATGGAGGGTCTGCTGAACCCAGGTTTGTTTCTTTTCTCTTTTCCTGTGCAGCACCTCACCACCAGGAAACACAGCTGGATCTTGCCTAGAGTTTTTTCCTCAGAAACACAGCTAGGACCTTCAGTTGTGTCATACATTCAGGAAATAAGCACTTAATATTTTAGCTGAGGCACAGAAATTAGTGGGATGGCTTTCAAAAGCACTGCCTTCCTAGCAGATCCCACTGTGTGGAAGTCAATACTCAAGCCTTAGATATACACCTGTGCAAAGTGATGTGCATATCTACAGACCCAGGTGAGGCTTACCTTCTAGTAGGCCCCAGTAAAGGGCAGGAGAGGTCTCTGACACTCAGGAGTAGACCAGATACATGTGTGACTAACAACATCTGCCCTTTTCTCCGCTTTGCTCTGGCAGAGAATTTACCTACCCTCTCCTCAGAGAGCAAGTGACTTCTCTAAAGAAGTCTTGGGATAGCAAGGCAGAATTAGGGATCCTACAGTCTACTATTCCCTTTCACTTTATTTGCCCTGGAAGAACTTATGGACCAAACTCTGACATCTTCCCCGGGGCCAAAATCACCACACAAATGGGGCAAAGCGAGGCAGCTGATCACATCACCCATTCTCCCCTCAGACCACAGGTGCCAGCTGCCTCTTCTCACAGAGCCCACTCCCAAAGTCCTCCTTTCTTCTCCCTGTCCGCCTGAGACCTCTACATAATATACGCTGAAGAGCCAAGTCTACACCAGCAAATGAAACACAGATGCTATTGAATAGCTATAAAAACACTGTGCACAAATGAACAACATGACACTTAGGGCTGCTAGTATTCCTGCCAGTCAAAAGGACTCCACAGGAAAGCACTCTGAGTAGTTTTACAGACAGGAATGCCCCATGGAAAATTATACATAAACACAAGAGATTGGCAATACAGTGCAGAGTAGTGTTCCCACATAACTTCATTTAGATTGCACTGAGCTGGTATATTTTTGTACGTCTTGAAGAAAAACATCTTTCACGTTTGCAGAAGACAAATTTAAAACATCAGTGGTATGCTAGTGCCCAAGGCATTTTATGCATCAGCTTTTACTATTCTAGTCCATGAGTCATAAGTGAGAGCATTTATCCCATAGGAACTTGTATTCCCTGGGCTACTCATTCAGATTGGCAGGTTTTGCCAACCAGCATGTAGTCCATAAGAGGCTGAAATTAAAAAAAAGGGAAAGGTGACACGAAGAGACCCCCCCTTAGTAAAATAAACAATGGCAGTGGAAAGCTCTATTTATTAAGGCAAGAACGGGTCTTTGCAAAGGAAGAGTGACTTCATGGGCTGAGCAGCAAGGAGCACAGGAGGCAGTCAAATCTGCCCCTGCACACTGGAAAGTGAATTAAAGCCAAACTGACAGTGCAGATTGCCTCACAGTGCCACCCAGCCTACGATCACTCCTAAGATCTTCCTTTGAAATGCCAAGATGCTGAACAAGTCCTGGAAAACATCAGAACTTGCCTGGGCATCGCATCTTGTTACCAGTGACCTGCACGCCAAAGTCAAGGGCCCGTGTGCCCCAAATATTTAGTGTGTGCGGTAACAAAAACAATCACCAATCACAGCCTCAAGCCCACTGATGGAAGTCTCTCCCAGCTGACATCCAGGCACCCTTAGGGCTGATGGAAATAACAGGAAGCACGACCCACGTCATGTCTGGTTGCCAAATTCTTTACTGAACTTTTGCTTATTAATGGAGCTGGCTACGTCAAGTCTAAAATAGAGCTACTTCCTGCTTGGTCTTTTGTTGCTATGATCTTGCTGTTCTTTAAGAAAAGGGCTCTGCAGAAGGAACACAGAGCAGATGCTGCCACTGCTGTTGCACTTCACCAGCTCCTGGCAGAGGAGTGGGGTGTTCCCTTCAAAAGGAACATTAACAGCTTCACATTATTGTTTGTCCAAGGTTGTACAGAAGGTATATCCTAGCCACTATTTTTCATCCTCTCATCTGAGGACTCCTGGGAGATTCCAGATCCATGGAAATGGATGAAAGGAAATAAGTTCATAAATATTAGATAGCAATCTACAGATGTAACATTTTTTAATCAGTTCTCAGTTTTGTTGGAGGATTGTTAAGGAAGGATACATTAATCATAAAAGGTTGGAAAATGACCATGCCAATTTGCAAAACACATGATCATTGGTGCAGAAAACTGCATTTCTTTCTTTGTAGAGGCATGTGTATATATGACATCATATAAACATCATGTTTAACAATAGCTAGACATTTCTGTATGGCTACAACAATTCATAACAACAGTAATTCTCAGCAAGCTTTTTTGTGGATTGTTAGTAAGTTCAAAGGTTCACAATGCATTTTTAATTCTGCCAGCAGAAGAAATTGCTTTTTTCATAGGCACGCTTGAAGTACCCTTTTTGATCTTGCAAAATCCAGGGCTGTTGTCTTTTTTTCACGTGGTCTAAAAGCTATTGAACAGCTCAGATCGCTTTGGTTTTTTATTAATTTCCCACTGCAAAAAAAAAAATAAAGTTCAAGGAAAAGCCTGATGTACTATAGCAGCTGAGGACTTTGCATTTCCATGCAACTCAGGCAATTGTATGCCTAGCGTAGCCGCTCACCCTGCTCACAGTTACTCACTCATATTGCCCATGCTAACAGGACCATCAAGTAAGAACTGGCTCATCCACACCTCCAAGATGTTCCTTGGTCTACATCACCAGAACTGAGGGGGCACCTACCAAGGTAGGGCAGGTGCATATCTCCTCCAAAGTGATCTCACAGCACAAAGTGCAGGGCAAAGGAGAGTTTCTTGTGCACTTTGCTGCATTTAACTGAGTAGGAAAAAACACAACGTGATATTAATCCTTCTAGAGGGCATTTTGTTGTGCAATAAACAGTCCTCAGAGGACTCCTAGCCAGCAAAGCTGACATTTACAGATTTGACTAGAAGCCAGGCTGTGTAAGGTTTCAACCAGTTAGGGAGTTTAAATGTACAGTATAGCTAATTTTCAGGTAGAAGGTCAAAGTTTCCTAACCTAGCCCTTACTGCTGTTCTATCCATTAACTGAAAGGTCCAATTTAGACTATTTATATGTCTAGGCACTTAATTGTGCCTTCAAGTCAACTAGTTAGGCACTGAGGTCACTTAAATTGCATCTATAATTATTTGTATCTGAAAAATATCAGGAACAAAGAGCCCTTGGTGGGACAGAGCAGCTCCTGGGCTCCTGCTGAGGCAACCCAAGAGCACTGGGTTACCCTTATAATTCTCACTGCCCTCATGGGAGTGATGCCCCTGAGATACAACTGCCACTCATTCCAAAGGCAAAGGGAAACCCATCTGCCTATGGGAAGGTGATGGGGCTGCCACTGTAGGGTCTGGCCCCTGCATCCAATCCTACTCAAGCTGGAGGAGGGTGGTCTGGTGTTCAAAGGATGCCCTCACTGAGAAGCTGCAGAAGGCGTATCCACCAAGTTCTCCTGTTTCATGGCTGTTTTCTTAACGTGTAACAGAGGGGGCCATTTTAATATCCTGCTGTAATACTCAACAGCAAAGGGTCAAGAGCAGTATCAGAAGAACTAGGGCAAACTTAATGAAAAGAGGCTTAAACATCTTGAAAGAATATGGCTGTGTGGGTCCAGGCACAGCTCGAGGCCTCGAGAAAGACCTGGGGGGTGCGGAGGGGAGTGTAAATCATTCAGAAGAAGAAGATGCCACCTCGTGGTCTGCAAGACCTTGGAGTGGGAAATATCAGCAAAAGAAAAAGTTAGGATTTCGCCTCCTATGCAAAAGTGAGAAGCACCTACCTACAGCAGTGGGGCTTGCAACTCACATGTTACCAGAAACAAAAGCCCAGCCCTGGCCCCTGGCCCTCTAGCCTCCTGTCGTGTCCCACCATCGTGCCAAGCTCCCTCTTCTTTTGCCCATGAAAGATCTGAAGCTGCCATCTGCAAGCAGCAAGAAAAGCCACACACGCCTTCTCTGGAGCAAGAAGGATCCCAAAACCAACCGTGGGGATTCACCTCCCAGGTCCTGAGGAGGACAGGCAGCAGCACCTGTTTAAAATTAAATTCCTGGATTAAAAGCAGGACTTACAAGCTCACTTCTTGAAATCGCCATACCACAGATGAGGGTCTTTCCTCCCCCATTCCCTTTTTCTTTTTAGGAGTAATATAAGCTTTTTTATAAGAGAGATTTTTTGAAACTTTCCATTCGCCCTTAACAATAACCAGAAGAAGTTTGTAGCGCTTTAGGGCTTAACTTAAGGAAATGAATGAAGGGAGAATCTCCTGTTCATTGGGCTCTCAACCTGGTCTCTGACTTTGTAGGTATTATTTTGCAAAAAGGAACACCTGCACTTTTTCCCCCATGCAGTTAGCAGGGGCACACACACATACAAATCCTTATGGATATAAAAATGAAAATTTTAAATTTTGAGTAACTTCTCCTTAAAAGACATCCACCTACACATACATCACCTATTGATTGTGCAGCTGCAGATTCTGCTGGGTAAAGGCAGGGGCAACTGTGTTTAGAAGTGTGTGTGTGTGTGTGTGTGCGCGCGCGTGTGCTTGTGTGTGACTGCTTATTTGATTGTCCAGGTTCACAGATTTTTTTTAACAAAAATTCAGTGCACAAACACAGAAAAATAAGTAGTAATACCTTGCTAAAAATATTTTGTAGTCTCTCTTGAAACAGGAAGGAAACTCACAGGGAAGCTTTAGGGCTTGCATTCAGCATTACTAACAAGGAATGGGGAATATTGGATGTGTAAGGACCCAGCACCATCAGGCAATTGTTACTGCTGGCACATGTGTCTCTGAGACAGAGCCCTTCAGCAAAACGACAGCTATTCCAGTATTCCAGCAGGAGACCCAGGAATGCACTGTATTTAAATGAACAGCTTCACTTTCTAGTTAAAGACACAATTAATAAATGCCAAGAAGTGCTTCTCAGCATGGGAACATACAGGCACAGCCTGAACTAATGGGGTGCAGATTTTTTAAGGGTTTAATTTCATTCCCATTATAATCTATCTCTCAGCTTGTAAATGCTATTATGCCAACAGTAAAAATTTCCATTTATATGGGTAGAATTGAGCCTTTGCAATTCAGTGGCAGTCTGGCCACTTTTAAGCAGATGTTGATATGGCTTGAAACTTATTTAGCAGAGTGAGTTAAGCTGCTAAAGCTCAATGATTTTCCATGGCTGAGCATGCAGACAGCATAGATAGACATCCAAACTGATACATCATTTGTTCCTATCAGTGGAATGATATTTTGCTTGCCTGTGTGTGCACGGGGTCATATTATAAATATGTAAACCCACAGGACAGCAGACCTATATGCAAAGGAAATTGTGTTTAGTTCATAGTAGGTCATGGCTCTGAAAATAAATCCCAACAATAAAGAGACCAAGGATGCTAACAGGCCTGGGAGGATCTCGGTGCATTCTGAGACTGCGGGAATTCTGTTTCTCGCTTTTTGCAGACCGTGACGCAGACTAACCCGGGTAGCATGGCTAGGTTTTGTTTCAGCTATCAGCTAAGGCACTGTTAAAGGAATCTTTCTTTACAGAGAGGTTTTCAATACACATAAAGGACCAAGCCTTCCCTCAGATCAGCTGAACCCCAATGGAGCTGTCTGAGCCTTCTCTGCGAAACAAGGGCAGCTTATGTTCAGCAATTACATTCCTGTCCGTGCACACACAAGAGGCCACCGCCTTTTTCAGCCAGTGCTCCTTGGGCTTCTCTTGCCTTTCAGTGGGGACAGTGACCTTTCTGACCACATCAAGACGCACCATCGCCATGTGCTCCACACGGGGCCCAGCGTGCAGCACGGAGGCTTTTTTCCAAGTCTCACTGGAAGAGGAGCCACTTGGTCTCTGCTGAACCAGCCTGAGGACAGTGATGGACTACCCTCTGGGCCTAATTACTCCTCCACTTAGAGGATGAATAATCTACATGACAACAGCCTCCATTCATTCATGGCCTCCCACACCTCCCTCTGCCTGCAGCTCAGCCCTGAGTGACAGATGGAGCAAAAGTCCCTGGTTAAAACGGGCTCCCCTGGTATGGACTTGTGTTGGCCATCCCAGTCACATTGTCACATCTTCTTCAGGGGCAAAGCAGATGATACCCTACAAATTCAGTTACTCTGTAAGGCAGCTTGGTTCCTAGATGTCCTGGCTTTGGCTGGAAGAGAGTTAATTTTCTTCCTAGTACACTGTATAGTGCTGTGGTTTGGATTCAGCATAAGAATAAGGTTAACAAACTGATGTTTTAGTTGTTGCTAAGTAGTCCTAACACTGGTCAAGGACTTTTCAGCTTCTCACACCCTGTCAGCAAGAAGCTGGGAGGGAGTACAGCCAGGACAGGTGAGACAAACTGACTAAAGGGATATTCCATAGCATATATGTCATACTCAGTATATAAACAGGGGGGAACTGACTGGGGAATGCCTCGGCTCGGTAATTCACTGGGAATTAACTAGCAGGTGATGAGCAATTGTGCTGTGCATCAGTTGTTTTGTACACTTTTTAGTATTGTTATTATTATTAACGTCATCATGATCACCTTCCTTTTCTGTCCTATCAAATTGTATTTATCTCAACTCATGAGTTTTACCTTTTTTTTTTTTCCTGATTCTTTCCCCTGCTCCACTGAGTGGGAAGTGAGTGAATGGCTATGTGATTGTTTTCTCTGCTTGCTATGTTAAACCAAAACACTATAGAATATAACTCTAGTTCATCCAGGCAAATGCAGACAGCTTTCTGCAGCTGAATGCAAAAGACTTCAACCCACCGTCCTTTTCAGGACTGCCCTGCAAATCTTAGCAATGTGAAATCAAGCTATCTTCCACGTAAAATAATTCTCAGCTAACTTATACAGAGGCATCTAGGCAACTTCCTAAAAAAATTATCTTTCTCTGATCTTTTCCTTCAGCTGTGAAAGTAAACAAGTCCAGATCAGATGGAGATGACTCCTTACACTCCTTTAGACCCTTGTCAGGGCTCTGTACACCACTGGCTGTTTGTTCTGATTGTTGTTCTTGTTCAGTGAAAGGAAACCACTCTGTTTACCCTAGGACATACCCACTGACATGAAAATTTATTTTAAAAGCTACTAACGATGTAAAACCCTCCTATCAGCCTATCAGTCAGGTGCTGTTCTTAGGGCTCTGCCCAAGCAAGCTCTATATTTCAGAATTTAACCTGTTTGATAACCAGAACAGGCAGTTTTCTACGGCAGCGACACTTTCTATAGAATAGTTACCCACATCCATGAAAGACAGCTTTCCAGTTGTAGCTGAAACTCCTAAATAGTCCTTGCCCAGGGCTAGTCACATTTTGCAATCAGATAGAGCTCCATTGCTCTGAGCAAATACAAGGGAAATCTGTTGGAGCCTATGGGGTGAAGGCAGAGGAAATGCATTTTGCTGCAGCGATTGCCTGAACTAGCTGTGAGAGTTCACTGGTTTTCTGTGACTTTGCAGACAAGCAAACACACAGAACGGGAAACAAGATGCTGCACCCACGCAGCACCCATCTGGGCAGGGGATCCCTTCTACAGACTGCTGGAGCTGGCATCACACCACTGACAGACAAAACTAGAGGGGAACCACAGCAGCGCTGGAGAGGATCGAAACCCACTTCCTTCCAGATGGAAAACTACCATATTCAAGTGCATCAGGAGACCAGCTGCCACAGAACTACGCAGATTCATAGAATCGTAGAATAACCAGGTTGGAAGAGACCCACTGGATCATCGAGTCCAACCATTCCTATCAAACACTAATTGTGTGCAGAATGACGGTTTGCTGCCTCTGTAAAAACAGTCAAAAAACATCCCCTATGAGATATTGATAAGAACAGGAGCTGTTTGTTTAAACCGACTCCCCGACCAAAAAAAATAAAGATGAAATAACAAACCCTTGAAATGCAAGTAGAGTATCGTTATTTTCATTAGTGCAAGAGTAGGCACTCCTCATAATGTGTAGTGAAACAGAGGTGCTTGAGTGACTAGGACCAATTGTTCAGCCCCAGAACAAATTGTACATCAGTCTTAACCTAATAGGTAAGATTAATGGAATGTCATATAATGGGGGAAAGTAAAAAAAAATTAAGGTAATTCAGCAGAAATGGCTTGGAATCATAGTCCACCTAAATGCATTTCATCCGGAGGATTACTGTCTCGTCTCCAGTGTTTTAGTTAAGAGTTATATTAATTTGAAAGCCATGCCTTACGCAGATCCATCCTGTGCTTGAAGACTGACTTTCTGCTAGAAATGCTGCAAAATCTTTGCTGAATTTTTGCCCAAACATCTCACAGAGAGCATCAAGGGGCTTGGAGCACCACACCTCACCCATGTTTAGGGTGGGTTGACTTTTTGGCTCCAGCACCTGGATTCGTCAGGGCCTCTTAGCTGCTGCTGGGAATGTGCCCCAGCCCAGCCCAGCTGCTCTCCCCTATCACCCTTCTGACAGATGAAAACACAACAGGGTTTGTTGGATAACTGACACATTCCTCCTCTGTTTGACTCTGAAAGGACTTCATTTAACAGCCCCGGGGTTGAGATTTTGACTGACAGATTGTGAAGGGGAAAAGTCATTCAGTTCCATTAAGCTCAGTAACTGCTGTAGAACAAAACACCTTTAAAAAAGGGGGATGAAAAAAGAGCTGCAGAGAGTGGGGGCTGGAGCTTTAGGGAGAGAAAAAAAAAAGGGGGATTCTTTTCAGGTTCAAAGACAATCTTTCCCTTTGCTTTCTGTCCATCAATAAGGGCAGCATTCCCAGAGGGAATACAGTCTAGCCCTCATTGGTGCCATTCAGCTGCCAATCTCTCTGACAGGGAGACCAAAGGGCCTCATGTTGCACTGCGGAAACTGCCTGTCAGGCAATCAGCAGCTGCCATGACATCATCTGCCCTGTTTTTCCAGGACTATTCTGGAAGACCGAGTCCAGGAGCACCTCTCTAGCGCAGTATTCATATTTTCCTTTTGCCCCTCAAACCAAAACTTCTTAATAAAAAGAAACAAGGTCTCAGTTGCACGGCGGCATTTGCAGAAGAACTTAACTCTGTGCCAAAGAATGAGGGCTGAATGGCTTCAAACTGATCTTTTTCCACTTGGAATATATCATGTCAAAGTTGCACAGCCCCTTGGCTGATTTTTATAGTAAACTGGAGTTTATTTTAAGGAATACTCTAAGTTAAATAGCAATACTCTAAGTTAAATAGCTCCACCAGGGGAGGTTGAGGCTGGACATTAGGAAAAAATTTTTCACAGAAAGGGTCATTGGGCACTGGCAGAGGCTGCCCAGGGAGGGGGTTGAGTCACCTTCCCTGGAGGGGTTTAAGGGATGGGTGGACAAGGTGCTGAGGGACATGGGCTAGTGATTGATGGGAATGGTTGGACTCAATAATCTGATGGATCTTTTCCAACCTGGTGATTCTATGATTCTATAATTCTAATGATAAACCTTTTCTCTCTCTCTTTTTTTTTTCCCAAAAGTTTGTCACATTTAAATCTTTCTGCTTTTGCAATGATACTAAAGTATTCGTTGTGCTGTTGTTCTTCCATATATATATGCACAAACGCACACAAATGCATACATACAGAGGCCAGGTTGTGGCTGCTGGTGCAGTGACTGAGGCTGCATTCCTTACCAGCTAAACTGCTGCACAAATAAACTCTTAATCCTGACAATAGTGAGAGAAGTTAAGCACAAAATACAAACATGCTACTGGTTGTAAGTGTGAAGTCTGGCAATAAGCAGGGCTGGGACGTGCTGCAGTCAGAACAAGCTGCTTGGGCTGTCCCTTCCATCCTGTCGCAGACCACTAGGCACCAGTAGGATTTTCTGGGGTAGGACCAATATTGGGATGCTTTACTCTTTCTGGTCCTGCAAGTCCTTATCTCTAATTGCAATAAAAACACCTTAGTTGACTTTAGGCTGAAATTAAGTTCTGACTTTACAGCACACAGTGCTTGCTCAGGAGAAAATCTCAGGGAGCTAAAATAATTTTACCTAATTCCTTCCTACAAACCAAGATGTGGACTGGTCCTGCCTGGTAGTGCTGGCACAAGCGAGATGTGGGAGACTCAGCCTTTTTGCGCAACACTCACAGCCACTGTCCTGACACTTGCAAGGTTCAGCTCAACAGGCTGACGGCTACTCCAGTGCTGCGAGACCAATCTGCTAAAAAGGGAGCATCTCCGATATGAAAGTATGAAATGAGAGGGAAAGTTAGCCTGCAAGCAGCACCTCCAGGTCTCACACCACATCCATAGCCGGGCTGGGGGCATCACAGGCACTAGTACAGGCACTAGCATTAAGGCCAAGCTACATGAAAGGATAATAGCTCAGCTCCATATGAAACCATACGCTCACTTGTTCCCCTGCCAAGGACCCGCTGCATGAGCCATTTTTGACTGTTAAGTCCTCTGCTTTATTTCAATAAGGGATTATTGCAAATCTTCACACATTCCACATGGACCTTAGGAGACAGACAGTCAGATCCTGGATGGACTTGCACTCAAAATTGCCCTGCTGCTGGTAGGGTCAGAATGTCTCCTTTCTTTTATTGTTATTTGTATCTTTACAGCCTTGCCAAAGGTCTGCAAGTCTTGAGCAGCTACCATTTCAATCCCCCCCAGAAAGTGGTAGTCTGATACTCTACCTATGTTTGCTCTGTACACTCAGGCGTTATTCTTTCTCACCTGGCAGTGAACCATCCAAATTAAGACAATATCTAAGCACACATACACCAAAAAAAAAAAAAAATGGGAACCAGAGCTGCCAGATTTCAACATCAGAAGTATGCAGGAAGAAAGGGACAATGATCACTCAAGCATCACTTTTCTCTGTGCCCTTTTCTGCACAGCAAAGAAGACAAATGCTGTGATTTGCTCTTCTAGCATTCATACCAAGAAGACAGTGCTGGTGCAGTAGGAAGCACGAGTAAATCCATTGTGAGAAGATCTGAAGATCACATCTGTTAAGGTTGCCTCCAATGTATTTCAACTAACATGGAGCAAACACTGACAAAGAATACTGTTAGGGTTGAAAATCAGCAAATACCGTTTCTGTGATGATACTTTTTCTGTTGACACGAGGAGATAGCACAGAAACTAAGCCTGGAATTGTCAGAGAGTCCCTCCAGCGACTATTCCTTTTCGTGGTGAAGAAGAAAAGTGAACCAGAGTGGCATGGGACAACAGGGACAGTACTACATAAAATCACTGGGCAAAACCCTTCATGGGGTGGGTCATCAGAAATGGGGAAGACCTTTACCACATTGTACATCTGAATTTCAGCTCCCAGTGGAGTAGAAGAAGCTAGCTGCTCACCGTCCTAAGGGCCAAGAGTCCATTTAAGAGTCTGAAAAAAGTGTAGAGATTCTCTTGTATGAAGCTTACTTCTGCTTTGAGATGATAGCGAATGAGAAATGAGATTTGATGCAAACAGAGACACAGCAAAGTAGGACACCATATATCTGTGAGTCCATTCATCTGTCTTACCAAGCCACATAGTATAAAAGACAGGTCTAGATGCTCAAAGGTGTACCTCCTGTGCAAGTTCCTAATTACTATTCAGTAAACAGGAAAAAAAAAGGTATTTGAATATTTTTGCAGGTCAGGACCTTAGTGGTTAAATCTTGATCCAAAATATGGGTGTGCTAGAAGTCATTTGACAGACTGTTATAACAGGTTTCCTCAAAAAAACTATCTTACATGTCCTTTTCTTACTAAATTAATAATGGGCCAGATCTTATTCCTTAGCCAGTATCTCTGTGGTAAACAACAGAGTTGCTGTTTATATACTTTCCTGGTTTTAAGTACACTTAACACATGTCCACTTCTAGTTTAAAAAAAATGCCTTCGTGCAGCACATCTCATTTTCAGATCCTTTTGGCATGCTTTTAGCAGGTCCTCTGCCAAAAGCACTCTGCTTTTTTTGCTTCTATGGATAATAGGAGCTTACAGCTTTTATAGCAATTAATTTTTGTTCAAACTTTATGTAAGCTGTGAGACCTAAGGTGGGGTCCTCCACATAGCCTCAGTCCAAAATAGTCCTTAAAGAGAAGACTTGAAGAGAAGATTTTCTCTTTACTTCAAATGCCAGACGTGAATCTCCTGAAGAGAAGTCAGGAGGAGTGTGGCTTCACACTGTGCCCCAGCCAGTCCTTCTGGATGGGGAATGTCTATCTTAGAGCTCATGTAATTCTCAACACAAGAATTATATGAGAAGCACTGTGTCTTTGAGAGCCTGAAACGTCTTGATACTCTTATAAAAACAGCACACTTAGTTACAGCCTGACCATATCAGACACATGGAGTAGCAGATGAAAGGAAGAAGGAATTGGAGGATTTTTGGTGGTCCCAACAGACCTAACAAAACTAACAAGTGGTTGTGGCAAAATTAAGGCCACAGTGGAGACAGGAGCAGAACACTTTGCCTGTCCATTAGGTTATTTCCCTAATACAGGAACGCTGTAACACCATGATTATTGCCTGTATGCAGATGATTCCTTAGCTAATGAAAGTAGATTTCCATTAGAACAATAGATTACATTTTTTCTCCAGAAGTGTTCTCAATCTGCTATCCTTGCACATTAAAAGTCAGTATTTCAATGAGTTCTCCAAAATGAAGAGTTAGGGGTCATTTTCAGCCATATATTTGGTCGTTTTTCAATTATTTTTGCAAAGATCAGATACCTATAGCTTGAGATGGGAGTTTCTTATTTTAGTCATCTCTGAAAATCAGATCAAAAAACCCCTCAAACTCAAGTATTTAAAATTATTCATTTAAATCCACATTTATCTAGCCACCTAAAAAGAACTGACTTGAATGCCAGTATCTATAAGTTTCTGGGAGGTTCAGATATTCAGAACCAGAGAAATCAGGCCATGAGAAATGAAGCTAATTTAGATTTAGATAACTGTAAATACTTCAGAATACTGGACTTTGCCTCTCTATCTTGTTTTTATAGGATTACCTATACTAGTATTTTGGAACCGTGGATCAGAAAATATTTTTTTCAGCATCTGAAAGACACAAAGCTTCATGAACAGGGCCAGCTTTAGGATAGTGTGGACCACAACACAATGTCAGTGCTTGATTCTGAGCTGTATTACATGCTCAGGACTGCACGTTTGCTTAACGTTCCCCAAAATTCATGGATTTCAGTCCTTCTCTGCTGATCAGAAGTACGTGAAAACATCTTGTACCAAGGATGAGCATTTCTTCACTGCTCAAGATCACCTCATGTCCAACCCACAACCCCCTGTGACACATTCCAAGAAAAAGGCAGTGACATGGGTAGCCCTTGCTCAGCATCCAGCAGGCTGCTGTCTGGCTGAATGAATCTGTTTGGTTTTCCATCTGTGGGGGCACTCATTCAGCCTCTATCTCCTCTATCCAGATGCTGATTATCCTCAGCTTTGTAGGAAGCTTATAATCTCAGAGCCTTTTACCTTCTGTCAAATTCAGTTGAAATTGGCCTGTGGACTCAAAAGTTATTAGGAGGAAATTAACATAAAATGCAATTACATTTGCTTAATTTTTGGTGAATTCATTTCTGTAGGAAACAACGTCAGCCAGGGAATGGACTCTGAGTGTTGACTCCTGAATTCATTTTCACAATGAAAATAAGAACAACAGCCACAAGACACAGTCAGGAAGGCGAGAGGACTGCTGAGCAACAGCAGAACAGGCAACTACTGCTAGACCTGAAGGTCCAAGAATAGGATGAATTTGTAATTGGTGAGCAGGAAGCAATGAGCAAGCAAAAGTCTTGTGCTTTGAGAATCAATCAGTACCTAGTCTATTCGTAGCTGTCTGGTTTTCACAGCTCCTCATCTCCATCAGCTGCTTTTAGGGTCTAGTTTTTCAACTCTTCCTCCTGTATTGTGCAAAAAAATCATCCCAAAGCCAAAGTAGTGCTGGGAGCAGAGATTACTCCTTTAATTCTAAAATATCAGCATGTCTGTAAGTGCAGAACAAGGCCAAGGAGAGGACAAGGGGAGCTCTACTTCATCACCGGTGTTAGGCTTGAGCCAGTTGTTGGAATGGAAAGTCGTCAACTGTGGTGAGAAATTTAAGGAGCACTGAAGAATTAACTAAGCACAGGAGAAAGGATGTCCTCAAAGGCTTCTTCTTTCCTTGTGTCAGCACTGCAATAGGGATATCCTTGTGGCAAACAAATTTACACTCGTCCCCCAAACAACATGGGGTGTGGGTGTTACTTTTCTAAGGGAGGGCAGAAGTAAATACTGTCAGGTTTTATTTACTTCAGATTTGAACATCTATCAATTATTTAATATTTGCAAGTCAAACAATGTAATTCATCTGTCACAGAAGACTGTTTAGTCTTTACCGGTAACATTAAACTCTCAGTGACATATACCCAACCTCTGGAGATACAGCCAGCTAAAGGGTTCAGAAATTTTGATTTATTTTTGCATACTGCAAACTATTTAATTTCTATTTAATTAGAAATACATGTCTGAAATCTTAGTCAACATGAAATCAAATTCTTTCAAAAAAATAAATTACTCAAAAAATGCTAAGAAAAACATCCAGAACTTTGAGTAAAATTAGGGTGAACTATGCTATTTGTATTGCCACAATACCAATAGATGCTTTTGATGTGTGATTGGAAACCCATGTGCTAGCTGGGGTGTTACTTTCCTACATTCGATGCCCAGACTTCAGGTGTGCTTATCAATTCATGGTGTATGTGATTTCTGCGGAGCAACTTGTCATTCCAATGCCTAGGATTTTGGGGATGTGAGATGTCAGACATGCTAACTGGATCTTCCACTTGTACATGAAACTTCTCCCTCTATGACATGCAACAAATTATAGCTAATGAAATGTCCTACTCTGTTGCTGGCATTATACACCAAGAAGTTTTACATTTCTTTAATTAACTTGTCCACAAAACGCAACTGCAATGGTCACACTATGACACTGTTCAGCTCTGCATTTGTAATTTGATTTGCATTCAGCTTCTTTCTTATGACACATCTAAATTGTGTTTTATGCCATAACAGATTACACCTTTCGATTTTTAAATACATGTGAGTCTGTGATTGGAGACTTTTTCTTTTTTCCTTACTGCTCTGACTGTCTCTTATTTGACTTGACAGGTACAGCTTACTCTCTGACTATCATTTTGGCTTCTAAACTCTTGGGCTGGTTCCTAAGATAGCAGTCAACTTTCTTATGTTAGTTGTTGTTTTTCATTTTCCTCCTAATTTTTCTCCTTTGAGACTGATAGAATAATAAATGAACAGACAGAAAAAGCTTTGTTACATGGAAGGGTAATTCTGTACCATTGTTCAAGTAGACACTAATTTTCTTTTCTCAGTAACCAAGTCTTTTTCTAATATTAAAGCCCATTAAATAGTGGAAATATGCCAACCTTCCTCACAACAACAAGGTGTCCAACTGTAACTGAAGTTACACCTCCATTATTTTTCAGCTGAACATGTTTAATAAAGTATGGAGAACATAATTGTTCATTTTAAACTTACTTAGTGTTTGCAGATATTGCTGTTCACAAGAAGAACTTTATTTCCCATCTACGAGCATGTTACAAAGCCCAGTGTGCCATGTGCAGTTTAATACCTTGACAATTACAAATAAGATTAGTCCTGTCATAAAGGCAACCACTGACAGGTTTGTGTAATCTGAATTTTCTAATTGAAAGTAGTATTTTTGTACTTTTATTAACAATAAAGTCATGAATCCTGCTTATGTGGGCACTTGACTTGAAGGGGGAATGAAAAGAAGTTAGGAACAGATCCAAGAAATTAATGAATTAAAATGGGTAAGCAAATTCCTTGACACCATTTTATTAACATTGAAAAGAATTATTGGACAAGAATATAGAAGGAGTCAAGGTTTTACAGCTCCCAAAATCTAGAACGTAATCTAATATTCTAACAACAGACTCGGAAGTTCCTTTCAGATTTAAGAGTACATTTCTCTATAAATCTTAAAGGAAAGAGGGTCCTTGGTCCAGTGAAAGCCTTAAGCATGTGCTTTACTTTTATACATATGTATGGTTGCTTTCACTTTATTTGGCCTGGATAGGGTAAATCACAGTCTTAAAGACAAACATGTATTTATGTGCTTTCTGAACTTGGATGTTAAATAGTATTTCTATTTATCCAATACTTACATTTCCACTTTTCCACTTTCCTTTTTCCTATGTCCCTTTATAGCACAGCCACAAGGGACAGGGTTATGGCTTACTTAGCAGGAGCCTTAACTCTGCATTTCATGACATCTGTGAATTTTTAAATCACGGACTTTAATTAATATAAGGAGTTATTTTTTCTGCTGAGTGTACAACAGCTGGGTGTTATATACCATGATTTATTTACTCATTGAAGAAGATAACATTTGTATGTTCTTTGAGTTCTTATTTCTTGCAAAAGTTTAGGTCATTTCACTAGCAGTGAAAGTAAACTGTGATGCACCATGAAATTGAGTGCCCCCAGAATCCCAGCACTGCCCTCCGAGCTCACATCTCAAAATCACAGTGGAATGTGCACAGAGACAGTTAATCGGGTTGTTTTTTCCCAGTTAAAAGAGTAGTTTCTCTCTGCTTTCAGGCATAATATGAAATTAGCATTTAGTTGACTGTGCAGAGACCAGAATCCAAAGCCAGTTAGAGAAGGATGATGTCAGGCTGCCAATTTACAATTACCACACCACCCGCGACATTTATAAATATTACCTCACAAAATTCCTGTCCCCTTAGGTAAATCCTTAGATTTCAGTCTTGTAAAATGGATCACATATGTTCCCTGCTTCTGCGACTTGACAAACACCTTTACATAAAGAAAACTAATTTACAATAGTTTGGTATTTAAAACATTTGACAATCAGAACTCTTCCTAACATTTTACTGCTGTAATTAAAAAACAGGAGAAGCTACCAAACTTATGGTTAACCAGAAGTTCTGCCTAAGCACTGGGATATATGTGACAATCCAGCACAGAGAGATGAAATCCTGCAACACAAGGGGCTGGGATTTAAGCAATACATAAATGTATGAATATCATCTCTATACTAAAACAGAATTTTTACTGTTATCATTGGTTTAGATTATTAACATCTATAATATTAACGATGTTCTTGGTCTTTATGAATGGTAATAATAACGATAGATGGTTTCTTGATGGTATCTGATCAGGCAGTGGCAACCTAACTGTACCTGCAAAAGCAGGTCATGATGCTATCAAGCCCAGGTCTGGCTGTTAATAGTAAGAGAGATATCCTCGATTTGTCACATGTTCATGACTGAATGAGGAATCAATAACATGCAGGCTACATGATGGGTCTGAACTCAGGCATTACTTATTTTATTCTTCAAATCTTTTTTTGACATATGAAAAAATATATGAGACTAAAAGTGAATGTCAAACTTCAGTTACATTCCACTGTTAATTTCAGTGGGACTACATTTACATCAAAAGATGACCTAGCCTCTGACTTTAGTTGCACTCGCATAAACCCTAAAAGAGCACCATGTGAGCCCAAGAGAGATATTCAAAATTCATACTAATACAAAGTGGAACTTGAACCTATCCAGTCATCTTCAAAAGTAATTGCATCTTTCATTCTCTTTCCCAGTCACTCTTTTGCTGTCCTTTTTGTCTACAGTCTACCTGAAATGTCTTTCAAGACTTTCTTGTCCTTCTTGTGTATCTTCCTCCACTTGGGATGAAAAAAAATTGAATAATCTTACCATCTCGTAATATGATATATTGACATGTTATTTCCTCCTGGCACACTTAAGTAAAAATCATGCTTGAGTCACATGCCAGTCCCAGTCTACCTTTCTGGATCCAATTTCAGATGAAACACCTATCATTTTCATGTTTCCACAAATACTTATGTCAAAGAGAAAAGTCTCATTGAATTACCTATGGACTCAACTAAGATGCACAGCCATACCACATGGTTCAGTCACAAGATAGAAGGCTTTTCATAAATATCCTTAAATCATAACAATCCTAAATGTAACTGATTCCTATTTGTGGGTCAATTTCCATGTTTAACATTTTGAAGACCTCCTCTTCCAAAGCTGCTTTTTGTCCTTCAGCAGGGAAAGACTGCCTCCGCTTACCTTTTTGTGATCTGAAACTCTCACTTGAGAGGTCTTAGGAACAGGTGATACTTGACTGTGGAATACTTACTACACAAATGTTCTTTAAATTGTAATATCATCCACAACACCATGGTTCTTATCCTAGAATAGCAACATGGATATAAAAGGCTTCATAGACATCAAATAACCTCCAAAGAGTAAGTGACTTTCTTTTTTTGTGATGAAATACTATGAAGTCAGAATGGCAGTGCAATACCCTTAGAGGGAGGCACAGTCAAGCCAAAAGGACGAAAAGTCAATAAATTACAGAAGCAAACTGAAAATACAGACACAAGAATTTCAGCTGTATAAATCACAGCAGCTCCAATACCACTATGCTGATTTATTCTTTCTGTGAGCATTGCCAGTTAAGATGTGCAGGCTTACTCACAGAATCTACAAAGAAAATGAAAACATAGTGAGGTTAATAGCCAACACACTGTCCCTCCCTGCTGTGAGCCCTGGTGTCACTTACTGAATCGGCAACCTCATCCTGTGGTATGAAACTATAAGAATGATGTGAGTCCTCAAGAGGCAGGAGCTGCAGCTGTGATGGGAATGAAATAAGTAGTGCTAGTGTGACAAGACTTGCCTTCTCCTCATGTCCTCTCATCTCCGGCATTCACAGGCAGAGTCAGCATAAGATTTACGGGAACCTCAGGCAGAGGTTAAGGTATGGGCCTTTCTCCCTTCCCACGTATTAGATGACTTGCAGTGCTACCCAATTTAGTGCTGCATGACCCTCTGCCCACGTTCTGTGCCCCTGAGCAATTATTCTGGGTATTCATCCCTAAAGATAGCTCTCTCCACAGGTGTACAGCAGAAAAACACCTGTTCCAATCCAAAATCCTGCTCATATTTGGCTTTATTTCTCACATTAGCAGAAGTCTCCTTGACTTCTTCAATACCTCCAACTGTTTTGCTGCTTCTCTCCTGTTTCACTCCTGGGGATGCAGTACTTCCAAGCTTTAAAATCAGAAATATCAGAGATCAAAAGAGCCCTCAGATCATCTCACCACCCTCCTGATTGTTCCCCAAGGTACCTTCCACAAATTTGTTCAGTCCTGTTCCCTGTGACTTTACTAATAAGGCTTTCAGCGGCTTCCTTCGGTAGGCAGCTCCACGGTGTTATGTTTCTGAAACTTGACAATGGCTATTATTGTGTCTAAAGGGGGAAAATTAGGATTTTTGCTTTTCAGTAATTTTCTCCTCTATTACTGGAAACTCTAGACCTAAATTTCAGTTGACCTTCTAGTTCACTATTAATCAGCCTTAGGTATCACTTGAAACACCAAGACGTGCTGTTCATCTTTCCAGTGTAGTGTTTTAAACGCCAGAAGCGGGGGTAGGGGACTAGGGATTGGTAACATAAACATAGTAAATACAGCACAGGGGCACACGATATGAGGATATCATATTCTTGACTAGTACCACTGGTCACTGTCAAACAGTATCAAAGAATTACCCGAACCTAAGCTTGGCAGACAGAGAGTAGAGATCCAAGAGGCTCTTTGGAAATTAATGAGAAATAATGTAGCAATAGTCCAACAAAAAACCAAATAGGTACATTACAATTTAGGCCAAAGTCTGCACTCTTTTATTCCCTTCGCAAGTTCTTTGGGCAGGAAGGATGCTCCCCAATCTATCACAGAGATCTCATCTCTATTAAAGTTTACTAAATGTTACATTGTTGAGAACATATAGCTGATGTTAACTAGATTCCATTCAAGTTTTGCCTGAGTAGCATACACTTGAAGGTAGCTTCTCTTCCCTCTGATCTCACCACAGCACCATGCTTTCCAGTGGGAAATTCTTTCTTGAGTTGTCCCCAGATTCTCTTGCTAACTGGGATATCTAGAGAGTTTTGTTCACCCCAAGCCATCAAATATTTCACTTGCATTCTTACATCAAATTTCAAGTGTGTGTCATAACGGTAATGTTTAAGGAACTGAGGATTTCACTCCACCTTGTCACCCACTAGGCAAATTACTAGCCCATCACACAACAGGAGTTCATAAGCAGTGTTTGAAATCATAGAATCATAAAATCACCAGGTTGGAAAAGACCCACCGGATCATCGAGTCCAACCATTCCTATCAAATACTAAATCATGCCCCTCAGCACCATTGTTATAATAAACAGAGAAAGAACATGAAGACTATGTACACTGTGCCCTCTCCTTCCACCCAGCCAGACTGTTCAGAGTATTCTCCCAGGACCCTGTAGACAGCTACACACATCTCTTGAATGGAGATGGATAACATCTCTGACGATTATGTCATTTCTTCTGCAGAAGAAACATATTTCAAATGGCTGTATACATAAAACAAGGAGTCGCCAGGACCAACGCAGATTGGCTTCAGTGCGTGTTAACAGCATTATTCACGGTTCTCATACCTTAGCCCTCAGCTTTGTAGTAACAAAACAGCCTGTCCAATTCTTGTTTACCCTGCTATAAATCTGGTGTCCAACTTTTTGCATGTTCTGAAGACATTTCATCAATGATCAGCCCTGTGGCAGGAGCAAAGAGGTAAAGGTTTCTCATAGCCCTATCAGATGTCTAAGTCTGAAATGTATTCCAAAGGCATGCTTCAAAGCCTCCACTCCAATACCTGGGCAAAGACATGGACACCTGAAAATAATACAGGATCAGATGAGAGGTGCACATCTGGCGGAGATTCAGGGGGAGATAATTTTCACTGATGCATGAGTCTCGGCTGTTACCCCAGGCAACTGATCTCCTATCAACTAACCATGAAAATTGGTCACATATGTCTTCTGAACTCTTCCACTCCCACAGTTTGACAGGGTCCTGCACACAAATATCTCCCCTGACCTATTTTAATTTGCCTCACAAATATTTCATCCAACTGATAGAGGGTGACCAAACAATTTAGGGCAGTTCAGGATAGGATTTGGTGGAAAATAGGAAATGTAATGTAATCATATTAAGAAAGTGGGGATTTTAAAGAGAAGATGAGAGAAGAGATGTCTTCGCAGTTCTCATGAAAACTAGGTTGAACTTAAAACTGAGATTGTGTTCAAACTGTAAAGAATAAACCTATCTTGGGCACAATTGTCTCTAATCTGTAAAATTGTGTAGAATGCAACAAAGACAGACAAAACAGTACAGATTGAACAACCAGCACTATAGAGAGTTTAGTCTTTCTGGGGTGGTGGTATAAGCCTTCTCATAAGGGCCAAACTAAAGCCAGACCTGACATGAAGAGAAACTGAAGGTCAGTTTGGATGGAGCTTTGTACAACTTAATCAGTGGAAGATGTCCCTGTCAATGGCAGAAGGGCGTGGACTAGATGATCTTTTAAGGTCCCTTCTAACCAAACCAATACAAAGACATCATATCTTTCTTAGATGACACTTGGCATTTTTCAGGAGCTAGGCTGGTCCAAAAATAGAAAGCAGTTCAGCATGTGGGGTAGTGTGCTGTTCATATTATTATTCTTCTCTGGGATAATTCTGTTAGCAAAGCTGCAGAAGAGAGATGCGTTAACTCAAGATTGTTTCTGCATTAGAGAAAAGAAAAGACAGGAAGGGCCTAAAAACCATAATTTTTAGCAGCACAAGAAGTTTAAATAAAAATTTAGGAAGTTAAAGTTATTGTATTTTCTGCAGGAGCCAAGAAAGATGACCTGATCAGAGTAAGAAGAGCCTGGCTAGGCTGAGCCCACAGGAGGAACCTCAGCAAGTTTCTTTCCTTGGTGTCATTCTGGCTCAAGAAGGGTCATGCACTGTTCCCATCAGCCTGGAGTCACCGTCACTGGTACCATAGCCCATTTTTCTTCTAACAGAGAAGGGCTATATGCCAAAAGAGACCATTGCCCATTCTTAAGAATGGGATCTATATGGCTACATAGTCTCCTGGCATAATAAATCATGTTCTTCTATGCTGTTCACTATTGCTGAAAACTTCCAGTGTTCAATATTTCAAGTACTTCAGTTGGTCAAAGCCTGTACTGATTTTATGGAAGTAGTTTCATTCATATTATACTTGTATAAAAACATGATTTATTTTAAATGTCAGGAGTAAATTATAGTTTTACAGATTTTGTCGAAGGTTTTCTTCCTGATAAAATAAATTATTCTCCCTCAGCATTACCAGGTTTCCTCAGGACTTAGTTTTCCTCCTTGTTATTTAGAAAGCCACACATATGAGTACACAAAATATTTATGAACGTAATTTATGAGCTCAGTCATCTCTTTCTTGCCAAAAGTAAGAAGTTGGCCTGTGTGTGGCCTGAAAAATCCCAACTATGGCCAGACTGAAACCACGGAGGTGATGGCAACTTCACATTCATTGGGGAAAACATCCAAAAATTACATGTACGACATATAAAATATAGAATCATAGAATCATCAGGTTGGAAGAGACCCACCGGATCATCAAGTCCAACTGTTCCCACCAATCTCTAAACCATGCCCCGTGTCCTAAATAATAAGGAAACACACATCATCTTTAAGCTAACCAGGCTGCTAATTCAAAATAAGAGGTGATAGAGAAAGTTAAGCACAAGACATTTGTCAGCAACATTACAAAGGACATAAAAACTGAAAAAAGTACTATTTTCTGAGCTGAATTTATTTATTTTGCTTTTGTGTATTTGCTTAACAATTTACTTGTTATCTTTAAACAAGATGATTTGGGCTTCCAGTTACAAATAAAGAGAGTCTCTCTACTGAGAGTCTGAAAAGCAGGATCAGGGCTTGAGACAGAACACAACACTCTCAGGTGACTTCCCAAGACTTTTCCGAACCAGCATCCCACTGCCCTCAGGGAGCAAACGCTGCCTTTTCTGATGCCTGGCACAGCCCCTCAAACATTGCACAAATTTCTGGAGAATCAACAGCAGTAAGTCTTTCATCATTGCTGATCATCATGGTTTTCATTGATTAACATTCTTCACAAGCAAATGTACGTTTCATCCTGGTCAAATACAGCATAATTGCTCTTGGCAATAGAATAGGACAACAGATTAATATCCCAGGAATTACAAAAACAAAGCTTTGCACAGATCCTTGCTGTTCTCATAGATTTATCAGGTTCCTCCAAGCCAAATTTTTGATGTGAGTGAAGCTAAGAACTGAACATATTTTTAAAACTAAGTGAAAATCAAAATAAATATTCTGGGTTGAATTTTAAAACACTTGTTCCTTAAAGTTTAAAATGGTGAGTAGAGCTGATGGAAGAGCAATAGGGAGTGGGGCTGTTTTGAGCAATTGTTATCTCATTCCCACTGGACATGGCATGGGAGAAAGGTACTTCGGCATCACACAGTCTCCCCCTTCATAATTGCCAGCTCTGCTTGTCTCCTGAATTGGGCATCTCCTGCTTTCTTGCCTGTAGTACACAATTTACACTTTACCTCAAATATTTATAACCAGGTTGTTTTTAATTTTCCCTGAGGTGCTGTGTATTAACCGGTTTTACAAGATTTTGGTAAAAAGCAGCATATCTTATAAATCCAAACTTTGAAATCCACTAGGACTTATCAAGAATCAGTGTGAGGATTCAGAAACTTTGCTAGATAGTGAAATTCTCAACCACCACATACTGTACCCCTAATTAAGGGAACTTTCCTGTTTACATGGTGGTTAAAGAAAATTGCTGACCACAGATCTGTAGCTAATCTTGTGTTCTGTAGAAATGCAAACAATTTTCTGAATGAGGCATGTGTTTGAAAGCTCCCTAAGTAAAGCAAGAGGTCTCTGGGCATTGAGTACTTGTCCTTATGAACAAGGAACACCTTCAGGCTTGTGTCTGATAGTGTATAGATTTGTGGCTGGTGTAAACAGACAACCTTCACAGGCCATTAGTTTTGTTCTTGTTAACCCACAAACTTAAACCCATGGGCACATTTAGAAGGTTTATTTCCATTTGATCTTTCAATGACTCCTCATTCTTCCTACAGTAGTCCAAATATTTCTAGGGTAGATACAAAATCAATCAGTTATTTTATATGCAATATATCTTCATAGAAATTCAACCAAAGATACCAACCTTCGCGAACATCATTCTTTAGTACGATGTCAGCCTTCAGATATATCTAGAGGTAGAGAGCCTTTAATGAGTTTCATAGAGCACTCATACACAGTACCTGCCACACAAGCCAAAGAAAGCTCCTTAATTAGTTCTGTAAGAGAGAAGCAAATGCAGCAGAGTTGACAGGTAGAGTTATTGTAGTTTTAATCTATATATTAACTTATTTTTAAATCCACTCCAAGCTTTCACTGGTAAAAGACTAAGTCTGTCATCTCCAGATAGTCCATACCTTCTCTATAGGGACAGCACTGCTTTAGCCTGAGAAAGAATTTACCAGTTTAACTGAAAAGTCATAGGCCAAAACCCAGACAAACTCCAACATAAACAACTTTCCACTTGCAGCTATTTGCTTCTGATGTTTTCCCTTCCACTGGCCACTGTCAATTAAATTTTTAGCTTTGTTTGTCTTTTAAGTGGACCATATAAGAATTGGATAGGATTTATTGCAAAATATCACACAGATCATAAATACCTGTCCTCTCAGATATTTAACGTGGCATTTCTGTGCAGTGTGCTGTATTGTCATTCACATGCAGACTGCAGCAAAAGATTGCTGTGAAGTTTTGTTGCCTCTTGGAACAGCAAAGGCAAGGAAAAGGAAGTAAAATTCTCCTGATGCTCAGGGCACGAGCATTTCTTGCTGTATTCCCCTATTCCTGCTGCTTATTCAGAGCCAGTTACACCAGGGACCTTGGGAAGGCAGGTCTCTCCAGACTAGGATTGCTCAGAAGTCAGAAAATGCCGACATCAGCCCAAGCTCCAAAGGTATCTGGCAAGGAGGAGAATTGGCACAGCGTCCCTTCATACAGTACCCATACCATCAGCTGAGCTCAGCTTGTCAGCCTTGAATTCCAAGGACAACCTCCAATACGAGCAGAGGACACAGGTCATGAGTTTATACTTGCTCATGCATATATACTTCACCCTGCTCTGCAACACAACTCTAACCCTGGGGAGACCCCTCAGCTCTGAAATACTAGAAACAGCCACAAGCCATTTACTGTACAGTTTTGCATAAACTTTTACCCAAAGATCTTAAACTAATTTGTTGGCATTAGTTAAGCCTCATAAACTCCTCTGGGCATTAAATAAATGTTGTTATACACACTTTACACCAGAGCCTACCTTAAGAGAGTTTTTCTAAGTGCTCATTCTTGCTGACCACGCTAAAAGCAGCAGTTGACATGAATATGCTGATATCCTGAAATGCTATTTCTTGCCAGTAAACCTCAGTTTAGTTTTTCACTAAAGTAATGTATGGAAAAACATATACTTAACCATGCACAGTGTGATTTAAATATGTTATATACTCAAGGGCATACATGAAATAAGACATGTCAACCACACTGTTTCAGGCTTTGTAAGACAGCCAGTACACTTGCAAGGAAGATAGACTTTGGATATGATTATAACATTGATTTCAACAGTGAAAACTGATCAGTCCTGGTTTTGATTTTAGACACTGGACAATGATGGACATTTTGGCAGCCTTTTTGCTGACATTCTTGTGAAGGATGCTTCAATTTTCCCCGAAAATCACTTTAAAGAAATCCATGCCCTGTCAGTTCAACTGATGATGTGCATTGCTATGAAGATGATCTAAATTTAACTCCTGGAATGTTCTGACACTCTCCAAAGATGGGACTGTTGGAGTCCACTTGCTTATTCCTCTAAAATACATTTTTGGCACTATTGCAAGACAATCTGACTAAATTGCTGAGCCTCCCATCTATTCATGAAGTGAGAAGTCTTCTTTTTTCCCTTGAACACCACAAAACTTGCTGAGATTTCAGTCTGGCTGCTGTGAAAGTCATAATTTTGTCACTGTCTTTACTAGGACAAGGATTTTTCCCTAGGCTGAAGTTACCCCATTGACAGTTAGTGGACCCTTGAGCATAGATGGACCACTTCTAAGGCGATGTACAAAAAGCTGATCTGTCATGCATAGACTTTAATTCTCTCTGTGGACACCCTGGAAAACCATTACAGATCCATATTCAGAAAAATGTTGGAAGCCATTTCCCTTAGCCACTGAGAAAGGTAGGTACAATAAAAAGCTGAAATTACATAAGCCCTGCTCAGTTAGGGGCTATATTGAATTCTCTTGACAACATTAAAGTCATGTATCATATATATGTCGGAACTGCAGTTCAATTTGTCGGTGCCCTGACTTGTTGGACCCTTTGTCTCTATATTTAACAGCACAAACATTGCGAGCTCATTGAACAATCCAGTCTAGAGGGCAAGAGTGGACTTTAGAGCATCATACTACCTTCAGTTTCTACTCTACTTATGTCCAAGCTGCAGTCCTCTCTTACTTTCTTTTTCTGCTTTTGCCTTAATCTCAAAATGTCACAAGCCCTCTGTACACCTGTGGGGTGCTTAGGGTGTCACTGCTAAGACATGCAGGAAATCACCTGCAACAGAATTAATAATATCAGAGAGTAAACTTGCCAGCTAGCCAAGTTTAGCTCCAAAAAGACAGAGCTTTGGGTTTTTTAGGATCCAGGAACCTTCCCACACTAAAGGTAAAAGTCAGAAAAACACTCACAAATCACAGAGAGAGGAACCACAGAGCCATTTTACAAATGCTCCTGCCACAACAGTTAAAGCCCCCAGATACAGCCATCTGCCTCTTTTTTTCCTTTCCACTGTGCTAGGTTTCCTCCTCCAGATGTTTTTCATCGTCTAAGGTAGCAATTCAGGCATTCATGTAACTGATCCTAAGGAGTGTGTTGCATGTGATTAACATCAAGTTACCAAAGTACAAAGAAACACAATTAATCCCTGTTTAAATAAAAAACAGATTAGATCAGATTAAGCATATGAGCAATGGGCAAAACTCAGATGGCTTGGAAACTGGACTTGGGCTGGAAAAGTGTTTGAGAGTGCCAGTATAACCCAGTTCCTATCCAAGTTTTCTGATGCTTCCATCCAAGAAGGCTGGAAAGCACAACAAAAGCTCTCCTGTACGATCCTTAGCACTTCCTGCTCTCTGATTCAATAAGAAAAAAACCAGATGCTCTGATGGTATATTGACTTCTGGCACCAACATCTCTGATCCTGCTCAGAACAAGAAAATATTGAGTGCACAGTTGCCTGCTTGCTAAGTCAGGGGGTGAGTTAAAAGAACTTGCTATAGTTAAACAGATTTCAAGGTTGAATTTTGGGTTGTTTTTGTTATGGGTGGAATTGGTTTCTAGGCAACAATTGCCACCATTCTATTATCCCACTGATATTCATGATGTTGCATGTACATCAAATCTAGAGCATTTTGAGCAACTTTGTCTTCACAAAAATAAGTCCCATTTGTTGACTGGGATTAGGTTGTCACTATTATGATCTCAACAAAATTTTTTGTCAACATCTGAAACAGAAAAGTTTTGACCAGCCCCTAAAAGTGATTGTAAGTAGTAAAAAATTATTCCCTTGCAACTTGCAGACCTGGTTTCATTTGTAAACAGGAGTGGGACTTCAGCTCATTTCTGATGGTTTGATTTTTCAAATATACAGATTCTGCATACACCAGTGTCTGAGTATGAATATGTGGATTTTGTGTGCAGCTATTTGTTCCTCAGTTGCAAATTTGTCAGGATTTTACAGGTCATTAGTCCAAGAGACAGACAGACACACAGCTGACATCTCAGCTGACTCACACCATTTTTTCCTTCAAGCTCCCTAACTTTTGATAGGAATGGTTGGACTCGATGATCCGGTGGGTCTTTTCCAACCTGGTGATTCTATGATTCTATGATTCTCTTGCAATTATAGGTTGAGTCTCTTAATGTGAGCATGAGCATCCTATCTGTAGAGATGGTAGTACGTATTTCTTCCAGCACAGGTTAAGAGACCCCTATGAAACCTCAGAGCTACTCTAGTGCATACGTATTTGCCTTAATCCTCAAATGTCACAAGTGCTCTGCACAGGCACAGAGCATTTAGGGGTCTTGTCAATGCTAATATGTACAGCCACAACATCGCAAGATCTGCACCACAATTTTTAGAGACATCCTGGGACCTAAAATTTAAAGCAACACATCTTAAGTTTTATTATGTCATCAGAACCAATCTTCTTTACTCTTGTTCAAAAATTTCTACTGTTTCTACATGTATAAAAGAGCTTCAGAATGAATTTGATTCCTAAAAGAAATATTAATTAAAATCTAGCTTTAAAAGTCTCTCTGGGAAGACAGAACAGATAAGTGAATAGCTGGGTAGTCTCTTAGCACATTTGTTTGAAGAACCATATTTAGTGCAGTTCTTCCTTCAAACAAGCATCTTCTAAAATTTTCTTTTTCACTCAGTCCAGTGAAAGTGGAGGGTGGGGGAGCAGTGTCAGAATGGTGAACTGGATTCAGAAACTTCTGTATAAGAATGGTCACTCCAGAAAACTTATTTATAATGAAATGACAAACAGAGGTTATTGGGGATTAGAAGTAAATACGTGCACTATGATGTCATCGTTTCCCATGTCCATGACTATTTTCAGAGTTTTCAGTTTGAAGAAGGAAGATGAGAAGCAGTTTGGGCCTCTCCAGTTGGTCTGGTAGAGCCAACAGCCGGAAAGCAGCCATTCAATACACAGCATAATTTACTGTCAGATTGGGTTAGAATCGCAGCTAAATCAGACATATGGGGCTAGATCCTCAGCTGCTGTGAAGTAAAGTAGCTCCACAGAAGTGAATTTATGGCAGTTGAAGATCTGATCTATGGTGTTAAGTACACTGGTAAAGTTTCAGCTCTTCAGGCAAAAGTTATTTCTCACCTGCTTCCCAAACATTTATTATTCATGGCTGGGTTTCACCTCCTTTCCTCACGGTGACTAGCACCCACCTCAACAAAGAGCCTTACTGAGATCTCTGGTGTATTTGGAAAAGAAAAAAAGAGCTCAACAGGAGAGGAGGCAGATCTTCAGTGCTAAAAAAGCAAATGCCTCAGAGCCCTCATTTCCTAGACATTTTACAAACTGAACAAAAATCCCTTTCTTGCCTTAAACCTGCCCTCAAAAACTTCCGTAAAATATGGTTTGTTGTGCACTTTGAATTTTATTTTTGATGAAATGCTAATAAAAATGCAGACCAGTAATTTATTTTGTGGTGCTGCGAAGAGTGAGAATACTTGGTAGCTAGCTGCGTGTTCAAGATGAATTGCTGGGAAATGCCTTTAAAATCTGTCCTGTTCTTTACCTGTTTAGATTTATTCCACTTCAGATGTTAACGGCCCTTAGGTGACTTCTTAATGCCAAATGTAAATACAAAAACAAGAAGAAAATGTTCCTCTTGCATTCATTTTTACTTTTCCTGGCAGAAGGCCACTTCTGTCACTCAGATCTCAGACCGTTCTCCTTTTAATATGGCATCAATTCCATGGTTGTTGTTAATAGTATTATTGGTGTTGGAGGTAAGCCAGACACCATACTTTTATAACCAATTTGTCCAACAAAATGGATTATTTTGTTAGTTAATCTGTCAATCCTTTAAAGGAGAAATCTTTAATAGCATTTTTACAAATATCTTTGGTTTATGCTTTATGTTTTCCCATTACTCAGCATCAACACCAATGCTTCTACTAGAGCTAATGACAGAAAAATGACTGGAGGTGTTTAAGGGACAGGTGGACGAGGCGCTGAGGGACATGGTTTAGTGATTGATAGGAATGGTTGGACTCTATGATCCGGTGGGTCTTTTCCTACTTGGTGATTCTATGATTCTATGACAGGGCTCAGCCCTGTGCCCACAGCCAGTGCCTGGCTGCTGTCTTCAGGCCCCCAGAGGAACCATCAGCAGCTCCCAGCTGCCCCACTGCCTACACTTGCCTCTAGGCAGGAGAGGCTGTACAGGAGGAGAGGGCAGCGATGGGCAGACTCCAGCCTACTCTACACTAGCAGCACCATGGGAGCTGTGGTGTGATGTGGGCGACACCGAGCTCTAGTCCAAAGCAGCACAGCTCGGCCGGCCACATTAACTTCACACCGTGCCCAGCTGATGTCCCCTGAAAAGCTGGTCTGTCTGAGAGCTGCTCCTCCTCTAGAGCTGCAAGAACCCTTCAGGGTAGGCTATACAGCTTGGCTTACTGTGAATTGAAACCAAAGTCTATTTCCTCTCGTGCTTAGGAGTATAAACAATGACAATTTAAATCTGACATCTCTTAACTCAGGAAAAGGCTTTATAAAAACATGTGTTTGATGCCTTCTGGTTTCTTTGTCAACCAAACCCTTCAGAAAGTGTACACACACTTCATGATATAAGCAACATTTTCCTATCTCTATGTACTGGAGAAGTGCTGGGTGTTGAGTTTAATCCCAGCTTCAGTTTCCAGTTCAAATTCCCTGCTCATGGCAAGACTGAAGCCTGGACTCCATACTTGCTCCTCCTGACAAAAAGTGCCTGGAGTCCAAAGGTAAAGGTTCTTCATGAGCCCTGAATCCTTGCACCTGGTCTCCTGCACTGCTAGCCCCATCCCAGCACAGTCCTTCTGCCCATCTGGAAGAGATCCTCTACTCTCTACATTCCTTGGAAAGCATCCTCAGTTTAATGAAACTCAAACATTTTATTAAGGATGCTCAAATGGAGGCATTGCAGTTTTTAAACGCACAATACTAGCCATTTACGGCCAAACAGTGCAATCCTTAAAGCACTCAACATTGTGAAAAGTCCCAGAGGTAATGCTCTGCGTTACCCACTAGGAATGCCATGATCCAAGACTGTGCTACACATGGCTTTGCTCACTTGTCCATTTCCAAATGGACTGGGGTTTACCAGACCAGTCCCCATGAACCTTCTCACTAAAAAACATACTTGCTTGATGACTTGAAACAACAAATTTTCAGAGCTTCTTTTAAAGCTTTCACGGGAATTTGTTGCTGAAAAATATATAAATTTATAAATACATAATAAAAACAGAAATAGTAGTGAGCAATTTACTGGAACTGGAGGCTCAGCTGTTTTCTAAGCTGTAAGTAGACTACAGAAGCCATTTCTTTGAAGATCTAAGTGTTTTCCATACCATGTACCACTTTATGCACATTTATGTGTTTACACTGCAAACACCTCTAGTGCGCCAGACAGGGCAGAGCAGCAACAAGAAGCAGAGTGACTTTGGCTGAACCCTAAGACTCTGCATACATAGATGGCCACTGGAACTGAATTTATCCAGAAATACTTTGCGTTAGGGACTAAATTACCAAAATGCCTAAGTAGTCAGCTTTCAGGATGGAAAATTAGCTCTCAAAGCAAATGTACTTGGAATCTACGTACCAGACTGAAGTAGAGCCCATTGCAGCTGGGAAAGGTAAAAAGAAATAACCTAAAGAAAAACCTTCCAGCCTGAGTAACCCGCTCAAGAACAAGAGCTGCAATTCTCCTAAGAAATGGTCCTTCACATAGGCTGCAGGTAGCCAAACACCACTAGGGAACTGCAACACAAAAACCCAGATTACAGCTAGTCAGAGAATTTATAGGCTATCTAGTTTGCTAAGTGTCTTCTTATGGGCTTTGAGGAGCTAAGAGATTACCTGACAATAAGTTTGAGGACAAGGGACTGCAAACCTGAAAAGGATCTCCATTCTGACAGCAGCTCAGATTATCATTATCATAAAAAAAAAAATAAATAAAAAAGAATTTAGGAGCCACTGCTAGTGGTGACAGAGCCACATAAATTTTGAAATTACTGCCTTGTAAACAGTCAGGTCCTTCCTGAGAGATCAAGGAAAACGTAAAGATGCAAGAATACAATGTTCAAATTGTTTTGTCCAGATTCCAAAATTCTTATACATCAGCACTAAAATAGTATCAGCACTAATAAGTGTATTAGCACTTTTTTCTCAAGCCTAAAATTCAAACACTGGTGCTGCATAATAACAAGCATCAGCATTGCCATCTTCACCTTGCCAGCTGCTCCTTCCAGCTTGTTATTTTACCTGCACTGACCAAGACCCCAGGGGTAGGCTCCTGGGCACCATCCCTCACTCCATCGAGCACTGGCCCACAGTCACTGCTGGCTGCTCTCAGTCAGCCCCAAATATCTCAGAGGTAGCCTAGCACCCTTGCTTTAAGGCCCATTTCTGCTTTCTTCCTCCTAGTCCATCAGCTGCTTCCCAGCTGCTGGTGCCATAACCCCTTCATGCCTTGTAGAGCTTTAAAATCCTGTTAATGAGCGGGGTGGTATCTGTACTATGTGTTGATGAAAGTCCTTTGCAACACAGGCCAAATTTGACACTCTTGGTATTTCTTGTGTGCTCAAGGATCTGAAATAAGGGTATGGAGAAGCCTGATTTGTCCAAGTCTGATAGCTAGGGGAGGAATACATTGTAAACAAATCCCTTCTGAATAAAAAACTCAACAAATATTTTTCAAAAGAAATCTGCAGAGGTCCTTAGGCAACTTAGCTCTCCCAGGCAATGTTGTACCAATGGATGAACACTACTGGTGCAGAGTTTGTCTTGCATTTAACAGATGTCTTAAAAATCTCTCTTATCTAGGCGCTGGCTTGATACACTGCATCTAGGCATGGCTGCAGCAGAGCTGTCAGGCACACAAGATGAATCCATTTCACATTCTGAAGACTACTCCCGTACCCTGCCTCTAGCAATCCTTGTGATGTTCATACATAAAAGCATGAAGTGCTCCAAGAAGAACTGAAGGGAAATGCTCCAGGTTCTGAGTCTCTCTCCAACCTTCAAGACCATCCAAAATAAAATAAAATAAAATAAAATAAAATAAAATAAAATAAAATAAAATAAAATAAAATAAAATAAAATAAAATAAAATAAAATAAATAAAGTTTTAGGCAAGCATCCTACAACAAACTCAAGGTAAGAACACTCATAGCACAGTGTTCCAGTTTGGAGTTCTCTATCCTCACATGATACTAAACAGCTTTAGAATTAAGTATTTCCATTTTATTATCATTTGTAAGCACCTGGACAAACCTGGCAACTGTGGCAGGTTTGGGATTTGATTCACAGTCTAATAAAATCTGTAGTAAGACCTGTAAACTGAACACATGAAGTTAGATGGCGGTATTAGTTAATACCTGCCACTGATACATTAGCTTCAACCCCGTGGCAGCCACAAGGCGAAGGTGTTGGGATGAAATGGCTGAGGGCTGGCAAGCCACTTCTAAATGACCTTCCTGAGAGATATTTACAGGAGACAAACACTGCACTGAACAAGTTGTCAGTGAGCCACAGCAGTGGAGCACGCTTCCAACATTCACATTCTGTTTCCAAGGACGCACCTCCTTCTTCCTTAAGATCTTGGCTTTCATTTGCTTGTAGAGTGGCCCAGCAGTTGTACTTGTCTGATGCTGTGCCCTGGCTTCAGCACTTTTGCATTTTGTTGTTCCAGAGAATCCCCCTCCAAAAAATTAAATTGCCTTTGGCATCCCTGCATGGGGCAGATACTTGCAGCAAAACCACTTTCCAAAATAAGCCAAACTGTGACCTTTGACATGGGATACAGTTTTGGAAGATCCTTAGTCTGGACTAGAAAAGACTGTGCGCGTACCTGAACCACCAATATTGGATGTTGCCTTGGCCTCAAACAAGCAGAAGTCCACCCTCTTTCTGCATGGACAGCAGATTTTTTATTAAACACCTCAACAGATCTCAGTTTCTAACCTTAAGTATTTTTTCGTATTAGCTACCTCCTGCCAGAAGTCATTAAAAGTTCCGCCCCGGTCCCTGGCTGTCCATAGTACTTTCCAAGTAACTCTGCTCATTTGTTGGCAATTGTAATGGCTTGGTTCTCCTCAACTGGGACTGGCCATGAGGAAGCAGCACCTCCATCTGCTCCCAGGGAAGAAACTCGGCCAACCTTCTCTAGAAGGCCACAATTAAAAGAAAAAAGGAAAAAACAAAGCCACTAGACTTTTCAAAAACCCACTAGAGTTTTCATATATGTGTCTCAAAATGTTGACTTTTACTTTCCTTCCTTCCTTCCTTCCTTCCTTCCTTCCTTCCTTCCTTCCTTCCTTCCTTCCTTCCTTCCTTCCTTCCTTCCTTCCTTCCTTCCTTCCTTCCTTCCTTTTCTTAGTTGCTTTCTTTCGTTTTTCCTTTCCTTCTTTCTGCCCTTGGTTACTTTTTTCTCCTCAATTTTCTTTCAAAAAACAGCAGAAGAGGAAATGCAAGAGATAAGAAAGGACAAAAAAGAGAAAAATGATAAGCTAAATTATATAAAATCGATCTCTACTAGATTGTAGGGAAGGTAGGTGAAAATCCTGAACTGCTTTGTTAATACTTTTGAAAACTCACCATTTAAAAAAAAATAATGAAAAGGTCTTTTCTACTTGAAGTAACCTGTACCTATTTTATGAACAGCTCTAGCTCTATATCTGTAGATAATATGTACATTTGGTAGAGGAGGATTAGTTCAAACCCAGGCTCTGAGAAGGCTTGCACAGCATCTCCCTCCTCTTACAAAGCTTTGAAGACAATTAGACCTGGATAATCCATGACACCAACAAATTGTCTGCAATTTTCTTAGGGGAGATTTCAGTTCAGTGACTGATGATTTTTAACCACCTTGGTACAAAACTGAACTGACTTGTGGGAAGATCAGGCTGTTGTTGCCCTGGGCACCAGAGTACTACTCTTAGCTTAATAAGCTGATACTCACAGGGACGAAAAACAGCTAAGCCACTTCTTTACAAATGTGAATATTTTCTGCTTTTATGTTTTAGTTTTTAATATCTAAAAGTTGATCCTTAATCTAAAACTTGCTAGGAAGATATTGAAAAAAAAATAAAAGATAAAAACCTTTTTTCCTTTTTTATTTTTTTCAGAAGGAAACTTTGTATTTTTTTTACATTCCCATGGAATTCATTTTGGGCTTCTGGCTTTCGGCCAGCAGTGTGGGCATGCAGCCCTCCCAAGTTCCACCCAGTATCTCATGAGAAAAGCATCACCAATTGCTCTAGGAAAGCAAAAGTTGATTCAGGAAATTATGTTCTTATCTCAAAGCCAGAAAGCACAAAAGGTCATTTCTAATTGTCAGGGATCAAAGTTTCAAAACTGATCACCATCTGCACATTCATCTAGCCAGCACTGATCTGGGGAGTAATCATCACTCACATTTGGGGTCATCAATTGTCTTATTTTGAGAGCTATGATGGTATCTAATAGTATGAAAAGCTAGATTCTTGCCCCAAAGTGTACTGACATTAAGAAAGAAGAGTCTTAGTGATGACTGCAGACTGGCAGCAAGGAGAGAAAAGGACTTACTCCAAGTAAAGGTCGCCAGATTTGTTTGGCAGTGTTGTGCCTCAGCCTCATGAACTGAGATTTCAGGGTTCAACAAGGCATGGAAAGGGAAATTTGCAAGTATATTTTGCTTAATATGCATAATTTTGGTAGCTGGGTAAGGCTGGCAGGCTGTCCAAGGCAGAAATGCAATGACCTAGAAACTGTGGGACTGTAAGGAAGGGAAAGATTTCTGACATGTTATGAGCAGAGGTGAGAGCCAGAGAGGATGAACTGCAAGGAGACAAATACAAAGGGAAGAAGGAGCACTATCAAAACTGTGCATGACAACGCACAACAATAGGATGTAAAATATCATGCTTCCATTTAAAATCAGGGTTTAAGAAAGCAGCTATAAGGTGCTGGAGATGCCACCATTTCAATAGAAGCATAAAACAAGAATCTGGATCACTTTGACCCAGTAGAGGTCTGCTGGCCCCAAGGATTTTAACCCAGGCATGCTGGTCAAACTCCAGTTTAGGTCTCCACACTTTATTTTCCTACAATTCATCCCATCATTGCATGTGAAGCACTTTCTCCTAGAAATACTCTTAAGTAGCCAATGTGGCAGCGCACAATCTAGAATCAATACCAACTGATAAGTGATGAACATGCTCTACAGCTCTGTATGTATCTCTCTCAGTCAGGACCTATCCAGATAATTACATGCATACAGATTATTTTAGATCATAAAAGATGCCATCACAAGCACAACAGCCCCTCCCTGTGTATGCATCTGCAGTTTTAGCCATTCATTTACATAAATATATATACACACACACATATATGTAGCAAGATGCCCTAACAGCCTAGCACAGAATGAGTTACTTGGTTCCTGCATGACAGCCCTGACTAAGGTAAGATTGCAGCTGGGGAAGGAGAGAAAGTGAAAAAGAAGATACTAAAGGAAAAGACACATTCCTGAGCTTTGCGTAGGGCTGAAGCTGAGGTGGCCTTGAGTCGTTATTTACCCAGTAGTTCAAGTTGATTTGTTCTGCCTGTGAGTTTTGACTTGAAAATACAGCAAGCCTGAGGAAAGGGATATGAAGTGACCTGTAGCTAGGACTTATATTTTTGCTTCCCCAGTGGATGTCCCTGCACACCTGCTTGCAGTGTAATAGTGTAATAAATTGAGAGCATATCTATATCCACAAAGGGTCAAACCCTGCTCAGAATTACACCCGTGTAAATCCCCAATAACTCCACTGGCCTCACTGGAGTTATTTGGCACAGATTTACACTTGTGTAACTGAGAGCTGGTTTTAAGCTGCAGTCTGAGAAGTGTTTCACCTTCAGGTTAAAAAAAAAATGCTACTAATGTCAGTTGTTGTTATATTTAAAATAACCAGAAGGGATTTCACCTGGATGAAATCCATTCATAATCCATGACATTTGCATGAACCTTTTTTTCCATTATTTGCAGTGGCGTGGAAAGACATCAGATTTCAACTCACAGTGCATCCATGTCTTTTATTTTGGAAAGACTACTATGCCTTAGATCAGTCATTAGGAAAAGGTGTCTATATTGATAACATATTTGTTTCTGAGATGCCACAGGATGTTCCAAGCCAGATTTCCTTTGAAGCCGGGCACAGCTTTTATTATCAAAGCATGAAAAATAGCTCACCTTCATGACATCAAATGCAGCTGGCACACAATGCTGAGGGCTAAAGTGGGACTCTAGTTACATGACTTAAATCCAGAAGAGCTCTAGTCTCTTAGGATCCCATTATCGCGGTGCAGCTGGCCTTAGCGTGGGTCCTGTGGCTGGAGGGAGGCTGCATTGTCAGGAGGCAGCACAGAAACCTCACGGGTGACCCTTCAGGCACAGGACAGGCTGCCACGCTGTGACCTGTAGACACACAGGTAAGAACAAGGGGTGTAAGGATCAAAAAATATAGGCTGTCAATTGTGACCTTCTTCATTAATCAATCCCAAAATGAGCTGAATTCCTTTAAATTATCTGAGCCATCAGTGATGATGTCAGAAGTCTTCTGGCTCTAGGGATTCAAATAATAAATTTCCTGAAGCGTCCCCACCTCCTTCTGGCTCCGTGTTAGAGATAGAGAGGGAATGATCTGACACATGTTCCTGCCAAACAGCTAAATTTCATTAAGATACAGCAGAAAGGTATGTGAGTTTTCTTTGTGACCCTATTAGAGCTTACAGTTATCCACAGACCAGCTTTAGTTAGAAATACAAACTTTGTTCTTTGAATAACCTCAGCTTGAACTGAGTCCTGGAAGGACTATCTTTGAGTTAAGGTAATACAAAGCAATAAAGCTTACTGAGAACAGAAGACTGCCAAAGTTTAAGTGGTATATTTTATGATCTGGATTATTGTTCACTGGGGGACTTAGATGAAAACACAGACTCATTTCATTTAGGTCTCTAGTTGTGATTTGAACCATGATCCAAATTTCTAATAAAAATACTCAAAGAGAAAAACTAGTGTTTTATCCACATACCAAGCTTTTCTGGACTTTTTCTAAAAAATCATAGTAACCCAAGGTCAAATAATACATCCGCAACAAATTCAATATTCCACAGAATTTTAGCTTCTACCATTTCATCTCTTTCAATACCACAAACCACATACAAAGTGATGTATGGTGGGTTATATCAGATATGATAACAACAATTATGCAAATCATTTACAACAATAAGAACAAGAAGAAAAATGCCTTGGCTATCTCTGTAGAAAGGAAGCATTTTCACAAATGATTTTGTGCAATAAATCTTCACTATTTCTTGGGTTCATCATGGGAAGCAGTCAGTATAGAGAGCATTTGCCGTTCAGTCAGAGGACACGTAAAAGTATGCAAGCAAAGACATGTAGCAAGCAGGTCAGCCTCTGCATCTCAGGATGATAGTCATATTAGCAAGTGATCAGAAGTATGTTTATTTTTTTCTCCTCAAGGGAATGAGATTCAAACTACCTGGTTTCTGTAAGCAGCATGGGAACAAAAAAATCTCTAAATAAAATTGACTACAACCAGCTACATTCTCTCATTCAAGACGACAAATGGTCAGACTTTACTGAAAGGTCATTAGTCAAACTCAATGTTAAAATATTCAGTTCAGGAAAAAAAAATCTTTAAATGAAAGCCCAAGCTCTACAGAGCACTAAATAATAAAACTATATCCACATGTTTTCTCTCACTTAGACTTATTTTTAAAGCCTAAACTGTAAGCCATATCTGAGTCACGAGAAAATAAACAACTATTTTTTTCCTCTGGCAAGAGGAAAAACATTCACAGAAGTTAGGTCTGTCTGTACACTCATCCTACACAGGAATGCAGCAGAGCACCTATATTGTCCTAAAGAAGAATCAGAGGTAGCCTGAAATACAGAAATATTCAAAAATGCAGTAGAAAAGCCACAGAACAGAGCAGTTCTTTGTCTCAGTGAGGCACTGTGCAATGGAAAAGGGACAAGAACTGGTTCTCCCATAAATATGTTTTTATTTTTTGACACAAATTCATTTCAACTTACAGACCACAGCCTTTTTTTATGTTACCTCTCCATTACTGGTGATGAGTAAAAAAATATTTCTCTCTTCCTCTGAGAAAGTAAAAAGTTTCAAAAATTTTCTCACTCTACTTCGGGCAGAAGATTTCTTCTTTCCGTGCTTGCTAATAATGCCATGGCACACTTACCAATTCAAATACTCACCCAGGATCACATCGCAGATTCAGTGTCAAAGAATTTGACTCAACAATATCAGAATATTCACAATCTTTTTTCCTGAAGGTACCTGTAACCTATTTTTCAGGTGGTGCTTCAGATGACGTAGATAACTCGGGCAGACTGAGATCCTAAATGAAGTATGAGGATCTTGAAGCTGAACATTTGGATTTCCCCTGTCTTTGAATCACACTCACTACTGCACCTGGTTTGATAAGAATTAATTTAACCCGTTTCATCAAAAAGCCAAGATAATTCTGTGTAGGACACAGGAGGCATGATGTGAGAAAACACACTTGTGCATCTTGTACATGAGCTGCGTTATCCCAACATGACTCCTCCTTGTGGAGGTTTGTGGCCATTAGGTGCACATGAGCACAGAAAATCATTATTCATAATTTGTACTTATTATTCTCCCATCTTCTTTTCCTTCTTATGAGGTTCCAGCAAGCCAGTAAGGAGGCAAAGACAGGTGGTCTGACCAATCACAAACAATAAACTGTAAGGAGCTCATGAACAAACCTCTAGTCTGAAATTATTGATCCAAATTTTCTAGTGAAAATTTTTTAATACAGCCAATAGGACTGGTTGGTTCATGGAGGATTGTCTCAAGCTGCATAGTGCTACTAATATATGTATGAGTAAACTTTCTCTACAAAAATATATTAAAGCTGTCAGATTTATAAAAGTCAGACAAATCCTCCATTTTTCTGTTCACAGCCTCTCTAAATCCCTTTGCGGAAGATCCCAGACCTCAGCTGCATTCCTCAAGGATTTACTGGGCACCAGAGGAACAGCAATCATCTCCAAATGAATATGTGCATTCAGAAGTATATGGAGGCTTTGCCAGCTTTTCAGGTACTCCAGGAAGATTAACCTTCCTGAAGTCACTCGACATATTTGCAGAAGCAATTTTAACTGCTGTTCTACTCTGCTACTTTTCAGCACAACAATTGTGTCCTGTTGACGAGAATAATCACCATGTAACCAGAGGCAAAAGGAGGAGTGGCTGGAATATTGGAGGGAACCCACAAAATCAGGCAAAAAAATGCCATGTACTTAAGAAGATTTACTCCTCCAGGAGTAATATGACCTAAGACGGTGGATCAGATTCTGATCTCGGTTACTGTGGTGTTAATCTTAAGTACCAGCACTGATTTTGACAGAACCACTCTGGGTTTAGGGCCTGATGCAAAAATTGCTACTGATTTACACTGACTTTGTAGCAGCTGGTTATTCCAGCATAAGAATTTAGCCTGGAAAAAGGTAACAATGCTTTTATTAACATTGCATTATGAAATTATTTGTACTAGCTTGCATAATGCTTAACTAGGTTTACTATTTTCTCCTTTCTGCTTGATTAATCCATGTTTATGTCCTGATCCAATTCTAACTATAGAAACCGAGAAGCGTATTTCATTCACCCTTTCTGTCACGCTTCCTTCATTTCTGTAACATTTTAAAGATACAAACACAAAAAAAAAAAAGCATGGAAAACCACGTGGCACAAATGCATCAGAATAAACATCAGACCACTAATTATTTTTCTCTGTATTCCACCTTATGGTTTTTTCTGGGAGAAGTTATTATTCATATTGCGTACCATGTTTTGTTACTCTCTAGTAAGGAATGAAAATGTCTTTAGGCATGGATGCTGAGTTAAAAAAAAAATGGTTAGTGTATTGTCAAGTTTTGTCTTGCTAAGTAAAAATGACATTGTTATTGTACACAGATTTTTAGTTCAATATTTGCATAGGTAATGAGATGAGCTGGATGCACCTGCTTTCTAAACAGTTCAGTATAAATTAGATTAGTGGGATATGATTTATTTGGGCCAATAGAAATAAACCTTCCCAGTTGTCTTGGAGATCTGCAAACTAAATATGGCAACTGCTCCATTTTGCACTACAGGTTCTGAAGAAATCTCTGCACTCTCCTGAAACAATGCTCTCAAAAGGAAAAGGCTACAAGAATCTTTCTTGCTCTTCCTTCTTCAGTTTCCATAGGTAGAGGACTCATTGGATGCCTCCAGTAGCATTTACATCCATAGGAAGAGATGGTCAAATATATTTCTTGTGGAAAATTTTGACACTCAGGAAGACAAAAGAATATAAGTCAGTTTTTGTTTCCTTTTACAAAAAAATAAAATTTAAAAATCCAACAGTTGCTTCATTTAAAAAAAAAAATTGTTTCTCAAAAAAATGTTCTGGCTTGCCTGATTTTTTTCAGCTCTTTCTTGACAAAAATGTTGAAACTTTCCTCAAAAAAAGTTTTCAAAGAAACTTCCAATGAAGTGCAAACCAAGCCTCCTGTTGAAAACCAGTTTCAATAGGGAAACATCAGCCAGTTATAATTGTTAGTAATGTTGTAGATAGAATAACTGGGGAGGAAAGGGAGAATAAAACAGCAGCAGTGGGCGCTTGTGTCTTTCTGAAAGAACAATATGGGATACAGCAAAGAAATGCTGTGCTGTTCAGGGCCATTGCATATAGTGAGCATATATCAGGTTTTCCAGCTGTGCCCTCCTCACATCTCCCATTGTCCCTGCTAATGGTGGGATTTCAGCCTCCGATGAATCCTACTCATTCTTTCAAGATGCAGCAACTGTGAGCTCTTGCCTTGTATAGCAGCCTTTGCAAGAAGTTTGCAAGAGCTTAAGGTGATGTTTGAAACGATCTATCACGTAACATTAGCAGAAGAGCACTAGCTGTCACCACATAAAGCTCTATTATATGGGTACTGGAGAAAAATCAGAGAGCGTGGCAGGTGTGGTGAAACACAGTATGAACATACAGACCAGGAAACCACAGAGTGGGGAGATACAGCGGGAAAGGAAGAGCATATCTGCTCCCACGTTGTGTGACCAAACTATATACCCTGTATTGGATGACATTTGGGGCAGGGGTGGACGTAATAGCCTTTACATTTCCGTTCCTTCATATGCCAGAACTCAGACACATAAATATAGAAACACCAGGTTGGAAGAGACCCACTGGATCATCAAGTCCAACCATTCCTATCAAACACTAAACCATGTCCCTCAGCACCTCATCCACCCATGCCTTAAACACCTCCAGGGAAGGTGAATCAACCACCTCCCTGGGCAGCCTGTTCCAGTGCCCAATGACCCTTTCTGTGAAAATTTTTTTCCTAATGTCCAGCCTAAACCTCCCCTGGTGGAACTCGTGGCCATTCACTCTTGTCCTGTCCCCTGTCACTTGAGAGTGACTCTTCTCTCAAGAGGTCATTACCCTCCTCTCCACAACCTCCCTTCAGGTAGTTGTAGAGAGCAATGAGGTCTCCCCTCAGACTCCTCTTCTCCAGGCTAAACACCCCCAGCTCTCCCAGTCGCTCCTCATAAGGCCTGTTCTCCAGCCCCTTCCCCAGCTTCGTTGCTCTTCTCTGGACTCGCTCCAGAGCCTCAACATCCTTCTTGTGGTGAGGGGCCCAGAACTGAACACAGGATTTGAGGTGCAGTCTCACCAGTGCTGAGTACAGAGGGAGAATAATGTCCCTGGACCTGCTGGTCACGCCGTTTCAGATATAAGCAAAGATGCCATTGGCCTTCTTGGCCACCTGGGCCACTGCTGGCTCATGTTCAGTCAGCTGTATAGCTTATTTTGTGCTTTTGGAGGAATAAATAAATAAAGACAAATTTTCTTGTGTATTTGGGCCAGCCAGAGATTGGGCTCCTCCCAGCCAAGCTAGACCTCTTTCAAGAAAAAACAATAAAATGGAAATTCTTTTAAAACCCTCCCATGCTAAGTATACCTTTGTTATGCTACGAACTGCTGCCTTTTTCCACACAACACATGGAAAAGATTATATTTGAATAAAGATTTAATAGATGGTGTCTTTTAATACTGCTGTAAATTAACAGTTCTTTTATGGGCAAATTTAACTGTAAGTCCCCTATATACAGCTGTTCCAAACAGTGTGGTATCATTTTATGCAGCCATAAGCAAGGAGGCACATTGACCAGTAGTGCCTGTGGTTAAAGTGCGGATTTTATTAGCCAATATGAGCTGATGACCCATAAGGAGAGTCAACTTTAGTGTCTTGTAAAGTCAGTATTGCAGAGGTACCAATGCATGCGGATAGCTAGCGGCTTCCAGCCAAGAGCAGCTGAGCACAGCCTCCTGGCTTAGGCAACAGCAGCTCCTCTTCAGCTTGCAAAGGTTTTTCCTAATGCCACTACCTGTTCAGGCTTCACCTTTCCTGACAGGGATGTGGCTAGGCTGGCTTTGCTCACACAACCGAAGAGCTTGTGCAAAACCCTCTATTTATGGGTTACCACCTCTCCGAGCATCTGCCTGTCTGAGTCAGCATCAGACTCCCCGTGGCCCCTTGCACAAAGCCAGGCTTTTCCCTCCCATCCCTGCGCAGGAGGACTTGTATCGCTGCCTAACACAGCCAAGCAGCAGCTGGCACACAAAATCAAACACAAGGCTGTTTCAGATTAAAACTGAGTCTTGTTCCCAGCCCAAGGTATTACCTGGCACAGATATTTGCAGCTCTTTCCAGCCTTCCAAGAAGCAGCATTTGGTGACTTTTCAGAACTCAACACAAATTTTTTTCCATAACTTGTTGCTGGGATGCGTGACTAATGCCTGGTTTAAAAACATTCTTGACTTTTTGAAAAGGCGGGATTATTTTTATGCCTCATTTTTGCAACACTTCATTCCTTGCATGATGAGGTTACTGTCCCACTTGTTATAAACCTCCATGGCAAACTATAGACAAGGCTGAGATGGGCTAAATTGTCTTAAAACAACGGTCTCTCCCCTTGCTAGATATCATGTCGTGTTTCCAGTGTCATGAGACCTCATACAAGACGACATCTAAATAACTGTTTGTACATTCTCCTGACATTATTTCCTTCCTCTTTTGTAAAGAATTTTAGTTACAGAATACTGTGAATACTTCACAAAATATGCCATAATAAACATCATCTCCACCCCTAGCCACTGGAGGTTCTCCCATGCTCTTCTACGCCCCACGATAGGCAAGCTCTTGCCAAAATAAACCTTGGTGGATCAATCACCCCAATGGAATGAGGGATGAGAAAATGTTATTCAAACCCCACTGCAGAGCAGCCACTTGGCAGGGCTCATTGCCATCCATGCAAAGTATGAAAATAAATACTTTATTTATTTCAGTCAGCTTCTCACCAGCCAACTAAAAGGCTTCCCAAACTGCTTTTGGGTCTTGATTTAGCAAATTATCTCAGTTTACTTCAGAAAAGATGTGACTATGCAATACTTTGGCTCCACTCAAAATGTGCACCCACATTGCTTGTTTTATTCCAGACATTTGCTTGGGACATGGCCAGACAGAAGCTTCCAGAGATAACTGACTTGGGAATAACCAACCCAGGACCACATTTTCAAAGGCGATTCTGGTCCAAGCAAAGAGACCAAATGAGCAACACTATTTTTCACCAGGACCACTCAACTCAGTTTCATTGGTTCACTAAATAAATCCTAGACATTAATATACTTTTTACTCCAAAATGAGCACATCCCGCTGCAGAGTACAAGTAGGACTCTATTTTCTTCCCTTTTATCTCACAGAGGAAAGGAGGTGCCCAACATTCTCAGCGTAGGCATTTACCTCAGAAACTGGGACCTTTTTCTTTCTTCTTCCCACCTGAACACATCAGCTAGCATCCTGTGGTTTGGGTTGATGAGTTTTGTTTTGAGGCTTGCTTTCAGTTTGTTGTAGATGCAAATATTTTCTTCACACTTTGCAAAGACTTTGAACGGAAGAACAGCATCTCATTCAATTTTAAAGCTGCAGTTTCCTTCCCCTTTTAAACTGTGAGGCATGCTATGATTTACAGTGGCATATATTTGGAAAACCAGGCCAAGGCTTTTATAACTAGATGCTCCTAAAACCCTGTTCCAATTTCTACAGGGGAATGCTGCAGCAGAGAAGACTTCTTAAAAGTAGGATTTAAGAGACTGAAGAGAAACCCAGGAGCTTAACTTTATGCCCTAGTATTGGAAATCTTAGCCCAGATTTATATTTTAAGTCATCTGTCAGCACAAGCTCTGGGTAATGCAGAATTTCACTCTTTCCTCCCTCCCAGCCTGCTCATGAAACCTTAATTAGCAATTCCACCTCCTTTTCATTAGGAGCCTGGCACTTCTCAAAGGACTCAAGCTGCATGGAACTGTCTCTCTGAAAGCTGAAACCAGGAAAAAATGCCTGGGCTTTCAGGTTTCATTGCAGAGCCAAAAAGTAACGTTCATTTTGCTGCAGTTCAGCATGTCTCAGGAGCAAAGGTGAAGTTTCCATGAAACTGTGCTCCATTTAAAGCGAATGTGGATGGAGGTGGTAACAGGGAGTAGGCACAAACAATTCTAGTTTCCTGGGTAGTCTCACAGCTTAGCACTAAAATGCAGAAAATTCTAATATAGCTAAACTGTAAGCTGGAGAAAGTTTATGTATCAGCATTTTGAATTGCACCTAGAGAAGAAGTAGAAACAAAACCAAAATGCTGAAATATGCTAAATATTTTCAAGGAAGAAGACAGTTATCTTCTGTCCTGGTTGTATACACATAAAGCCCCCAAATACATTGCACATCTGTGTTTTACCTTTGCAGGGGGGGAAGGAAAGCAATTATACATGTCAGAATGCAATGGAATTCATCCGTGTGAAATGCCAGAAATCAACTCTTAAAACCTACTCAGAATAATAAAAATTAACTCCATGTCTCCTTTAGCTCTATCACCGAAATTGCCTCCTAAGCCTCAGGAAATACTGGCTCCCTTCATCAGGGTGGTTAAAAGCCTCCATGCTGGGAATAGTACATATTCTGCTCTTTCCTTTTCATACTCCCTGATGGTTAATGACATCCAGTCCTATTTGAATACCAAGCACTACGAACAAACATATCCCCCAAAGAATGCAACCCAGATAATCGTCTTGGATGAAAATCAGTTGCATGATGTTCACATTACAGGCTTTTTAAGTGAGTCACTCATTTCTGGAGATTTAGGTTTCAGTGTTTTGAAGACAAGTGTATATAAATGCACTTAATTATGCAACATTTATTCTACCGTGTCACTGGTGTTTTCTGCCTGTCTTCCATTCTTTTGGTGGTTGTAGTGCTTTACAAGCACTGCAAGACTGGCCATGTTCTAAGACCTTTCTCAATAACATGATCGTGAGCAGAGTTCTGGATGACAATCCACCCATCACTGAAGGGATGCGAATGATGGAGTGTAGGCCATGAGGCCAGCTAGGAGGGACCTGAGCTCTACAAACCTTTTTTTTCCTGCCTCAGATAATTCTGTGGCAGCTGACAAACTCACAAGCTGGGCTTTTTAAAATAATCTAAGAAATGGGGTGTTTAAATTAGGAAGAAATTAATTCCCTTGAACTCCTGCCCATAGACCTTTTTTGTAAGTATTGCTTGTCTGTAAGAATGTATTTTAAGCAAGATTTCATTCTTTACTAAGGTTTATATGCTTCTTTTGGTACATTGGTGATAAGAAAGCCCTATACTGGATCATTTTTGGTAATGAAAAGTACCCATCCTGTGTCTTCAGGCTGTGTCCTATTTTCTTGCTAAGGAAATTATAATCTGCTTGTAGCATCCAAACTCCCAAAGAGGTTCATACTAAGATCAAGAAAATTAGTCATCCAGAAGAACCAGATAGCTTACTTTTAAAATAGCCATCAGATGGGGTACCATTTTAGAAGTGATCTTTTCTTTTTCTGTTTGCAATAAAAATCTCCATGAATGAAGTAATGCAAAGTATCGTGAAAATATTATAGCTCTCCATATATTTATAGCTCTCATTACAGTAAGGAAATTTTGATCCAGGATATGAGCACAGTCTATGATTTCATCAATGAGAATCAAATCTTGTCATGTAGCATGACTCACTTGGTTATGTCTGCCTCACGTTATCTCTGCACTGCACAGGTATCTCTGCTCACAATGACAGAGTCCACTGGCTTGTCCCCTCCTGCCTCAGGACAGCACAGAGCCAAATTTCTTGGACTTCATTGCAGGCTCCTAAAATGCACCTATGGACTTGGTGACAGCAATTCTGTCCACACCAAACACCGAAAAAAAATAACTCTCAACAGATCAAGCTGAGTAGCAAACTTGCATTGGCCAGTGACTAAAAGCAATGGCTGAAAGTAAAAGTTACTAAAACCTGAAAGTGATCAACCAAATGAGTTTTTGCTTTTCAGACCACTGGCTACAGAAGGGCTTTTTGCCTTCCCATCACATCCCAGAGTCAGGTGTAGAAGATGATTTCCTGCAGGACTGAGAGGACTGAATCCCGTTGCAAATCTGTTAAGGGAAGAGATAGAAAAAAAAGAGTTTCAGCATGTAGCTAAGGGCAAAGCAGTAAGAGAAAGACCAGGAAATGTCTACAGCACTCTGAAAACTTTTTGAAGGTTGTTACACTGAGGCCAGTATCAGCATCACGCTGCTGAAGGGCCTGGGCAGCAGCTGGTTGATTTGCATTCATAGAATCATAGAACCACCAGGTTGGAAGAGACCCACCAGATCATCGAGTCCAACCATTCCTATCAAACACTAAACCACGTCCCTCAGCACCTCGTTTACCCATCCCTTAAACACCTCCAGGCATGGTGACTCAACCCCCTCCCTAGGCAGCCTGTTCCAGTGCCCAATGACCTTTTCTGTGAAAAATTTTTTCCTAATGTTCAGCCTACTTAAATTACCCATGCACTATCCCTCTTCTTCCTATTCCCCCAACATCCATTCCTGCCCAAGAGCCTCGTGCAAGGACTTGATTGTTCTCCTCTAGAAAACAAGAGCATTGCCCCCAGGGTGGAGACTAGCATTCTGTTCAAAAAGGCAGATTTTCTGTACCCATGATGGCCATGGCCTCAGAGACATTGCAGGACTGGAAGAGAATTACAGGGTATACGGACAGGGAAAAGAGATGGCAAACAGTACGGGTCTTGACTGTGGGTCAGGTAGGTGGAAGGCAGAGTTTGACAGAGAAGCCAAGTCTGGGTACAAAGGATAGAAAAATAGAATAACCAGGCTGGGGCTTACAGACATTTTTGAGGGGTTGGGAAACATTCTGTCTAAGATTTTACAGAGCAAGACACCTCACACCTCAACAAGCCCTCCTCTAAATACAACTTGAAGGGCCTACGGTTCACTGAGCAATAGTGTGAGAAGGTGGGGAATGGCAGATGCTTGTTGTGGGCGTTGTGGCATCTCTTCCCACAATTGCCACAAGATTTCTGACAGCTGAAAAAAGCCCTTGGTTTTCCAGTGTACCTCAAAAGATCATCATGGAACATATTGTGTGTTACTCTGGTTATCTGTTCTGGCAAGAAAGAGACTGACCTTACCCTACTATAATCTGTAGAAAACCAATATCCTGTAGTAAAGCTTCAGCCTCATGTTTCTCTTTTAACATAACCTGTCATTACTGAATCACAGTATTGCCCAGATCTGTTTTACATGAGTCCTTGGCAAGATAATGTCAGCTGTACTTAATAAACAAGGTCTGCATTTATCAATTCAACATCGTAGAGGGTAAAGTGTCATCTGGTGTTACTAGATCAAACCTGTACCTACATCAGATGCAAGACAACCATCAATCAGAAAAGGATTGCTTTACCTACTAACTTTAAAAAGCAGCATGTGAAATTTCCATAGAGAATCCAGCTCCCAACCTTTGAGCAAGAAATGGATTTCCTCTGTGACCCATATTCCAATCTCCAAGCTGGAATGATGCCATGGCCCTGTGCTTACTTGATAACAACATCTAGTGTAAACTAAGTATCCAATTATTAATTGGCCACAGAATCAGAGAATGGTCAGAGTTGGCAGGCACCTCCAGAGATTATCTAGTCCAATCCCCCTGCTAAAGCAGGTTTGTCTAGAGCTGGTTGCACTGGAACGCTTCCCTGGGGCATCCCTCTCCATCCCAGAGCCACTGAAGGAAGCAGCTGTTGGAGTAAATTGGCCTTCCCCATTCTGCTTCTGTGCAGGAGTCAATGGGGTGCTTTTCATTGGTTTTATTTTCTTTATATCTTTTTTTTCCCCAGCCATTCATGGTGAATTTCACTTTAAATAATATTCTGTTCTTCAGTTTTCCTGAAGAATGTAGGTAGTGGTTTGGCTCACTTTGGTGGGCAGCTAAACAGTAGGTGGTTGTTCTGTCACCCAGTTCCCCCATCACCACAGGGGAAAGGAATGGTGAAAGGAAAAAAAGACCCAAAGGATAAAATAGAAAAGATCTTCAATAGAAATCATAAAAAATTATTACCACTATTAATAATAATAATATTAGAATAATGAAGCATACAAAATATAAGCTAAATACTTAGCAATCACAAACTGCATGCTACAAGCAATGGTCCCATGATGATGGATGCTGGAGAACAGCAGTTCCAGCCAGCACAGGTCATAGAATCATAGAATAACCAGGTTGGAAGAGACCCACCGGATCATCGAGTCAGAAATATCATGAAAAGCAGCAGCTGGACTCCAAGCAGCACAACGAGCGGGTCCTCGAGGGACAACAGCCATCAAGAAGAAGAAGAAACATCCCAAGAAAGTTTCTAGCTTATATAGGGAGTGTGGCTTTTATGGTATGGAACACTTTCTTTGGTCATTTTGAGCTAGCTGTCCCTGCTAGATCTGCTCCTCCCAGCATTATGCCCCTGGTTACTCTGAAACAGCAAAAGTCCTTGGGTTCCTTGGAAACAGCATTCCAAGGCTGACCAAAAACTAAAAAAGAATGTCTTATCTTTATTCTTACACTAAACTTGATGCTTTAGCTACCGAAAGGTACAGTTACTTGAAATGTAACTTTCCGAGAAAAAGCTTATTCTGTCCCACCTAAAACCTGGACAATATATCAGCTGGGCAAACCATAGCTTTTGCCTCAAGAAGCTGAACGCTAATAATGGGAGAGAGGAATTATGCCAGTTGTGGAGGTCTATGGCCCGAAAACATGATAAATGCTGCAGTTGCAGACATATACAAAGGAGATAACGGCTCCAGCTTGGGTCCTGAATGGAACTAAGACCAAGACCCCACATAAATGACAGCAGGAGATAACTAAGAACTTCTGATATGTATCAGAGGACAGAGGCTGATTAGTACCAAACAGGTCCAGTGCCAATAATTTCTAATTGGACAGCTTTTTATTATAAATGTAAAGGACTTTCAAAACTGTTTTATACTCAACCACCAACAGGTTTTATCTCCTGTTTAAGAACACTGCCTTTTGAGCAGATGTCTCTATGGCATCAAGGAGGCAAGATAAAAGAGCTGGTGGGTAATTTCTTGGTACCTAGGATTTTACATCCAAAGCATCTCGGTTTGCACCTATGTTCTTCCAAGCTAAGGTTCTGGTGGCCTTGATTCCTCAGGATGTTCCTGGAATATAAGGCCTTCATCCTCAGACTTGCCTAGAAAGTCTGTCTACAGGCAGGGTACAGCCAAGCCCAGGACAATCCATGATGATGAATGCCAAGGGAAGGCTGCATATCCTAGGCTCACAACAGCTCTCCATAACTTGACAATCAATTCACAGTGAACCACTTGAGAACACCTTTGAACAAAGACACTGCTGAATATGTGAAACTCCCAGCTTGGAGGAGGGTACAATTTCCCCCAAAAATGTTGGTTTGGGTCTGATTCAAGCCAAAGGGAGTATTCTGCATACACACACACAACAGAAATGAAACAGAAATGTCACCTTTTTGGCCAGGTCTCCCACTGAGGTAAATCATAATTAAAACAGCACTGCAGCTATGCATGGAGACCTGGTATAACACCATGAAAGTGACTTGGCTCAGAACTCCACGGTACCCTACGCTGGAGCCTTTGGGGAAGAATCTCATTTGTCCTTACATTCCTGACCTACGCTGTTATAGACCTCAGCCTGCTTCTTTTGCTGAGACCTTTTAAAAGGGCCGAGTTAAATTGTCCAGAGATGTCAACAAGTTGTGAGCAATTACCAGAGGGCAATGATCAATGGAGGTCTTTCGTTAGCATTACAGGATCACTATTGACTCAGGAAGGAAATGCCCCCATGGTTTAGGCTGAGCTGAAATGGACAGGCAGCCTTGCCCTTGGCTGCTCGCAAGCCACTAACCTACATTTATCTCATTAATTATTCCTGTCTAAATGGCAGCAATCGTTATGATCCACAATCAGCTGAGGAAGAAGAGGTCACAGCAAACACAGAGGCTCTATTTACCAATCCAGGACACACATCGTTTCTTTTATTTGCATCTGGACTATTGTTTGATGCCAGGGCTGTTCCTTTGACAAACAGGTAACAACACATGACAACCACATCAGCTCTCTGAAAAAAAAAATGGATAGAGTTGGCATGTTTTTCCACTTATAGTAGTAAAGCTACAAGGCACAGTGACCTTGTTAATTATGTAGATGGGGAGAGAGGATTAGTCTTCATATTCTACTGCATCCAGATTGCCCTGGTCCTCACATACTCTTATTACAAACTACGCCTCACGCTTCGCTTACAAGTCGCTTGACATACAATCCCATTGCTTCATAAGTGTAGTTTGTCCAGGGGAATTTATAGGAAAAAATATATTTGACAGGTATAAAAGACATTTGAGGGATGGGGGCTTCTGGATGGAAGGATGGAGTCTCCGATTAAAGTCACCTTACACTGCTGTGGGATAAATCATTCCCTCGAACATATTGCAGTCTGTTGTAAAGGCATCTGATTAGTATGACTGAGAATCAAACCACACTCTGTTCTTACCCCCCGCTGTGTTATTTTTCTCCCTTGCACTGAATTGTTCAAGCCAGGGCATTTTAAATCAAACTCTGATTTAAGAAAGGAAAAAATATACAAAAGCAGCTCTATATTCCAAACACAATCTGCCCTTCAAGCTTAGTACTCCCTAGCCATTTCAGAAAGAGGAAAATCATGAGCCCCAGAGGAAACCTTACAAATGTGCACTTGCAAAGTGAAGTTTGGCCACATATGCCCTGCTGGGAAGGGAAAACTCCCCAGCACCTCTGCTTAATACTCCGAGCCCATGCATTTGCAGAGCAGTTGCAGTGCCCTAGTCTATCCTGTTAACTAACTAGGGAACAGCAGACAGCCTTTGGAGTTTCCAAATATAAAGGAAGAACCCCCCCCAGAAGCCATTTCCTTCTCTAAGCTGCATTTGTGCAGAAGGCTTTTTTCCTCCCTTTCTTCCCTCATGGGGGGATAAAATATGAAAAGAAGGGGCTTAGTTTCAATGTCTGGTCTAGATTTTTATTTTCTTAACTCTGCTGATTTTTCTTTCAAGATTTTTATCCAGTGTTTATAGCATAAGCAGTCTGTATTTTCCCGACTAGCAGCTGTCAGACTTGGTACTGTCTGTCAAATGTGAATACCATCAGCCTTTGACAGAAGTGTTTTCAGTGGGGAAGGCCAGCATAAACTAGGTTTATGCCAGACTTTGCTGCACCAGAAGCACCCTACAATTTTCTTCAAAATCACCAAGCAGTCAATAAGCAAAGATTTAAATGGTTCTTTGCTACAGATCCAACAGTGATCAGGTGGGAGATGGCAGAAAAGGCGATGATCATTTTCTTTGAGGAGTTGGGTTGGTTTACAAACACCCCTCACTCTGTGCTTTCCTAGCAAACAGGCAAGGAAATCATATTGCTACAACATCAGCCTAAAAACACCAACTGGGGTCTGTACTAGCCCATAAAAAATGGTCCCATGGGCACACAGGAGAACTTACCATGCTCCTGGGTCAGGGGCTAGTGCTGACCAAACCCTGTTACTTCTATTTAAGGGAAACCCATTCTTCCTGCATCAGTCTCCAGGGAGCTGGCTGTGTGAGAGCTGAAGGAAAATCACTACAGCCAAGACTAGCAGCTTTTGTTAAGGGCACAAGAGATCAGGGATTCACATTGTTATTAACACCAGTGCAAAGAAATCATGTTCAGCAAGAGATGATCCCTCTCCCAGCCAGCTTCCAGATACTGAGTACTCCTTTAGGTGATACTGAAGGGGAGTAGGAATGGGAAAGGGAAGGCAGGGACAACACTTCCCTAAGACTAAGGGTGGCTTCTGCCACCTCAACTGCCACATTGCTTCATCAAGACCATTTTATGTTCATTTCCATAGCCTGTGCACAACACCAGTGATCTCAACAGACAGGGTAAATGGCCACCTCTGGAGAGTTCTTCAAACTGATGGTGGCTGAAGGGTCAAGTCATATGGAAGCAGATCCACAGAAATCATATTAGTAGCTATGGGTGAGCTGGGGCAGCCGTGGTGGATGGCGGGGCAGAGGGCCGCCAGTGGAGTGAGGTCACCTCCACAGCTGGATGAGACACGCACCCCCATCAAAGCCCTGTCAGCAAGTGGCCACTTCCCTGTCAGCAAGAGCCCAGCGGCGGGAGGGGACGAAAACTCAGCTATGCCTCCAAAGCCGTGGTATGCTACACCCTGCGCACCGCTGCGCCTGTTTATATAAAGCCATTTTTTGTTTTCCTTTCCAGAAAGAATGCTGCCAATCGCTGGAGGCAGACGTGTTTATCAAGACGTGTATCTCAAAGCCTGACATGAGATCTGCGGCCTCTGATGCAGCTGAAAAACAGTCTGTCAACACCTTGGAGAGAGCGAGCCAGCGGGGCCAGCGGGGGACCAGCCCCGTCTGACTCCCTGCCAAAACCTACAAGAGGAGGGAAAGCCAAACTCAAGCCGAACAAACCTTTTCCATCCACTCTGTTCAGTATCTAGTGGGGGCATCCAAACCACAAATCAGCCAGTTCTTACGTGAAAGGAGAAGCCTTTTTCTTATTATTATTTTTTCAAAATCCCCCCTCTACCCATTTGGAGAGCTGCTCTGCCCGTAAGCCTGTGAATATATCACTTTATTAGGCCTGAAAGTTTATGTCAGAAGGATATCGAAGTCCTACAATGCTAAAGATTGCCCGCTTAGGAAATAAAACACCCTCTGAGGGATCGCTGCGCTTGATGATCATCCTCTATAAAAAAATGCAGAGGGGCAGAGTAAATCTTCCAAGCAGAGAGCTGCCAGGGAGGGGAGTGAGTCAAAGGTTATAGAGACTTTTTATCAGTGATTTCAGACTCTGCTGCTCCTGAACTGCCACTGCTAGGAGGATGGTTTCTAGGGAAGCAGAGGGCAACAGAAACCCTTGTCACAGGATGAGTTGCCCACCATCCCTAGGGCAGCAGCACAGTCTGTTTGCCATGATAGGCTCTTCCACCTCCACCAGCTCTGGAAGCAGGACAGACCAAGATAGGTAAACTGCAGGGGAATCATTTCACAGATGCCAGGAAGGAAGGAGAAAAAGAAGGAAGAAAAGGAAAAGAAATAAAGAAATCCCTATTTCCAATGAAAGGGAGTTTCTCTGAACTATATGGAGAGCGTTGTCTGTATCTGTGCAAAATTCAGTGAGATGTATTGCTTATCCAATTATTATCAGTTAATTACCCTTGCAATCAGTTAAACTTCCTGAGGCAGAGCAATCTCCAAATCACCTCTTTTGTAAATCTTTCTTCTCTGCAGCTATACCCCCCAGCATCTTTTCCCTCCCCTCTTCCTTCCTGAGGCTCTGCAGCTTGCGCTGGGCAAGGTGCCCAAGGGGGCGATCGCAGCCCTCCCGTGGGAGGTGTGTAGTGGGCATTCCAGGAGACTCATGTTGTTGAAGCCTGGAAAAATTACAAATAGATGGAGATAAAAAGACACAGGCACAAAAATGCAGCAACTTTCACAATCACTTTCCCAGGAGAAGATCAGGGTTGCATGTAGATAGGTATTGTCCCAGTCTGCATGCATTTTTAGGCATCCATAAAGATGAATTCCAGAATGGAAATGCTACTTTCTCAAGCTGTTGGAAAGCCTCCTTTCATCCAGAGCACCTCAGCCTTCTGAGTATATGATGGGAATGCATACCCCACCACTCCTGGTCCACAGTTCCCCAGCTCATCCACGCAGATGTTATGTCCTAGCTCTAGCCACATTAACAGTCCCAGACTATGCTTTGTACACTTAATGTATGGTAATTTTTTATGTGATCCGAGTTATTGTTCCTCTTTGAAGTTTCCTGTTGCTCCTTAGATTGTGACACGCACACAACAATAAGCAAATCCTAATTCTTCCTTGCTTATATGCACATAGAAGAAACTAGGAAGGAGAAAATGTTGTAACATCTGCTACCTCTGTTGAGTTCTAAATGGATATAAAGACACATTTTTATGAACCCCATGCAGAACTGCAAAGCATATTGTTTCTCTGTGTCCACTAAGCTTGCAGGATTCTCACCTTTGGGCCACTAAGTTTTCCTTGCCAAGAAAAGGCACAAAGCGTGGAACTAAACTTGCTAGTTAGTGGTATCCTATTCTTAGCAGCAATTACAAAATCACTTCCATACTGAGTGTCTCCCCAAAATATCTGCCTTACCTAAGCCTGTACAGATGGTTCTGACATGCCCAGGGAGACCAATTTCTGAAGTTCAGACCCACGAGAGAGAAACGTTTCTACGTTCTCCCACAATGCATGGGCTTGATTATTTTCCAAATAAAAACCCCAAACACACTCTTACCCCCTCCTGTTCCCCCTTCCTGCAGCTCAAATCTTTGGTATAAGCCACAATATTCATACTGTCCAAGAGCTGCAACTTACGGTTTTAACACTATATGAATTCCATTTATAACCCCACAGTTGGCCATGATGAGGAGGGCTTCCCACCTTCAAAAATAAGCATGTGTCTTGCTCTGAATTTCCATTTGCTCTCTAGGAAAAACACAGCAACAGGATCATATTATGAAAAAATATACGGTTTTTTTTTCCAGAGTTTATCTAGAATCTAACCAAACACTGTACATAAGCTTCCATGAGAGGTTTTATGCTAGCAAAGAACACAGATTTCCCAAACAGGCTGAATCAGTACCATTCCCTTGACTTCATTCACGTAGCGCAAGTCTGGCCTGAGATATCTAAGTTACAGGCACCGTGACCAGGAGTGAAAAAAAGAGCCTGCAGTTCCATTAGTATTGTAATGGGTGGCTTTCCTGGAACTGCTGTATCTTGGTGCTTCCTGAAGTATAAGTAATTATCAAGGATGTCTGGAAAAAAAATCTTTGGGGATGCAATTGTGCAGGTACCTACTCTGGCACAAGGGGCACAACTTTGCAGGGAACTTGACTCATTCTTCTTGGTAACAAGACACTGAATGTGTGCTTTCCAAGATGATGTTTAGTGTATGTAGATGAAAGCACAGGCAAAATATCACAGTAGTCATTTTATCTGGCTGGAAGAGAATGAGGCTTGTAATGTCCAAATAAAATATGTTATGCTTTAGAAAGATCGTATCACCCTTGATAGGCAAAACAATCAAAACTGCTTACCAGCTGTGCTTGGAATAAGACCAGAGCACATCTGGAGCAGAGGATTTTATTTACCTGTACGTCACATCATCTGCGCTATCAGCCACTTTGCTGCGAGCTTACAGTGATGCCTCTGCATCCACAAAGCAGCGCACCAAGGCCCAGAGGAGGTGGATGAGAAAGCATCTGAGCTTCTTGCTGAGTGTTTCCTGTTTCATTTGTTTCTTTGTTTTTGAAAAAGAGAAGAAAGAATCTGTCTTGAATGTCATGTATAGAAACTCTGACTCTGAAACTGCTGCAGTGCTCCTATTCAACTCCAAGCATCTCCGCGCTCAATGCCCCTTTATCTCCCAGTCACTGACATGACAGGAACTGCGGTTACCATGTCACCAGCAGCTATTGCAGACAGGGAGGGATCAGGACCTTCAGCCGCAGGTTATGGACTCAATACATATTCACAGAGACCACTGAGCTCCATGATCCCTCAGACCCTGCGATGTAACGTTGGGAATGCATCTGCTCCCTAAAGCACAGCATTTACATTATACAGCATGCATAAAATCTAAACATTTGAGCTTTTTCTTTCCTTTTTACAGTGTAAGAAATAATTTAAATTTCCAGTAATTTATTTTGTGGGGGTTTAGTGAACTACAAGCTTTGCAAGAGCACTCTAAAATCACTGATAAAGTGATCTGGTCTCTTTTACCTGCTCTGTTGAAATGATTGATCTCACATTTTTCTGTGAGTTTTGTTTATTCTTGGGCTGACTATTTGAGCTTGTCACTTCCTTGTCATTATTTTAAGTCATCTAGTGGTGGTCCCCAGTCAGGGATGACGAGCAGGCGTACAAGCAGCTTACTGATGAAAGTGCAAACAGAAAGCAACTGGGCAAATTTGCCTTTTGCAGCCATTTGGGGCCCCAAAACTCCATCACGAGTGGTGTTCAAGAGAAGTCAAAGAAACATCAAGCCAGACAAAGTGGAGGGGTTGGAAAAATTCAACTGAAAATCCACAGAAAATATACTCCACTGTGCATCCAGCTCCAGTTCGTGTATCCATTGCCTGTTTTGTGTCAAAAGCTCTCTTCTGAATTAAAAGCAGATATTTTCCCCAGAAAATCTACGACCCCCCACAATCTCTTCCACATCTATGTGACAATAAGACCCCTTTTCCAGCACTGCCTTACTGTATTCCACAGGATTACCAAAACGAAAATCTTCCCTAGTCAGCTACAACACTGACAAACATTTATCTTGGTGTTTTTTTCAAGCTGTAGAAATGTTTCTAAGAGGATTAGTTCCCCCGATAAGGCTAAAAGAATTGGGGCGTGGGTGTGGAAACACCGCAAGGTTTTTCTTTACGAGGAATTGGGCTTCCACTAACTTTTCACCGGCTTTTCCGTTGAGTTCAATAAACCCATTGTTCCAGCAAAGGGTTGGAACGGTGCAGCGGTGTCTGCTGCTCTCTGGCGGCTGCGCTTTGCATTTGTATATATATATATGCATATATGCATTATATATGTGTATATATATATATGCATTTTATATATATATATGCATGCATACATACATCTATATACATGCATGTACCCGTAGATATAAATATACACGCATTGATACATACACACACCTATATACCTATGCCTATAAGAGCGTGTATATGTGTATACACGAATCGTTTTGTGCCTCTGAACAAGAACTTCCACCCCAAGCCACCCCTGAACTTTTCATCGCTTTGGGGACATGCTTCGTAAAATTTGGGGGTGGCATTGAATGGCACTGCATAATGCTCTCTAATCAGGGACAAAAATATAATGCTTAGTAGCAGAGAGACACATACACACACGCCAAGCCGAGAAAATGCATCTTCTGTTTGGAAATAAGCTTCTGGATGGAAATAATCTAGGTCACAGCAACTAACTGCAACCCAAGATGTGTGGGGCTGTTAAAGACGCTTATTTTTTCCCTTTTTTTTTTTTTCATTTTTTTGGTCGTTCGGTTGTCTTGTTCTTGTTAGTTTTGCAGCATCTCCAAGGAATTGCTTTCCCTCACAGACCTTGAAGACAGGATACTGTGGAAAAGATGCTGAGTTTTACTTTGTCCTGCTCTGTTGCTCCCAGCACAGATCTGGCTGTTTCCCAGTTTTCCAGCCAGCTTTCTTGTGCAGTCCCTTAACTTCATGGAAAGGGGACAGCCAAGGGTGGAGAGGGGGTTCTCAGGGTTTCACCACCTCAAGCAGATAGCTGGTGCTATAGAAACAAAACTATTCCTTAAAAGCAGTTTAAAGTCAGAATTCTCAGCTTCTGTATGAAAACGTAGCAGATAAGAAAACTACAAGGTCAGTATTCAAACCCTGAGGGTGCAAAGCAGTCTGACTAAAATCAAAAGATAGAATTAGTCCTACAACAGTCCAGAAATTAGGTGGAATACCAGAGAAGGGCTGGGAGAGGCTTGGAGGCAGAGGATTAGGAAGAGAAAGTGAGAAAATGGGTGGGAGGGCCAGGGGCCAGGATTCAGCAGTGACCCTAAGGAGCATATCAGAGCCCACATGCACCTCACTGCAGGACCTGTTCAACTCCCAGCACGGTCTCTGGGAATGACCAGTGCACCTGGAAAACAGAGGAGGGGAAAACAATTTTTCACGGGATCAATTATTTCTGATTATTTGAGGGTGGGAGAGGGGGTTCTTTTCGAGCCTTTTGGGCAATCAGGCTTGTACGCTGAGGCATAGCATTTGTTTCTCCTCGTTACCATAGCAGATATCTCCCCTCCACTGTGGAGCCATCACTATTGCCCTGAGCCCTCCCCAGCTCAAGGCCCCTCTCACTTCTCACCAAACTATGGGGTCATTTCTTGAGAGAGTGAATTCCAGTGTGTTATTCTCTAGAGAACTTCCCTTATTTAGAGAGAAACCACAAGTCAGGGAGATCTGGGAAGGGAGAGAGAGGAAAAAAAAAAGAGATCAGGCTTGTTTAGAAGCAGCAGCTAAACAGCTGGGAGATCTTTCAGTTGGTTTATATTTCTAACTCTGTTTGGGTCTTGCTTTACAACCTCCAGTGAAAACAAATCAGGATTGTTTCCTCCTTCTTGGAATGTCTGTTTAGGATTTTTAAAGGGGGGCAGAGAGGAACTCCACATGGGTTCTCAGGAATCTCTTTATCCCCCCACTAACCTCTCCCGCATCCAGACGTATCCCCACTCAGCCCCCATTGCTTCCAGGAGCACAATACTGATACAGACATTCATAAAATTGCTTTGTCAGTGGCCGCAAGGGTACCTTTTTCCCTTTCTTTTCAAAAGGGAAATATTTTTCATGTGTTGGATGGCTGCTGGTTAAACTGTTGTGGACTGTCGCAGAGATACCATCAATCTTACATTTTTTTACGAGTCACGAAAGCAGAACACCCACATACACACCCCAAAACATACAAAGATCCCATGTCTCCTTTCATGGGATTATTTCTAAATGCCGAGCGCTGAATTCAAGCACTTTTCCATGCACAGAAGCACAGACACACTTGTAATCTGACACAGCCCGACTCCAAGAGGCGCAGCACAGACACGAACCATCGTTGTACCTCTGTGCGTTATTGCCACGGCAGGCAGAGGCGCAGCGTCATATTCCGTAGGTCTGTGAAAAGTTGTTTAAACCGCAAACTGTACGCAGAGCCTCAGAGTGCCTGGTCTGCTAAAACAAACTTAAGCAATTGAAAGAAGGGACCGCAAGCTTCCCAGGAGGAAAAACCTGCAAATCTTGGGAAAGCAGGATGGAAAGAGGGTCAGGACACACCAGCAGGGGCTTGGCGAGAAGCTGTGACTTAGGGACAGGGCTTGCTGTGACAGTCCTGGGGCTTGCGGGCAAGGAGGAATCATAGAATCTCCAGGTCGGAAAAGACCCATTGGATCATCGAGTCCAACCATTCCTATCAAATACTAAACCAGGAGACAATAAGCAGCTCGGGACAGTCCGTAGAGGATAACTTGCCTTTTTTTACACTTAAAAGTACACGCATAAAATACAGTCCCATGCGCGTGTGTGCGTGTCCGGAGGGGTATTTGCCCTCCCAGCCTGGGTACCCAGGCACGCAGACCCTGATCGCCACCCCAAGCTTCCCAGGGAAGAAAGCAGCTCCACGCCCAGAGCCGCTTTTCTTTGTTCAATTAACTTCAATAAAATTTGCAGGGGCAAGGGAAGAAAACTCGCTAAATACGAGATTCGCGGCGGGGAGGACAGCGAAGCTCCCCCTGGGTGCTTTGTCGCCGGGTTTAGTCTAAGTTTTTGTCACAGCGGGGAAAAAATTTTTTTAAAAGTGAGAAAAAAAAATTTAAAAGAAAGATTTAAAAAAAAGATAAATTAAAGAAGAGAAAAATTCTTTAAAAAGAAAAAATGTAAAAGGAAAATTTAAAAAAGAAAAATTAAAGAAGAGCAAAATAAAAAAGAAAAATTATTTTAAAAAAAAATTAAAAAAAAAAAAGAAAAAGCCGAGTGGCGCAACCGGGTGCCCGGCCGGTGTTCCCGGTGTCCCCGCTGCCCCGAGGATGCGGCCCGGGGGTGTTTCCAGCTCGCCCAGCACCGAGGATCAACCCTAAGGGCAAAGCAGCCGCGGAGCCGCATCCCCTGCGCGGTTCCTGCGCGGTTCCTGCGCGGTTCCTGCGCGGTTCCCGCGCCGCTGCAGGGCCCCGCGCGGCCACGGGGCGGCGCCCGCCACCGCCTCCCTCCGTCTTCACACCCCCCCCCCCCCAAGCCCCCCGCCCTTTGCATACGCGGCGCGGGTTGGTCGGCGCGCTCCGCTGACGTCACCGTGACGTCCCGGGACCGGCGGCCAATGGCTCGCGGGGCGCCGCGCGATTGGGCGCCGGCGGGGCTGCCCGCGGCGGGAGGGGTTTGCGTAACGCGAGCGCCGCGGGGCGGGCGGGGCCGGGCGCGCGGGGAAGGGCGGAGCCATCGCGCGTCACGGCGCCGCCTCCTCCGGGCCCGGCCCCGGCTCTGTCCCCTCCACATCGCCTCCCCAGTAAATAGTTGCATCTCCCGGGCGGGCGCGTGGCGCGTGTTAAAGTGGCTCTGCCAGGGCAGGATGAGAGAGTTGGGGGTGTTCGGCCTGGAGAAGGCTCCGGGGAGACCTTATGGCGACCTTCCAGTACCTGAAGGGGCGATAGGAAAGATGGGGAGGGACTGTTCACAAAGGCTTGTGGTGACAGGACGAGGGGGAACGAGTATAAACTGGAGAGGGGGCAGATGTAGACTAGGTATAAGGAAGAATTTATTCACTGTGAGGGTGAGGAGGCCCTGGCCCAGGTTGCCCGGGGAGGCTGTGGCTGCCCCATCCCTGGAGGTGTTCAAGGCCAGGCTGGATGGGGCCTTGGGCAGCCTGTGAGCTAGTGGGAGGTGTTGAAATTGGAAGACATTTAAGGCCCCTTCCAACCCAAACCATTCTGTGATCCTGTGATTCTATAAAACAGAATAACCTGGCAATGAAATGCCCACGCGCCTCTGTGTGTGTGTGTGTATTTGCTGGCCAGACCCCTCTGTCCGGCCCCTCCGGCCGCAGAGGGAAGGGGCCCAACCCGGCCCTTCGGGATGGGAGCCGGGGCCGTGGGAGCTCCCTGGCTCGCCGCTCGCCGCTGGAGAAGCGCGGGGCAGGGAGGCTCCTCCGTGCGGGGCAGCGCCGAGCAGCGGGGATCTGAGCTACCCGTAGCCGCTCATTCCCTGCCCACGGGCGAGGGGCTCCGAGTGACCCCACCGGCTCGTCTCGCGGAGCCCCGGGGCTGCCCGGTCCCCCCCGGGCATCTCCGAGCACGGGAGAGCGCGGGGCCGGTGCTTGACGCGGTTCGGGGAGCGGCTGGGAGCCACGAGCGGGTCCTTGGAGGGGGGACGGGGATGGACGGACAGACAAGGGACCCCTCTTAATAAGGCGGCTTCTGACCTGTGTTTACAAATAGAAGGAAAAAAAAAAAAAGAAAAAAAAAACCAATCCCAGACAGTGAGTTTTTCACTGCTCTTATTTACTGCTGGGTGACGTCAGGAAGGAGGGACCGTTTCGTCACGGGGGGGGGATTTTTTTCCTCCATTTTTTTTACTTTTTTTTTTTTTTTTTTTTACCTAGACATAAACACAAGAGGGCGTTTTCGAGCCTTTGATCCGCGCTCTGCACGGTAAGGAAAACAAACCGTGAAGTTCAAAAGGGATGGAGGCATTCTGGGGTTAATTTCGCTTCCTAAACGGCTGAACACGGCAATAAATCATAATTCCCCTCCCGCCTCCAGGAAAGCGCTAATGGGAGGAATATGTACCCAAAGCGCCCTTCACTACTGGCGGCCTCAGTGAGCTGTAATCTGACGGCTCAAAATTCGTGCTGGAGATGATATAAATCAACAGGTTTAATAAATCCTTGCAGGCGACGGCTCCGGGGGAGGGGGGGGCGGACACAGTGCCCGGCGGTAACGTGGGTACCGTGAAAATTCACTTCCTCGCAAGAACCGCACTAAGTAAACCTAACACCGAGATGTTGTCCGGCAATCTGTCTTGGAAAGGTTACAGCGTGTTAAAGATTTAGAAAGGTCCATAAAGCAGTAAAGGTTATGAAGTACAGCTTACAGGTTTATCAAATGACTTCCCGTGCCTTTAAACCGAAGGCAAAACCTGAAGCCTGTGATCTTTGCAGCCTGAGCTCATAAATGTGTTTGAGGAGGGATTCTGTTTTCTGCCGGCTTTATAGTATCGTTTCTCGAACACGTAATTTAAAACTGCTTTTCAGGAGCCGATACCTGGTAGTAAAACTAATACCGGATAATTAGACGCGGTGCTTTAAAACCGCGGTCGGAGAGGGGCACACGCCCGAAACCAGGAGGCGAACCCGGCGACAGAGAGTGGGGAAACGACCCCCGAATCCGCCTGTCCCCAACCGAGGAGCCGGGACCCCCGGTGCCGAGCGGGGGGAGGTTGTGGAACCGCCGGTCCAGGAGCCGCGGAGGCGCCTCCGGGCTCTCCCCTCGCTGGTTTCCGTCTAGGGCTCTTTCCACAAGCTCACACCGGCTCTGAACCACCCAGAGGGTGAGTTTTAGGGGGCTCTTTGATCTGGCCGAGTGTCAGAGTCCCCAAAGCTAGGACTCAAATAACACGTCGTTACGGCAAACAAATTTCTGCAGTCAGCTTTATGGCTTTATTGTCTATGGCACGAATAAACTCGGGGAATTAGCAGGTTAGGGGAAAAAAAAAAACAAACAAAAAAACCCAAAAAAAACCCACCTAGAAAGCTCGCCTGAAATAAACTACACATCTGTTTCCAAGAGAAAATACGGTAAAAAAAAACACAGAGACAAAACCTGGCTGTACTAAACAGGGGAAAGCACCGTCTGTTCTATCTTAAGCGGCTCTTTCAGATAAAAGTGGACGTTTACATTTACAGAGCTTATTAACATTCATTTTAAAATTATCCGTGTTATGTGCAATACTGAAAAGCAGCCCTTATTGTTCCTATACAACCGTATGTTCACAATTTCTTTTTGCACAAGCAGGCGCACCTAAGGTATAGACTGCCATAAAATTTAAATGGGATCGATTTTTATGGGCTGGTGTATTAATAGTCTGTAATAAAATAAAGCTTACTGTGTACGTGTGTGGTTTGTGCGCATATGGCTATAGTCACCATCCAGTTTTCAGTCTGTCAGGTAACCGATGCAGGTAGTATTAAAGGGGGCACACACACATATCCATTGAGTTGTGTGGATAAATCCATATGTGCCTGCGCTTTGTATGCGTACGTAATGAAATCCAGTTTCCTATATGGAGAACAACATGTCATCTCTCATACTTCAACAAGGGTGGTGTGCGGAGCTTGCATTTTAAATATATTGTGAGCCAGACTATACAACTGAAAATAACGGATTGTCTATGAGATATCAACGCAAAATCTGTCACACACAACCCCCTCCGCTTTGAAAACCCTTTAGAATCTCAGAAAACAAAATTCTGGTGATTAAATCGTTTTGTTCCCTGTTTGCGCACACGCGTTCTCCCCTTTATCCAGGGATTTCCACCAAACCGGTGGGTGTTACACGAGGTTTAGGAACTTTCCATCCACAGCCTGAGTTTTCCTTGGGTTTTGCGTCCATGTATCTATTGAATGCACATTTTTATACGCAAATATTTTACAGGTGTGCTTGTATATTTCATCTATAAAGCGTATGAAATTTTACACTTTATGCAGCAAGACGCGCAGATGAGTTGGTTTGAACCTCGGCTCCGGGGGACCCCGAGGGACCCCGAGGCCGGTCCGGGGGGTCGGTGGCGATGTCGTCGTCCCCCCCCCCCCGGGCGCAGCCTCCCAGGGGTCTAAGGAGGGGCTGGGGCTCTTGTTCCCGGCCCTTTAATAAGTCTAAACATTTCCCCTCCAGAGAAACGCTTCATGTGGCTGCGCGAAGGCGGGTCGCCTTTGACAGGAGCCCTCACACAACACTCCCCGGTAATGGACCACAGTGCGCGGACGTCTAATTTATTGTGCTAAAAGTTATTGCCGGGGCTGCGGGAGGGGGGGTCTCCGGGGCTACAAATAAGCGTTTTGCCACTGGGTCAGCCGGGCCAAGCCACGGGGTGTCCGGTTCCACCCCGCGCCACGCCGCTTTCATGCTTTTGGGTTTTTTTTTCGGTTTAAAAAGCCAAAGCACCGGATAACGCGACGCGATCCCCCGGGGATAAGCCAGGCATCACCTGCCCGGCGTATCCCACAATGTTCCCCGAATGAGGAGCGTGTCCAGGGGGGCTGGGAAAGGGGAGAAGAGGGACCCCCCCTCCTCTCCTCCACCGGCAGCCCCGGGAGGTGCCGTGTAGGCCCGGACCGAGCCCCCACCTGGGGCGAGAGCAGCCCCGGAGCCTTTAAAAAAAAAAAACCAGCGGCCAGCGCTGGCTAATAAGGGGGGGACATTTCCAGCAGCACCAGCGGAGGAAGCCCGGTGGGATATTACCCTGTTAGTTTTCCCTTTGATCCGTAGGAAATAGGTCCTGCACTGCGTGACCCATTAAACTAATAAGATTATAAAGATCAGCGATTGGGGACGGGGTCGCTAATGGTTCCCAGCTGGCCCAGGTTTCGGCGTTATTAAAAGCGGCGAGGGAGCGGGCTTGGGTTACAGAGCCGCGGCGAGAGCGGGACCACACATCGCACCAATTAGCGCGGCGGGGCGGAAGGGCCCCGGGACCAGCCATAAAACACGTTTACGAGCCGCATCACTCCCCCGCCCCGCCCTCATGCATATGCGAGCAGGCGGTGCCTCCGCGTAACTCTCCGCCCCGAGCGGAGGCGGTGCCGGGATTCATTTCGACGGCCCCGCCCCTCACGCGGCGCCCGCCAATGAGAGCGGGCCCCGCCTAGGGGGCGCGCGGACACCGCCCCCCAGGCCCTCCCCGCCTCCCCGAGGCGGCCAATAGGAGCGCCGCATGCAAATGAGCGGCATCCTGCGCCGCGGATTGGGCGCGCGGAAGGACACACCTCTCCGCCCCTGCACGCGGGGCGGAGACGCCCGCCATTGGCCGGCGGAGGGGGCTGTGCGGGAGGGGAGGGGAGGGGAGAAGGGAGGGGAGAAAGAGAAGGGAGGGGAATAAAGAGAAGGGAGGGGAATAAAGAGAAGGGAGGGAATAAAGAGAAGGGAGGGGAATAAAGAGAAGGGAGGGGAATAAAGAGAAGGGAGGGAATAAAGAGAAGGGAGGGAATAAAGAGGAGGGAGGGGAATAAAGAGGAGGGAGGGGAATAAAGAGGAGGGAGGGGAATAAAGAGAAGGGAGGGAATAAAGAGAAGGGAGGGGAATAAAGAGGAGGGAGGGGAATAAAGAGGAGGGAGGGAATAAAGAGAAGGGAGGGGAATAAAGAGAAGGGAGGGGAATAAAGAGGAGGGAGGGGAATAAAGAGAAGGGAGGGGAATAAAGAGGAGGGAGGGGAATAAAGAGAAGGGAGGAGAGAAAGAGAAGGGAGGGGAATAAAGAGAAGGGAGGGGAGAAAGAGGAGGGAGGGGAATAAAGAGAAGGGAGGGGAGAAAGAGGAGGGAGGGGAATAAAGAGGAGGGAGGGGAATAAAGAGGAGGGAGGGGAATAAAGAGGAGGGAGGGGAGAAAGAGGAGGGAGGGGAATAAAGAGAAGGGAGGGGAAAAAGAGGGAGGAGAAGGAAAAAAGGGGTGAAGAGAAGGGGAGGAAAAAGGGGGGAGAAGGGGAGGAAAAAGGGGGGAGAAGGGGAGGAAAAAAGGGGGAGAAGGGGAGGAAAAAAGGGGGAGAAGGGGAGGAAAAAAGGGGGAGAAGGGGAGGAAAAAAGGGGGAGAAGGGGAGGAAAAAAGGGGGAGAAGGGGAGGAAAAGGGGGGAGAAGGGGGAGAAGGGGGGAGAAGGGGAGAAGGGGGGGAGAAGGGGAGAAAAGGGGGGAGAAGGGGGGGAGAAGGGAAGAAAAGGGGGGAGAAGGGGAGGAAAAGGGAGGAGAAGGGGAAAAGGAGGGAGGAGAAGGGGAAAAGGAGGGAGGAGAAGGGGAAAAGGAGGGAGGAGAAGGGGAAAAAGAGCGAGGGGAGAAGGGGAGGAAAAAGACGGGGAGGAAGGAAAGAAAAAATCCCAAAGGGAACTGGGAGGGGAGCGATCCCAGCTTCACTAGTTTGCGGGAGACGAGCAGCCGCAGCACCTGGCGACCCGTAACCCCCGGGGATGTGGGGGGCAGCCCGGGGGAGGGGGGCTTGGGGGGCAGCTGATCAAGGGAGAGGGAGGAAGGCTCGCGTTAAATTAAGAAGGGCTGGCTTTAAGCCTCGAATGTCTCCGTGCAGCCGGGACGGGGCTCTAAAGGCGAGGTTGGGGGTTGCCTGTGTTCGTACCCACCTCGCTTCGTGTGCTGAGGGGGAAAATAACGTCAGTTGCGCCTAAGGGGTTAATTAGACAGCGTGCCGCTAATGAGACGGCGTCCCGACCCTCCGCAGTGCTGGCTGAGCATCAATCTCAGCGTTTCCCCCTCCTTCCCGCAGCCGTTTTTAAACGAATCTAACTGAAAATATTTGCCCTGGGCAGCTTGCTGGGTTTTAAGTGCCCAAACTTCACCTCGCGAAAGTTTAAGTGATTATCCGAAGTGATTTAAGTGACTGTCTCGCCGGGAGCAATTACCTCAGAGTTTTTCGTTAAAGGTGCTTTCAAGCCAAAAATCTCCTGGTCGTCAATGAAGTCTTAAAGGCACCCTTTTAAAAAGTTTATTTTTAACCAAATTAACAGCTTAAGAATGAAGAACACCTGAAAGTATAAATCTGTGTATATATATATAGTTATTGTTTTTGTGAATAGTTATTATTGGCTGGTTTTTACGGTTTTCTTTTTAATTTGTTTCTTACCACAGGCACCGTACTTAACAAGTTGTCCCTCACTTTATTTCTTCAGTAGGCAGGAGCTGATCTCTGATGAAAAAAACTTCAGGGAAATAGAGTAGCGTCATTTCAAAGTGTCACTGCGTCTTCTGGCCAAACAGCTTAAACGACGCCTAAAACTCTCAGAACGCCAGCAAATATTTCTCTCTGCACCATCCTACAGTACGTTTGTTACGCGAGCGTGGTTTGTAATCTGCTGCTATCCGTGATAGTTTTCAGCAATATTCGTTCTAAACACAAAGCAAAACCGTCTTGCCGTGTATTTCGTTAAGCACATGGACAATCAGAGAGCCGAAGTTTCAGGCAGGAAGGTAAATCTGGGCTCTGATCCTGTAAACTCTGAGGGAGCAAGTGCTTGATATTTATTCGGGCTATTTCTAGGATATGTGTCCGTAACATTTTTCAAAAAATAGGGAGAAAGCCTCAGCTAAAGGATCAATCAAATGAAAAAAATTAATAATCCATTTAATAAAAAATAAATCTAATGAAAAACTAAGGAAGCTGCGTGAGATGGTAGGTATGGCTCGTTTTTAGGGGTCGGATTTGGGTAGAAAATTAATAGAAGTCCACATAGGACATGGTAACGAAAACCCACCCCTGCTGAATTTTGCTGCTTTTGTATATTTGGTGCATGAAGTTATCTCGGTGCCTGAGAAAGGAAAGAGCAATTTATATCTTTGCTTGACAGTATGCCTTCGGGGTGGTATTTGTAATTTTAAAATGAGTGCTATTTTACTTCAAAATACATAAAATATCTTTTCTCTTCTACATTGTTAAAATGTTTGTACACTGTCTCCCAGTGGTTTGGCTGCTCGCGTAATTTCAAAAAAGGAGTTAGGTGCGCATGTTTGCCATATTGTTGCTGACATAAATGACATGTCCAACTACCGAAAGCAGAGCTAAAATTTAGCTCAATGTTTGTAAACCCACATAACAGGACTCATTTCTAACTTCGTAAGCTCTTAAGGTCCTGGGATTTAATTTATTTGAGCTGCAAAGAGGGTTTAGGTGGGTAAAGAAACAGGATCAGGCCCATGGGAAAAAAAAAAAGAAATAAAACATATTGCTTAAAAATTGATGTCAGCTTGTTTTATTTCAGCTTAAATCTTTTTTAGTTTAGCTTTCTAAATTATTTTTGAGATACAGATGTTCAGCATCTTGAGCTATAGATCTAAATAGCATAGTAGTACTTTTAAAAGGATTGTGTATCTCTATGTGTAATAAAAAGCAAAGTACTTTTAACACAGGCACGCGTAAGGAACATAAATAGTTATTCATTAGGGTGTAAGTCAGTGACGAGATTTACATTCATGGAAAATGTGTTTCCTGGCGCAGTTTTTTCCATAATTGACTGTTAAGAAGTTACTTGTTGTCCCTTACTTTGAGTCATCAGGGACTGATATCTCTCTGAAGCAGAACACTGAAATATATACACCACTTTTTTTTTCCTTGCTGATGTTTATATACATTCTTTTTTTTAATATCATAAATCATCATATTCCCTGTGTTATTCAAGGTCTATTCCCCACTAAAATAAATAGAAGTCTTTCCAGTGACTCTGGCAGACATTGAATTATGCCCTAGAGTAACTATACACTATATTTCACGCAATAGAAAAGAATGAATAAGCATGGAATCTGATTAGATCTTTTTTTCTCGGTATTACAGTCACTGTGGTTTGCACAACTGGCTACATAACATAACTTTTTGCAGCTGATGTCTGCTTTATGCATGTTAGAGGACCAGATTTGCTCTTCCACAATTATTCGTTACATGCCAATATGTTGGATAGGTAGATATTGACTGAAAGAAAGAGTAAATCAATTAACTATACGAGGAGACCATAACTACTACTTATTGCAACAGAGATTCAAGAGTGGTTTACATCTGGGGTTGTAATGCCTAATGATGAGGGCAGGACAGTAAATTGTAGCTTTTGTGTTTCTGCTTCTGACCCTGGGGACTGACCAGGTGTGTGACCCTGTCTCAGTTTACAAATCTGTGATGAGGTAAGTCAGAGTTTGCTTCGTGGAAGCAGGTTAAGGACCTTGTTTGTAATGCTCCAAGAGTCACTGCTGAAAGATTTCTAGAAAAACAAAACATTGTTTGGGAACAGTTAGAAAAACACAGGCAGAAAGTGCTGAGCTCCTGCGTGCCAGAAACATTCATCCTGTGGATGTAAATAAATAATATCAGGAATAATTCATGCATCGGGAGATTGATTCTCACAATATGAGAGGCAAACTGAAGTCTTTAAAGTAAAGCGAGTGGTAAAAGTGCTTTCTGGTCATGGCAGAAAAGACTACATGTAAAGCACACTGTAACAAACTGCACAGTGAATTTTTTCTAATCTTGAATATTTTTAGTGGCATAAAAATCTACTGTGTGAACAGATTGGATACTTGAAATTCTTTTGTTATTTTGGTTTTTTCAGAAGCCATTGTGATGTAGCAGCCATGTCTGTCACAAAGCCATGTCAGAAGCTTCTGAGACCTCTGAAACTAGAGTAGTCGTCTTTTCCATGATTTCTGCTGAACGATAATTATATCCCAATACAAAGGTGGTGTAAGTACAGATTGTTCAATAGCTAACTAAGGAATTTGTTTCACTTTAGACCACTACAACTGTGAGCACCCTCCCTGCCCATATAATCCTGTTAGTCATTCATAGGACAGCCTATCATGCTCTTGTCACGTCCCTGAAATGATAAAGACCTGTTCTACAAACCTTAAATTTCCTTCTTGAAAAATAAATAAATAAATAAATAAACAAACAAACAAACAAACAAACAAATAAATAAATAGATGTGCATGTAGCTTTATGAACATCAGGTGCTTACAAATGTGAATGACATCCTCAACATTGCTGGACCAGAGAATAAAAAGACAAAAGCGTCATGTGATAAGGTGCTCAAAAAACTGTTAGTGTGCAAGGTCTCAGGTTCACATAGCAGCATGAGCTTCTCCTCTGGAGTCCCACCTGACTTCCAGAGGCTACTCTGAGCAATGAAGGTAGATTCGCAGCTCTCCCCTCAGTGCAAGACAGCTGTACTATTACCTGTGCAGGAAAGTGGAGCACTGAAGTAATTCTTTAATCTGCCACAGAGGGTTTGGGGGGCTGCAGCAAGGCTGAAATGTAGCTCCAAAGTGCTGCTTGGGTCCTCTGCTTCAATCACATGGCAGCAAACCAGAATGAATAAAAGGAAACAGAGTGAGGGAAGTCGTAAGAATGAACAGCATCTTAGAGAGACACAAGCTGTATTAGCTCAGAGGTAGCACTCCCTCTGACCACCAGGTGACTTCACATTTCTTGGCCAGTTCTATTGTTTAAATACACAGTTATCTAAATACTTCAGTCTTTTCCAGTGCTGAACAGTTTTGTCCAACCTGTTTTAGGCACTCAGCACCTTTTCTCATCAGTAAAACTAAATACCCATTCTGTGTTTTTTTAACCATCAGAAATCTTGTTCAGTAGCAACACAAAAAATAATAGCAAAGGGCAGAATCTCATTCCCTTCCACCAGTCCAAGCACACGCAGCAACTGCAGAGGCACAAGGTAATTGACACATTTCTGATGCAGAAAGTCAGGGACAGGAATAACATTCAGTGTCCTCTTATGGAGGCAGAAAAGGCTCAGCTTTTGCCACACAAACAGATGTCCCTGTGCAGCTGTTATCCCCTGCTCCCATGCAGCAAGTGACACAAAGCTCTGGGACTGCTGTGCTACACAGAGAGAACCCACATTCTGCCATTGGGGAAACTGAATGATTTAGAGGTGCCCACACTCAGCTTTTTTTTTCCCAGCTCTGGGCAGTACAGGTGTCTGTTGCTTTTGCTCTACACAACCCCCTGGCCTCACACCCCCACCCTCCCTGTTCAGATCCAGGAGTGGCAGGAAAGCACAGACTGATTCTGGAATGGTAGGACCCATGGTGTTGCCACCTCAAACCACAAAGGACTGGGTTTTCCTGTAAAAAGGCTGACTTAAAGCACACAGTTGAGGGTAGACAGTCTCTCCTTTGCCATGACATAACAGTTTGCCTGTTCCCCAGAGCTTTACTAGTACATAATTTCCAGATTATCACTTCCATCTTCTGCATATGGAGATGCTACTACAGTAAAGTTCATCCTCTGGAGAAGATATTACGCTTTTTTTAAATTGCTCTACTTGTCTTTTCCCTGCAGATATATTTTGTGCTAACAGGGAATCCAATCTTCATCACAAACTCGAGAACAGCATGGTGAACTATAATAATTATTGGACCTGTTAGGTCTATTGTGGAAATAAATCTGCTGTGAACCAACATTTTCCGTCGTATGTTTCACAGAGAGACAGTAACCCTTCTGCTGTCAATGAATTAATTTGCTAAAAGAAGCTGGAGTTCATAGATAAATCTTGAGATTATTTCTCATCTGCATATTAGCTTAGCATTTATGTGCACTTCTATTTGTGTGATACTCCTGGGGACAATCCAGGAAACAGTATTAATCATCTAACACATAAAATTAGGCTACAATAGAAGTGGGGGAAGCTACCTTTATTTTTTTTTTTTAATTTTGAACTGTTTCAAATAGTCTTTGTGATTACTTTGTAATCTAGCACTGTGTGCATGGTATTCTTGAGGTGGTGTTGCATCTGATGTTAATGCATACTTGAAAAAAAGCATTCTGTGCTGTAGCTTTTTCAGAGTGCACATTATCTCAAGGACTGCTGGTGGGGGCTTGTGTGATATTGTGGCTCAGACATGGATTGTTTTTTTCTTATTATTTATGGAGAAGAAACCAGGTCAGAGGCATAACTGAAAGCGGGACCAGTGTACTTCCTATTTCCTGTGGAGTCCCAAGAGCTCTTGTTTGAAACCATTACTGTTGTTAATTAATGATTTGCCAGCTGTCTGCACTAATTTTATAGCATTAAGTATGCATAGCCATTGTGCCTCAGATTCCTGCTTTAGACTTCTGCAAGCAAGACACTACAATTACAAAACCAGCATCACATTTTCATGTTCATGTGTTATTTTGAATGTGGTCTGCTTGCAGATAATTTCCCTTTAGCTTTTCAAATTGGAATGCTGGCTGAAGAAATTTAGTAGCAGCAGGGATCTGTTTTGGGACATTTCAGAACTTTTCATTTCAAAGCTTTGCTTGATTTGGGACAGTAATAAATCAGGACAAAAGCAAGGCTGCCTCCTGTTCATGTTTATTTTGGAGATCCACATCAGTTTAAAACTGAAGTGAAAATGTTGGCCACTATGATGTGTTAGCCAGTCAGATTCTTGCAGAAAACATAATTTCTGTGTGTTTGTCACTGCCCTGAATGCCTACACTTACGCCATACACGCATGCATGTCTTTGCTTGCCTCCTTCCATTACCCTTTCATAACCCACTCATTTTTCCTGAAGGTTTGGAAAACCAGATGGTTGCAGCAACACAATTCCCACTAACCAACTCCATAATGCTGTAGTAGTCCTGCAGTTTCAGTTGGCTAAAGGTCTGGTGGTTTTTTTTTCCCATTCTCCCCTTTGAGGGCTTGTGTCAATGTGGGCTGTTAAGCAGCTGTGGCATTTCTGCCAGAAATGGCAATATTTCAGTGGCAGCTGCCTGTACACACACTGTACAGTTTATAGAGTGGGACCCTGCCACTCCGGAACTGATTAATCTGAATGGCTGGGTTAGTGTTTGGGCTAATCCTGACCTCCTGCTGCTTCTAGTTCCTCTACAAGGTTTATATTTTTCATACCTACTCCTTGAAGTTATTGTTTAACTTGTGTATTATTCCCTGAAGAAAAAATACTCTTTCCAACTGGAAAGTAATGTGCATGGGTTTATCTAAAGCATCTACAGGGTTCTTATTTCTAAAAAGAGCAATGGTTCAAAACTGAAATGAAAATAAAGCAAATACCCTGCCCACGTTACAGTAATTTCAGTTTTCAGTAATAATAGTAGCGATATGGTCACTACAAACTTGAATTAGAAAGGTTTCATTGTATTTCAATTTAAAGCATAGATGAGTAAGTCTCGCCTCAGTAAAAGCAAAAATTTCCATGAAAGCCACGTAATGGCACAACGGTTTGGAATATTTTGAAATGGGCAGTGTTATAAAAATGTTGAGTTGCCATAATAACAAAAACATTTGGTCAGCTGAATGGTTTATAGGTATATGCATAGCACAGGAGTGAGCTAAAGAAATCTGCATCTCCTCTAAAGGCAGATTGTATTTGCTTCTAAACTGCTTTTATGGTCCCCAATTACAGCAGTCTGCAGCTTCTGCTGTCTTTATTGGATTTGGTTATTTATAGGCAAATGCCTTTCAAATAAACACTTTAAAATACATGTTTATATGTTGAATTATTAAGATCATAAAGCGAAGAAAAAAATTAGATAGCAGTGGGCACAAAATAAGAGGATTTATCTTCTCCTTCTCCTCCTCCTGTCCTCCCATGCCGAACAATCCTTTTCAATATTGAACAGGTCTGAGAACAATCCAATCCACTAGGTCAAAATAGGGTCAGATTTCCTGACCTCCATGCCCTCACCTCTTGATAATCTAGAAATGAAAATCAATTTTTGTCTTTGAGCTTGTGAGGAGCTCATAATTGCTTTAGACCAAAGCACAGAGTACTTGCTTTTTCTGCCACCTTTCAATTCTTGGAGATGGGAATGTCATTTTTCAAGTCGGGTGTACTGTCAGGATTAGATTGGGTGGTAACCAAGTAGAAAGATTTCTGCTCAGAATGAGATTTCTTCTCATCACTGTGACTTTTACTCAGGTCTTGGTTCTTTTTTTCACTATTATCTAGGGTCATATCATAATACATTTTGAGAAGATTATCAATGGAAAATGATTTTTTTTCTTCTCAGGGCCAAAATAGGAACTATTTTGTGGCAGTTGGAGATAATGGATAAATAAAACCAGAGACTAAATTTGGTTCTCAAACTTTTGTTTACTTTACACTTTCTGCTAAAAATCACACGATGAAATGTAGATATAATTACACATTTGGGTTTTTTAAAGTATGGCTTTTTAGCCAACTAAACTAAAACCTGGTGACATTGCGAGAGAACATTTCTAGGCCATTTTGGATTGGTATGAGTTGCTCTTCTGCAAATTAGTTTGTACGAGGCTGTGCAGTGCCAGCGGTCTGGTGGGGCTCACCGAGCACAGTGGGCACTGCCCCAGCAGTGAGAAGCATGGGGCTGGATATTTGGTCCTACCTAACTCCCAGTTAGGTTAGGAGATTTCCTTAGGACTATACTCCCTTTCCATGAGATGTCCTGTGTGAGCCTGTAAACTGCATCAATTTACAAAGTAGTTTAAAAAAAGAGTGATCCAGCTTTACACGTAAAGGGCCCCGAGTACCACATGAGGAAACTTCAATGGAAGAGTGACAAATCATTTGAGTTTTGGTGGACTTGACCTTTTTACACCTCATGAATATGTGCATATCTGTTTTCATTTGTTCTGATTAAAAACACATTTGTGATACTGAGCTCAACTTTCACAGTTTGAGTCCCTTATGCTTAATATTGTGTTTGTTATCTAAAGAAAGGTCACCCTCACCTTTAGGGAAGACCGCCTTTATGTAGCTTTTAAGAACTGTTTCTGCTCAATAACTCCAGCATTTCTGATAGAACAAGTATCCTACATATCTACATACCTACAATAAAATTAGTGAAGAGGCAGCAGATCTTTCCTTACTACTCTTCTGACACCAATATTTATGGTGTGGCCATACGAGCCACTTAAATGACAAAAGAAACCATAATTAAGACAGTGATTTATTGCTAGAATGATTTTTTAAAGTATACACTGAATGATCATTTTGGTATCTTTTTACCTCCTTTGGCAACTGCAAGTTTCAGCAAGAAGAGCTGCCAAGAATTACAGTAAATAAAGCCTAAATCATTAATTCTGTCAGCAAATGAGGATGTAAGATCAATAGCTAACAACAGTCTCAAAGTTACAGGGGAAAAAAAGAGAAGGAGGAGCAAAGACAATACTTACTTTAGGTCCTGCTGGGGTGAACAAAGAAAGGAAAAAATTAAAGTAAAAGAATATTTTTTTGAGATCCAAGTTGAGTCTTGGTTCTTGTTTTCAGAGGGTTTCGCAGTATCAATCTTTCTTTCTTGACAAGGGAGAGGGAAACAGAAGGGCATCTTTCTGAAAGCAAGGCACATTCCTATACTGGTACCCAATGGTACAGGGAATCTGCACTAGGTAACAGCAGCAGAGTCTCTCTTCCATCTCTTTCCTCTCTTCATGGATTCATCCTTCTTTTTCTAAGACCACTCTCCAGATGGCACAGCCTTAGTAGCATTGATGAAAGGAGGCGTGAAACCAAAGGCCCATCTTTACTCTTCTTTATGTCACTGGGAATCGCACCCACTGATTTTGAATTTTGCAATTTGAATTACCCTGCCTGGTACTAAATATTAGTATCACCTTTGGGTGGGGTATTAGATATGTATTTAAATTGGTGAGGACCCAAATACATAAGATTTATTCAGCTGCAAGTTTTGCTCAGAATGACAATTGCCTCTTCCCTATACTAATGGGTAAAAGAAAGCAAAGATAATTTTCTATGTTCAATGGACCAGAGACACTGAAACCCTCAGTTCACAGTCCTGTGCTTGTCACACTGTTCCAGTCACTAGACTTATGATTCCTTGGACAGTCTAGCAACATTCTGAAATTTTAACGTATATCGTATCTCAGCACTTGTCAAAATATAATTTGAATTCCAAACTTCTGTGACCATTAATTGCACCTCTGCTCTTGGAAAGATCAGTTTTCAGCTCAGCATAATTTCTTTTTCCTCACTGCTTGCCGTCTCTGTGGAGAAAAGTCTGAGGTTCTCAGATGGGCTTGTAAATAGAAAGCACAGAGGTGCTAACCAGAGGCTTCCCTTCTGTTTCTCAAAAAAAAAAAAAAAAAGAAATAAAAAAAATCAGAGAAAAATAACAACCTTTTCTGACCAAACGTAGTTCTAGAGCTGGAGTTCGTTTCTTTCTTTCTTTGTTTTGCTTTTGATAATTACACCATATCCCTATAATACATTCTACACTGAATTATTGAGATGCACTTTCAACCTCAGCCCCTGAGTCCCACTGTTGTTTCTGAAGGGGAATAATAAACACACTTCCCTCTTTAACACGCCCCTTGAGAAGTGACTAAATACAAATATTTATCACTGCCTTCCTAGCCTGCATGCGAAGTCCTAGCTATGGATGTTTCACCTCGGTTTTTCCCCTGTTATTTCTTGCTCTTGTGTGCTGTGCAGGGTCTGGCAAGCCCAGGTTGGGATCTGGTGCCTATCCTGATGTAGGACTGAGATGGTTCAGGTGCAGAGTGGATCTGAGGTCTCTGGTGGGCCAGAGTATGGCTGGGCACAGGGCAGGGTGCAGAAGGACATGTTGCTTTCAGAGTCAACAGGTTGGGGAAAAAGGAGGTTTCCTCCTGTAGCTTTTAGGAAATGGGGTTTGTGAAAGCTGAAAATACACATCCCCTTGGTCATCTGTTTTTACAGTCCTTTTGGGAACTTTCTCAGCTGCAGCAGGCTCACATTTGGCATTATGGATTGCTGGTTTAAATCATGCTCTTCTAAACCAGGCTTACAAAAGCTGATGATTTTAAGTACTCCTAATTTAGGATGTCAACCTGAGCCACATGGGAAAGACCAAGCAGCACTCTGGCAGCCAGACAGGGCAACAAAACTGCTTTTTTTTTTTTCCCATGGAAGCTCATTTTGACTTGTAAAGCTACTTCAAAGACAATGAGCACTTCAGACCTTTAGCACTGGGCTCTGTTAACTTGTATAGTTGTTGGATGTTGATATAGATCCAAATCACCTCAAGAATGAAGCCACGCCTCTGTAGATCTTCACTCAGCAGAAGCAATATTTACTTTTCTGTTCCTTGCTTAATGCACACGACCTTATATGTTATATGGGTAGCATGAACGGCAGATAAATCTAGGTTCTGGTTTTGTCGTGCAATGGTATTACTAACAGAAGAGAAATGTTTCAGACAACTTTTGTATAAATCATATTTATTTTTGTGGGACATTAAACAGTAGTTTTGTCCCTCGGGATATTAATTTACAGATGAAACATTAACCACTGGGTCTTAAATGTTCTAGAAATCTGCAGTACATTCCTGCAATGAAGAAGTAAAGAACACAATTTATAAGCCAGCAGTCAGTGGAGGGGTTGTCACTTTTGCAGGGATAGGGCAGTGCACTAGGTAGGGATGTTAAATTTTGCTTATCAAAATCTGGGATAGTCTCAGATGGGTTCCATTTGTGCAGTGAATGTGTGAGGGGTAATTTGTACAGCAAATACACAATTTATTTGCTTGCATGCAATAGCTGTATCTCTGGACTTGCAGGATCCAGGATGCCAGACAAGTGCTAGATGCAATGAAAAATCCAAGGAAGACCATTTCCCATAAACTTTGCTAACACAGAACTTTGAATGCAAACATAATATGGAGTACCCTTTGTAATGCAGACTATCTGGGAATCCTAGAATCAGGTCAGGTCATAGTCTACCTTGAACATGTCGTAGAGAATTTCTGTACTGGCCAAGAGATCATATTGTATGTGAAGACAATGTCCTCCTCAGCAAAGTGGAGGGCAGGTTTGAAGGATGTTGAATCCCACCACACATCACGGCACAAGATTTTCATCCTCCCCACTGACTGCAGGTTCAGACCAGGTGGGAGTATATGTGGTTGTTTCCTTTCTGGTTTGGATGATATGGTCTATTTAGCTACCTCTGCTTGTCTTGGCTCCTGATTGCTGATGCCCAAACTGTTAGAATAGGGATATTAGTTCTCAGCTCCCATAGTTAGCTCTGCATGGATATAACTTCAGCTGCAGGCATTATTTCACCTCCCCTTTTCAAAAAATGCTCAATTAGAAATTCCTTTCACTTGCAGTGATCATTTAGCAGAGCAATAACAAGAAAACCTTTGAGCCTCCAGAGGAACTTCTTTCATATCATGATATAGAATCATAGAATCATTAGGGCTGGAAAAGACTTCTAAGATCATCAAGTCCAGCTGACAGCCAAATACCACTATGCCTACTAAGCAATGTTCCAAAGCGTCACATCTACTTATATTATGAGAAATGTTATTTACTCTATTTGATGTCAAACACTTCTTTAATGCAACTGGAGAGAATATGCTTTGCTGGTGAAAATGGGGCATGCTGGTCAGACTGGATAGAGGTGGTCAGAAAGCACAATTCTTGTTTGGGTTTCAGTCCAAACAGGAAGAAAGTTTTGCTGGGCGACAGAGGGATTCCCTGACTTGCCTGTCACAGGGGGAGTGGAACTGAATGATCTTTAAGGTACCTTCCAACCCAAACTATTCTATGATTCTATGATTCTATGATTCCATGATTCCATGATTCTATGAGTGAGGTCCATGGCTAAAGGCTGTCAGTTCAGGGTGGAAGTTCTCCCCATGCCCCTGCCTATAGGAAGGATGGCCTGCCTGTCTTTCCCTAGAAATCCTGTGGAACCCCTTGGGCACATTGCAGGCAACACAAGTTTTAGCAGCAATGTGCGGTGCTGGAAAAACTCCATCTGGTTGGGTGTGTATCAGAGATCCCCTTCCCATAAAGGCAGGTGTGAGCCTTGTTCTTACACTCGTTTAGTCTCTGGGGTAGTACCCAGCGGGAGGACTTCACCAATGAAGATAAAGATCCAGAGGTCAGCATATGAAGATGCCCACAGGTACTCTGGAATGCGCCAGAAGATGTGTCAACTGGAAAACTACCATTGCTTCTGCTGACCTGGATGTACTTGAGCTCCTTGGAAAGCTTCCAGATTATTCAGCACCTGTATTGCCAGCAGGTCGAGGGAGGTGATTCTGACCTTCTATTCCTCTCTTGTGAGACCTCACCTGGAGTATTGTGTCCAGTTCTGAAATCCTCAATGTAAGAAGGATATGGAGCTGTTGGAAAGGGCCCAGAGGAGGTTACAAAGATGATCAGAGGGCTGGAGCACCTTCCATAGGAGGACAGGCTGAGAGAGTTGGGCTTGTTCAGCCTGGAGAATAGAAGGCCTCGAGGAGATCTTCTTGTGACCTTCCAGTACCTGAAGGGGCTACAAGAAAGCTGGAGAGGGTCTGTTCACAAAGGCTTGTGGTGACAGGACGAGGGGGAACGTGTATAAACTGGAGAGGGGCTAGACATACGGAAGAATTTCGTCACCGTGAGGGTGAGGAGGCCCTGGCCCAGGTTGCCCAGGGAAGCTGTGGCTGCCCCATCCCTGGAGGTGTTCAAGGCCAGGTTGGATGAGGCCTTGAGCAGCCCGTGAGCTAGTGGGAGACATCTCTAGGCTGAGCGGGGCGCAGAGGCAGCTAGGAGGCAGCAGGGGGCGCTCCGCGACCGCGCAACGCGCAGTTTCTGCGCGTTGCGCGGTCGCGGAGCGCCCCCTGCTGCCCGCTGGCTGCCCGCGGTCGCCCGCGCTGCTCCTTCCACCATTGCTCTCTGCAACTCCCTGAGGGGAGGTTGTGGAGAGGAGGGAGCTGGGCTCTTCTCCCAAGTGACAGGGAACAGGACGAGAGGGAATGGCCACAAGCTCCGCCAGGGGAGGTTCAGGCTGAATATCATGAAAAATTTTTCACAGAAAGGGTCACTGGTCACTGGCAGAGGCTGCCCAGGGAGGGGGTTGAGCCACCATCCCTGGAGGGGTTTAAGGGATGAGTGGATGAGGCGCTGAGGGACGTGGTTTAGTGATTGATAGGAATGGTTGGACTCAATGATCCGATGGGTCTTTTCCAACCTGGTGATTCTGTGATAAGTCCTATGAAATCCAAAGCTTTTCAGAATATGGAGCAAAGCTTGCTCTTAGCTATGGGCAGGCAATAAGTGCCGGGCAGGCAATGATGCTATTTCAGATTTACTCCAGTAGAAAACAAAGCTTTGGCCTCATAAAGAAGCCTTTAAAAATTATTTATCTATTTCGTGTGCGTGTTGTGCAGCCATCACAGAGATAGTTGTCGTGTAGGTAATGTTTCCACATTTTGGGGCTTACCACTACCAGCAGATGCTGAGGGAGGAACAACCCAGAAATTTGAAACGTAGTCCAGTGCGGATAAAAAACTTTTGTTTCACCTTTTATATACATTTAAAAAAATTCTCATTCTGACACAAAAAGAAAATTTTATGTGATGGTGTATATCCATGTAAATAGGTTTTGAGGCTAGCATGCCGTGGAAATGGCATCTGACCTGTGCCTGGGTTTTTTTAAGCCCTGTGGGCATGGGGAAAGCAGTGGCCTTGATATGGTAATATTTCTCTAAGCCCTGTGGATATGGGAAGGGCAGTGCCCTTGACTTGTTTTATCTTACGTCTGCACGGCCACTCCGGGGCTGGAGAAGAAAAATGAGAGGTAGGACAGAAAGAAGGAAGACGCGAGTCTCACCAAACCTTTAGCTCTGCTGCAGAGCTGGTGAAGTTGAGAAATCACTGTATTGACCCTGAGAAATGCAAAACAAAGAGAAAACATGACAGTTGTTTGGTTTTATATTGATGAATTCCTCAAGTGAAGGCGGGTAACTTGCCAAATGCTGGATGTGCCTCCAAAGTACAGTCAGCCAATCCTTAACCCTACATTCCTTGGCATGGGGTTATAGTGGGCACTTTCCTCCTTCTCATCACTGAAAATACCAAACGGCTGTCTGGAGGCAGTGACAACTGGCCAGGAGCCCTGCCCTCACGCTCACCGCAGCAGCCAGCATTGCTCAGAGGTTCCTGCCTGCTCAACAGCCTAACAAGTAGCCCATCCAGAAACTTAATAAGTCAACCTTTGGAGCTCTCATCCATTGCTGCCTGCCAAGGCTGGGGTTTGGCACACTTCAGAGTACAGCAGGAGTGTTTTTATGCAGCCTCGCCTTTGTGCAGTCAAATGCTCCCTGCTCATGTTAGTGGGTTCAGAGCATTTCCCTCACCTCTGGCGCACCGAAGTCGCTGAATTCACCCATTTAAATTACTGTTTTCTGAAATGTAGAGTGTGAAGAGTATATTTTCTCTTAAAATTAATACTTTTGCCGTAGGAAGAAGGGCCACAAGGTGGCTCAGGTGGAGAAGAAATGCAGAGCTTTTGATCTCTGGCTGGCACATATAGGACAGTGTGATAGGCAAGTGCTAGGACATTTCAGCTGCAGTCCTCTGGAACAGCTATTTGAGACTGTCCTGAAAGGCCTGTTGATTCCAATTCAGCTAATGATGAAGATCTGCAGAGTACCAAATCAGTGCCAGACAGTGCTGAGGGGACCTCATCTCATATCCATTTGAGAGATCAAGGAATGAGACACAGTAGCCTGGATGTGCAATGAAAATTGTATCCTTGCAATCCAGATTTAAGTGCCCTGTCCTTCTGACAAGCACCTTCTCCAAAAATTAAACGTGCACAGGTGAGACTGACAAGGAGACATCTTTCAGCATTTTCTTCTGAGTCAGTGAAGGAAGTTTATGATGAGTCAACAGTTGCCTCTTGTGTTTGGCAAATCCTTTCCAAAGCCTGTAAAGTAATTTGTATCATTACAAGATATTTATAAATGGAGAAGCACAGAATTTGTGTGGCTTAACAAACTGCTCACAGCAATAATGCATTATTCTGCAGTTCCTAATGTATATGATTAACCACAGGGCATTTTTTTTCCTCTCTGAGTGGATGATGGGACATTTAACGGTTGAATGATGAGTGGAGAACAAGATGTAACCTTGCTGATACAAGTTCTGGTGATTCGGGATTTCAATGCATTAATTTCCCCTTGAATCATCTAAGTAGTCATACAAAACACAAGCGAAAGTAACCTATATGTAACCCACAAATAAAAGGAAGACAGTCCTTGCAGATATGTAGGCAGTTTCTTCTCATTACAGTCTGAAGCATCCGCTGAGCTAGTTTCTGTGCCTACAGTATTCTATTTCCAAATGTCACATTCAGAAAGTGGCAGTACAATTAGAAGAATACTTATTTCTACATAATTTCTACATCATTTCCACTGCAGTTTTGAAAGAGTAACAAGTAACCAAAATAATGTACGGGATATTAGAGATAGATGGAAAAGTCTGATGTACCTGACTAGGGCAGATTAGGAGTACTTTATCTGATGGTTTTACTTTGTGCATGCAGAAAACAGCCGCCCAGTAGACTGCTATTTGCTAAAATGTGTTGGTTGAAAGGTCACCAGATGGATGGTTTGATAAAGTGAGACTAGTCCTTAGCTAACAAAGACTGACACTTGTTCTCTGTCCCATATGGTTCCACCTACAAGATGCAAACCCTTTCAGATGAAGCATCACAGATCTTCGTGTAACTTCCCTGAGACAAATGTAAACGGTCCAGGCGACATCACTTCTCTCTTAAATGCCTTGTTAAATGCCTGAGCAGTCCTATTGAAAAGCATGCAGAGGAGAGGCTGCCTGTCTTTTTATAGTTACCAGTAGCAAATATACTCTGAAGTAAAATAGCGATTCTTTCCGATGTGGAATAACAATTTCTCAGATCTGCTGAAAAGAGAGTGACAACACATGAAGCCTCAGAGTTTAAAGAGTAATTTCCAGTGTTGTGTTTTGGAAATGGAAGCCTTTAGGATATCAGTTTTGCTAAGAGGAAACAAGCTTCTTTGTCAGTTGTGCTCATCCTATTCAGTGCTCATCGCTGAAAAACCGATACCAGAAACAGGCAATTTTTTCATGTATGATGTGCAGATAGTGAGAAAGATGCCTCACTGTGATGCATCACAGGTATGTTCTCACACACCCTTTCCCACTGTGAGAATGGACTCATAGTCAAGTGCCTTCACCAGCTTCTCTCAAAATATGAAGAGACAGGTCAATGAAAGCTGGCACCCAGGACTGGGATTTCCCTCACTAGCAAGTGGACTTCCCGGGTGCTTTTAGGGAGGCCTCCTTCAAAATCTCCTGAAGTGCTCGTTTTTTGCTCTCATATGTGAATCAAGGCATTTCTTATCATTTCTTACAGAAGGGAAGAGGGACAAAATATACAGGACTTTAATTACAATACTAAATATTCCCACTGAGACCTGAGAACCCAGCATATTTTCATTCTGGTAAGTCTTTAGGATGCCCCCTATTATGACTCTTCCTCTCCTCTTTAAACACTGAGGGTATTACTGAGAGGGTTCAGCAGCCTGTAATCTGCAGGAAGTCTGATTAAAGTCTTCTGACACTCAGCTTTCACCACTGATTGCCGTGGAGGCTGAGGACTATGAATCACTTCAGCTGGCCTAGGGACTGCTGCTGTAACACATTTAGTCCCGCTCCTCCTCCTCCCCTCACCGGGCTGCACCAGTGTCCCAGGAATGTTTCAGTAATGCTCTCCATAAAATCATCCTTCCCCTTGACAGAAAAAAACTATTCTGCTTCTTGCTACCACTCATTAATTAGCATTACTGATTTGTTTTAGGACATCATTACTACCTCTTAATTTTATAACTGTGCTGGTTAAGCAAAGCTAGATGCAAAACCTTGTCACTTACATTATACAACTGTAATGTTTCAGGAATTGCTTCAAACCAAAGTCCTATACCAAATACATTTAGATAAGATTAACTAATTTCACTTAACATTTTCTAGGCAGTATTTCCATAAAAGCAACAGTATGAGATACTGAAGATGCCAAGATCTGATGAATGACCTAAATAAGCATGACTTAGAAATTACTTTTTTCACAGATAAGTGAAATTAATCAAGTTGGACTTATCTCAAAAAACAAGCTCCTATGAAATACATACAAAAGCAAGGCCTTCCATATGAAAGCAACCACTCGGAAAGAGAAGGCATCACAGTAGCTTCCTATCCTGATAGCCATGGACTTTACCTGAACTGAATTTTGGGAAAAAATGTGTTTTAATTAAAATGATCCAGATTAAGTCCAGGCACCTGTGACCTCCAGTGGGAGCTTTCGCCTCCATAAAGACCTACAATCCAGCTGGGGGAAGCCTTCTCCCAAAATGATTTCCCTCTGCCATAGCGCTATCTCTTTACAGTTATGGATTTTACCCAACCCTGCCATATCCCCAGTGCTCCTGACCCCATGGACTGAGGAAGGGCACCCGCTATGCCAGACCACACCACCTCGTGATATCACTAAGGTTGGGCAGTGACACTCTAAGAAATCTGTGTGAAAACTGAATTTCCTACAGATAATCTCAAAAAAATCAGCAGCAGATTGAAAACTTGGTGGGGAAGCAGTGCTGTGAGCTTTCCTCCAAACAAAGTTAGTGGTGTGAGTTTGAGGTAGGGTCTCCACGGCCAGTTTTTTGTGTTGGAGCTGTGGAAAGAAACTGGCTTTATCCCTCCATGGGAGGAGGGTTTCTGGCAGGGAAAGGAAGCCAGTGACACCCCCAAGGAAACAACAGTGATAACTCTCAAGAGCTGAACTTAACTGCATGCAAAAAATTCACATGCTCCATCTATAGGGTGGCCAAAGAGGGTTGTGCATCCAGAGAGCAAAACACAACAGTAACTCCAAGAGATGCTGCCCCAGCCTCCTATGACCCAGGCTGTCCATGTCCCCAGCTTGTGGGCAGCCAAACCGTGACCATTACACCAGCAGCCAGCGGCTGCCACCTCCCGGGGAGGTTTCAGACCTGTTGGTGTCTAAAAATACCAAAAGTTATACCAGCAGAACAAAAACTATATTTGGTGTAATACCCTTCATTGCAGACATACATCATACAAATTTGTGGCAGCTGAGGATCTAACTGTCTGCATGCAGCAGGGGCAGGTTTACTCTTAAAATATTTACAAAGCTTCTAGGCCATGATTAGGAGTTGCAGGTGGCATGAACAAATTGGATCATATTTCACATGTCTTGAAATGTATCCATAATTTCCAGTTAACTGATCACTGACAGAATTCTCAGGATATCCTGGGCATGTTTGGGAATTCAGCATGTTTTTAAGATAGAATTGCTTTCCATATTTGCATGTAAGCTTTATCCAGACAATCTGTATACTTAGGACATGCTTTTTGCTCAAAAAGGTGTAGCCTGAGCTCCTCCGTGAGTGCCAGAGAGTTCGGCCTGATGGACACATTTGCAGGACACATGACGAAAGAGTTAACACAGAGCCACTTGCCAACTTGGAACATAGGAAATGATGGATCAGTGTCCTAAATCAACATGCATGATAGCAATCACATAAACAATGTATGAGTGGGATGATGGATTATACCATTTACAGTATGTGAAAGGTTGCTTAATTTTTTTCCTCCCTAAAACTGAGGGTTAGCGGTAAAATGGACATAAGTTAAAGCTTGCATAAGCTCTTCTTCAGGAGAATATAAAAATCTTAAATACAAAATGTCATAGGAAGTACAGACACGAACAAGTGTTTTCAGCTAAGAAACTGCAAGGAAAAGAAAGGAGGATGGTTAATGCTTCTTCTGGGAAATACTTCCTTTCTGTTAAATATCACCCTTTATTAATCATATCTAGGCATTTCCTAGCTTAATGGTACATACAAAGTAGATTGTTTGAAATTTAATTTGGAATTCATTCAAACACACTTCTTTTATACCATAGAAAAGTCTTCAGTGCTTGAAGGGCTGATCTTTAGATTAAATGCTTTCCTCTCTGGAGGAAAAGCGGTAGCCTATATATGCAAGAATGCAGTTAAAATACTGGCCTTGCAGAAGGATCTCTCAGATATATTTTTTTTCATATTTCTAGAGTTTTCTTGGGAAATACACTGTCTGACCTCCTGAGGGAGCAAAGAATCTTCTCCACAAATTAGGCTGGAGAGCCTGGAAGGAAAGCAGCCATTTGCTTAGTCTTTCTACTTGGTGGGTTGCTAATTTGAGCTTCTGTAAAATGGAACCAGCTTCAAGTGCCTCAAACGATTCCTATCAAGTGCTGACATTTCCAGATAAGGAGAACATTAGCTCCTACATTGTCTTTCTCTGCAGCTTCAGGAGGCTGCTTCTTAGCCCTCTGCTTTAAAATTTTGCTGCATATTTACTCTAGCTTTTATTTTTAATGCGAAATAACTAGAATTACTCGGAGGATTTCTCCACTGGAGGGAAGAACACATTTCTTTGAGATAGCAGCGGCCCAGTAGAAGAAATGAAAAAAAGTGTAATTTTTATTGGTTTTGAGGTGAGGAACAGTGAGTGTTATGAAGGTAATTCAACAGGTCAAAGTCTCCTCAGATATTTGAAACCCTCAAGAGGCCATTGAAAGAAGGAAATTAATTCAAGAATGTCTTACCAGTCAGGCTATTGATATCAGGAGTGTGTTTTGCTAAGGGCTGTGTGGGAGGGAGAAATCTGGTGGTGTCTGCAGCTAATTGAAATGAGTATGGCTGGATGATTGGCATCCAGTATCCTCATTTGGTGCTGGATCCTAATGAATATTATGGTCTTTGGAGCTACTTCTGTAATGAAGATCAGTTTTGGTCCTTGTCCTAGTGATGCTCCTGTCCAGCTGGACCAAGGCATTGTTCCTGCCTGCTACACTTGCCCTGGCTTCCAGCCTGTGGGGTGGGTGAGATGCACAGAATTAGTGGCAAACCACAAGTTTCACATTTTTTTGTTACAGCTTCCCAAAGGACTTCTAACAGTCTCTTCCAGTGCTGTTGGAAGGAGTCCCAGCCTCACACCACTCTTCCCTGAGAGGCTGTTGCTGGGGATATTCAGAAAGTCCTACAGCACTTTGCATCAGTAATAAAGTCACGTCTGCAATTAAATTCCCTTGCCGCCATTAAAAAAAAAAAAAAAGCAATCCTGAAGCACCTTATCTACTGCCTTCTCTCAATTAACGTGAGGAGAAATGATATTTCACATTTGTGTAATGAGATTAATAATGTTTAACTCTCACTTAAATTGGCAGCTGACCACAAAATAAAGCCACGTTGATAGGGATTAGTGGCTTTAATGCCAAGGATTGCTGGGTTGGAAGATGGTCACTTTATTTTTCACTGAGTTTATTATTATAACTGTTATCTTTACTGGTGTTATTTCTATTGGAGCATTAGGTAACTTTCATTTCTTACCAACATGCAAGTACGGGTCAGAAATTGAATATGCAGTACTGGTCTGCTGAAATACGGTACTGCTTAAGAGTCTTCTAGATGATAATGATGATATTATTACTATTGTCATCATCATCATCATCTGCGCTTTGAGCTCCATTCACCTCTGTTTTTCAAAGAGCTTATTCTGTTCATCAGTCTTTGTTATTTTCTTAGGGCTAAAAAATAAACCAATTCTCCCTCAAGTAGGATCATGTCATTGCATGTATGCGGAACTCTGGAGGATGATTTTATTTTCTGGTTCAGTTTTGAAAACACATCTGCCATCGTTTCTCCCTTACTCCCATTAAGGATGAACATCAGCTTTGAATGGGATGCTGTGCATTTGCAGGGCTGGAGCAGAATTAATTTTTGAAGGTGTGCAGTGTTTGGACCTGTGAGCAAGGGTCTTGTTATTCACTCACAATGTATTTTTTTTCTGGTTTGAGCTGCCTTGGAAGCAAAAGCAATTTGAAAAGTGATTTGCTTCTGCACTGGGATCAGTTTTGTCAGCTATTTGACTGGCACTGCACAGGAATGCTGGTTTTCCAGGGTTGGCCTTCACACATCATACAAAACTAATCGTCAAAATACCACAGGATCTCTTATTGTGGAGTATTGCTGTGCAGTCCTCAGCAGCAAACAGAAGCAGCCAGATTCCTCCCAGCACTGAGGAAGGAAATAGTTCTCTACGGCTGATGTCTTTCACTTCTCCTGCTCTTATAAATATTGTAGTGCATGAGCTCAGACTAATACTGCTCAAATAACAAATAACTAAAGCTGAGGAGCTCCATATTTAAAGGTGAAAAATAATTTATTTTGGAATAGAAAGTATTCTTTTTTCCTTTTAGTCGCTTTCAAATGTAAATGAAGCCTTCTATGAAAGAATTGAAATGATGGGGTTATGGTTTTATTTTTAAACCTAGAAACGCAGCTACTAATTTCTAGACAGCTTAGATTTTAAGAAAAGGTTAAATATTTAAAAAAAACCAAGGGGAGGCAAGGAGCCCCATAACTATGAATATGAACATATACCATGTCAGCAAAACCTTTCTAACTGATCATTACATTTTCAAGTGATCTAATCTATGTTTTTTTGGTTCCTGTCTTCTGTGCATCTCCTCCATTGAGAAACTTCTGTGATTGCGCAGCTCAAATCCACACAGGGAATCTGAGATTTTATTGTTCCTCTTTTGTGAGACTACAATTAGTAATGACTTATGTAATGTTTCAAAATCTATTTGTAGTCTAGTACCCCCCCTGAAGAAGACAGACAAGTTTCAATCTTCTCTTTACAACACAGCTTATCAATAAGTCTTTTCTTGGCAGAGCTGTACTGATTTAAGCCTAAGAATAAGGAACTAAATAAACTTAGGGAGTATTGGTTTTAAGTAACTAAAAACTTGTGATACACTGCAGACACCTTTTAGTTTTAAACGTGCCAAAGTGAAAGGAAAAGCTGGATTTTGGCTTTGTTCTCTTATAAAAAATTTTATAAGAGAAAATGATGAGAGATATCTGTGATAAACATCTCTGGCGTATCAAGGGATTTATTCATCAGGGACAGTATGACAAAGAAACCCATAAACTGATAGGATTATGGGTGCAGATCTTGCCCAGGGCCATGCTCAGGATTGCCTTGCTACTGCAACTATTTAGTAGGGAGGCTTTCCAACCTTTTAAATTTGCCCCTGCCAAACCCCTGCAGGCCAAACCCAGTCATTTTGCATTTGGCTGCTACCTGTTACAATTCCTTTCTTTTCCAGCTGGTAAATATCTTAACCCCTATGGTGTTTGCTCTTTTGTTTCTTTGGTGTTTATATTAAAATGGATCACATTTAAAACTCCTGCCATGCTGAATGGGGACCATAACTGCTGAAAAGCAAAAACCTTAATAGCTTTACTTAGGCTACAATATAATAACTGCATCTTCACTTGTGATGTTTAAAAAATTAGGTATCACTAATTTTGCAGCTCCTCGTGCAAATTCAAATACCTTCAAAGGTGCCTTTTACCTTGGCGTAGACATTGGCCAGCCACCAGCTCCAGAAACTCACAGCTAGCTCCTGCAGGCACGTTGCACATCAGTACTTCAGCAAAGCATGAGTAGTAGTGCCTTTAAAAGAGAAGCCCACTGCAGGAATAGGTCTGGCACTCCAATAAAAGGCAGCAATACAAACATCAAACAAGTTCTATCAGGAGAAGGCTGGATCATGTTAATTTTGAGCCTACATAAACATTTAAGATTATGCATGACCGTCAATACACAATGGACCATACATGTCATCAGGGAAAAGGTTGGACGCAGATCAGGCATAGAAACTCACTTGCATTTTCAGCTTGTGCAATAGTTATTTGTTCATTTTAAGTCAATATAAATGGTTTCCAGCCCTTCTTAGGTTTGTCACTCCTTACATGACTTTCGTCACCCTTCGGGTATTCCTCTCTAGTACTATGGGGATGGTCACTGTATGGTCATCATTGGCTTTGGAAGAAATCTCAACAAGTCCAAAGACTCCACCACTAGAAGTGCCGTCAGCAAGCAATGTTCTACCAATGCATCCTGTCACTGGCAGTTTAAATTGTCTCTTGAAAGACATGCTCAGGAGCTAGAGCCCAGCTCACTGTCTACACTGTCCCCCCCTGCAAAAAAAGGTAGGTTTTCCTGCCTGAAAGAGAGCAGATAGGCACATCCAGATTTGGCTCCACAGCACTTCTGCTACATGCTCTAGAGAACAAATTTGCAATACTAAATCCCTCTCTTTTCAACCTGCATCCTGTGTATTTGTCAATTTAAGAAGCAGCATTTTCCAGTTCATTTGGGTGAGCACAAAGAATGAGTTACACTGAGTTCTAGGTAACGTTGGTTCATGAATAGGCACGAAACTCTTCACACCTATGGACCAAAGCCAAAGCTGTTTTTCCATTTGAATATATCAGCACTTTGCTCCTGTTACTATCTAAACCACCAGGCTCCATTTTTTGTCGGGTTTGGCACACAAAAGTGCCCAGCACCTCCAGCTGGGATGCATTTTGTGCTCTCCACCATCACATGCCATAACTGTGTCTTTGTTAACAAATGCCTTCAGCTCCTCACATTCCTTATTAAGATCTGGATCCCACAAATACTTGGCGCCTTCACAGCCTTGCTTGGCAATTGATGGTTCAAACAGCCATGTCAGACACAAACTCCCTCACGCACTCCTATTTTTTAGAGGCTTTGTATCACTTCCCTGTGTGCTCCATGCACCACACCTTCTCACCAAATTATTTTGGTTGAACAAAACCCTAATACCCTTTACTTTGTATATAGCAGTTATTCCCAAAGCTGCTCATCTCCTTTTCTCCCCTAGTTATATCATTTAGGATATTCATGCAACAGTGATATAGCCCTTACCCTGAGGAAAGCTAGTAGAGAAAAGCTACTAGATTGGGCCAAACAGACATACAAACACTCTATCCAAAACCAGTTATGTTGGATGCATCACAGCCTAACCCCACCTCCCAAACTCTGGTACTCTAAGCACTGGAAAATGTTTAGCTGCATGACTTTCTCCACAGCATGTCCTTTATGTGCTTGTTCTTATATATTTAGCTTTTGCTCCCTGTTTGATGAAGATATTTGCATAATTTAAAAAATGCAGAAAAATGAATACTGAAAAACAACTCCACCAACTAGATAACAAATCCACTCTTTCTCCAGTTGTGCAGTGGTTCACAGCCCAAAACTTACTTCCCAACTATTTTACTCTTTCTAAGCAACGTAAATCATGGAAAGTTTCCCTATGCTTGTGAAAACTTCCCTTAATTCTTCTTCTTTCCCTTTGAGGAAAAGGAATACACTTTCCTGAACCAGATGAATCTTTTGTTGCAAGTGCTCGTTATTCACAAGGAATTCCCAAGTTGAGCAGAGGTTCCATTCTATGCATACAGGTAACCCTCCTCCCATGTATACAATCACTTCACCATGGCATGTGGTGTAATCAGCTCTTACATTAAAAAGCATATATAGTACTGTCTGCAGTGAGTTAGTTTTTGACTATGCAAAATCTACACTAAAAAGGTCCCTTCTGCATACCATGCAATTGAAAAAACTCCATAAACATCAAAATCTAAAGCCATACTTTTTACGTACATATATAAATATGTGTTTATGTGCATATATTTGGATAATCATATATAATTTAACTTTCTCCCATGAAAAACTGTTTCTGAAGCAGAATAAATAGCATCAACTTGCCAAAGTGTGATCCAACATCAACTCATGTCACAAATGATTTTTATTCTTAGTGCAGAGAAATAATTTCAGTCTGGAGACTATAAAATCTATTTGTAGTTCAAAGTTTGATTAGGTTTCTTTTCAGGTTCAATAACTTTATGACTAAGTGACATGCAGCCACTAAGCTTTGCCTTTACATCTTCCCATTTGTTTGCTTGATCCCAATTATAACTAAATTTAACAGCAATGTTTAAACAATGTGATTCAGACAAGTGAACTACAATGAACAACAATGTAACCCAGAACTGGATGTTTAATTTTAAGACAAGAGCACACAATTTGAATATTGAAAACTTTTAAAGGCAGGATTCCATTTTCATTGTACTTTTATTCTTGCTGCTTAATCAAATCCACATGGAAAGCATTGCACTTAATGAAACAACAAAATTCATATTTCAACAGTACAGCTTGTACCCACAACTGAGACTAAATTTAACAGGTTATTTTGAAGTATTTTCTTAAAAAAACTTTTATGAGATAAGTACCCTCCTGCCAGTTTTCACTTCTTTTCCAGGAGTGATTCAGAATAAGGGCATCTCTACTTGACCACTGAGATTTATCTCCATGTGCTGTTCCCTGCTTTTCAGGTCTGTCTTGGATTTGGCTGGCTGAGAACGCATGAGGTTGGAAATCAAAGTTGTCATCATCCATTTATTTCCTCAAACAGTTACTTACAGTGTTATTGTCTGAAACTTTCACCTCGGAGGACATGTGAGCCTTCCCTTCTTCTTAAGGACCTTATTGGTATTGATTATTTACTGTGCAAGGGTTAAGCCCAGCTCTGCTTTCTTGGCAGTGCTCTGTAGTGTCTCCTCTTTCTCTCTAAAGAACATAATTATTGTTTGTTTGCCAACAACTGCTTAAGTACTGCAGGTCCTCATTGGTTTAGCTTAGTTAACCATATTTGAACTAATGGATTTATATAGCATGATAAAATCCATAAGAATACAGAATTTGAAGTCCCTTTCTATTTTCAAATTGATGCACTGCATAAATTGAAAGGCTGTGTTATGCAACGATAGTATTTTATGAACAGTATCTTTCAGGTACTTACTTAAGTATCTCAAGAGGCACAGGCTCCTTCCACACGGTGTAATTATACATAAAGCTCCTGCACTAGTTTGGTCAATGTACAGTCTGGCAGTTTAAATTTAACATCTCAGACAGCGCTTACCAAACCATGACCACATGGACATCAAAGTTCACAGCAGAACCTTGATGATGCTCCTTGCAACATGCATGAGAGGCAACTTGCACAGCCTCTTCCACCCACCAGCCCCTGCCTATTCCTCTCCCTCTTTCTACTTCTTCCCCTGGCTGTATCTCCATCGTCTTCCTCCCAGTCCCTCAAGCCATAACTGCAGAGCATGGCATGTTGTGCAGCAGCAGCAAAGCAAATATTCTCCAGCATATTCACTCTTCAAGACAAGGACTACAAGAGTTCACGCTTGCTGTTATAGGTAAAATGCACCTTTTCTTCAAGGCTTGCTCTACACCATCACCTTCTTGCCCTAATGGCCATCTGGGGGATATAGCAATGCAACTCCCTTGAGACTAAACATTACTAACCTTGAAAAGACAGCAGTGCAGTCAAGCAGATATTCTGTTTTATTGGAAGCCTTCATGCCTAACTGACACTGTTCGGTGAGGGGAAAACACCAACAGCTCCTTTAGCCTTCAGCTGAAGCAAATCCTCACCTCATCCACACTTCTGCCCTAGCAAGGTCCATTCCTCCTACAGGAAAGTGTGATTTGCCATGTCATGCCATGACTTTTCCCCCTCAACACAGCTTATTTCCCCTGGTGAAGGGGAAAGACAGCAAGGAACAAGAATCACTGGCACTGGTGCAGTTTGGTTAAGAGCTGCATTCATACTAGGAACATCTGGCTGATGTCGTGCCCATCTATAAGAAGGGGTGCAGGGAAGATCTGGGGAACTACAGGCCTGTCAGTCTGACCTCGGTACCGGGGAAAGTCATGGAGCGGGTGATCTTGAGTGCGATCATGAAGCACTTGCAAGAGAACCGGGTGATCAGGCCCAGTCAACACGGGTTCATGAAAGGCGGGTCTTGCCAGAGTAATCTGATCACCTTCTATGACCAAGTGACTAAACTCTTCAACGAGGGAAAGGCTGTGGATGTATCTTCCTGGACTTCAGTAAAGCCTTTGATACAGTTTCTCACAGCATTCTGCTTCGGAAACTGTCGGCCTCTGGCCTGGACGGGCGCACACTTTCCTGGGTGAAAAACTGGTTGAATGACCGGGCCCAGAGGGTGGTGGGAAATGGAGTTAAATCCAGCTGGAGGCCAGTTGCAAGTGGGGTTCCCCAGGGCTCAGTGCTGGGTCCAGTCCTGTTTAATGTCTTTATCAACAACCTGGATGAAGGCATCGAGTGCTCCCTTAGCAAGTTTGCAGATGACACCAAGCTGGGTGGAAGTGTTGATCTGCTGGAGGGTCAGGAGGCTGCAAAGGGATCTGAACAGGCTGGACTGCTGGGCTGAGACCAACGGCATGAGGTTTAACAAGGCCAAATGCCGGGTCCTGCACTTGGGGCACAACAACCCTAAGCAGAGGTACAGACTAGGAGAAGCCTGGCTGGAAAGCTGCCAGGAGGAGAAGGACCTGGGAGTGTTAGTTGACAACCGACTGAACATGAGCCAGCAGTGTGCCCAGGTGGCCAAAAAGGCCAATGGCATCTTGGCTTGTATCAGGAACAGTGTGACCAGCAGGTCCAGGGAGGTTATTCTCCCTCTGTACTCGGCACTGGTGAGACCGCACCTCGAGTGCTGTGTTCAGTTCTGGGCCCCTCACCATAAGAAGGATGTTGAGGCTCTGGAGCGAGTCCAGAGAAGAGCAACGAAGCTGGTGAAGGGGCTGGAGAACAAATCTTATGAGGAGCGGCTGAGAGAGCTGGGGTTGTTCAGCCTGGAGAAGAGGAGGCTGAGGGGAGACCTCATTGCTCTCTACAACTACCTGAAGGGAGGTTGTGGAGAGGAGGGAGCTGGCCTCTTCTCCCAAGTGCCAGGGGACAGGACGAGAGGGAATGGCCTCAAGCTCCGCCAGGGGAGATTTAGGCTTGAGATTAGGAAAAAGTTCTTCACAGAGAAGGTGGTTAGGCATTGGAACAGTCTGCCCAGGGAGGTGGTTGAGTCACCGTCCCTGGAGGTGTTTAAGGTTAGGGTAGACCAGGTGCTTAGGAGCATGATTTAGGGATTGGTGAGAATGGTTGGACTCAACGATCCGGTGGGTCTCTTCCAACCTGGTTATTCTGTGATTCTGTGATCTTGTCAGTCTGCTACCATCACTGCACTGGGAAAGCCATATGCAAAACAAATGTCTGAGCTTCAGGTGCTTTCTCTCTCAGAACCAGCCATGACTGAAGAGCAAAACCCACTACTTGTAAAAGTTCGAGTCACCTAGAAAACTGAGAATTCCTCTGCATTAAACAAACATTTAATTCTATACTTTAGTACTAACAAAGGTTAAAGCAAGAACGTACCTCTTCTGATTCAATTCTTGTTTTATATATCAAGCCTCGGCTCTCACTAATTAACACACTTGAGTCAAAGGAGATCACTATGTGCTTTACATTAATTCAGCTTAATAATGATCTTCTGTAATCTTTCTCTCCCTTCATTTCACAAATCAAAGAATTATTCATGCGACAAGAAGCAGCAACAGAAGAAATTGTGGGATGGGGACAACACAACAAAAAAGGTAAAATAATTTTCTGGGTGTAAAGTTAGGAAAAGAATCACAGAAAATGGTTGAGGTTGGAAAGGACTTCCAGAGGCCACCTGGTCCATCTACCCTGCTCAAGCAGGGCCAACCTGACCGCAAGCTGTCCAAGACCACGTGCAGATGGCTTTTGAACACCTTCAAGGATGGAGATTCCACAGCATTTCTGGGCAGCTTGTGCCAGTGTTAGGTCACCTTCATAGCAAAACTGCTTCTGGATGTTCAGCTGGAAGCTCCTGTATTTCAGTTTGTAAACAAACTAAAGGATGTGAGCTCTATACATTTCCCCAAACTCAGACTATCTTTTCTCAGCCTCTTCCAAGGAATCAGCACCTGAAGCAACTGTTATAGCTAGTTACAATTTTGGGATATGCTAGTGGAAGCCAGGAGTCAGTATGTCAAAAGTCACAGCACTCACTGCGACTGAGCTTATTACCTATACATACATTTATTTAACTTTGAGTCTCCCAGCAGCAAAAATGCAGAGCGTTAAACAGTTTTGGCTTGCCTATATAGGACTACTCACACAACTTCAATATGCTGTTGCTCATTACTTTTGAGACTCTTGCACTGTTAATCATGTTCCCACAACTAGTACTCCTAGAAGTTACTACAAAACACACTAAAGATTTCACTAGACAAGCAGATCAACATTCAGTATTGAGACTTCATGTTATTAAAAGCAGCAATGCATCATTTTACTATCAGTGAAGAACATTCACAGGAACTCTGTAACCAAATGTTGGTACAAGAACGCAGTTTCCAAAACTTCAGTGGCAAGAACCACCAGACAAGGTGAAAACTGTCATTACACAAAAAGGCAGTATTGTCCCACAGACCAAATAAACAACGTAGCAGTCATCATCAATAGTCTAATGATGTTTTTTTTCCCATAGAGCCTAGGACTCTGTATGCTCATTTTAGAAGTTTACATATAATTCAGCAAGTAATTACTTTTCTGTTGGCTGTATGAAGTCTAGTTTCAGCTCCCTTGTTCTGCAGTTAATTAGAATGAGGTTTCAGTACAATACCTCTGATATCTTAAATACAGGTTCGACTGCACCAAGCTATCTTCAATAGCATTAGCACCAGCATTCCAGAAAATAAAACCTGGTCATAGCAAAGGTTATTTCAAGAGTACAGTAAGCACAACTGACACGTTGTTGATTCCTTGTTTCGTTTAACAGAGAAGCTCGGAAAATAGCCTTATTTCAATGGCATTTGCCAAGTTTTTGTAACTTCCACATTCCTCCCAGAATAAAATAGAAAATAAACTTGCGATTGTTTAGCAGTTCCACTTTCTGTTCATTCTCACCTCAACGCCCTGCTTCTACCAGGAGCAGGTTTGCCTCCTCTGGCTCCAACTACAAGGCAAATCCTTCACCGCAGTGACAACTGCCACAAGCCTACTTCCCACTCTGCAGGCACAAGTGGTCTCGCACTGGTAACTCAGGTATTCTGCAAAGTGTTTCTACCCTGCTGTCCCAAGATTTAGAGGAAAGACCTTCGCTGCCACTGAAAGTTCAACAAATGACCCTCCAGAACTCACTGCTTCAGGTGGGCTTTCAGGGCCTTTAAGTCTATGTGGATTCTGAGAAGCTTCTTGAACATAGCTGCCCAGGCAGAAGATAAATATCAATATCCCAGAGTTCTTGAGTCAGCTCATGACTTCCAATACTTTATTTGTATTTCATCGGACTCTATGGTCTATTTATAAATTATTTATCATACAGTTGCTAGAAGTCAGCAAGTCTACTTCTGTTTCTAGTAAAACAGTACAAGCCAGGTCCATAAAAATGCACATGAAAAATTCATCCCTTTCATCTTTTGACAGCATTTTTAGATCATAGGTACAAGAGTTACATCTTTACTTAGAACTTCACTAGCTCAAAATTAGACCTTTGGAAAGTAAAGTAAGCACATTCCTCAACACTATCAGGTCCAGGGGCATCCTGAGATTAACCAGCTACAGGCTGAGCAGCTTGCTTTTACTCTACACCCCCTCTGCTATTAATTATTCTCCCATCACAAAGCTAACTAAAGAATTTGCCATTTAAACATACACACTGCCTCATCACTGCTCCCAGCAGTGTAAGACATAACTAATTCTTTGGATTATAAGGAGATCCTGACTTGGAAAAAACAAAAATAATATAACAGCTTTTAAGCTTCTAAAATATCTCTTTTTAAATTCTGGATTCAAATTCCAGCACCTACGTACTGACTTCAAGCCTGTTCATATAGCTGGAACAACACATATAGGGAGGCCGGGCCATGCTCAGATGCATTCAGACTCAACCTTCCAAGTACTTGACAGCAAATTCCTTCCCTGTTCTCCAGCTTGCAGAACAATAAATAGGTGGTTATAATTTCCTTTGTCTCTGCCCCTTCAAATAACAGACCTGCACTCTTTCGGAAATTTGTGTAATTTACTCAGCATGCTCATTTGCCATTCTCCCAGTGAGGAAAGGACTGTAATTGGAATTGACACTCTAGAGCGTCAAAAAGCACTGAAAAACAAAGCAGCACTTCAGGGTACATCTCCAGTGATGTACTGCCCAACAGAGATGCAGATGCCAAGAATTCATTGGAAAGTAAGTTGTAACAATGGAGCATAGTTTTGCATTTGGATTTTATTTTAAATAGCATTACCAGTTCTTTTTCCGCTTCCGATTCCTGCATGATCTTAATCAAACACTACTCTTAAAAGGTTAGTCAAAACTACTCATCTCCCATTCAAGGCCCCAAGCGCTGCTACACAGCTCAAGCTTGCTTTCTAAAGTCTTGTACTTCCATGAAGCGAAAAAGTTCAAATGACAGGGGACTATCATCGCATATCATATGCATTTCAGTGCAAGAACAAACCACAAAATCAGAAGAATTGAGTGCTCTCTCTAGTCCCACCTGAAGGCCACAGGATTTCCTGTATCAAAGCAGAAGTGTCACCAAAAGGTCACTATTCAAGTATTACTCGTAAGACAGGAGGTGCAACGTGCTGCAGATGTGTGCCAAGGACAAATTAGGGCAACCAGGAGGCCAAGCGTTACTCACCTTCACAGCTGGTCAGCTCGATCACCAGGGAACTAAAGCTGCTGGAATATTGGCTCTGGGTGAAACATGCTGAGAGAAAGTGGACAAACTCTTCATTCCCAATGCAGCCAGACCTAGGTTTTCGATGTGCCAGCACATCCAGTCCAGTGCAAGATTGTTCAGGATCCCACCTCCCCCCAATTCTGTGCTGAATTTATACTGAAATAAGCTGAGATCCAAACATGCCATGCTTACCCTGAAAGAGTAGGCGTATGCTTCGGTCTGTGGGTTTCCAGAACTGTAAGGATCTATATAGTTTTAACCACCAAATGGGAGTTTCTAAGAAGTCTTTATAAGATCCACTGCAGCTCCCTTCCCCCCCAAAAAAAGGCTTTTTAGTACAAAAATTGGAAACTGCCATTTGCATTGCATATCCTGCTAGGCAGGAACCACCCCTAAACTAAATACAGTGGGACTTTAGCCCTGACAGTAGAAGGTGTTTCCCTGTAACTACACTGATTAAACAGTTGCACACACCAGATTTCTAAGTCCTTTTTAGCAGACGTCACACTGCACAATGTAAAGCAGCAGGCAATTGGTCAAAAATGGTTAACAAAAAGGATTCCTTAAACCTCCAGTATCCAAATATAGCCCTAGCTGGTCACGTGGGCTGCCATACAGTAAGTGCTCCTCACTTTACCTACCCTTTGATTAAACCGTTAGAGCTAAAAAGCATGTACTTAGAACAGCATTTCATTTTCCAGCCCAATTCCACGAACTGTATAATCTTCCTGTACCTTCACACTCAGATTTGCAGAAAGGAAAAGTTGATTTAGGTTTCCAGTGAGCCCAAAGTGGATCATTAGCTACAAAAAGCTAACAGAACGTGAGACTTGTAATATATATGCGTATACACAGACATATGTGCCTATATAAATACAAAAGCAGCACACCTGCCATCCAATGTAGCTGCTGTGATTTACTTGCTAACAAACTCTGCAGCAGATACTGATTTTTACACCACTTCTAAAAATTCCTGGTTTTCATATAACTCTCATCATGATGAGAGCTCATCAGCTGATTATGTCCACCTCACAAGAACTCCACAGTTGAGTTTATACATGAAGAAACTCTGCAAAATTTCTGAAGAGAAACAGGCAGGCTGTTGTACAGTTGCCAAATTCCAACTTAAACTGAAAAAAGAAGTTGAGTTTGACCCCTCCTTTCTCAACCCTTCGAGCCATTGTCCACATTCCATACAAAGCAGGTGTCAAATGAAGTTATATTAGAAACTCTTGCAAGCGCACCACTAAATACAGGTGTTATCTTTCCAAAGCCTCTCCTCCACACCAGCGACGATGAGGTATTGCAGTACTAACTTACAACAAACCGCGTGATTTTTGGAGACGCTGAGGCTTGATTTTAAGTTGCAGCTACTACTCAACAGAAGTTGAGAAGCTTGAGGTTCCTAAAGAGGGAAAAAAAAAAGCTCAGCTTCACAAGGCAAGGCCTAAATATTGAGTTAGCAAATTTAACAAACTGCATTACAACACAGCTCTACATCACAGTTTTTTTGCTAAGAGCATAAAGTCTTTTATCCAGCTGCAGGCCCTAGTTAAGCTACTGCTCATTGCACTCTTAAACAAAGTACAATTAGGAGCAGTGAGGATGTGTCCCTGCCCATCACAGGGGGGCCTGGAACGGGATGATCTTTAAGGTCCCTTCCAACCCAAACTATTCTCTGCTTCTATGTTCATGTACCCACCACTGATTTGGCTGCACCAAGGACCAGATAGTTTCACATTTACCCCGCCAGCCAGGCCAGCCTCAGAACCCTCGGATAACCCAGATGTTGCGTTATTTTTACCCTGGAAAAGAAGAAAAAAAAACCAAACCAAACAAACCAACCAAACTTCATAGCGGGAGGCCAGCACAGAGTTTATTCCAAAGCTGCAGGGCAGGTTGGGTGGCAGGGGCAGAGGGACAGGAGCAGGTTGGGGGGCAGACTGTGGGGTAGAGGTGGGGGCAGATTGGGGGGCAGACTGGGAGGCAGAGGCAGGGGGGGCAGGGCTGGGGGGCAGGGGCAGGTTGGGGGGGCAGGGCTGCGGGCAGAGGCAGGGGCAACTTGGGGGGCAGGGGACAGGGGCAGGTTGGGGGGCAGGGGCAGGGCTGGGGGCAGAGACAGGGGACAGGGGCAGGGCTGGGGGCAGAGACAGGGGACAGGGGCAGGGCTGGGGGCAGAGGCAGGGCTGGGGGCAGGGCTGGGGGGCAGGGGCAGGTTGGGGGACAGAGGCAGGTTGGGGGGGCAGGGCTGAGGGCAGAGGCAGGGGTAACTTGGGGGGCAGGGGACAGGGGCAGGTTGGGGGGCAGGGGCAGGGCTGTGGGGCAGAGGCAGGGGACAGGGGCAGGTTGGGGGACAGGGGCAGGGCTGTGGGGCAGAGGCAGGGGGCAGGGCTGGGGGCAGAGGCAGGGGACAGGGGCAGGTTGGGGGGCAGGAGCAGGTTGGGGGGCAGACTGGAGGGTAGGTTGTGGGGCAGGTTGAGGGGCAGGGGCAGGTCCCGGTGCCGGTGCCCGGCTCGCCGTCCCGTCGCGGTTCGGTGCCATCCCGGCGGGGCAACCCGCAGTGACGTGTCCACCGGAGGCTCCCGGGGCCGCCGCCGCCGCCGGAGACAAAGTTCTGTAGTGCACTGACTGCTATCGTACCCAGAGTCGGAGTGTCACAGAACTTTGCTTCCGGAGGCTCCAAGTCCTCCGCCGGTACCGGGGCCGCCACCACAACTTTCCCTGCCCGAGGAGAGCCGGCGCCCACGCTCCGAGGCGGCGAGGGGAGCCCTCTCCTCCCCCGCAGATCTTCACAACGCAGACGCAACACATCCCCCCACCCCCACCCCAACACACAAAAAAATGAAAAAAAAAAATTAAAACCGGCTCTCACGGGCGCGATGGAGGCGCCGGTGCCGCCGGCATCGCCCCCCGCCGCCCCGCAACAGGTTCGCCCCGCGCCCCGCCGAGCGCCCGCCCCGCCGCTCCATCTTGACTTTTGCCGACGTGGAAATTTTGGGTTCGGGGGGACGAGCCGCGCTCTTATTGGCCGGCGGCGGGCGGGGTCGGAGGTCACGGCTGCCGCTGTCGCCGCTCCGCGCCAAAGCCGCCCGGCGGGGCCGCCCCGCTCCGCCCGCCACACACACACCGCCCCGGGGGCGGCGCCGCCGCGAGGGGGGCCCGGCGGGGCCCGGCCCCGGCGAAGGGGGGGCGGGAGGGGGGGCTCCCGGGGCGCCTCCCGCAGCCGCCGCCGAGGCGAGGGGGCATCGCCGGGGTTCCGCTAAGCGCCTGCCTCGGCTGGGAAGGGCCTGGAGAGCGGCTCTTGCTTGGGAGGGTGTTCCCTCTCCCGGCAAGGAAAGCGGAGGGATCTGCCGCCTGGAGAGAGGGAGAGTTGTGCTCTTCTCTCGGGGGAAGGCGTCGGGGCTTTGCTCCTTCGACGTGGATCGCAAACCCGCCTAAATAAAGACTTAAAAATAAATTCCCGCGACCGATTTACTCTCTTACACTGAATTAAAGTCATAGAATCACCAGGTTGGGAAAGACCCACCGGATCATCGAGTCTGACCGTTCCTATCAAACTCTAACCCGTGTCCCTCAGCGCCTCGTCCACTCGTCCCTTAAACCCCTCCGGGGATGGTGACTCAACCCCCTCCCGGGGCAGCCTTGTCCTTAAAGTTAAACTCCTCTCATTGATCAGCTTGTTCACTAGGCTCGGACGGAACTATTGTGGTTATCGGTTCAAAAAAACCTGATGCACGATTACAGAACTAACGGGGTTACGGGTTCGAAGACCTGATCCATGATTACAGAACTAACATGGTTATCGTTTCAAAGAACTGACCCAGGATTACAGAAGTAACGTGGTTATGGGGTCTAAGAACTGATCCGGGATTACAGTTTGTAGTTTTTTTAGGCCACAGCTGTGGAAGTGCCGTGGTTCCAAAGGGGCTGGAGCAGTCCCAGAGGAGCCGTCCGTGCGTCCCCGCGCGGCAGCGTTGGCGTGAGGAGGTGCTGGGCCATCACCACGCCGCCGAACTTGGGTGCTCGCGTGGTCCTTTTCGTTGCAGGATCACTGCAATACCTGTTAATGCGAATGTGTGCCTGTCATTTCAGTGCCTGACAGGGAAATAAACTGAAAAACGCTTTGAAATATTTATATATATATTTTTTTTTTATCTCATATCATTCATTTGGTTTGTTTCCTTCTTATTTATTTAAACCATCCAACTTATAAAAGTGCTCTTTGGGCAAGGAGAACCTCAGAAGAATCTCTTACCTTTGAATACTCAAATTTTGTCTTCACTTCTTTGTCTGCAGAACCAAAAATGGCAAATCGTCCCTGAGCCTTTCTGTTGTGCTTACAAAGCACATCCCCCCCCACCCCTCTCTGCCTGTGCCGTTTAGTCTTCATCTCTATTCAGTTTTGTGAGGTTTGCCATGTGTAATATTCCTTCTCATCTTCCTGTTCCCTATCTATCCCTACTCGCCCCATGTCCAGCCCCAGTCCCTCTGCTAGGCCATGGAATTGGCCTCAGCTGTGCTGTGTGCACGGGAATATTGACTTCACAGTGCATATGCTCTGTTAAAAAAAAAAAAAAATCAATATTTCAGTAGATTGAGCAGAGCATGCGGCAGTGTAATGGAGCCCAGCCTGCTAATGTAACACACAGGGGTCCTCATTCAGAGATTGAGGTCAGTCAGAAAATGGAAATGTGTTTTCTTATTTTATTGTCTGTTTCAGATTTAATGTAGGTGTTTATGTTCAAGTCTTTAACTTACAGCAGGGCACGCAGTTACCTTAAAGTCACATCCAACAGAATGTCACGCGTTGCAGGTGACATACACAAAAAAGCATGCCTCGGGCATACAATCCATTTCTTTAGAGCTTAATAAACACCCTCTTCCCTTTACCCATCACATGCCTCTCAGACAACAGTTGTAAGGAAAAATTAATAATTCTTGGTTTTGACAATAAAAAATAATCTTCTATCATTTGAGCAGAGTTGGGTTATGTTTATGTAATGAAAAATGCAGTGCTGTAACGAACTCCGATACACCAGCATGTATTGATGAGTGTCATAAACTGAGTATAATTGAAAAGCATGAGGGAGGAGAAAAACGAATGTATGACAGAAAACCAGAGTAAAAACTCCCGTTGATTTTAATGGACTTGGGATTTCAGCCAGAGTGTTCTTCATGGTACATTATCCGCTTCTTAAACCGTTGCATCATGCCTTAAAATTTAGCAAAAGTGCTTCTCAAAGTGACATATGAAACCACTGCATTCTAAGGCTCAGAGTCAAGATTAGCGTAAGCTAACTGTTGTTTCACAGCTCTGGAGAGCCTTGATATGGCTTTATCTTTACTTAATAATTTTATCTTCTGTTTTCGTCAGAGGGTATTTCTCATCTACCAAAAAATTCTCACAGCACCAGTGAGTACAGATGTAGACAATAGACAGAGGAGTGAGTACTATGTTTGTGGATGTTACAATGCTTTGTGCTGAATAACGTGCACGGGGGGGACTCACGTTCAATAAAAAGACAGAGATACTTACTCTTTCGTCATTCACATTATTAGTTGGAGACTCTGATTTGGCAGTCGTGGCTGGGGAGGCATGCAAGGCTGGAGCCATAACGTCTTCTTTCAGCTACAACTCCGGTTTAGGACATGACTCATGTAGAAGGCTTCCAAAAATGTAAAATACTGCTACCTACAGATGCTTACTCTATTGGAATTTCTCGAAAGTCAGTTAATTTTTTTTAGTCACTGACCACTGATTTCCAGCATGCTTATATGTTTCACTGTTCTGAAAAAGTATTCGTTGCTCTCGAGCATGGAAAGGTTTTTTCCTTATAGAAAACTGCTAATTTCAACATTTTTCACAAGTTTAGTTGGAAATAAAGTGCAAAAGAAATGGTAGTAATACTTAGTATTAACGGTTGCTGGGATCCTACACACTTAGCACCCTTGAAAGCATAACTCATGACATGCAGTACATCCTAGTGTATTTCAGGTATAGTTTAAAAACCAGTAGTGTTAAAATATGGAATGCAAAATACACTAAAGATCCTATGATATAATGTTATTTAATTTGCAGTATAAATATTATAAGCAGCAATAAATGTATCATTCCAATTTAAATTATAAGGTAATAATTAGGGCTGTATCTTGCTCTAAGCATGCTCCCAACTAAGAAGATTGAAGAAAGTGTGCAAGACAAGGCAAAAGCACATGACAGAGAGGACCAAACAGTGACTTTTTTGTGAAGTAAGGACAAATTTCATGTTTCATTTAACAGAATGTTTGCCTTAACATAAAAGGTGGGAGAGAATTTGCTTTTATGAACAGAAGAGTCCTGTTTTCCAAGGCTCCTCCTCTGTGAGTTGTATGAGACAGTAAATTGTTTCTTTGCTTTGTTGTTGTTGTTTATTTTCCATTTTGAAACAATTAGTACATTATAAGAATTAGTATTTAAATCTAATATGAGACTGGAGTTGTGAAGAATGGAAAATTAATTATCTCATTAGTGGGAGAACTTTTATGGTATTCATACAATAAGTAAAGACTCAGTCATAAACATCAATCAATATTATAGACCATTTTAAAACGAATGTAAACAATTTATATTATGACAATTCATAGCACTGCTTATTGACAAAAGAAAAACGGTACACAAACACCCAGTGGCACATCATTCTAATTCTTAATTTGTTATTATCTGAGATCGCTCTTGATTAAATATGTTTTGCGCTGTGTTTGTGTAATTCTGCACTTCATTACTATAATAAATGTGCATTAAAACTGCATTATACTGTCCTAATTGTGCAACTGCCGTTGAGTACGTTAAAGTTATAAGCACTGTAATGTGGTATTTTACCAAAATGTTAAATTTCCTAGTGATTACATTTCCTTGCATCTTAGAATCAGAAAATTAATTGCTAAAGTTAATAAATAATGATAGTCTAAGCAAGTTAGTCATAAGTCAAAGAAAAGAATCCAGGCTTCTTGGCTTTGCATTGTCTCTCCAAAAAGTAGACAAAGTCGATACCTCTTTCTGTAATTTTAGACATAAGTGATTGATATAAATACAATTTTGCTAGAATCTTAACATCACGAAATAAGACAAGATCGAATGTCAAATAAAAATTCAAGATACAAGGACATAATGCAACAAACTTTGATTTAAGTCCAGTGGAAATCTTCCTACTGACTTTAACAAAACTTTATCAAATGTGCTGGCATCAAGTGCATGAATAGCTCAATTAGCTAACTAACTAATGTAAGTTTGCTTATTACCTCTCACAGTTTAGAAATTTGCAGTCAAAGCCTAAATGTCTCCTAAAAGCCCACAAAGATTCAGAAGGGCTTCATGATCCCAAGTGGAGGAACTTTGTCATCTGCATTTTTAAGAAGACAGGAATGGATTTGCAAGGCAATCGCTGCTGGGTTAGTGTAAGAGTATCCACAAAACATTTGTATTTTCAAAACCAATAGAAATTTCAAAATTTGTTTTTTGTTTCGCAGTACAATGAAATTATGACCTTCCCTAAAAAGTACCCAAACAGGAATAAAAGATAGAACTCGGTGAGAATACTCCCTTTTACTTTGTCTGTAGCCGTTCAGCTTTGCACAGCTGGCCAAGAGAGAGATTAACCCCACGCTGAATCGCTGGATAACTAAGCACTGAGCAGACATCTATTTTGAGGAGAAGAAGGGAAAGTTTGTCTTTCACTTTTTTTTTTTTTTTTTCCAGAAATTCACTTCTGAATCTGAGAAGAGCTCTTACTGGAACAAATACTTTCCCACAAAAAGGTTCCACTTTAGCAAGTCAGCACTTTTGGATGCAAACAAATATATTGTGGGAAAATTCCCAGCAAGCTTTACTTTGGAGTCTTTGAGGAAAGAATTATGCAAGGGAGAATTATTGGAGTGGCATTTAGAAAAGGATACACATATGATCCTTTATAGAGTCCTAATAAAGTGACACGGTGGTATCTAGGACAAAGACTTGAAGGAACTTAGCCTTTAGTTTTTAGGGCAGTTGAAATCCCTAATATGAGAAAATCAACCAGATAAATAAACAGCCAAATTCTGCACCATCTACCACAAACCATGATTTAATCAGTTTATAATAACTTTAATTTGGATTGTGCTGAAGTTCATCGGTAGATTCTGCAGGACTGGGGCTGAGATGTAGCAAACAAGAGATCATTGACGTAACAAGCCCAACTGTCTTGAATGATGTGTCCTGGAAATGGAAACCAAGGGTCATATTGCTCGCATTGGTGAACAGCTACTTATGTAAGTAATCTCACTGTATTCAAACCTATCCTAAAAAGGCTGCCTTCAGGCTGTAACAATGCAGCAATAAGGCAAATAACTATAATAAGAACCAAATATGAATTGAAACTTACTTGCTAAGTGCCCAAAGAATAAAGTCTTGGGTAGTAACTACTATTTGTGAATATTTTTTAAAATTGTATTTGACTTAGAAATATTCAGTGAATGCTTATTTAGTAAAAATCAGAATATCTCTGCCACATTTATTTCATTTCTACTCTCCACATCAAAGCATGGATTTGGGAAATACATGGTTATTCAAGGAAAATAAACTGAATACCTAGCAGAAAAAAGCATTTCCTTGGACACCTTAAACACATACATCACAGATTATCAAACAGCCCTATAACACAAGAGCATTTGATTAGGAAAGTCACACTCTAGCAGAATGGCTTCAGTTACCTCCGGGACTGGAGAGATGCTGCACTTGCAGATGAATCCTGGAGCCATGGTCATTTTCTGCATCATTCCAGTTCTAGCTCTCTCGGAGACTGTCGCTGTGCCGAACACTCAGCAGCTTTGATATTTGCCCAGGGTGCAGCCTGACTGCTCCAGAAGGTACCAAGCTCCATGAACATATTTAAAACATTAGCTTGTGTCTCAGAGGTAACAGGCTGGGTATGATGACTTGGAATCCCACTGAAATAAGCATCATACAACCAGCCTTCAGTGGCCATCTGTACCTCCTCCAGAATACCATGACTTTTCATAACGGTCTTGAAAGAAGAAGTGCACTTATCACACCCCGTGGGAATTTCTGAAGAATACAGTTCAAAAGTTGCTGCTTCCACTAACTCTTTGTTCTAAAGAAGAGTAAGTATCTTTGTCCTGTCCCAATCTTGAAGAAATGAAATGAAGTTTGGCGTCATTCAGAACATTAACAATCACTTAGACTTTCACCCCTGCTCTGGTCTGATTTATGGATTTCACCTTGCAGGACAAGTAATTCAAATCACCATCCACTGCGTCCGCAGAAAGAATCTTCAGGCCAAACTATTACAACAACTCATTACTTCTCTGGCTTTCTACACCACCAGGAAACATCCGTGAATGCCAAACTCCTGCAATTGCAAACAAAGGGAAATGGATATTCCTATCTACCATTAATTTCATAATTGGTTGAACAGGGAAAAAACAATCTTAGCAGGAAATCCTCACAAGTCTGAACTACATCTATCAGCCTTGTTTGCTTGCCAGTTCTTCTGATGAGCCACAGGAAATATATTCCAACTCCAGCACAGATTGTTCAGAGGAGACAAGATAGGCTCATTAGCACTATAACCTACAGGCAATAGGCAGACACACAAAAAATTTTCAGCCTTTGGACGAGGTGGCACAGATGCAACTAAATGGGCTTGCCTGCTGCTACTGGATTATGCATTTGTATTTAAGTTGATCGTGTAACCCTGGCTGGCTTTACATATTTTTACATATATTTATTTATATTCGTATATGCACCACTCAGCTGCTTTCAAATAAATTGTCTGAGTAAAGGATTTTTTTTTTCTCATTGAAATCCACAGGAAGATTTCTGTTAATTTCATTAAAAGAAAGAGGAAAACTTTATAAATGTTTCCTTTTAAAACTGATTGCCTGGAGTCCTGTGTGAAAAATGTTACTTTCTAGATCCTACCGTAGCAGTCTGTTAATTTTATGAGTTTAGGAATAGCCTGTCAAAGTTCTGAAGCACACAGGGGTCCTAATCAAGAGCAGCTTGTCTCAGCTAAAATCATATTTCCTATGTTGCAGGACAGCAGTGGGGAAAGTGCTTCATTTGCACCTCACAGAAATGTGGTCTGCTTTTCCTCCTCGCTTTGTCAGCCCAGTGCAGTAGGGCACTTCCTCTGGCCCTTAGCAAGAGCCGTTAGCAAGAGCCAACGGAGAAGAGCAAGGAGCAGTCAGGATTAGCAAAGAGCTATTGATTCGTGAATGAAAAAGAACATTTTCTGAAATTAAAAAAAAAAAAGAGCTAGGTACAATAACTCTAAGACAAGTTTAACTTTTGTGACTAGAGGTAAAAGGGACAGTCAACTTAAATTGACATTGATCTTGCTGGCATTCCAAGGGTAATATTTTCATTATGATAAAATGTTCTTTAACAATCTCTCCACTGAATTGGGCACAAACATGCTTTTCTTCTACATTGGTCCTGCCTATCTTCCTGTTCCACCTATTTTTATACCACTAAAAAAATATTTGTTTAGGCAATGCAAACAAAATCCCCCCTTCCATATGTTTAAGTTCCCTTGTCTTTTATGCTATAATGTAGTACAAGACCAGTGAGACAGCTGAGAATTTTGTTTGAAACCAATTTTTTTTATCTTCTTTTCAGTCTCCACTCAGAAAAACAATCATGAAACTTGTCCAAAATTTTTGTAAGTGTCTAGGGCCTGCATAGAAGTCCTACAGTACCCTACAAACACACAGGTGGAGGTACAAACATAAATACAAAACCACCAGGTGGACAAATGTGTTTCATAGACAGAAGTATTTTTGTGTGAGCTAATGCAGAATAAGCGACACAAAGGTGCATATTTCTCTCTATATATATACATATGTGTCTTTTCTTGAACATTTTTAAACTTTGATCTCCAAAAGTTAGGAGATGAAAAAATGGAATTACAAATAACCCCCATGGATTCTGATTTTGAATAAATTTCCATAGTTTTCCTTGCACGTCTTCATTGGGCAATGATTCATCTCATTAACGTTTTTCACAGCAGGGAAATAGTTTGTGTGCCTTTCAACGCTGCTCCATCAATATTTAATATAATAATTACATGACAAAATATGTTCATAGCAGATATGCAACTATTACTTGTTATTCTACACCATCAAATGTGCAGTCAAGGGCTGCACAAAAGACAGTCTCTGACTGAAGTCTCGTGAAGTCTCTTTGAAGATTTATGTGATTTTTCTGCAGCTTATGACGTGGCAGGATGACCAGTTTATGATGTGGGAAGAACTTTGTTCAACACATGAAAATGCCTCCACTCTCCAGATCATGTTCTCCTGTGGTAGGCAGCAAGGCTTTGTACCCTCCATATGGCCGCACTGTGCCAGCAGACACCAAATTGGTATGTGGGTTAAATGTAAAATAACCACTAGAACTCCTGAGCCAATAATTACAAAGCTCCTTTATATATGGTTAGTGTATCATTATCTGTACTGTGCAATAATAAAACAAAGCTCGTGTTGTCCCCCTCTTCTCCTTCAGTAGCTGAAAACTGCCACACACAATTGATGTCCACTAAATGCTTTTAGGAATTGTCATAGCAGCAGCAAAAAGCACACCAGGTTCTCAGTTCTAATGAGACATAAGCTTGAATAAAATGCTAGAGGAGGCGGGGAAAGACTTATTTTGTGCATTCACTAGAAGCATGTATCTTGCACCCTGTTCAAAGTTGTCCAGTCTCTGGGGTAGATCAGCTGGTTCAGAGGGCTTCACAGATGTTTAAGAAGTTCATCTGTCCATTTAAAGCACAAATGATAAATTTTTAGCACTCAGTATTTGTGTGTACTAGGAACACGTGACTCTGTAAACAGTGCGAGTTTCCCACTTCTATCCAAGTGCAGTTCAAGGCTTGGATAAGAGGTATTTTATGATTTTGGCCTTGCCGCAAGTACCTCAAAAACTAGTCCTTGTGCTGACCATAAGCTGGGATTCAGAAGCTAATGGTTTCTAGATGTGCCTAGCTGTAGGCTTAGGACAGGTCGTTCTTTGTAAGATCTAGTGACTATTGCTTTGCTTTGCTGCACTGGATCCCAAGATTTTTGTAAGGGTTTTTTTATAGACTTGAGTTTTTTTTGAGAAGGGGATTTTAGTGGGAGTGATTTGTTAAACAAGGAGTGCTTATACTGGCTTTTCTCTTATACCTTGTAATTTTGGATTATTGCTGATCATAATTTGTAATGGTATTTTGTGCATGATTATGACTGACTAGCTGTGTGAAATAAAAACAAATAGAACTTCTTATTCATTTGTCTTCTGAAAATGTAGTTCAAAACATTCTAGTTGCCGGGTCCAAAGTGAGTTTCCTACTCATCTCCTTGCAATATCTATAAAGCAATAGATGAGCACAAATCTATCTTTATACGAAAATGCACAAATATTCCCAATAACCAGGAACAGAGAGGCTGTTACGTCTATAAAATCCAGTTAGAAAGTAACACACAAACCACAAACAGGATTTTCAGTTTTGTTGCCTAGTTGTCATTTGTACCAAGTGACAGTGTTTCTGATGAGGTTTATTATCTCCCTCCTTAAAGTATATGAATTATGTTATTATCTTATTAATTCTAGTGTATTAATTATAATTATGCTGAATTACATAATAAAGAAAAGTGTGTCTAGGGTATACAAAGGAAAGCTATGTGTGTATATAAATATGTATGTGGCAAGGCTATAAGGGATGTGCTGTTAATGCTCCGTAATGGGTCATCGCTGTCTCAGTCTTTTGGAGTTACTGTCTTGTTGAGGACTTACATCTGGGGGAAGTGAAAGACATCTCAGTGGCAGCTTCTCCAGCTGTGATTTCCCTCCCAGGCTGCACATCGCCTGCTCTGTAAAACCAACAATGTGACACTTCATTGAGAACCATGTCACACATCAGGAGTGGCTGCAGCTCCTTCTCATGTTTTATACGAGCAACTCCAACTCGGCTTTAATCTTTATTAATACTGTCAGGGAACACTTACGCAAAAAAAAAAATCTTACTGATTTACACTGGTAATTTGCATTTAATTACAATTCTATTTGTAACTAAAATGCTAGCCATATTATTCTTATTCTTTTTTTTTCCCCTAATCCATTATAAACCAGTCATTGGTTTCCTGACCCAGACAGCTCCCACGGGTATCAAACACACTGTAAGTACTAGATTTTTGCACTGCTTCTCGATTTGGCTGACAGACATGCAATATCACACACAGGCAAACTGCTCCAAACCAGGTTGGCAGAGACTGAAAGCTGTTACTGTCTGGAGTCTGTCCAGAGATAGATTGGAATTACAGTAATTTTGGAGTCTCAGTCAAGTTCCTGGCTGACCAGTATCTAAATCACAAAGCCACCACTATACCCTTTGCTTGGCAGTAATTAGTACTTTGTTAACAGTCTGCACAGGGAAACTGTTAGCAAAAAGCACCAAGACAGACCAGAGAGTAATAGGGCAAACAGCTGAATATCCAAAAAAAGCTATACGCAAACACCAGCAACATATTGAATAAACACGAATACTCAAAGTCTTCATGTGCACAAAACCATGACATAATAGGTGCCATGAAGTCCTGATGGAAGAAATCGGGAACTTGGAGTAGGGAAACAATACAGTTCTTCCCAGAAGAGACAGGACAAGGCATTTAGACACGTGTACTTGTTTTCCACTTTAGGGAAAAACTAAGAAGCTGGCTTCTTGATTGACTTTGGATGAAAATGAGGAAAGAAAAAAACAAGATGAGTGTCTTGTTGGAGGTCTTTCGGAGAAAACTAAATCATGAGAAAGAATAAAAACACAAGGCTCTTTTTACTTGAGCATCTCAGAGAGATGTTTTTATCCTCGCTCTTACAAGACATATCAAATAGCATAATATCTCCTGAAGAGCAATAGAGAAGGACACAGGCAGCTGGGTCTTGGAATATACAGAGAGTAGATTTTTTTCTCAGAAGGTAGGGGGTTGAGGGGGGATTATATTTGGGGACACGGCTAAACTGGATTTGATTCAGCTAATATTGAGGGGTTTCTTGAGAATCTACAGGTGGAAGGTGGCCTGGGTGAAAGCAAGTATGAAATGTCAGACTGCTGCTTTAAGAAAAAAACCTCACTATTAAGGATGAACTACAAAAAAAATAGGTTTCTAAAAATTCATAAGCTGGGGTGGAGGCCTCTTGAGAGGGTAATTGAAAGGATAAAAGAGTAAGGGACCACCGGCAGATACTAAAAAAACCCATATTAAAGGTTCCACAACAAGCTGTTCAGGTACAAAGGAAAGAGAAAGCACAATTACAGATTGATGTGGTGCTCTGAGGCATTCTCTAGGCACCTGGAAATCAAAGCTTCGCAGAAAACCTGGAAATCGGGACACCTGACTGTATAATGTGGAATGATAAAGCAAAAGTTTTGGGCACACAAGGAGTTACTAATAGCAGGAGGCATAAAGACAATCAGAAAACATTGGCAGACGTAAGATGACAAAAAAAAATAGAGCTATGTAACAGGGAGAGTAAAGAACAGGCAGCGTGAAAGATGCCAAAATAGTAAATCCCTTTATGGTTGCAGTCGTTGCTAAAGAAGTTAGTTAGTGGCCAATAACTAATAAAACAAAAGAATAAAGAGGCAGGCCAGAGCAGAGAGGGAACTGTTAGAAATGCATCTCTAAATCAATTATATTCAAGGCCTGATCATATTCACTCAAAAGTACTGAAGAAAGTAGTCATAGTAATGTCTGAGACATTAAATTAACATTTGCCTGGGAGTATGAACAGGATGGACATGAGGGAGAAGAGGGAAATAAGTGTAACACAATAAATAAATATAATATTAGTGTATTAGAAGGGGGAAATGAATCATAGTACAGTCAGCCTGCCTTTGACACCCAGGACTCAAACAACTCAGCAAACAATACATTTGCAAACGCTTGGAAGAGAAATGTTAAAAAGTAAATCCAAATCACACCAAGTCAGATTGATTTCCTTCTTTTTCCAGATAACTCACATTCATAGTATTCAATAGGCCACATCTCAATTTTCGCAAGGGTTCTGGCATGACGTTTTGTGAGCTGGAGGCTGAATATGTTATCTGGTTAAGTGCAATAAGAATTGCTGTCTAAAAGAGTACACACAAAAAGCTCCCGATGCTCAGTTATATCACACAGCAGTTGTTTTAAGTGGGATAATCTTGTAAGGTCTTGTATGTCTGGTTTGTACTTGATATGGATGATGCGCATGGTGGAACAGAGAATGCACCTACAAAATTTGCAGGTGACAGCAAGGAATAAGGAGGGGAGAGCTTCCAGGCACTCCAGAAATCAGGATAGGAATGCAAAATAGTCTTCACTCCAAAATAACAAATGAGATGGGGTTCAGTAAAAACATCACACTTGGGAAGGAGAAATCAAATGAACATTTATACAGTAGGAAATAAATGCAACATTTTCAGGAGTACTGCGGGGAAAAAAAAGAAGCTCGAAGTTATGATAGTTTTCAAACTCAATGAATTAGCATTATGTTGCCTCTACAGAAAGAAAATTCAAGTCTTAATTTGGAAATGTATTCAGAATTAGACTGACGTGAGGGTGAAATCCTGTTTCCAGCTCCAGGCATACTTAAAAATATAGGCAAATTAGAGAGAATCTATAAGGAGTCAACAAAAGTGGTAAGTATGTATGAAGAAAAGTGGCAGACACCTTCTTCTGCCTTCTTCTAGAAAGGAATGACAAGGGGCACAACAGCAGGCTTCCAGTACATAAGTTTGCCTCAAAGACGGTGGTGGTATGCTGTGAGTTGGTAGGACAAAAAAAATAATTAATCTCATGAGCAACAAAGCTACTTCCATCTGATAGTGAGGACAAAATCCTAGATATGACTCCACTTGAGCAGAGTCATTAATAAAGGCTCTGGAGTTCTCCCTCCATGGAAAAGGATTGTATTTTAAGCAAGTATGGCAATGAAAAGTCTACAATAAAACAATCTAACGTAAACCAAATTATTTTTGAAGCCTGTCTTCCCCTGACAAATGGAAGGTTTACTGGTAGTCTGCTTCACACAATCATACAGCACTATAATTGTCATTACCTACAGACTCACTGGGTTCTGATTTGTCCTCTACTGAATGATTGGTATCCTAGTAACACTTCCATTGAGTTTTGTGGGGGGTTTTATATCAGTTATTTTTATCTTTGCATCATTTGTCAAACTGCATGCAGGTCTGAGGACCTTTCATGCTGCGTAACGCTCATGTCCTATCATAACCGATAGCCTTTGTTATGCTTTTTGGGAGCTCTTGGATCATATACCAGCTGGGAGCAGTTGCTTCATCCAGCTTTCCTTCTCCAGCATCAGCTGTTGCCTTCACAGTATCTTCTCAATGAACACAGGAAACAGAGAACAATAAAGATTGATTCACATCAATTTTGCTCCCTCTCCAAGTCAGTTTTGTTTCTTCTCCCTGTAGTCAATACAGTTTGGCTAGACCAAACAGTATGTGTCTTAACTAGAAAATTGTCACTAGGCAAAGAACAGGGTGATCTTTTGCCCACTTGATACAGCAAAGGGCACTATTTCCAAGGTCCTCGACTCCCTAAACCTATGCTTGTCTTCAGGGAGGCGGAGTACACACCCTGCAATGTCCATAAATTCCCCCAGAATACCACTTCAGAGCCATTTTAATGTTAAGAATTTGCTTCCTGGAGTTTTGGCGTGGAAGGTTGTCTCCAGGACTGTCACATGCCCTTCTTTGATAGAGAGCAGTGATTACACCAGCTACCATTATCGCTTCATTGTGATGATTGATATTTTCTCTATTAATAGTCTGCATTGGAGTTAAAAGTCAAATTCTCTCCCTGCTGAAGGGGAACGTGGCTATAGAAGTGCAGGAATTACTGGAATTTTAAGTGACGGCCAAGATTTACCAAACGAGACAGGGAGCAGGATGAATGGAACTGCTCAGGCTCTTAGTTTTGCTATTTTCCAGCTCCTACCTTCCCTTTTGGGTGGCTGGGGAATTTTCTTTTCCCAAAAACACCCTGCCACCCCATTGTCCCATTCTTATCCAAGTCACAGCATTACTGCATAGCTAATGAAATGAAACACTGAGGTCTGCAGGTTGGACCTTGGAAGCGGAGTGGAATGACTTCCTTGTCATAGCTGACTGTGGACCCTCATCCTTGCCTGCACTTTCTGCCTGTCCTCATGTTCCTTCAGCAAGCGATACTCCGTCATTTCCTAGTAAAAGGCTTCAACGCCAGATCTGTTTCCCCATTACTTGTCCCAGGTGTGACTGGACAGATTCAGAATCTTCATTGATTGCCATGAGTGAAGAGACTAGTACATAAAGCCATCCTTGTGGTTTCTTGAGTTCCCTCACAAACATTAGCTGGAGAGAAAGCCTTCTTAGAACCTGTGCTCTCTCTGGTATAACTGTTAAACTGTCCTGAGCTCAGCAAACGTGAAAGCCAGATGCCTTGCATATTCCTTTGGGTGTTATGTGTTTCCCTCCATTTAAACATTATCAATTTTCTTTAATCAAGACAAGAGCACTTACTAATCTTTCCTTTGGCCTCTAAGCAAAGACAAAGTTTGGCTCAAACAAAGGAGGCTTTACCAGTCGTTACAGCCATATAATCAATAAATTTCAAAAGGAAGTTGTTGATACCTGCATGCTTGCCAAACACCAGTTTGTGGGAAAGAGGAGGTTCGTAGACAATCTTTGAGAGGTGAGGTGCACATCTGTCTTTGCACTAAGGATGACTGTGAATTCAATCCAATCTTTTTATTTTGTCATCAGTATTTAAAAGAAAAAAAAGAAAATAGTCTATTTGGGCTGAAGTTCTGATTCTTTTCATTCCAATGGTGAAACTCCTGCAAGTTACCTTCGGACCAGGACTTTATCCATGGTGTATCACAAGAATTAATTGCCTCTTAATCTGTTGTTCCCTGCAAACTGCTTAGACAAAAGGATATTATTAATTTAATGTCTATTCTTAACATAGGGATATCAGAGACAGAAACCTATAATGGGAGAGAATTAAAACAGGAGAGAATGCAAATGGGAGAGAAACTTGGATTCCAATTAGATGTAAGAGTCGTCACAGTTCTGTGGCAATAAAATAATCCTACTGAATGGAGTTATTGCTGATGCCTGTGTGACTTTGCTTGAACAGAAAAAGCAGAAAAAGAGCAAAGAAGCATTGAGAAGTTGCCCAAGCACTTTCCACTTCAAGTTCAGCCGTGGGTTGCAGTACACTGATCCCCACTGTCTCTAGTACTCTGAAAGTAAATGTGCTTACCAGAGCGTGATATAAGTTTTGCTTGAAATTATGTGTAAACAGCTAGAATAAAACAGTGAGATAAACAATAGCTGCCACTGATTTGTTAAGGACAAATTGCACCAAAGCAATTAAATTTTTTGGTAGGTAGTAGGGAGAAGGAATAATCGTCATATGTCATGAATTTGGTAAAACCTCTTCCAGCCTCTAAATGAGCAAGCTAAATAAACATAAATTAATTAACTTATCAAAGAGTGGGGACACAATTGGCCAGAAAACTACTTAGTATTTATTAGGTCTTCAAAGGGCCTGTGTTTAGGAATTTTCATCATTTTCATTTGTAAGGTGGAAAGATGAGCATGTGTTAATACTACAGATGCAAACCTGGAAAGCTAGAAGGAAGGAGAACAACTGGAGAAGATCTTGACAAACTGAAGAAATGACCTAGAAATAAGATGCAATCCAATAAGAAGAAGATTTTACAGTTAGGCAAGAGTGATTAACTGCACAAAGCAAAACTAAGGAGTAACTGGGTAGGGAAGAGTTTAGTAGAAAAAGGTCTGGGGCTTGTTGCAGATCACAGGTGAATAGGAATCAATGAGGTCACACTGTTATGAAAAAGGCAGATATCACTGTGAGTTGGACAAAAAGAACTGCTGTCTGTAGGATATTTGAAGTAATCTTCCACTCTAGTCAGCATTAATAAAACCTCAGCTGGAAGCTGTTTCCAGTGTTAGGAAATTGATTTCAAGAAAGATATGGACCAATCGGGAAGACTTTGATTTAGAGGTCTTAGAATTGGGGATGTTTCATCTAGCGTAAATAAAACTGAAACAGTCTTGAAGTACTTTATGGAAGACCACAAAAAGAAATTGGATGATCCATTTTCCACATCCATGTAGGACAGAATAAGGAATAATGGGCTTAAAATGAAGAAAGAATTAAGCTAGTCATAAGAAAAATATTTTTCTAAATCTAAGGGCAGGTAAGTACTTAACCATTGGAAGCCTTTTAAGGCTAAGTCAAAACACTAAGGCGTAGGTATAGTAGATTCTGTCTTTGGACAAGGGGAAGGATTAGATGATTTTCACAAGTCTCTGCAAGCCTTATTTTTTGTGATGTTGCATTCATTTTGAAAGGCCTGAATTATTGATCCTATCTACGTTATTGATACATTATAAGAAAACTAAAACATTTTATACCCCTATGAAAACCCTGTGTCCCAACATCTGCTTTTGTAATAGTTGCCATAATAAATTTTACCTACTATTTATATGAACCCACACATTTCCCCTTGCCATACAAAGTAGCATTTTATCACTCTTACATTAGGAGGCTCTATTTAGGATTGTAATTTTTGAAACAAGCTAACTTTCTAACACCTGCAGATACTTTTGTTTTCCTAACAACTTTGGAAAAAAACTCTTGAAACCCATTTAGTTTTGGTACGACAGAAAAAGCCAGAGACCTTTGCCTACTACTTTTAAAAGGCAGTGACTCGTTTTCTGAGGATAAATTTACAAGTCATACTATAGCAGGCACTGGAGAGAAGGTCTCAGATTATCGAAGCTATCCCTTGCTAAGGCAAGACTGTTCTTTACAGAGCATTTTATAGCAGTTTTTAATGATTGCCACATATAACGGCTGCATATGGCTGGAGGGTAACATTAGCTTGACACGCAGACTGATATGAGCAGCCCTTTTATGTTTTATGGGTTGCCTGACATGCTGTTACTCTTATATAGTTCTTTGAACGCAGTATCTAAAGTACATATGCCAAAAAGAAGCTGTGTAGTCATTCCAAAAGTGCAAGGAGAAGGGCAGGAAGGAAATACCTGCCCATTAGATACATCAGATGAAATCACTTCATTAATAGTGTGTTCAAAGGCTAAGGGGGAAGGATGTTTGCAGCCAGCTATCTCTGAACTCTTGAAAAGCAACTCACATAAATGCACGAGCATAATTGGAAGTGATGATTCTCTCTGCCAGCAGTCCAGATGATGGGTATGCTCACTTCTCACATCAATTGACAACAGAGGTTGTCAATGTCTGGACCTAATCCTGATTTCCATCACTGTGGAGGAAGAATCTGGACCATTCTTCTCTTTTATGTGTTACAGATCTAGTGATTAGCTATCAGTCTGGAGGAGTTACTCAGAAATTTGAAAGTGTAGGGTCATATCAGCTGTTACTTTATTTCATGTTTCACAGTCTGCAATGGAAGAAAAGGAGCACTCACAGCACAAGAGATTTCTTTTTTTTCTTTATGTGTCTGTATACACAGGTACTGGGCCATCATCAGATCATTACATCCAACATAGTCACCACCACATCCATGAGAGCCAAGTTCAAGGGAGCAATGGATCATGCAGACTCTAAGAATGCCTCCCAGACTTGGCTTTCCTGCCCAGGCTGGCTAAACATCATCCTAAATCTTTGCCTGTGGCAGCTCACAAGCACCAGCTCACCTGATGTTTTTCCTACAGGAGCTACGGTTGTCAGCCCAGGCAGCTCCTACCTCTCCCTTTGCTGCTGCCTCTCGCTGCAGGTCTCGTGCTACATCCTCCCTACAGCTGCTTGTGAGACTGGACTGGGGAACTCAGCTGGATTAAAAATAACCTTTTCTTTTGCCGAGTTATTTTTAACTCAGATCAGTTCCCCAGTCCAGGTCAACCATGTAATTGCATGGATAGTCATGCCCAGGATGTTCCAGGTTATTTGAGGGTGGAAACAAAAGGCTGGAGGAGGGAGAGAGAAAGTCTGGCTTCTAGGAGCCTCCTCAGAGCCTTTGAGCAGGTGTGGTGTGAGTCCTCATTTAGGGTCTCCAGCTGGAGAGAGGCCTGAAAGGCTTTGTACTGTGTGGTGAAGACACATAGACAGCATCCAAGGGACAGTTTGGGAAAGGTGAACCTCGAAAGCCATCAGGAAGTTTGTCAAACTACCTTTATCAGATGCTTTACTCACGTGGTGCATGTGGGCTTCATAGCGAGCTGGTAATATGCCAGTTTAGAGTATGATTTTGTGAACTGTACAGAGTACGTGTAGAACTGATATTCTCTATAGTATCTAATACCAGCTGTTAGAAGCTGCAACTCGTGCTTTGTGTGTAAATTAAACAGTTCAGACCAGGTGAAAACTGAATTGTTCCACACGCTGATTAAATGTGAGGTGACCACAGGAGAGCTTGCTCTTTAGGTTTTCAGGCTGAAACAAAGCTTCTGTGGGTAGTTGCTTGGGTATTCTAGAGCAGAGCTTGTGAACTAACCTGGGTGGCAAGTGGAAGATTTTGAGGCTATGTTAATAGCAAGTAAGATTCAGGAAGCATGATGCAAAGTAAATGAGGGATAGAAATGAAATGAAAAAAAAATAAAATAAATTAATTTAAACGAAAAATCAGATACTTGTGCACGTGTGGGAGTCAGCACAAGTGAGGTCATCAGATCTGGTACAGCAAGCAGGGGACAGAAGACTCAGGAAAGCCCAAGGCACAGCCCAGCAGCAGCAGGAGTGACTGGTTCTCAGACCAGCCTCCCTCAGACCTGAGAGCAGCCTTCAGAAATCAGGGTGCTGGGAGGCACCAGCCCCAATCCTGACAGCAAAGACACCTCACCTCTCTGGAATAAGCCAGCATAAACAGCTGCCAAGATATCCAGTTATTACACTTTGATTGGAATAACGTTTCACACCTGTCCTACCTACAGCCTTTTGTTTCCAGTCTCGTAACCAAAACTCATTCCTGAACTCTTGCTGGATAAACCATTGCCTTGTTCTGCCATTAAGGCTGCCTGGTGTTGCAAAGTGAGACAAAATAAAAATACTGCTAGCAGAGTCAAACCAAGTGATTTAAGGCCATCCTGAAGGCACCCCAAGGCACATCCAGGGCCAGGCATTCTTTGCCCTCTGCTGTTTTGGAAAGAAGGTCCTGCTGCCAAGCATGTACTTTTACCACACCCCAATTCTATTGCAGAGAAATGAAATACGAACCATAACTGAAGGGAAATCCCTGAACCTCCAAGAAGCAATCTCTGAAAAATATGATCTAAACAGAAACTGGAAATTGGAATGTTATTTTGGATGGGGTCTTACTGGAAACTTGTCTTCTTGGAAGTGGATCCATGGCAGCATTGTAAATAAGCCTTGTAAATACCTCCCCTTTCTGAAAGCTGGCTAGAGAAGAAGTGTTAAATAAATGCATTTTTCATTTAGTACATATTTAAAAGTAAAATTTTAACAGTTTAATTTTTTTTCTTTTTACATTGTGTTGCCAGGTGCTCAGAGGGAAGCCTCATCTGAACCCTTAAACAGGATTTGGTTGCATGGGAGGTGTGCTTCAGACAGGTCTCAGAAGCCTGTGGTAAAGCATCTCTCGAAATCTCACTGCTTGGCAGTGCCAGAATGAACCCTTAGCAAGTTCTTCCTTGCTCCTGTCTTTTGTTCCAGGAGCTGCTTCAGCATATCAGGATGCTACAATCAGCGCGACAGCCGATGACACAGTGGGGCCCATTTTGCTAATCTCCCCGCTTTGCAGAATACGTGTGTTCTGTGGAGTATTTTCTGCTCTGAATCAGGGTGTTTGGGACTTCAGATCAGATGTTCATACTGAGAGAGTCAGCCAACAAACCTCCGTGCCAGGAAATAAAGCAATGTGATGTCCTGAGGTGAAGCTATAGGAGGGTATATGAGTTTAGAAAAACTTGAAATCTGTTTTCTAAATAAATCCTCGCTGGTTTGGAGTCTTCAAGCAGCATGGGTAAAGCTCCTATTTTCTACCTCAGACAGCATTATGTTGTTTATATTTTCAGACCTTATCGGGGGTATAAATGCAGAATCAGCTACTTGCAGATTTGTTTTTACAGAATTTTAGCTTTCTAGGAAGTTTGTGAAAAATTCAGAATGCTCTCTGAAGGTTAGAGAATAGCACTTAAAACTGGCAAGTTGCAATTTGTGATTTTGCCTGTGGATCTTGTGTATTGCAATACTGGTTATATACATATTGAAGGCAGAGAAAAGCATGTATCATTTGTTTGGCTCTAAGGATAAACTGCTATAGGCATTGACATTAACCTCAAACAAATGACAACTTTCAGATAGATGAAGTCTTTTAAAATCTTATTTGTCTTAAGAGCACAATAATTCTCCATCCTCCCATCTTCTGGAGAACAAGAGAAGTCTAAAAGCAAAACCCCTCTCATCTGAAGATATTTCTACTGCCTTGAAGCTCACCTCTTAATAGACCATCTCTATAAGACAAGTAAGAGCACAGCACCTGCTGGCAGAGAGAATTTGTCCTTCTAGGACAGCACAGTGGGGATGGTACCTATACGATTTCCAAATGAAGAGATGAGAGGGAAAGACTTGCAGGGCTTTTTATGCAAATGTGAGGTATCCGTAAAATTTATAACAAAGCTCTCTCCCTCTGATGAAGGGACCTTTGCTTTTATGAAATTTCTAAACTGTTTCCCAAATTATTCAGGCAGTATGCACCAGGAACAGAAAGACTACAGAGACCATTGTTTATAATGGTTTCATTTAGAAGCAAACTATCTTATTTAACCACCTTCACTGAAAACTTCAGTTTGACTCTCCATCACCTAGGATCCCAGTGACTGTCTAGAGCTACTTATACTCCTCCTCTGACTGCAGAAGGTCCTGATGTGATTATCTTAGTATGAAGACACACAAAATCTGGTTGCTGCTGGTGCCAAAAAGGGAAGAAGATCCTGTTATCTCTTCTCATTTCTGCCTCTGACTCCAGTTGCCATGTCAACTTACCTTGTCCACTTCCAGCATCCAACAGACTCCTCCATGAGCCTGCTCCTCTCAGGGGTCTAGCGGAAAACTAAAGGCATCAGAAAACTGTGCAGAGCTGCCTGCCAGTTTTGTGAGCTGAACTGGTCCAGGGAAGAGCCCACTGAGGTGTTGAGCCAGTCTTGTGACATTACACCACCACAACAAGATTAATATAGATACATCAGAGCAGTGAGGTCACCTACTTGTGTTTTTTCATAGGAAGCTTGGATAATTTTGAAGGAATTTGGACATTTTAAAGAAGCAGAACGCAGATTTCCTATCATATAGATCTGCCTGGAGTTTGATGGGGAATTTCTGCGCACAGGAGCCTGTTGCCCAGGGAAAACACGATTGGTAAAGACGCTGAAGTCTTGATTGGTTTGATTGGCTTGTATTATATATGGAGTCAAAGGACAGTGCGTGTGCATGCAGGACTAAGCTAACTTTGTTCAGAGCTGAATACATGCTAGGAATGTGTGGTGACACCAGCAGTACTGTCTCTCTGATTAAAAGGTCCAGTCAAGGGCCAAGGAAACAGCAAATCTTAGGCTAACTGGCCGGTCTCCAGTATGAAATCTGAGCCTGCAGGACTGGGGATGAGGCATCTCAGCAATGAGGGGCATCAGTGGTGAGGCTGGGGGTCATTTCTCCATGCACAGCTCGTGGGATCGTGTTCAGTGCCTGTCTGAGCACCAGCCTCACCATTCTAGGGTCTCATACTACCTTTATCTGGAGAAAATTTAATGATTTATGGACTCTACATTGTAAAGGTCCTGGAAGGATGACCCGTGTCTATTTTGCCTTTGAGTGTTACACTCTTTCTTCCACTTACCACTAAAAGTTCTGCCAGAGTAAAGAAAGGATTTCAGCAACAAAACTTTAGACAGCTGTGTAAAAGAAGGAGGAGTATTTTTCCCAAAAGGAAGCTCAGATGTTTCTGCCTGGGGGAATTCATGATCAAAAGAAGGACGCATTGATTTCTGAAACAAAAGCATTTTCTAAGCCCCTTACTCTTTGGAGTCTTTTAGAAAATGATTTGCAGATGGCACATCTCTCTGCAGTGTGATGGCTTCTTGCAGACATAGTGAGCATTTAGCATGTCCGTACTTTAGAGCCACTGCAGACTGAAGATTTATGTTCAGACTTACTAAATGAACATATTACAGTGAGTACCTCTTAGGTAAATAACAGCAGTTTCCTTAAGAAACGATCAAAGGAAATGCTAACAACCCCTGCCACCAGCACAATACAAAGTACCCATTTATCAACTGTCTGTAATTATTTACACAAGCAGAGCCCAAGGAGGCACATGGTGGCAGCTGTGATGCATGGTCACATACACATGGAGCTGAGGGACAGTGAGAGGAGCCCAGACTTTGTATGTCCTGGACAGAAACCTACCTGAACAGCCTTGGTGCTGTTCTGGGGCTGCTGCTCAATGAAAAAGCCTGTTCCAAGTGTGCTAGTTTGTACAGACCAATAGCAAAATGCATGAATTTGGCAAAGCATTCAGAGAAGCACAACTTTCACAAGTAGAGGCAAAATCTTCACATCCTACCTACAGCTTCCAGGTGTATCTCAGAGCACAAAGAAATTATTATTGGGATGAAAATCATATTTCTTTACTGGGATCTATGTCCTGTCTTTCTCAGCTGCATTCTCACCATGATTTATGTGCATAATTTTTGCTTAGTTTAATGAGTGAAGGCAACACATGTGAAAAGTTGAGATATAATTCTTGAGGTTAACTGTGACCAAATCCTGTCAAGTGTAAAACTAAGCTTGTTTTAGTAAGAGTTGTTAAATAACAATAGTCTCAAAGCTGCATCTTTGCCTTAACAACTGTCTTATAAAAAGATGCTCTACAGTTTTTATTATTTGTGCATGTATGTTAAATGAATACGGATAACACACAGAGGCATCGTTATACGGTGGCTGGGGCAGTTCAGTAAATGGCAGTGTGGCATAAAGAGACATTTAAGAGCAACAAGTTATAGGCAGAGTATCTTGAAACGCATCTTGTTACAGCAGCAGGAGGAAGGCTGCCTGCTGAACCAGCAGTCATTCCTTCTTCTCTGCATAAAAATCTGAGTTTTCTCTCTCTCTATGTTCCCTCCAAGTGGTAACTCGACTTTCTATTGTGTGATTCGGTGAAGCAAGGTCGCAGGCTCGAGGGCGGCACGACACTGTGTGTATCCACTTCAGGCTGCTCTAGCAAGAATATCTGCCAGTGCTCTGGGGAAAGGATGTGTTTTTCTTTTCCATGTGAAAACCCTCATGAATGTGCTAGCGTGTGTGGAGTGTCAGGAGAATGATGTAGAAAAACATATACTACAGCTTCTTGAGAAGGGAAATCTGTTATAGGTGGCTTAGTCAGAAGTATCTGAACAGTATGCCACTAAATGATTATAAGAACCCCTAGCGATACTAGCCTGGTGCACAAAAGTAGTATGAACCCAATTCAAAGCCTAGTGTAGCTAGCAGCAAGGTGCCCGTTGAGTTCATAGATTCTGAATCAGGACTGCTTTGGGAATGAAAGAGGAGATGTCACTGGATGAGCCAGAAAAAAAAAAGGTGTTGGCAGAAAATTCTTTTCACCATCAGCACTGACTTTGTTGACAGCTATTATGTAGAACTGGATAGGGACATTGCCTGCACATGAATGATTTAACCAAAAATTACAACATACAGAAGACTATATGACAAAAATAAACATCTACGGAGAGAACAAAAGCATTTCTGAGCTCCACAATTCATCATGTTTCAATAGAGACTTACACTAAGAAAATTTACAGCCAAAAATTTCATGGCTATGCTCTTGTACACTTAGTCTTAACCAAGAATAACATAAACCCTGTTGTATCTAGAAAAACAGATTTAAGTAGCAAAGCAAAATATTTATCAGGCTAGTTTCCCCACCAGACAAGACAGTTGCAAAGATTTATAGGCTTAATTTTTTTTTTCTTTAAATACAGCTACCAATGAAAAGGAAGTGTTTCAGCAAAGGAGAAAATAATTTGAGATTATATTTGAAAAACGACTTATAGTTTACATAAAGAAGTGCCTTTGAAAAATGACCTGGGAGTTGTAACTATGCACAATTGTTCTTATAGGAGCCAGCAGTTGGAAAGTGGCTGGCCTAACCTGTTTCTCCTGAATGCAAATTCTTCACTGACGCAGTGGAAGGGGTTGTATAATATCAGCACTGGAAGGGGATGGGCAGCAGCAACCTCATAGCTGGCTTTGCATGCTGAGAGAACAGGAGTCCGTCAACAGGGAAAGCAAAGTGAAAACCCCTGACTGATCAAATGCCCCTTTCTTATCCAAGGCAGGGAGTAAATTGCAGAGATCAGGAAAGCCAGAAATTGTAGCTGTAGTGGTGAAGTAACTCTACAGCTCAGGGGAAATAGTCTGGTCTCATTTTACTCTTGTCTAATGCTGCTGGGTTTTCTATTTCGGTGGACAAAATGCAATGGAAGGACTGGAAAGAACCAGATAATGTCTCACTTTTCCTATTTTGCTTCTTGTGTTTGAATATTTAATCTCTTCTTATTTAGCATGTGAAGTGCAGGAAAGTAGTTCTTTCTCCTTCATTTTTTCAGATTCAGTCAACCCATCTTCTGAAACATCTGACAGACAGCTGGTCTCAGACTATTTTGTTCTTCCACTCATACTCTGTTCAGGTGAACTTGAGCTTATGTGCAGTATCTTACACTCTCATCTTACAATCACAGTCTTTGCTTCTCAGTAGTGAGCTTGGAGAGTCAGTCCTGAAATCAAATACATCTCTGAACCTGCTATGATCTCTGTGTGAATAGTTGCTCCCCTATAAAGGTATGTGGGTTTATCATTATGAATGCAAACACCACAATTCAAGGACAACTTGTTTCAAGGCTTATGCCCTCTGAGGACATTTACTTTACTGTAATAATCAAGATCTTTTTCAGTCAACTATGCCTGACATTGTTGAAATGAATTTTAGCCACTTACTGTTTTCATAAATCTACAGTTTAGGTTCTAAATCATGGGTCCTATCTGAGCAGTCTCGAGGAAAATCAATAAATGTTTTATTTCTAGAGCTGAAATAAAACTTAACACAACAGCATTCTATATTGTAACTTCGTAGTCAATTATCATCATTCTTATTCAGGGTGAATTTAGACATTCCCAGCCTGTATTTATGATCAAGGATGCTTCTGAATAATGTATATAAATTGAGTTTTATTGATCACTGAACATCTGCTGGCATTTAAGTATGTGGACACACAAGCACAAACATAAGCTTTGCAAGTTTGCATTTTTTGATGCTCATAAAATTATAATTTATAATCAAGTACACTATGTTATGTTTTCTTTATCACCTTCATAAAGATAAAGTAATGTAAGTAGGGACTTGGATTACAAGACCATTACAAGATTGCAAAGACTTAGGACTTTATGATTTATGGAAGAAAAAATCCATTATTTTTCCATTGCATCTGACACTATTTAATTGCGTTTTGCCTGCTGTGGTAGGGGAAACGTGCCAAACTGTGATTATTGCAAACAAAACTGGAAATGCTAAGGAATACTATTTTCTTATGCCGCATCCTTTGCCTCAGGTGGTGAGTAAATGGCCTTGTCCAGCTTTCTGATCATAAACTTTTGACCCATTCTTTCTGACACTGACTAATATAGAACACATGTCTGTGTTGATGTAGACCATTTTTATCATATGTGCACTTTACACACAATTGTCATGGAATATTCAAACCTTTTCATGTGAGTACAGCTTGAGTAAGGAGCTGGGAGGGGGAAAACCATATTACTGGAGAGAAATGAAATAAGATGATGTGCATCCCTTATGGATGTGGGGTACAAGAAAAGTCTTTGCATGTAAGGTGCCTGTAGGAAATTGTTTTCTTATATGAAAATGTGGGTCACAGGAACAGAAAGCGACTCAGAAGAAAGAGCCTTTGTCTCATTTCCCAGAGTTATCAAGCCTCTTTTATGTGGCCTAACTTGATAAAAATTCCTTGTTTACAAAGTCAAATGTGAGCTAAACCAAACATGGTAGCAGCATATCTAGGCATGGAAGAGGTAATGTTGCTGCCTCTGAGTTTACAGACCTGCTCCTCTGCTGGCAAAGGTCTGACCAGCTCCAGGTTTGAGCAAGAGGATTCCTGAACTAGGCATTAAACGCAGGTTTTGCTAGGTCAGGGTTACCTAGAAAGTCAAAGCGTCCTGGAAGATGTGACTGCAAAGGCTGTGGGAATATCACCGTTTCATTAGGGTCTAGGGTATCTGAAGTGAAGAAAGGACATTCAAGACACAGACTTTGTAAGAAATGGTGGCCCATAATGAGTATCACACTTAGCTAGCTAACCCAGATTTTAAAACACTTGAGTAAGAAGTTCTTTCATAGATAAAAGTTACAATCCTACATCCTTGACTTTTAGGATGCAAAATAACTGTGAAAACACTTCTACATGCGACTGCCTGTATTTTTTAATCAGAAATTTACCCTGTAATTGCCACCATGACGCTGTTGATAAATTCCCAGGATATTTCTCTCATGCCTCCTCTTTTCTTCCTCTAAATGTGTCCAGTGCCTGATCAGTACTGCTTAAGAATTAAACGCTGTAGATTTAAAACCTATAGACCAAGATAAAGATGTTAAACAGATAATCTTGACTCCTGTACAGCCAACTCCTACAATTAAGACTAGGGAATGTGTCACTGAAAGGTCTCACTAGAGGGCAGCCGATAAAACCTCTAGTAATAAAACTGCAAGAGTTAAATGTCTCTTTTTTTTCCCCCTCTGGAATGTGATGGGATATAAAATTTTCCTCCCTGAAACTGCTGCTAGCAACTATTCCTGTTGTGCTTTGTGTTTGGTTTTCCTCTGTAGAGGATCTACTCACCACTTGAACTTCATGGGGCTCTGCAGGTCTAATGGAGCTGGAGAATCTTTGTGAGGCTTTGAAAAAGCAGAGGGTGAGACAGCATTTGATGCTGAACAGGATAATTGTTTCTTTCCTATTTTTGCTTCTTTTCCTTGACTCCCGAAAGGAAACATCACAACTTACAGCAAAATATACGTAGCGTGATATGTAGTGTCTTCTGAGTTATTTGCCATAACATTGCTTCTTAAGTAGTTATTAAGGTTCAAATATATCACAGTTTCTTTTTTTTTCCTTCTTGTAAATAAATTGCTGTATTAAGTGCCTTGAGGTCCTCTCACTTCTGATTTCATAAATTCTTCCCAGTACCTGTCCTATAGTATAACACCAAAAGAAGTATGCTATATGCTTTCCAGAGAAGCATAAAAACAAGATTCTAAGACCTTCCAAGATAAATACATTCTCTGAATTCCATACATTCATCGTGTAGTTTTTATTAGGCCAAAAATTTGCTTACAAGATTTTGTGTGATTCTGAACTGGGATACATTTTCCATCCCTATAGAAACATCTTTATTTACTTGATCATATATCACACTGCTATGCAAAAAAACCCAACCATGTGTTTTCTCCAGTCTTCATACACCAAGAACAATGTCTATCAAAAACAGCCCTTTAAAACGTAAACTGTTTCAGAGATAAATACCACTTGATATTTATAAAGTGCATTCCTCTGGCTGCTGAACGCTCTGCTCAATGCAGGAGTTCATGTTTTAAGTAGTTCTGACTCCCTCTAAGGCTACTAAACATATCAGGAATATACTGAATATATTGAAATATCTTAAATCTAATACTGCTTTATATTACATGTTCAAATCACCCATTTTCTTAAAAGGAAGAGATGGACAAAAAGTGCTGAGCTGGAATTTGGTGGGTAAAGGTTCATCAGAAAAATCTCCTTGATGAAACTGAACTTATTGTAGAAGTTTCCGTTTCACATCAACACAGTAAACAGTATTTTTCAGTACCAATTAATATAGCCAAGTGAGCAATTCAACACAAATTTTCTTCTTTTTGTGTTTTCATAATAGCTGCACTTAGTTTGCAGTTTCACCAGATATATTCATTACCCAAACATAGTTAACATTTTTTGTTCATGAGGGTAGTAAATTGAGTCTTTTTTTCTTAATCAATTAAGAATGGTCCATACTTTTTGTTGCATGCACGCACATATGTGTGTGTGTGTGTTGCACACACAATTCCTACTAAATTGATTTTGCCCACGATTACAAAGGTCCAGTGATATTGGCCCTGCTCCTTGGCTGGGTGATCCTATCTCATCCATCAGGAGAACAGCCTGGAGATACTATCAATACAGTAGTTTATGAAGCAAAAACAAATAGTACATTATCAGAGATTTCATAAAATATTTCATTTTTCCCTCCTTCTTTGTACCCCTCAGACTTTTTCTCAACAATCACTCTCAGACCGGGAAGTGTTAAGATATATTGGCTGGGGGAGGAGTTTAATTCAATTCTTACTCATTGTATACACACAAAATAATTGAATGCTCATGCAGAGTCTAGTTTTAAGGGGTACAGCCAGAGCCTTATCTGATTCACCTAAAGGTCTCCTTGATAGAGAATTGGCAATGAATTACAAAAGCCTCCTTGCTGCCTTGTGTCAAGCAGTTTTTCACCCTGAGGCAGGACTGAGTCAGAGGAAGAATTAAGATTGTTCAGGAAGAATACAGCGTGATATTTTTGTTACGTGCGTTTAAAAGATCTTTAAAAGTTGAGGTCAATAACTTGCTGGGTTTTTAAAAAATAATTGTAGATATTTAAATTTTTATTAGCTGCAGTACTCATTTAGTATATGGGAGATTATCGTAAGTTTACTAGAAAGCAGAAAGTAAGGGGATGCTGCTTTGTGTTTAATTGTTTTTGTTCTTAGATAGACAAAAATAATGCAGAGCCTACCAAAGTCTCTACCATCTCTCTAGCTGTGACTGCTTGCTATATGTCTTTGCATATTTTAGTTTCCTGAAGCAATTTTGTCTTGTGTTTCAGTTAAGTACAAACCCCACAAAATCCATTATTAATTACGGACTTGCATTGCCTTATGCAGTATGATGTGTTCCCTCTGCATATTCACTTCAACATCTGTTGTGAGACAGTTGTATGCATAATGATATTTTATCTATAAACTGAAATACAACGCTTTATAATTATGCATTGATTAGGCTTAAATTGTGCAAAGAGTATACTCAGTTTTGAAAACAATATTTTCCATACCCACTGGGAGCTTCAGAACATGCTAAATACCTATTGGTTTGCCTGGGAATACTCACACACCTTCAGTCCAGGTAGTGCTGGAGGGATTTGCTGTGTCCTGGTAATCAAGTACTTTCTTGTAGTACTGAGAGAAGCAGTATAAATCCCGGTGATTGGGGTCCACTCCCTCTTCTGTCTATGAAATGGATTGCTGACTCTTACCAATCAGTGACGATTGGACTGACACTCCCTACCTAATGGTGCAGAAAGCTAAAAAAATGCTTATTTTGAGCCAAATTCGCCTTCATATTGTCCTTAAACAAGTAACCCACAGATTAATGGGTAGAGAATTTGTTACTAATTCATTTATTGCACGATTTCAAACCATCGCTTTCTACAGTGGTCTGTATTACTTCCTAAATCTCTATACTCATCTTCTTCGGAAAAACAATGAGAGTGAGAATACAGAATACATTCATGATAAGAAGAATAATAAATTCAGAGACATTATGTTATTTTTAGGAGTGCTTGCAGCTTCTCCTTTTTGCCAGTCTGCCACAAATACTCTCTTGTAATTAAGACGGAGAATGGGTTAGAAGTTAATAATCTCATGAACCAGTAATTCCTGAGCAGAGAGTAGGGAAAGATGTAAGCTCATGAAGAATTAAGTTGAAGAAGGACTCAAGGGAGTGCAGTGCAGCCTCTTCATTGCTTCTCACCATGCTAAGTAATCTCCTTCATTGCAAAGTGATTGCTTTGATAGGAATTAGTTTTTCTCTGGCAGAACTGATGATACAAGGTGGAAAGAAGCAAAGAAGTAAAGAATCTGGCCCAAGAGACTTTTAAAAGCCTGCCAGGCTAAAGCAATATGGGAATCACCCTATGCCATGTCTACATTTTCACAGACCACTTAATTACATCCCAACATATATAGAGCTGCTGTCATAAATGCTGTCTGTAACAAAATAAATGGTTGTCACTGCTGCACATTTTAAAGCAATCCCAGATTATTGCTCGTTTATTAGCATTAGATTGTTATTGTTAGGTTATTGTACTGTGACTGTCTCTGATGCAGCACAGCAAACTGAACCTATGGAGTTGCCTCCCTCAAGCACCTAAGTACCAACTGGGGAGGTTGCTGCCACGTTCAATGGAAAGAGGAAGTGAGATCATTTTTAAGATAGATTCCTGCCCTCGTTCAGCTTGGTAAGACCCTCTCTCCATCAACTAAACAGAGATCAGCCTTTTAACACTAGTGTCCGCACTAGGTGAGGGGGGGTCCTGTGCACAGTCCTGAGCAGCTTATAGCCCAAAGGTGAGTGGTCGCGAGGAGAGCTGAACAGCGGCAAACTCGGAGCTGGCTATTGCCAAGGTGGATTAGCAGCTACAAAAAGAGATACAGACACTGTGCCATCCAGCCCATTTATCACTGTTAAACCTGAGCTATGAAGCCAATACCCATGTCTGTTCACACTCTGGTGGGAGGTGTCCCTGCCCATCACAGTGGGGTAGGAATTAGATGATTTTAAGGTTGCTTCCAACTCAAATCATTCTATGATTCTACGATTCTTTCCTACCCTGCAAATACCTGTTTTTGTGAGAACAAACTCTGCTAAAGTTGGAGCAGTTATCCTATGATAACAAGAGAGTAACGTAACAGGACCAGTGTTTGGAGTTATGATTCCCATAAGCTATTTTTACCTGGTAGGACTTCGGTCACTTTAAATCAGAAGTACAAAAGTAGGTTTATGTAGTACTGGTTACTACCTTGCACTTCTTGTTTCTTATGATAAAGGAATAGCTCATGGCTTTGCCAGGAAACTAGTGCCCTTTAGGCATTTCTTGCCTCCCTCAGAAAAGCAGAAAAACCAGCTCTGAGTGAAGCTAGGTATGCAACATATCCCACAGTCATTGAAGACTGAAGAAGTAAGAGGCTTCAATGTTTTTGGTTCCTCTGCCATACAGGAAACAAAGCTTTGCATACCTCTACTTCACCCTCTCGTTTCAAGGTTATTTTTGTCTCCAGAGATAAGAACCCAATGAATTTACATGCTTTGAATCACATAGCTGTATTTTAGTGCTAGATTAAAACCTCCAAGTACTCTAATGACACCAGCAACTAAATAATACAACAATTCAAAAACCATTATTTTAAAATGGTCCTGATTTTTTTTTCTATTTTTGGTGGGTTAGAATAGTACACTGATAATGATCAATGTTTTCATGGCAAATACCTGGAAGTGACATAGCAGCAGTCACAGATTAGATGGATGGCTAATACATAAAGCAGAGAAATATATTTTTAAATATAATCTAGTTTTTCAGAGGGGGGTGTAATAAAGGAACAGAAAATGCAACAAATACTTCTTTGTTTTTTGCAAGTCACCTCTCCTAGGGTTTCCCCACCTGCTGTATAGCGATAAAGCTGTCAGCATTTAAGATACTTATTTTTGGAGCCGATAGATTTTTCAGGGTTTTGCTCTGCATGTAGTGGTTTTCACTTGCAAAGCAAGCTAAGGACAGTCCCCAGCTGGAAGAACAAAACCTTTCAGTACTGAATACAGGAGACTGCCACTCATCACAAAACTCAATGTTACACTGCTAGCAGTGATACAGGTCAGATAGAGGAAGGATTTATAAGAGCCCAGGTTTCCACTTCTCTTTTGCTATTACCTTTTTAGAGTTTAATGATGCTTCTGGTTTTGCCTGCAATTTGTTTGCTATTTTCTAGTGCATTGGAAATGAGAGTGGCAAGTCCAGCGGGGATCCTGTGGCTGCTTCCCTTGCTTCTGTGTATACATCACTTATAGCTTCCCTTAAACCTCCCTGGAACAGTGTGGTTGCTGACGTGTCTCTATTCTGCTCTGAACCATAAATTATACTTCAAAATGAATCTAAAATCTGCCTTTTTCCTTTCTTCTTAAACTATCTTAGCCACGTGGCTTCCTTCCAACTTTGTTTCTTGGTTTCAGTAATCTGTTACTTGAAGGAGCAACTACCTCTGTAAAAGAAGTGTAATTATGTTCCACACACTGGTCTCTCACCCTTGGTAGAGTTTTCCAGGTATTTCCAGCAAAAGTAACAAAAGATTGCAGGATTCTAGCAGGTTCTGTAGTGGCTATAAAAAGCAAGGACTATTTTTTTCTCAGTCATGCTGATGCTAAGAGAATGTAAGGGCACACCAGAGATTTTTAACATGGTGTTTATGATAGACCAAAATGTTCAAAGTCTAAAAAATTGGGGTTTTACAGGTACTTATTTTCTACCAGGAACAGCACAATGCCTGTTTCTCTTCCATGTATGAATAAATGTCTTGGCAGCTCTGGCAATCTGCAGAGTCTGAACCTGAAATTAAGGGATTTATGCCAGGTTAGAAGACAAAATCAAAGCTCCCAAGGATATAGTTGACCTGAGCAAAGGCATATGGCATCCCACAGATTCAGTTGGTAATCACAGCTATGTATTTCTTGATGACTGATTATGGCACTAAAATAATTTTCTAGACGTATACCTTAAGAAAAAAGAAATCACACTTAACAATTGCAGTTCTGCAAGTGATAGGTGAAAGGATGAGAGAGAATGGCTTCAAGATGTGCCAGGGGAGGTTCAAATTAGACATTAGAAAAAATTTCTTCACTTGAGAGGTTACTGGGCACTGGAACAGGCTGCCCAGGGGAGTGGTTGAGTCACCATCCTTGGAGGTATTTAAAAGGTGGGTAGATTAAGTGCTTAGGGATATGGTTTAGCAGTGGTCAGGCACTGTTGGACTTGATCTCAAAGCTCTTTTCCAACCAAGCAATTCTATGATTCTATGACATGCCTCTTATGCTGATATTTCTTTCAAGTCAGGGGTGTGTTTAGTAGATTTGGCTCTTAAATGATAATATGTGTGAATTAGATATTCATTCCTGTATCTGGATCTTTCCAAATCATAACACATTTATGGAAAGTAATTTTCTTTCATTTTCTAATTGCTGAGCTCAAGGGTGTCCTTTTTTTTTTTTTCTCTGGAGATTACACTGAAGATTAAATGGTGGTTTCAGTTTGCAAAATTACAGCTGAAATTTCAGAACAAAAGTTGAAAAGTTTTTCTTCTTGGCTTATATTCTCCTAGTCTGGCATTCCTGGACATGAAACCATCCCTTTATAAAGGCATACGAAACAAAGATCTCTGCCTCAAGAAGAGGATAATATCCAAATATGGAGGATAAGAACAAAAAGATCAAGTGATGAGATGGTTCCAGATAGTGCCACAGGGCATACTGAGTGAAGTCTAAGTGGAAGGAAGAGATGTGAAGACAGTTTTGAAAGCAAAGATTGGTCTTAATGAAAGGGAGGCTGATTCAAGTGCAAAATGTTCCTTGAGGGCTTATAGGATGCAAGGAGAGGAGGAAAGACAAAGAGAGAATTAAGTGACAATTAGGTGAGGGCTATGCCTCATCCCCATCAAAAGAGGTTTGCTGATGTAATTTATGCCAATTAGAAAGCATGTGCTGGCAAAAAAAAGAACATTTTCCTTTTTAAAACATTGGTTCATCAAGAGATGACCAAGTAGCTTCATACATATTTTACACATATCTACAGAACCTTTTTGTTGAAGAAAGAAGATCACAGACAACAAGCAAATCTACTACAGTGCTAGAGACCCAAGAAATTTCTTGTGCAGACCTGGCCAAAATTATCCCAGAAGAGAGTGGACAGGATGAGAGACAGTTAGGATGCCTTGCGAGAGCCAAAAAACCCTTTCCTTCAGTGCAAAAATGTAAGCAGCTGAAAAGACAGTGGATTTATTTGAATGCAACACGTAAAAGAAAACAAACCAAAAATAGAGTGAAGTATCTGATCATCAGAGGTGCAAGAGAAGAAAGGAAGTTATGAAGCCTGCGATCCAAATATATTCAAGCGGTCATCGCATGAATTTGGGCACCGTGATTTAATTCATGCTGAACAAAATCTTCTGATTCTGAGCACTGCAGTTTCAGGTAAGGAAGAGATGTGTACATGGAAAGAAGACCATTAATTTGAAGAAGATATGTGGGGATTTCAGACCACTTGTGTTTACAAAACAAATGTGCTAACTTTCATGCTGGGTGTGGTGCTTTGTTTAATTTTTGGTGTGCCCTAATTACTCACATTTATCCCTGCCCTTACAAAATTAATCTTTTTCATCTCTCCTCCTGCTTCATCTCCTTTGCAGTAAAAATCATGTAAATCACTTCACTTGGCTTCTGCTGATACTTAGAATAGTGCAACTTATTTGAACTAGAATAACTCACTAATAAATAACTAATATTACTGGCTAATTTTGTAGCATGGATTGTATAGGTTTGAATTACATTTTTTTCTGCCAGTACTGATAAAGAACTGCAGCAGTCTGCATAGCTCAGGATTTAGAGAGTATTGTAGAATGAGGAAGCAGACATAGTGTTTTGGGCTAGACACTGTAGTGACCTAAATTCAAAAATTAATCCTTATCTCAAGTAGTTTGTACTATAAATTATTCCCATGAGAGTGATAATGGGACAGAAGATTATGACTTATCTTCACAAAGACATTTCTCCATTTTACAAATGACTTTTTCTCAAAAGCTATCATCAAATAAAAGCGTTATTTATTTTTACAGCTCTCCAAAGTATGTTAAACATTTGAGTGCAGTGGCAGGCAGGATGCAGAAGAGAGGCATTTTTTTTAGCCTTACAGAAGGAAGACTTTCTACGTCAACTATTAATTTTCCTTTTTTTTTGTTGGCAGTTTGCATAGCACAGTATAATGTTCCTTATCTCTGTACAGCAAAGACTGGCAGATACTATTTTAAAGGTATAGATCATTATACAGTATGACAATTAAAAAATATTAACAATCCAGGGGAGATTTACCAGTGTTTGATCTGACAGAAACTCAAGTCCAGAACATTCCTCTTTAACACAAGAAAAAAAGCTCAGAAATTACATTCATAGATCTCGTCCTGTAAATGCCACTTTTTTCACTGGCAGAACAGTACGGCAAACAGATAGAATTCATTTTGAAATCATATCACACAATTCCATAATTAATCGGGCTCAACTGCTGTATGATTTCATTTGTTCCAATTAATGTAGAAGCATGTCAGAACTTAGAGGAAGTTAATCACTGACACTAAGATATAGAAGATGTTATACAGTGCAGTGCATGATTTCCCTCTTTGTGCTGAATGTGAATTACTATGCTAGGAGAAACTTGAATAATGCCCCAGACCCTTCATACCTTCAAGCACAGATGTGCATTTGTTTGAGTTGAAATATAATGCATTTAATCATTTGTATGTGTTATCTCGGGGATGAGTTTGACCCATTCATTTACAAGTTCCAAAGACAGAAAAGCCAGATGGACGAGGGGTGCTGGATGGGACTTGGCTGGGTGGGGAGGCACAGGTGGACTGGTCCTCACCACCTCAAGGACCCTTCTGGCAGGTCCCTGTGTGAATGCTGGTACTCATGGCACAGCCTTACCAGGGCTGAGATATTCCAGCTCCTTTCTGACTTCAGATCTCCCAAGTACGATGATGGACCTTATCTATGTATACAGGTAATGACAAGGCAGAGCTTGAGCAGGAGCTGTCATCCCTCTTTTGCATGCGGCCTAAATAACCTCAAGATTTCTGTTCTTGGCCCAAAGAGATTCAAATTCCCATCTTTTACAGCCAGAAGCATACAAGGAGCAGCTGAAAGAGCTGGGAGTGTTCAGCCTGGAGAAGAGGAGGCTGAGGGGAGACCTCATTGCTCTCTATAACTGCCTGAAAGGAGGTTGTGGAGAGGAGGGAGCTGGGCTCTTCTCTCAAGTGACAGGGGACAGGACGAGAGGGAATGGCCTCAAGCTCCTCCAGGGGAGGTTCAGGCTGGACATCAGGAAAAAAATTTTCACAGAAAGTATCACTGGGCACTGGCAGAGGCTGCTCAGGGAGGGGGTTGAGTCACCTTCCCTGGAGGGGTTTAAAAGATGGATGGATGAGACGCTGAATGACATGGTTTAGTGATTGATAGGAATGGTTGGACTCAATGATCCAGTGAGTCTTCTCCAACCTCATAATTCTGTGATTCTGAGGCCACTGGCTGGACTCGGTGGTTTGTTCAGCATTTCTTTGGGTGGAGCTTCCACCCTGATCATGCAAGTTGCATCAAATGAAAGCAAGGTATGGATAGCACCAGCACCCATAAACTGAACGTTAAAATCCTTCCTCCCTATTGAGCACCACTATCAGCAGGTGACAGCATCTGTGTCCCACATGAAATTGTATTTTCTTTCTACCCATGTGGTGGTTATGAAGCTGTTCTCCAAGAGCCAGGAGGTGAAACCTCTTTCTTATGTGCAAAAAGGACTGAAATTCATGTCTGCCCAGAGTGAATTCTTAACCAAGCAGAGCATTAAATGAAAGTTAAACACTAGAACTCTGCTTTTACTAAAAGAGAAAAAATAAATAAAAGAGGAGAAAAAGATTGGAGGGAGAGAAAAGGGGTAGGGGAAAAGGGAATGAAAGGGAATCCTTACAGTTTCCTGAAAAAAATATTTAATTATAGGTACATAGTCTGTGGAGAAGACTTCAGGCTAGGTTAAGGGTGCCGGGTGGCTGGCAGTGCATGGCAGGGCTCTGAGACAGGCACTTGAGATGTGACATCCCTATACCCAGCAGGACTGCTTGGAGGAGGGGAGGAAAGAAGCCTAACTTAGAGCAGACCTTACTTCACCCTAGACTGTGGATGAAAGTCAGTCAAAATATAAAACAGAGAGGGCTTCACCCCCAGGGCGCAGAGCCAAGAGCAGCTCTGGGGTTTGCAGCCCACTGGAGAGGGAGAGAACATCTTGGGACAGGAGTCAGCACTTCAGACTTCCTCAAAATGCTCCCGTGTGTGGAAAAAAGGTCCATATGAGCACCACGCCCTTTCCAGCAGGGATCTTTGCCATAACCCCTTGCTAACGGCTGATGTAATCTAGGACTGCAACTCCCAGCAGTCTCTGAGTTATATTTTTTTCCTCTGGCATCTGGAAGAAAAGGAGAGGTTAACCCACTCTGTTCATGGAGCTCCCACCACCAATCCTTACCAGCACACCTAGATGCAAACAATAATTTCCCCCCCCTTCTTCTCCTATGCCCGCCCCTCAAACCCACCACGTTTTCTCTAACTGCTTAATTAAAAAGAAGTTATTACTGAAACCGAGGGTACTTGTCCACGAAAGTTCCCTCCGTTCTTAAAGGGCCAGAGCAGCTTGGAATAGAGACAATATGATGCATTTTTTTTAAAGCTTCCTTGCAGAAAGAAACAGCATCTGACATCACTAGAGCAGTACCTCTGATGTGTAAGTATTAAATGTACAGAAAGAACAGTCAGATGAAGTATGGGGATCATGAAGTTAATGGCTTGGAGGTCTCTTGCAGTGAAAGGCAGCAACTCAAATGTGCCTTATTTATTTTTGACAGCTACTAGCATTTGCAAAGTCACACAAAATATTAAAGTCATAGGTGAGATAATGAAAGCACAAAGGCCTAATACGATTTTCTTCGAGGTTGTCATGAATTGCTTATGAAGCCAGCACTATCCCATCTGACAGAGAGCAGCAAGGTCTAGTTGGTATACAGATGGTGTTCTGTTCATCAGATACATTTAAAATCTAGAAAGACCTGGAACTCACCTGGGGGATTCAGTATGAAGTATCTGCAGGTTGTTCACTTTTAATTTGTAGAAATACATTCAAAATGTAATAAAACATATTCATAATGATATGGCTAAAATGAAAAAAATTATGGCAACTGTTTAAAGCTGAATTAAGATAGAGGATTATCAGATATCTTAATTTACCTGACATAAATCAGCCTGTTTCTAGAAAAGTGATTACTATGACAGAAGGATGTATAAAGGCAAACTGAGCTGCCTTTGTCCTCTCTTGTGAGACCTCATCTAGAATATTGTGTCCAGTTCTGGAATCTTCAGCATAAGAAAGATATGGAGATATTGAAATGGGTCCAGAGGAGGCTACAGAGATGATCAGAGGGCTGGAGCACCTCCCATACAAGGACAGGCTGAGAGTTGGGGTTGTTCAGCCTGAAGAAGAGAAGGTTCCAAGAGGACCTTATAAGTGACCTTCCAGTACCTAAAGGGGGTGTACAAGAAAGAGGGAGAGGGACTTTTTATAAAGGCATATAGTGATGGGGAGGAGAGAGAGATGACTAAAAATTGGAGAGGTGAAGATTTAGACTAGACATAAGTAGGAATTTCTTCACAATGAGGGTGATGAGGCCCTGGCCCAGGTTTCCCAGGGAAGCTGTGGCTGCCCCATCCCTGGGGATGTTCAAGACCAGGTTGGATGGGGCCTTGGGCAGCCTGAGCTAGTGGGATGTGCCCCTGTCCATAGCAGGGGTTGGAACTGGACGATCTTTAAGGTCCCTTCCAACCAGAACTATTCTATGATTCTAACAAACTGTGCAGAATTGAGAAATCTACAGAAGTAATGGCTTGGCCTCAGCTCAGGCAGTGCTTATGTTTGTGGCGCTGAGAGAGGCTGAGGAGCTGGGGCTTTGCTTCTCCCCACCCTGTGCTGGGCCCTGCTAAGCTCAGCAACCTCCTAACTGTCTCACCAGCTCTCCTCTCCGGTGTCTGGGTCATGAATGCTGAACAGACCACTGAGAAATGTAGCGCTGCAGCAGCATGGCAAATATTTGCAAACAAGGTTTGTTACAACATGGTGCTCTTCCTGGGCTTTTTTCGGAAAACACTAAGTACCTTACAAATTCAAACAGGATCATAGAATCATAGAATCACCAGGTTGGAAAAGACCCACCAGATCATCAAGTCCAACCATTCCTATCAAATACTAACCCATGTCCCTCAGCACTTCATCCACCTGTTCCTTAAACCTCTCCAGGGAAGGTGACTCAACCCCCTACCTGGGCAGCCTCTGCCAGTGCCCAATGACCCTTTCCGTGAAAATTTTTTTCCTTCTGATATACTGAGAGCATCAAGTAGTCACATAAAAATCCTCACAGTCCCTTCTCGGTAGTTACCTCTTCGATTACCAATGAAGTACAATCTGATCATAAAGGCACATACAAAGCAGCAGTGCCTACTACCAAGTAGTTCAGATTTGTGTACATCCTAAGATACTTATTTCTATCCCTCCTGAAGCACTTGATTGTAGTCTGCAACCTGCTGGGTTGTCTCTGTTAAAACCTCTCATTCTTATATCCTATACTGGGACCTCCATAGGGCGCAGTCTGGTGGTATATATATTATTTATTATGTTTGTATGGAGCCCTGTATAGTGGAGCGTGTGTTTTGTTCCTGAATAAAATGTTATAGTCTCTTAGAAATCAAAAAGGAAACAAAGCCTTAGCAATCAAAAAGGAACCAAAACATCATTATGCCACTGTGTAAACCAACGGTACCCTGTGTGGAAATTTGTGGAAACAGGCAAAAGGGTGAATCTGAAGTCTGGACTCTCTCTCATGAAGGTTTGACCTGAGAGAGGTCGGTAGAAGTACAGACAGCATGGCAAAAGCAAGAAAGCATATTGGTTTTATTGTTTCTTACAATACAGATTATGTGATATAAGAGACAACTAATGAAATGGTCAGATCACAGATTGCCCCAAGCGACATAGAAGACATCATGGATATCCAAAGTGCAAATGGGTTCAAAAGGGAATTTGATGAATTCATAGCAAATAGACCCAGAGACAGCTGATAAACATGATGGTCCAGACACAACATCTGGCAATGGAAGACCCTGTGCTGTGCGTTACCAGAAGCTGGAAAGGCTCAGCAGAGGAAGAATCCTGTCATGCTCATTATACTCCATCCATCAGGCTGGAAATAAGTAGACGTAATGGATGTGTATAGGCTCTGGTGAATCCAAACACTGAATAACAATAGCTGAAAGTCTACTTCTTGTTAAAAACAGCAGTGAGAATGTGAAGATCTTTCTTCCTGCCAAGCTCCAGAGGGGCATTTCCTCGCAAAACCTGCTGCAGGAAGTTTCATGTAGAGGCAAGTGGCGTGACACCTAAGTGACTGCTATAAGGACAACCTCTGTAATCCATCACTGCTTGGGAGTGATGCTGAGGGTTTTCAGACCCTCCTCAGTGACACATAACTGTTCCCTGTGCCATCAGAGAAATCTCTCACTTTCCCTTGTGTGTGAGTTTTCACAGAAATTGTAAGGTGTTACTAAGACAGATGGATTGCTTAAGGCAGTCCTCGTATCATTTTCTTTAATAGCAAAATGGAACTTGTTGGGGTCTTCAGAAGGATGGTAGAATAACTTTGATATCTTTTCATGAGATCTCCTGTATTGCTGATTAAAAGAATCAGAATCACATTAGATATAAGATCAGCAAAACTGCCCATTCTAGACCAAGAAGCACTTTCCTGGGTTTACCTGTGAGAACAGTTGTTTAGAATTTAGTTACTGCATAAAAAAATTATCTGTAAGATACCATATACAAATGCAGTTCATAAATAGACGCATTTGGGAAAGTGTCTTTATTCCCCATTTATCCAGGACATATGGACTAGGGTGATGATAAACTTAGTACATGCACATTCAGGATCTCTGCTTTAGCTAAATGTTTGCCTGATTCAGCATTACATGCTCTAATAATGTAATTCAATTCTCTCTCATTTTTAATGTTATTTCTGCCTGTTAATATAATTTGGTGAGCTATTATAGTTGTTACAGCTGCTAGTTTTGCCCTTAATACTGATTTCACTTATGACCTCAGTCAGAACTAGATTTAAAGTTTCGGATGATGTAAGTGAATAAGGATTATTAGATTTATTCATATGGCAATTTAAATAAGAAACTGCCTGGCTTAGAGTAAATGCTAAATGAAAAATGCATATGATTTATAGACCTGTCCATTTTAAAGATTTATACGTAGAGTGGGATGATTAAGTAAGAGACAGACTTGATTATGTGAAATATGTAATTTTTGTAATGCAATATTGGAAGAAAGCTGCTAAACAGCACCAGCATAACAATGATTGCCCAAGCAGCTTTTATTACAATATTACTGTACAGCTGGTATGCAGTCATGTAAACACAAGCAGCAGGCCTCTAATGATTTCTTTTCCTTGACTGTTGTGGTGTTACGTTACCATTAAAAATATCATCCCCTCTCAGTGACTGCAGTACCATCTCTCAAAAGCAGACTGTGGGAATGGAGAGACTTCCAGGCTTTGTCTGCCTCTCCCATTTAAGAGCACAGTCTTCCAAAGTGTCTCTGCTTTCCTATGAGTATGTGTTTAAGCACTCCCAAGGCTGCATGCCAGTATTACTGACCTTCTGAGAAGGTCTAAATGCATCGTCACAGAAACAAGATCAACAAAAGTCCTTCTGCTGCAGGAAACTCTTCTAATACATGCTAGAATGAACAAACTCTTTCATAGAATCATAGAATCACCAGGTTGGAAAAGACCCACTGGATCATGGAGTCCAACCATTCCTATCAATCACTAAACCATGTCCCTCAGCACCTCGTCCACCTGTTCCTTAAACACCTTCAGGGAAGGTGACTCAACCCCCTCCCTGGGCAGCCTCTGCCAGTGCCCAACGACCCTTTCCATGAAAAATTTTTCCTAATGTTCAGCCTAAATCTCCCCTGACGGAACTTGAGGCCATTCCCTCTCGTCCTGTCCCCTGTCACTTGGGAGAAGAGCCCAGCTCCCTCCTCTCCACAACCTCCTTTCAGGTAGTTGTAGAGAGCAATGAGGTCTCCCCTCAGCCTCCTCTTCTCCAGGCTAAACAAGCCCCTCCATCAAGCTTGAAGAGCTCAATAAATGCACTCCCTTTCATAGGCTTTAAGACTGGAAGAAATTGCTGCAATTTTTTAGCCTCCCTGCACGTATAATCCAAGCCAAAGATATTCATTCACTGGTTTCAGCCATCTTCTTCTATAGTTCAGGACAGGATGAAGTCTTAAAGCTCACCAAATATCACCAATCTTAAAGATTTATTAATACGGTAAAAGGCCTTCACAAATAACACAGGCAAACAATTATTTAACACTGGAATGGTTGGACTTGATGATCTAATGGGTCTTTTCCAACCAGGTGATTCTATGATTCTATGATTATTCTTATATTACTGCTTATGTCAGCACATTACAACAACCTGTTGTGTCTCCAGAGGCACTATCTGATCACATAAGAATAAAACAGCAATACTGTTTATGGTTATTGTGGCATTTTTGTGGCATGCAGCTGTGGAGATTTGAAGACCACATAGGGCACACATCCAGGGTGTGCAGGGATACGAGGTTATGCCACTCTACATGAATTAATACACGTTTTTGAGATAACTTAATAGATGTGTTCCAAACCAGGGGGTCTTCCATAACATAATTTGCATGAAATAGAATTGACCCAGAAAATTTTAATCTAAATCTCAATCTGATTTGTATAAAGTAATTTAATTTCCTTCCTAGTAGTTCTATGGATTTTATCAATTATACCAATTAAATTGTCAAGCAGATTTATTGACCAGTCATCTACAAGACACTTTCTTTGATGTACAATTCTGGTATCATCAACTGGTTATGCATGTCTAGCCTTAGTGCTTGATGCCCTTATGTGCAGATGAACATTCAGAAGGGAAGGTTCTAGTAAATGAATGGTGTGAATAAAATTTTGAAATCAGAATGGAAAGCTTATTTGGAATTGCAGTCACAAAATTACAGGTAATGGCAGATGCAATCAATTTGGATGCTTAGCTATCCTACATGGAAAACACATTTGATTTCTGACCTCGGAGTTGGACCTCAGTTAGATATCTCCATGCTAATAACTATTATCTGAGTGTAATCATTCTTGCAAGAATGCACATCCAGTTAATTTTAAATATAAAAGCTGAGACATAAAATTAAAGGTTGGTTTTAAACTTGGCATCGAATGTTTTACAGTACATTGGATTTCTCTTTTGTCTGTGTTCTAGACAAGTGGCACATCTTCCTGAAATGGCCTTATTACCCATCTTAAATGATTTTGTTATCAAAATAAATTTTAATTCATCAGAACAGATTAATAGAATCATACATCTTGATTCTGTTGAGTGGATCACAGCACAACTTCTGATTTCTTCATAACCATTTCCTAATTTCCTTCTACAAGTTTGCCAAGAAAATGAGAATGCTACTGGAAGAAGAGTCAAGAAGTTACAGATCTTCATAGTTAAGCAAAACCCAGACGTATGTAGTTGATAAATAAGGACATTGCTGTGAGGCAGATTCAACAGTCTAAAGAAAAAGGGAAATGCAAATTATGAACATGACACCCACTGGAGTGTTTTGGTCCCCATTTAGTTACTGCAGCTAGGCAAGGCGCAACAGCAGGCAGCCTCCCTTCCCAGTAGGGGATCCGAGAGTGTGCACCAGAATCTGTTGCATCTTTGGTCTCCTAGAATGTTCTTCTAGAAAAAAGATTTATTTTTTTTTTAGAATTACTGGGCACCCAGTGTAAATTAGAGAAGACAGTTGTCTGCCATCAATAAAACTAAGCCTTGTGGTGTTTGTTGCAGGGAATCAAAAATCTGATGGTCTCCTATTTTAACTAAACCTAAGAATTTGCTTTTCACCATTAACGTAAGAAGTCTGAATTTTTGGTTCCTGTCACTGTAAATCTTAAACTCTTGTCTTAAAATATTTTGATAAATTTGCAAAAAGCAATAAATGACATGAGATGATAAACAGAGTGACAAGTGAAAGGCGAAGACCTTTTGGAAAGAAAATACCTTGTTGAAGCGTTGAAGAGGTCCTTGGACTCTCAGATATACTTGGCTACAGGCATAATCTCAGTATATTTGGTAAGCGTGACTGCAAATGTATCTTTAGCCAAAGGCTCTGTGAATCAGTGAATGATGAGATGAAAGTTATTTAATGATGAATATGAAAGATAAATAACAGCTAGCTATGTCAGTGCCAAATACAGACCTAATACAACTCGTCAGCTGTTTGCTGGCTCAGGACTGTTTCTCTGTCCCACTTACTCTTTCCCTTTCCACATCCGTGGACCCTTCCTTTCCTCTTTGAAATCCCCAGCATTTCTTTAGTCTTTATGTACATTTAAAATGTAAAATGTAAGGGAACTGAAAGTTTAACAAGCAAAGAGTGTGGAAGAAATTTCTTCTTTGAACAGGTAGCTGCTTGCTGAAAGGAGTCTGCTGAAGTCCAGGACAGTAAATACATATTCCATACGATAGACATATAGAAAAATTTCTTCACCATGAGAGTGATGAAGCACCGGCACAGGTTGCCCAAGGACGCTGTGGCTGCCCTGTCCCTGGAGGTGTTCAAAACCAGGTTGGATGGGCAGCCTGATCTGGTGGGAGATGTCATGCCCATGGCAGGGGGGTTGGAATTAGATGATCTTTAAGGTCCCTTCAAACCCAAACTATTCTATGATTCCCTCCAATCCGCCAACTATTTTGCATAGCTGGAGGGGCACAAAGCAGAAAATGTAGAAGGTGCCTTTGGGCCTATACTGATGCAGATATGATACTGTTCACCTTCATCTCATCTAGGAATCCTTTATATATTTTGGGCTGCAGAAACTTAAAGTAAGTTGCCAACAGGCAGTAACTACAACTCCATTGTAACTGAGCCAGACATCTCACCTTGAGTAAAGCAGGAGCAATGTTATTACTCATTAGTTATGTGATGCTTTCCCGTTAAAGTCTGGGGCAGAGAACCAAAGCGGACACGCCAAGATGCAGGGAGTAACTGAGCTCTTTCTGTGCAGAAATCCAGGAGCTGCAGCAGAGGCAAGAGAATCAAAAGTGTCATTAGCCTACCTGGGGGGTGTCACACCAGGAAAATAATACTTTTCATTATGAACACGACACTGTAACACCCTGAATGTCAGAGAATGTGTTCTTTTATCTACAGCAATTGAACCGTTTAGGTTTGATTTCAGCAGGTGCAAATGAAAGTGAATATGGCCTTTGGAGCTTAATCTAGCTGTAATTACCCAGGCTGTGATATAAGGAGACAATGTCTCATTCCTTTCTCCTCACCTTTTACTTTATTAATTCTGTGGGTTCAATACATACTGAGACAGAAGAGAGTGATTCAGCCAACATAACATCGGCACATAAATACAGGTAGCAGCCTTTAGGACTAGCAGACCTGTTATCATCCGTGTTGGTAGTTTAGCAAAAGCAACCATAGTAAAGGTTTAAAATTAAATATGAGATGAGGATCCCAGCACATGTGAGGAGTTTTAGTTGTTATATAGGCGCGCATATCTGGTGCCTTCCAACAGGCTCCTCACTTGGAGAAACTGATGCAGAAGACATTTTGCAAGAGTTTTTCAGTCTGGCAACGGTGAACTGCTTTGTGTAAGTCATCCTGACCATAAAGGATGCCATGGGGGAAGACAAGCAGACACCTGAGACAGATGCTAATGCTGAAAATATCAAAAAAAAAGGGAAGAAAAAAGAAATGCTACCCTAAAGGTGCCCAGATAAACGCAGCATTAGCAATGCCTCTGTTTGCAAATAGATTCCAAGAGAAAAGGCAGTATGATATGCATCAGCTTCAACATACATTTGGTCTAATCATGGTGAAGAACTAGTCATTGCAAAGGTGGCAGCTGTTATATTTATCTAGATTAATACTCTGGAAGCATCACAGAGCCAAAATGGTTGCATATAATGCATTGTTGGCACATAGCAACCTAAAATAAGAGATTCATGAGTCATATATATTTAAGACATCAAAAAGGAAAGGGAAACAGAAAGAGAACTAGGAACCTTTAAAATGTTTTAAAGATACAGTTATGAAAAAAGTTAAGCACCAATAGGCACTGAAGTAAATTTCAAAAACTGCTCAGGCAACCAGCAGTAGCATGAATGCAGCTTAAGTAAGAAACTTCAGACCTGAAATCTTTTTTTTCTAGACATAACAAAATATTTTCTGACATTCCTAAATGCCTAAGAACCAACCTTTTGACCTGGTATAGGCCTCTGCCTAATGGAAATTCCCATGTTCCAGCTGAGATCTCCAACCTAAGCAAAACTACAATTGCTAAATTATTTAAGATTTAAGTAAGTTTCAGGGCCACATAACTCTTATTGCAGAGTGTCTACCTGAGTCAAAATGTATTTATGTTTAGCTGCAGACTCCATTGCCAGCTGGATGCTACCTTTCTAAACACTGCAGCTGCAAAATCCAATGCAATCTGTCCTTTCACCTTGCACTATCATATCTTTCTATCTTGAGTTTCTATAGTCTCAGTGACAAATTGTTCCTGACATACCACTACATCCATAAGTAAAAAGAAACCAAATATAATTTTTTTCTTCCAAGAGCTTGAGATGTACAGCAAACTGATATTGAAAACACCAAGTGTTCTATCTTTACAGTTTTCTTCTGCTTCAGTAGTTAGTAGCCAACAGTAGCACAGCACTTCAGGAGGCTATCAAGATTATCAAGACATTGACTGCCTCCAGAGAGTGAGGACCTCTTATCACATCACATATCCCTGGATCGCACCAGTGCCAATATCATGGAAGTGACAGCTTCAACTGAAAAGAAATGGAAATGTAGTCCTCAAGCTCCGCCAGAGGAGGTTTAGGCTGAACATTAGGAAAAAAATTTTCACAGAAAGGGTCACTGGGCACTGGCAGAGGCTGCCCAGGGCGGGGGTTGATTCACTTTCCCTGAAGGTATTTAAGGGATGGGTGGATGAGGTGCTGAGGGGCATGGTTTAGTGACTGATAGGAATGTCTGGACTTGATGATCCGGTGGGTCTTTTCCAACCAGGTGATCCTATGATTCTATGATTCCTTTCTACTGATAAGCACTAGCCATGTGTAGTAAGCAATGGCTTTTGTCCTCTTCCCTATCCAGTTCTCCCTAAAAAGCCAGCTCATTCCTGCTACCTGTATCAAGTGATTTGATTTCCTATATTTCAGTGCATTTTGCTCTGCTTGAGATTCTTTAGAGGCTTTTCTGCTTTTCTTTTTTTTTCTTTTTCTTCCTCTTTTCCTTGGTTTCCAGGTGGTGTCCCTGCTGTTTTTTTTTGTTGTTGTTGTAGTCTTTCAGCTTCTAATGTTGTGTTCTTTTTTTTTTATGGAAGAATCATTGGCTTCTCATTTGTCACCCTCTCCAGGAAGAAAGCAAGTGTTTCTCAGGTTATTTTCACTAGCTTTAAACTCCAAGTGCTTTTTTTTTTTTTATTTATGTGTGTGCAGTCTTCTCCTTTGGCACATGCCACTGTGACTGTGTTGGTAGGAGGAATTCCTGCTGAGCTACGGTGTTAGCTGGTCCCCAGTTAACATCTGAAGAAGGAAGAAAGCATTAAGGCATAGATTCAAAATAGACCTGTAGGTGCCCAACACCAATCTGTACAGGGCTGAGATCCATCAATGTAATGAAAAGACACCCACAGAAGAACAAAGGGTGGATTTTTCTGAACTAAGGGTGGATTTTTCTGAAGAGGCAGGAGGATCCTATCCAGGCACACCTCAAAGAAGGCCACGATGGTCTTGGGAGGTCTCCTATTTTTTGAAATGTATATCAGGGAGACAAAATGGTAGCTTCCTGATTTAGAAAGGAATTTACTTTTCTTTTCTCCAGATGGCAGAGAGAAATTGTGAATGGGTGTCTCAATGCCCAGGGGACAAAGCTTTTCAACTTTTTCAATATCATGAACGTAAGGTCTTTGTGTTGAGTCTTAATTGACTTCCCATGCCTAAGTAAATATATATCTGTATATATCCCTTGCAAGGGAATGTGCTGTGAGACAAGGCATGAAAGTATGTACGTGTTACAGACCTGTTTAGGAGGATTTCAGGAGCCCCTTTCCCATGATTTGTGCCCAGCTCTATAAACTGCAGCCTCGGCAGCACTAATTCAGTGCCCTACCAAAGTATTTGTAGTAAAAGCATTATAAGATCCATCTTGCATTATATAATAATTTCACTGCCATAGTATCTATGTATCTGACATGAAGAAAAGTTGCTTCTATGTGATAGAAGTGATGTGTAGAAAAGTAGGGTCTAGATGTATGCTCAGCTTGTGCCTTTTGATTCAGAATATGCCAGATCTGACCACAGCAGATTTATTCTCTTTTTCTCCTTTCTGCCCATGCAAATACTTTTAATGAATTTTCTTCTTCAAAGCAGAGAGCAAAAACGTAACAAAAAATAACAAAGGAATATGTTCTCCTATTTGTTTTATAGCTAACTCTGCTAGGACAGAAGGATTCGCAAAAGTGTGGGTAAGACCAGTACTAGCTGTAGGATCTTTTACACTGCAAGAAGTTTGAAAGTGTAATTAGAACAGGGGCATCCATTAGTAAAGTAAAAAAAAAAAAAGTTGATACTTTTCATAGTCATGGTGACAAACTAATGGGATGGTGAGAAACCAGTCAGGTACTGAATGATTACAGTTTGAAACCAGGTGACAAATTCTTGACATTCGTGTGTTTGTGACTGACAGTACCTCCCTGCTCTGAATAAGGCTCTGAACTTAACATTTGCATCAGCTGCTGCAAGGATTTCTACTCATCGTTAAGACTCCATCATAAATGCTCTGATGCTGAAAACCTGTCCCTCCTTTTTAATACTGGCATGAAGCACAAGTCATGCTGGAGAGCAATGCACACATCTAGCATGGCAGGATCAATAATAAGTAAGTGAGTAACACATTTATTAAAACTGATGTTAATGCTTTTCTTAGAGAGGATTATCTATGAATTGCTTACCTTGATTAAAAGTATGTTTCACAAGAAGTTGGTTTATAAATTGAAATAATCAGAAGTGATGCATTAAATGCCACATGCAAGAAACTTTGCTGACATGTTATTAAACAAAATTAATTATTATAAGAATTTAGCAATAAGGAAAAAAAACAAATGGCTGTTTACTAGATTCACTGAAGGTAAGACTAGCAGAGTACTTTAAACTATTGAGAGACTTAACTGGAATAAATGACTACAGATGCACTGAGGAGCTGTAAACAGTTGAGATGGAATATAAGGTCACCTGCAGCTCCACACAAGGGCACGTATATTCTCTTTGTTCCCTAGGAATTCAGACTGGGAGTCTAGTAAAAACACTATGGTGCTTACCCAGGCTGCATGCCTGGTTTTCTCTTGTGTGGAGATGAGTCTAGAGGATCATATGCCATAGGCACCAACTCTCCTTTCCATTTCAGTAACCGAGGAGAAGCTTTGAGAAGTTAGTGTATTGCAAATTAAAGTGAGAAAGGAGGAGGTCTTAATTTTTACATCACAACACTTTTCATAGACTCAGATCAAGCTTTTAGTCTGACTTAAGGAAATCAGTTGTCTCTTGTCTCTAATCAACAAGCTGCCAGAGCAGGACAAACTGATATAAGCTGTCGCATTTGTGGTTTGGGGAGAACAGCCTGATAGAGGTTTCAATCCCTCTCTGGTGGCCTATGTGTGCTGCTGAGGGTCTTAAGGACCCCGACTCAAAATCCAGTTCAGTCAAAAGCAACTGCAGCAGTACAGAGCTTCTGTACTGTCTTAATAATTTTAAATGTATCATCTTGCTAAAGGAAAATACTTAAGTGAAGTAATGGGCGTGTACTTTGTTGTAGTGGCCTACAGTGGCCACCAAGAGGCTCTTGCCTCCCTTGAAGAGTGGGACGTGCCAAGAGCTGAGTCAGGCAGAAGGTTGCCGTGTGCTTCTGGTAGTACTTGACATGCACTCAGCATCGTCACTGAAAAGTTGAAGGAAACATAAAACTGGTTTCTAGCCCTTAGATGTACCCAAATATCCCCCGAGACCTTCTCCTACAGCATATCCACCAGTGCCTTCAAAACATGTGCTCCTTTCCTTCTCCATCTCTTGCAACAAAGCCCATAGCCTATACTCAGTGGTCCTGTATTTTCTAATCGTTAGAAGACTTGTTTTACAGACTTAAAAATTATTCACAAAATTTTTGACTGTGCTGAGGAAAAAAGTTTAACATCAATGAATAATGTGAAATGTAACGACTTTTTTGGATACGTGTCCTGCCATTTGCTCTGTGAATCATGTGAACTCTCCTACACTTAGGTTAGGACACGTTAATTTTTTTTTTCAGAGTAAAATAAACATCATTACCTTCAGTTATGTTTCCAGTTAAAAAGTCAGAGATCTCTGGCATGGGGGAAAAAAAAAAAAAAGCTGGCAATGATAAAAATGGAAAATTTACAAGATGCAAGAAAACACCCAGAGTATTGTAACAACCCCATTGCATGATATCACACTGGACACAATGAAAAAAGGGAAGTGTCACCCACGATAACAGCAAAACGAGAAACTGCACCCAGTGCACACGCAGCTATCACCGAAGGAGGGACTCTTTCAGGGTCTGCCCAAACAGCCCAGCACCTTGTAAATGCCAAAACAAGCCTGAAGAACTCGGATAAGCAGGAGCCATGAGAAGTGATAAAATGCCTTTTCGGGGGACAGAGAGAACAAAACAGCTCGAAAAGATTATCTCTAGGATGTGCAAGAGTAAGTTGGGGTAGCGCTAAGCAGATGTGTGGTGGAAAATGCAGTTCAATAGGTGGGAAAGCAAAGGCATTGGATAGAAATTCAGACACCAGGTGGATTGTAATTAAAACCTGTACCTGTATTTTGTTTTCTTTTATTTTGGGATTCTATAAACCGGGTGGGAGGTGTGTGTGGAATGTTTACTACCAGAACCGGGTGGCTTTACATATGAATGGTTTTTTTTCCTTTCCCCAGCTACTGCTGCACGTACTAACTCGTCTCCTTCCTTTATTTCCAGCTCTCTCCAGCAACCATGGCTTTTATTCCTGCCGGACAAGCAGGAAGCGTCCAAGTCACAGGTGGGATGCCTGCGGCGGAGAGGTGCAGGGGTGCAAGGGTGTCAGGGTGCAGGGATGTCAGGTTGTTGAGGTGCAGGGATGTGAGGGTGTCAGGGTGCAGGGATGTCAGGTTGTTGAGGTGCAGGGGTGCAGGGATGCGAGGGTGTCAGGGTGCAGGGATGTCAGAGTGTCGAGGTGCAGGGATGTCAGGTTGTTGAGGTGCAGGGATGCGAGGGTGTTAGGGTGCAGGGATGTAAGGGTGTTGGGGTGTCTGCTGGGGTGCAGGGATGCAAGGGTGTTGGGGTGTCTGCTGGGGTGTAGGGGTGGTGGAGTGTGAGGTGCAGGGGTGTGTATCAGGGTGCGGGGGTGTCAGTGTGGGGGTGTCGAGGTGCAGGGAGGCGGGGGTGTCTGTCTGGGCTCAGGGGTGTCTGTTGAGGTGCAGGGGTGTTGGGGTGCAGGAGTGTCAAGGTGCAGGGCTGCAGGGGTGTGGGGATGTCTGAGTTCAGGGGTGTCTGTTGGAGTGCAGGGGTGCTGGGGTGTCTGTCTGGATTCGGGGGTGTCTGTTGGGGTGCAGGTGTGCAGAGGTGAGGGGATATCTGCCCAGGTTCGAGGGTGTCTGTTGGGGTGCGGGGGTGTTAGGGTGCAGAGGTGACTGGGTGCAGGGTTGTCTGGGTGCAGGGCTGTCTGGGCGCTGGACTATCAGGGTGCATGGGTGTTGACGTGTAGGGGTTCAAGGGTGTCAGGGTGCAGAGGTGTTGGGTTGTTGGGGTGCAGGGGTGTCTGTTGGGGTGCAGAGGTGACTGGGTTCGGGGGTATTGGAATGCATGTGTGTTGAGGTGAGAGGTGTCAGAGTGCAGGGGTGTCAGGGTGTTGGGGCACAGGGGTCTCAGAATGGGTACAGGGCTGCAGGGGTGTCAGGGTGTCAAGGTACAGAGGTATCTGTTGGGGTGCAGTGGTGCAGAGGTTCAGGGGTGTCTGTTGGAGTGCAGGCATGTTGGGGTGCAGGGGGGTCTGTTGGGGTGCAGGAGTGTCGAGGTGCAGGGGTGCAGAGGTGACTGGGTTTGGGAGTGTTGGGGTGCAGGGTTGTTGGAGTGTTGGGGTGCAGGTGTGTCAGGGTGCAGGGCGTGGGGTGCCTATTGAGGTGCAGGGGCGTCAGGGTTCGGGGGTGTCAAAGTGTGGGGGTGCAGGGGTGCAGAGGTTTGGGGGTGCCTGTCTGGGTTTGGGGATGTCTGTCAGGGTGCAGGGCAGCCTCCTTCCCTCGGGCCAGGCCAGGGTGGGGGTGACCCCCACCAGGGTCCAGCGGGTGGGCTGAGCATCCCCCGCACCCAACCACCGTGTCTCCCAGTCCCCGAGGGGAGCCAAAGCAAAACAATGGAATGAGGTTTAAAAAGGCCAAATGCCAGGTCTTGCACTTGGGGCACAACAACCCTGTGCAGCTCCAGACTAGGAGAAGTCTGGCTGGAAAGCTGCCTGGAGGAGAAGGACCTGGGGGTGTTGGTTGACAACCGACTGAACATGAGCCAGCAGTGGCCCAGGTGGCCAAGAAGGCCAATGGCATCTTGGCTTGGATCAGAAACGGCATGACCAGCAGGTCCAGGGAGGTTATTCTCCCTCTGTACTCAGCACTGGTGAGACCGCTCCTCGAATCCTGTGTTCAGTTCTGGGCCCCTCACCACAAGAAGGATGTTGAGGCTCTGGAGCGAGTCCAGAGAAGAGCAACGAAGCTGGTGAAGGGGCTGGAGAACAGGCCTCATGAGGAGCGGCTGAGAGAGCTGGGGGTGTTTAGCCTGGAGAAGAGGAGGCTGAGGGGAGACCTCATTGCTCTATACAACTACCTGAAAGGAGGTTGTAGAGAGGAGGGTGCTGGGCTCTTCTCCCAGGTGACAGGGGACAGGACGAGAGGGAATGGCCACAAGCTCCACCAGGGGAGGTTCAGGCTGAATATTAGGAAAAAATTTTTCATGGAAAGGGTCATTGGGCACTGGCAGAGGCTGCCCAGGGAGGTGATTGATTCACCTTCCCTGGAGGTGTTTAAGACACGGGTGGATGAGGTGCTGAGGGACATGGTTTAGTGATTGATGGGAATGGTTGGACTCGATGATCCTATGGGTCTTTTCCAACCTGGTGATTCTATGATTCTATGTCAAGCAGCTTGTTGAAGCTGTCGTGCCTCCGATGGAACCAGTGCAAGCCACTGTGTGGGAGGTGGTGTCCATAGCAGTGTCTGATCTAATCACAGGAGTCAATGAAAGTTCTTGTTTTGTGATGTTTAAGGAATAAAACAATGAAGATAGCATTAGACTGGCATTTGGCTAGTACTGCCAAAAAGATGGGAGGTCAAGATAACCCTTATTTCAAACCTTACATGGAAACTTCAAAGAAGGGGGGGGGCAGGTGCCGGCGAAATAGAGGAGGGGGCTGCTTTGTAGACCTCAGACTTGATAAAGGACTCTGGAGAGCAGGCGCAAGGGGGAGGACATCTATTATAATTAGTATTGGGAAAGGTGATTAATATGCATGGTACTTACGATATATATAATACATATGCATAATTTCAGTGTATAAAAGACTGCCATTTGTAGTCACCCGTATACGCGGTAGGAGGATGGATCCTGCCCGTATATCTGGTGCCATATTAAAAAGAATGCCTGCTTCTTAAGACCCCCCAGTTGGTGTTGAGAAGTTTCTTTTCCTGGTTTTGGTGACAGTGATGTGGATTAACGCCATGCAGCCTTTTGCTAACAGAGCAACGAGTGGTGGGTCTCCAAGCATCTAAGTGGAGCGAAGCCTTTGGAGCCTGGCCAGGGCACACACTCAGGGTCACAAGGCCAGGGACTGCCACTTTTGCTGGGCATTTCCTCCTGAAACACCTCAGTTTTCTTTGTGTGGGCACATGGGCAGTTCAAGAATGTCACGCAGCTTCAGAAATGCAGCTTCTCCAGAGGGCACCACAATGAACAGCAGAACTGCACCCCTCACCTTGGGGGGAGGGCACATGTCTGTCATAGTCCAGTAACTGCACTTGTCAAGAACATTTCTTACATCTTGGGAGCCTTACTGTGCCTGGACTAACCTCCAGCCTCCTTGTGTCTGCCTCTGCTATCAGACTGGCATCTTGAACAAGTGCCTGGCGGTGACAGCTGATTGTAGCGATTAAGGTACAGACCTTGTTGATAGGGTGACAATAGAGATCAACTTGATTTAGAGAATGCAAACCTTATATAGTGCCTCTGTATCCAGTAACAGCTATCCCAGTGAACTTCCACCTGTGAGAATCCTGCAGTGCAGCGACAGGGTGCAGCCACGCTGTTTTCCACAGATGTGCCCCTGATCTTTATGTTTTCCACCTAGTGCATTCCTTTCCTATTAACCCACTGGTCTTGGTAAAGACTCCAAGGTCTCAACAAGCTACCAAGCATGAGAACATCGGCTGTTTGTTCTGTGCTTGCCACTAATATTGCGGGTACACCAAGGCATCGGCCAGTTGCCCCAGCATACATACAATACTGGAATCTTTATGCCCGCAGCTGATTTCCCTATTCTGATTGCACAACACGTGATCCTTACTGCACATCTGTCTGGCTGCACCTTCTCAGCCCCTCATCCTGCTGAAGAGCTGTGCATGTCTCTAATTTGAAGATTAGCTGAGCCTTTCAGCAGCAGGGGCTGCTTTTCTCAGTTAGGTTGTTGTTGGGTACAGAGTTTCGTTTTCCCCAAGTAGTTTGTGATGACACTTTTGGAATACTGTGAGGATACAAAGGTACAGGAATGCCAAGATGATGATTTTGTCTCTATGATGTTCACTACATTTTAAAATAACAAGTGAAACTACCAACATTTTTCAAGTCGGTAGGAATAGATGGCTCTTATTATCAATTAATGGACCACCACTAACTGATAATAGGTAAATTTGTCTTTTGTGGTAGGTTTTCTTTTTCCATCTTTTTTATTTTTTGTTGTTGTTCCTCTATTTCCCCGTGTGTTAGCTTGGTAATTTTTACATGGAAGTTGCAAAACTAGTTAACTAGATTCCTAACTGTAAGGGATCACTCGTTTCTGTGGAGAGAAGATGATTAATTTCTTTGCTAAATGTAGGTCTGGGCCTCTCTCTTAAGCATGTTTTCTTTAAGTGAAAGAATGATTGGTGCAAGATAACGCAGTGTTCAGTTCTTGGACCTGAACTGTAAGTGGACTTCTAAGTGAAAACTCCCATGCCTCTTCCACCAGACTTCTTTCGAAAGGCGTGGCAGGTCCAAAGCATGAATCACAAGAAGAAAATGTTGATTTTAAGTTTTAAAGGTGACCTCTGTAGGTTCGAGTAAGTCCACTTGTGCTGTCAAAACGTTATTGTAACAGTATAGTGGATTTCAAAGTGATTTAGCTGATATATAACCTTCATTTTGCCTTTTGTAAGAACAGACTCAAGCTATTTTTAGTGTTTCTCTTATCCACACTGGATCAGGATGAGGAGTCTGTGTAAACAGATAAAAGTGATTGCTTTGTTCTGCTCTTATTGTTGGACTGATTGTGTGACTGTTCTGAAAAGTTAACAGCTGGATTCACTGGGCCCCAGTCCCTGATGAGAACATTGCTGGCAACACAATGTAGGCTGTTGATCTTCATCCCTAAGGAACCGGAATTTAAAATCACTCTGGAAGGCAACTGCAGATGAAAAAGAAAATTAATTCAGTGGCTGAAGGACTCTCTTGGGTTGTGTTGAACTGTAGGGGATTGCTTGGCCTATTTTTCTGTTCTGTGCTAAGATGAGCTGTAGTGCAGTGTCAGGACAGCCTGAGCACGTTGTCTTTGGCCATGAGGAAAGCAAACAGGTGGGTTCCTACGTTCAGCCTGCTGCCTGGCAAACCGGGATCAGCCCTGACCTGTGTATGCGCTGTCCTCCCAGCAAACTATTTCATTCACTCCCTTTCTGTATTCAAAAGTACACTTCCTGATAAAATGTAAATTCCACAATATTTTGTTGCCTTAGTAACAAAAATATCATTTTTTTCTTCTGAAATACACTTTCTAAGGGAGAAAATATATTAAATAAATTGTCTTGCTACCTGGTTTCTTAAATTAATATGTGTAAGAGGATCAGAGGCGAAGAGTGTTTGTACCAGAGCAGAGACTAAATTTAAAAAAGTGGGTTTGTTCTGAATCCTATCCAAAATTCACTGTCCTGCATTACCTATAGGAGGTCATAGAGGGTGGTTGGTTGAAGATGTGTTCCTGTGGCTTAGGATATTAGTTTAATGCCTCTGTGCTGTTCTGATCTGGGTGAACTATAGAATCAAAGCTTGTAGGTTTGTTTCTCATGGACATTTAAGGTTGAGACTAAGGCACAAGAGTTCCTGCCCGAGAACCTAAGAGTTACATTTTTAGAGAAAAAGGAAAAAAAAACCTGCAATCAATGCAAAAGTTTAATAGCCAGGAAATCATGCATCGGTTTACACAAAGAAATAGAATAATTTCTGTAGTAATGAAAGTTGTTTCAGGTCCTACAATTTGTAAAATACCAGAGTAGCCCCAGACCAAGATTTTAGGCTCTAGAGGGCATGTTTCCTAGGGAAACAGGTAAAAAAATGTAAGAGGGAACCCTGTCCCTGTCTTTTCTTTGGGGTAAATATTTCTCTTCTTTTTTTTCATGCAAAACAGTGTTTGTGCATAACCTAGTCTTCCTTGTCACAGTTTACTGAAAAAAGAGATTGCAGCCTTGGGTTTTTAAGAAAGAAGTGATAATGGGAGCACCACTTAATCCCTAAATGCTGACAGAATATTCAGCACCTGTTTGAATGCTGACATCCGCTATTGAAAACATGGGCATTTAATGTTTTTTTTTTCGTTACTCAAGCCTACTCACACAAGTAGGTCACTCTGAGTAGGTGGTATTTGAGTAGGTCAGCTTGACCTAATCACGCAAGTAGTTTACTTTTTTTCCCAACGTGCTTGTAAATTATTATTGTACCACTCAAGAAATGCATTTTAAGGAAAATGCTACACTGAAACACTGCAGCTATGTAAATTTTGAAGTTTTAAGCATAGAAAAAAAGCAATAAAAAAAGTACAGGAAAATGATACTGGATACCACTGTGATACTCGTAGGGAAAAGAGCTGAAGTATCAGGACCAGTGGGTTTTAACAGTGCTCCCCATTCAGAGCTATGAGTCAGCTGGTGTTTGATATTGCAGCTTGAGAAAGGTGGAAGTTGGATACCTGAGAAACTGTGCTCACCTGGAAGAGCTCAAAAGGAAGACGTCTGGAAATGAGTTGAGGATGAAGTTTTTATCAGAAAAGGTGGTCCTTGGATACTTTTATGTTTATTCAGTAGTGACTGTGTCATACCAATGAGGATATACTACCAATCTGCCCTGGGTAAAGGTACAGAAAGGCAAAATGAGAGAAGAGAGTCTCTCACCCTGATGCCATGTAGTTGACAGACAGCAAAGATATAAAAAGAATTTTGGGGTTTTTTTACCACTGTACTCAATCTGAAAGAGCAGCTGAATAATTGTAGTAACTTTCATTATGTTTACAGTCAGAGATAATGCATCTTATAGGATGAGATTAGTTTCTGGTACAAAACACCAGCACAGGTAGGGTTGCCGTTTACTTGTTGGAAACTACAGTGAGAGGTGTGAACTTCCACACCCTCCAGTGGCAAACGTGGAGAGGTTGTTGCAATAAATGGGTTTGGCGGCAACAGTAAGTCTTCTACAATCAGAAAGAATCAGTCTTGCCCTGTGCAGAAACCATCCCACATGTGGTCCTGATCTATCTCTTGGGTTCATAGTGGTGTTGTTATAACTCAATCACTGTTTCTTCTACCACCATTAATGCAAAATAAGCAACAGGACAGAGACTCTTAAGCGCGGTTGTGTGGTACTGAGTAAGTAGTATTTACAGCAAATCCATTCTGTCATTAGACGTATATTCAGACTGCAAAATTAAACTGTCTTTAAAGGAACACTTTATTCAAAAATACGATATGGCTGTTTCTGGAGGAGGCACCCCCTACTCTCCCCATAGAAGTCAGCCAGCAACCAATCCCAGGCGATGCATGGGCATGGCAAGAAGCATTCAGTTGTTGAGCAGTATTTTTCAACTGTTTTTCATCACTGAGAAAGACTAACAAGCTGGTGGGAAGTGTAATGTCAGGCAGCTTAACAGCATAATCCAGAGGAATTTTGTAAAAAAGCCAAAACTGAGAAATTAAGGGGAAAAGGTTCCAGTTACATGATTCCTGTATTGACTTTTTCACTGAAATGATCTCGTATGTAGAAATTGGTGCCTACATTGAGGTGCGACAAGAACAGGTGACCCAGCCTGGTCAACAAAGTATTCCATGCCAGGCACGTCATGCTCAGTATAAAAGCTTAGGGAACACAAGGGTTATGGGCTTCTCTTCAATGACCAGCATTCAGAGGTGGCACCTTGCCCCTCTGCCTGCCCCCAGTCCATCCCCTGGCTCCTGCCCCTAGCTCCTGCCCTGCAACAGCAGTGGTGATTTGTGGTTAACAGGGGAGTCTGAGTTGTTTTCTCTATGTTTTATATATTTTATTATCTTCATATCAGTCTTATCTTCCTTTTATTATTATTGTTGCATTAAAGCTGTTTTAGTGCGTTTCCAACCTGCAAGTCTCTGTCATTTCCCTTTTCCCTTTCCTGTGAGGTGAATTAGGACTAAAAGCTGCCCAGTTTTAGCTACTGACCTGGTCTGGGGCTGGGCTAAACCAGGACAACCGTGTGGATATTGCATTTCTAACTGTTTCCTGCATTTGCTTCTTGGCTATCCAATGGAGTAATGAATTTGCTGTGTGACTCAGGAATGCTCTGCTGTAGCAGCTTCAGAGATTTAGGCTTGAGATTAGGAAAAAGTTCTTCATGGAGAGGGTGGTTAGGCATTGGAACAGTCTGCCAAGGGAGGTGGTTGAGTCACCGTCCCTGGAGGTGTTTAAGGTTAGGGTAGACGAGGTGCTTAGGAGCATGATTTAGGGACTGGTGGGAATGGTTGGACTCGACGATCCAGTGGGTCTCTTCCAACCTGGTCATTCTGTGATTCTGTGATTCACAGGCTGCCCAACTTAAGAGGAGCTGCTTGAGATCTTTAATAGATGACCTTTAAAGATACCTCCCAACCCAAACCATTCTATGATAATAAGTCATATTCATTGGATAAGTTGGTGGCTTGTAAAATTAAAGACTAGCCCTGATCTTGCAGACATGTAACTATGGGACTTCATGCCTGTGAGCAGCTCCGTTGAACTCATTTAAGTGTCTGCAGGTAGCTAGTTAGCACGTTCTCGGTGCCGCATACATGTAATTCCCTCTCCTGCTGTTTAACTGCATAGAGGAAGACTGGGGGTTTGTATGTGTATTTAGAAAAGAGAATTTGTTTTCTCATGTTTGCAATTGCAAATCATCTGGTCATTTCCAACTGCAGCTGACAAAGGGGATATAATGTATTATAATATCATTTTTATAATAACTAGAGATTGTGTTAGGCATCATCGAAAGAAAGTACTTCTATCATCAGAGTGATAGACAAGTGCCCTGTGTACCTATCTGCTGTTAGAAATGACTGTTCATAAAATTAAAGTTCCTTTCCAGTCCTTGAAAAGGGAGCACAAAAAATGGAAAGCCAACAAATAAAATAAGTTAAAAAATATGAATTTAACACATTTAAAAATATTTTAATAGAGTTAATTAAAGTAAATTTAATATTACTATATTTACTCCAGAGTCCTATTTTTTAAACTGTCTTACATTTCATTTTTAATGTGTTCTGCATGAAGCAGTAATTAAAAAAAAATTTCTTACACGTTTTGAAGATCGTTACAACTTGTTTTTATACAGTTTATGTTCTCATATAAAACCTGTAAAATAATTTTTTTGTGATATTTAGTACCGAATACTATCTCATTATGTTTGCTGCTGTTGGAAGCTTGTCTTTTCTGCTCCTGCCATAGCATTTTACTGGGGATACATGGAACCAATGCAGTGAGGCCACTTGGAGTTCTGGTTGCCATTCCATCAAGTTCCAGACTTTAATAACTCAGACTTGCTCTATAAAAGCTGAAATACCAAAGGGTTTTTAAGATATAAATACACCACGTCTTTAGCAGTGATTATTCTTACCCTAGGAATACCCCAGCCCTGTAATAAGAAGTTAAAAAGTCTGTTGATGTGACTATAGGGGCCCCAGAAGAGGGAGGGTAGCTGCACTCCTGAACTGACATCAGTCTCATTCTGCTCCCAAAGTCTATATAGAGCCAGTTCAATCACATTATTATTTTATTTGAAGTGCTATGGCTACTAAAACCAAAATATGCATTTTAAAGATTCGTTTTATCAGCTCATTGCTTAATAGAACTGTTTTATTTGTTTCTTCAGGCTGTTGATCAGAAAGCATGTCAGGAAGCTTTGGATGACTGCTGTCCACACCAAGGAGATGATCGGCTAGAACTGCAAAAGGAGGAGGAAAATACAACTCAAGTAAATGATGACAAAAAAAGTGGATGAAGGGAAAACTGTGAAGAAGGAGTGAGGGAGGATATGGGTCTTATCACTGAGACAGAGAGTAGTGACAGAAATGGAGTGAATCGTTTTGAAAGGAATATTTAATTTCCTCTTTTCTTTTGGAATGTCCTTTGCAGGGGCAGGAAAGGAACATATGGTATTTTGTGAATAATGTCCTTGTTCACCTCTAAAAATTGCCCCCAACACATAGTTTATGTAATCAAAATGTTCTAAAGTTTACAGAAATCACTTGCAACTAATAATTTTTCAACTTGGTTTTATTTTCTCCATCATGAAGGTGTTGAATTGGTGGGCAAGGGTTTGGGGTTTTTTTTGCCTACAAACACTTGAGACATGGGGGCTAAATTGTACTGCTTTCACCATTCATGTAAAGCTTTACGCTCAGATGTAGAATTACATTTGGGAAACTGGATTGTTCAGATGTATATGTGTATGGTAACGAGGAGGCAGAGAAACAATCTTAATGATGTTAAACCACAACTGGTGCACTTTGTGTTTTATTCTCTCTGAGAGCTACAATCGAAAGAACATTCATTCATTCACGAGACCTTATAGGAGTTCGGTTTTTCCTTAACAGTGGGTAGGTGCTGCCTTAGAGAGAAGGAAATCCTGATTCTGCTGTTGTGGGGCAGAGAAGGATGCTCTTGCTGTGGAGTCCTTCTCATTCTAGCAATGTGACATCTATCAGGATGGAGACTTGAAGGGGCAGCAGCAGCGTTTCACAGAGCTATGCTTTGTTCCCTCTCAGACTCTTGATTTTTACCTCCTCTTATGTAAAATAACTGTGCTTTACAAAGCATTTCTGTTTTTTTCTGTCACAGAGCAACGGCAACCATGTAGACTCCTGTTTCTCCTTAGAGGGCTGTTTACAGCTTCTGTCATCACAGATGGAAAACGTGCTAGAGGTAAATGGGAAAACACATGTATTGCTAATGGATTGGGATACAGCCAGTGATTACTGGAGAACGACTTATTCAATTTTATCTAATTTTAAAATACAGTGAGTATATCAGCAAATCAATGCGGTAAAACTTACCTAAGGCATTAAAGATGCTAGTATCTCTTTTTACAGCAGCTGCCGCTGGCTCTGCTCCAAAAATTTTCCCCAGTAATTTGTCTGGAATCTGAAAACTGCAAAGTCCTGTCTTCTCTTTCAGCTGGTCTTCAAATTTGGATGGAGCCGCTGGACAGCTTAATTAGTTCAACTAATAATTCCCTTTCTGAAACCTAATGCCAATCTGTATTTATACAGCAGCTCTTGGTGTGTTTCTCTAGAGCAGCACTGAGTAATTAAGCACAGGCAACATTTGCAGACAAAGATTAGATTCACCATAAATGTTGCGTAAAGTGCTTACAAGGATACTACCCTCAGGAAGAACAGACCCTTCTTTGCTGCAAGTCAGGGCAGTCAGCATCAGCAGCAAAACCATTTTGTTTTCTTTTTTTTATCTTCTGGGCTTCTGATACTATTGTTTACTTTCTGGGTGCCCATCTTCACCGAAAAAACAGTCTCCCTCGTCTCCCACAGCTCATAGCTGCAATCATTAAACATGAAGCTACTCCCTACATTCCTTTTTCTCAATACTACAAGGACATCTCACATATGCTTCCCATTTTAGAAGCCTTACAGGGTCATTCGTGTTTTTCTGTATGACTTTATGTTAATCTCTGGAACACCTGGTCTTTGGAATCTCTAGGTTGGATTCTCGGCCCATAAATTAGCCGCCTTCTCTGTTCAGTTTTCATAATGGATTCCACACTAACAAGGTTCAGAAGTTCATCAGCTTAGTTTTCTCTATTCTTTTGATAATTTGAAAGCAATTTGGCTCTAGATTTCATGTAGTTATAACAGTACAGGGTGGCATGTTTTATTTAAGATTATTAATGCACTGCCATCTTGTGACAATCTGTCTGGGGAAAACGAATTGCTTGTTCTTTCCAGGTACTAACTCTTTACAGCATGGGGCATTTTTTTAAATAGTTAGCTGGCTAAGAAGATATCTTTTCAAGGGCATAATTGAAAATAACATCTTGCTTTCTCACACTACAGATGGTCTCGTATAAGGTAACTCACTGGGAGAAATAAGGCAAGACTTTCTCATGTTACTTAAGCTCCTAGTAAGCACGGTAGAAAACTTAAGATGTTGCAGTCTTCATGGTATATAATTCCTTCCTTGGGGAAGCTGCTTTTTACATGAACTGCAGTCAGAAAAGTCCTTTCCTGCATCACAGTAGGCACGCTCAGCTACGGAGCAATCATATCGTATGCTTCCTCTTTGATGTATTTACATGCTCAAGTCTATTTTATCAATGTATTTTCTCACTACTTATCAGCAAGTGCCCTGCCATAAACTTGCACAGTGGCTTTCTAGGACCCAGCAGCTGTAACCCAGGCTCACAGAAGGCTCACAGAAGGCTGGCCTTAATGCTGCTGCTGCTGCAGTCCTGTGTCACCTGGGCTTCAAGGCTGAGAGATCATACAGTAGCTTTATTTTTGTGAAGAAAAACTGACTAGTAATTTAAAGTCAAAAGACAAACACAGAAAGCATGATCAGGGGGAATAGCTAGTAAGCTATTTATCTTCTACACAAGGTTAATTATCTAACAGTTTAGCACCTTGAAGCAGCTCAGCCTGGATTCAAGTTTATCATCAAATCCACTGCCAGGGAAGGGGCAGGACTGACCATCCTCAAAGGACCTTCTGATAGACCAGATTAGATGAACTGGTTTTGACAACTGCAATGGATTCAAATAGTGGAATATTACAAAAATATATTTGTCAAGACTGTTTAGGTGAGGAATGTGGAGGAGTTGATTTTATGAAAGTTCCCATTTTCCCCCCCTCATCATCGTTTAGGGAGGTTTACTGGAAGATGCACAAGTTGCTACTTCTGGTAGAGGCCAAGACCCATCATCCTCACACTGCAACAGAAGTTTGACCCAGACGCTTTGCCACTGTTTCAGTCCTCCTGATGCCACGCTACTAAGAAGAGACTACCCCACTCAATCAAATTCAGAAACAACAGATTTACAAAGGCAAGAGTCTTTTCCTCCGTCAAGCTCCAATATCACAAATCCAGAATCACTACTTCATGGGTCAGATTTGACAGGGCTCATTTCAGCTGCTGACATAACAAACCTAATGGCCCACAATGATAATTTTGATGAAATTAAACTCGTGTCTTTGGCTTTGAAGGAAGGCTTTGATCATATAGAAGTTTCTCAGCCCTTTGAAGAACCTGGCTTAGATTTGGAACTGTCTTTGAATTCAAATCACAGCATCGTCTCTCACTCAATCTGCAGTGAATATGCTGTTGGGTACAGCAGTGATGTCAAATCTGTTTCTTTGCATAGCTTAGAAGCTGTTGACGGCCAAGAACACAGTAAATATGTCCATGTAGAATATCCAGGTGCCTCAGAGTGTTCTAGAGAAGCCACACTTCAGCAGCCTCTTCATAACTACACTTATAATCAGCCACCGAATCAAGCAGCATCCACTCTGGAGCATGAGCAGCAGATATGGATGGAGAAACCACCTGAAGTAAAGGATAAGCATCGTAATTCTACAAATTCTACAAACCTCAGCAGAGATGAATGCAGTGCAAAAGCTCTGAGAATACCATTTTCAGTAGATGAAATTGTGAGCATGCCCATCGACTCTTTCAACACCTTGCTAGCAAAGAACCATCTGACAGATACTCAGGTATTACTGCTACGTGACATCAGACGAAGAGGGAAAAACAAAGTTGCTGCCCAGAACTGTCGTAAACGCAAACTGAATGCAATTCTTAACTTGGAGGAAGACGTACACAATCTTCAAACACAAAAGGAGAGCCTTAAAAAGGAGCATTCTCAGTGTAGCAGATCAATCAGCCAGATGAAACAGAAGTTAAACAACTTGTACTGTGACATTTTCAGCAGACTAAAGGATGACGAGGGCAGACCTGTTAACCCATGTCACTATGTCCTTCATTGTAGCAGGGAGGGTGCTGTATTCATAATACCAAAACATTTGGTCAAATCTGAACAGAAACAAGGTAACAAAAAAGAGCAGAAAGAAAAGTGAGATGGTTGCAGATCACTTGTTTGTTTGTTTTCCTGAAAGAATGACATCCGTATGAAGGCTGTAGGTCAGTGATGACAGTAGTACAAGCAGAAAATACTACATTTAAGGCAGAAAAAAAATGCATGTTCAAGGGTCTGGCAAATCCAGCAAACTGCCATCTGTTAGAAGGTCTACAACCTGAGGCTTCCAAAGTAATCTCTGTCTAGTTTTAATTAAAATTAATGGACCTAGGCCATCAGTATAAGCATAGTTCTATAGCTATGTAAAACAATTAAAATTATTTTCTGTTGATGGGGCAGAGAGTGTAGGGAGCACATCAGGGCAGGGGGGAACAAGCTTTAGATCAAAGTTACAGATAGAAGAAAAATGTGTTTCAGCCCCAAGTACTTCATCCTTCATACACAAAATGACCTTTTCTAGTATTCTTTCTCAGAACCGAAAGAAAAATCAGGTTCATGTTCACCTTAAATTTACCGTGGATTTATGTATTTAAGAGATGGGTAGTGCTTTGCATTTGTTAGATGTGTTCTGCTTTTCCTACTTTTCTTTTGAGGAGAGGCGCCCAGGAAACTTGCATATTTCTCAGTACTTTTCATCATCATGACTCTGAGAAAACAGTGTATCGATTAATTTCACAATTCATATGGACAATATAGAAACAGACTGTGAAAAGTGATTTGCATCTGATGCAATATTGTCTTACCTTCATCCTCTGCAACCGAATAGTTCTCATATTTCTTCCATGAAAATGAGTGACTGTGAATGGGTTCCTGTTCCATTTCCTAGTCTGTGATATATTTGTTATCCTCCCTTCCCCCTGCATTTGGATACCTTCCTCAAGGAAAAGCATTAGCATTTCTTTTTTGCCTTTTAAAACTGGTATTTTGTAAGAATCTTCAAAGTCACTACTTATTTGTGCTTGTGAAAATGAGGTTATACTCCAATAGCTGCTTTAAAGGAAGAGCTTTTGATATTATTTATTTGTGCTATGAAAAAGATGTACATTCACTGATCTGCTTATGCACAAGTTTATTCTTTTCTATTTTATAACTTAAAAGGTTCTGCCAAAAAGGTGGCCTAAAAGACATTAGGTGATTAAGAGGGAACGCGAGGTGGTATGGTATTAAAATCATCCCTAACGTTAACAACCAGATAGCAACAAATACTACAAATCCCATAAAACTTAATATTAAAGAAGAGGTTGCTGGTCATGGCATAATGACAGAGTAGCAACTTTATGATCAGGTATGTTCAAGTGTTTGCACCAAACACGAATAAAACTACACATAACATGCAATATAAGTTCAAACACCAAACGATACCTTTTGAAAAAATAAACTGCTATTAGCACGTTAACTACGTTGTTTGCTTGCATTTCTGTTTACAGTAACAGGTAGTATCGAGTGCTATTTTCTAAAAAGGAAGCACTGCCTCAGAGTGCAAAATGCACTAAATTGTTGACGACACAATCAGCCATTTCAATTTGCTCTGCATTTTCTATTAAAAGATTTCTTTAAATACGTGTGCACCTGTTCTTTTATCAGTTTTGCCACAGCCTCAAATTGCTATAGTAAATTCATAGCAGAAACTCATTAGCAAGGCCCTGAAATTTCTTGCTGTTAGTCAAGCAGCGTTGTGAGGTGCATCTACCCTAACTGGTACTCACAAAGAATTAAATTACTAGGTTGTGAACCATGATGAATCATGAACTTCATTTCTAATTCCGGGGGAAAGTAGCTCTGAGTCAGCACAATTGTTTTAATTAGACAGCATAATAAGCATTTTAAAGTCTATGCTTGCAGCTTTTGCAGGACCAGGGCTTTAGGTCTACTTTATGGCCCACATGCACCAATTCCAACAGATATTAAATTAGACCCATAATGAGTAAACCCAGAAAGTGAAATATTCCCAGTTCTGGGGCCTCACAAGTTACTACAGTCTTTTAGGAGGAAAGGCTAAACCCTCAGACGTCCTCTCCATCAGCAAAAGTGGAGTGAGCTCTGAGAACTCGCATAAAGCCAGCTAAGGAAAGAAAGCATAGACCCATTTGGTTAACGGTTAAGTTTCAGCACGTGCTGAAAATAAGGAAACACGTTGGAACAGAAACATTTCTTCACCATGCAGGTGGTGAGGCCCTGGCCCAGGTTGCCCAGGGAAGCTGTGGTTGCCCCATCCCTGGGGGTGTTCAAGGCCAGGTTGGATGGTGCTTGCGCAGCCTGGTCTGGTGGGAGGTTGCCCTCCCCACCCCAGGGGTTGGAACTGGATGATCTTTAAGGTCCTTTCAAACACAACTACTCTATGATTCCATGAGCTATCCTAAGAGAAAGAAGCATACTTCAACAGCTTCCTATAGAACTAAGGTACTGGCCCCAAACCCATCTAGCTCAGTTACACGTAAATCTACAGCCTGAAAAGCAGCATGAATTCCGCTAACAGCCAATTCCAGTGCTGTTATTTTTCAACAATTGTATTCCCTTTAGGCATGTACAAGACTACACTATCAACTCTACCCCTACAAAAATCTTGCAGGTGAATTACTGGTTTTGGGCAGACTGAGTGTGGATGACAGAGCATTAGGTCTGGATGTACTTCATCTACCTACCCCCAGAGAAGACAAAACAGTAGGCAGAACTCAGAACACTGGGGTTTTTCCACTGATTTTAGTTACCTGGCATTAAGTTTTACCTAGAAATGGTTTATACCGCTTTAAGTGTCTGCCCTGTGACTAGCCAACATTTAAAAGAAAAATAAAACACCACTAATCACTGCTTAGCCTTGGCTGCACCTTACATTTCTTTATTCTTACTTTTGCAAGTTAGACTAGATAGATGTTAAGCTACAGCAAGTTTTCCTCCCAAAGCCAAGGGTTCCTAAAGCTCCTTTTAATATGTTTGTAGAATGGCTCTACTGTATTTTCAACCTATACACAAAAAGGAGACACTGCAAAAGTCAAAGAGCTGGTCTGGAAAACAGCTTTGTTAAAGAAAACTTGTACCTGCAATCATTTTAAGTGGGAAATCCCAGATTGAAATCTACTCTTTCTCACAGATACTTCATAACTTTTAAAAACCCAAATTCCTAAGTGTACAAACCAGGAACTACACCACGTAAAAAAACAATGTAGAATCAAATGTGGAGACAGATGTTCAGTGAAAAAGCATTTAGGGCTGCATTCTACCTCACTTGATACCAACTTCGAGAAAGCATCTCCCTTCAGCAGGGAGAATGGAAACACTTTCAGACCTGTTTTGTTGCTAAAAAAACTGCTAAACTAAGGACTGTAGATAGAGCTGTTAATACAGCAACCATGAAATGCAAATACCAGCCTGGGAAGTCTCAATAAAATACTGTTACCATGGTAGAGCTATCGAGTAGTCCATACTATCTCAGCAGTAAACTGCGGGTTACATTAATAATGACAAGTGGTTACCTGAAAGGTCAGGAAAGGTCGGATTGAGAAAAACACTTAGTGGCAAGGAAATCACAAAGCATTACTTTCTCTAGTAGTTCTAGTAGCAGCATGTATAGCTACAACAGCTTTAGGCAGGAGTTGCTCTCAGATCCAGACCATTTCTATGAATACAAGTGTAGTGCTTCCCTTAGAATGCAACACCCTAAGCATTGCTTATGAAATGCGAGGCTCAACAGTCACATATTGCAAACAGGAATATTGCAAACAGGCCCTCACAAAGAGGCACAGCACACTGCTGTTACCCACACCAAACAACCACTAACAGCACTGCACCGAAGTGCAGTGTTAGCTGCTTCATGCTTTGGTTTTATTGAAGAGACTTTGCTTTTTACAGAAGCTACATTTTACAAAGACAGACAGTTCCTGCTCAAGAGCTTACAATCTAGTTTTAAGAGGAGTTGAGCCAGAGTGACAAACTTCAAGAACAAAATACAAAGCAACTTCATCAAGAGCCGTTCGACAGCCTTAACACCTGATCTCTTTGTCCCAAAATACAAACCACATTTGTATCTTATGACAGTCAGAAGTACAGTTCTAGCAAGAACTGAGGACTAAGTAGAAGCCTATAAATGAGACAACAGGACACTCAGCACCAAGTTCTAGTGAAAAATTTATTAAATAAACTGAATAGAGATATCACATGTAACCATGTGAAATCTTGTTACCACAGCACACCTTATAAAAGTACTGGATACTCGCTACACATCCACTAAAACTCCATTAGCTGCATCAGCCACTGATTTTCATAGAGGAATGCCTAAAACCAGAGCAAGTGGGAAAAAGAATTGGGGGGGGTGGGGGTGGCAGGGGGGAAATCTCATGCTGGCAAGAACATGGGGGAACAGCAATCTTCCAGTACTTGCCCACAAAGTCACCTTGTTCATACAATGAAGCAGTGTAGGTCACACAAGCTAGTTTGCGAAACTACATGGTCCCCAAATACTGCTGACCTAGTACATTCGTAGCATTCTGTCAGGCAATTCACACAGCCATTTGAAGTTAAACACTGTTTACTCTCATGCTTGCTACATTAACTAGAATAGCTTGACTACACTAACGCTTCTGCTGCAATATAAATGAAAACTATCTGCAAAGCAAGAACACAACCGTTAAAAGGGACAATGGGCAAAATGTATAATTACCCAGGAACACCCCTCCATGTTACACTTCTGTATATTCCTACCAGTATCACTGTATGAATGAGAAGCTGGCACCCACCCTCAGGAGGAAAAAGAAGTATACAGCACCATCAGTATTTCATTTGCATCATGCACTCTGGTTTGAAAACAAATCGAAATTATAAAGCCATAGGAAATGTACTGTTTCAGTATGTTCTCTGCAATGTTCCTCTTTCACAGGTGTGTTCAAGTTGCCAAAACAAACTCGGCTCACAGCTCCTTGAAAATTCACATCTATGGTTTTTGCAGTTATCGTTTCATCCCAAAGATAGTACATACATTCATCATAAAACCAAAGGAATAGATTTTCCCCACACATGAAAAATTAAATTCCTGCTAATCTTGAAGGATTAAGAGCCATTTCTCACATGTTCCTGAACGCTTTTCAGCACATGAAGCAAAACCAGAAGCTAGTAAAATTCATCTTTAATTGTAAATAATTCAAAGAACATAAAGTCTGAGTGGCCAGAACCCCGGTATGGACCTCTTTTTACCACCACCTCATAAATACCAGTCATACACTGTTCATTTTTGGGGATTGTTTTTGCTCCCATACCATGTTACCCACAAGTTGTACTGTCTTTCACATTCACCCTCAGCTTGCTGCAGGCAAGCTGGGCCTAGTACCAACAACCTGACAGTCAGTTTTTGGAACACTGAAACATACTGACCAGCAACATTACCCTTACTTTGAAAAGAGGAAGCTTGTAGATTGACGTTAAACCCAACTTCTTATAAAGAGAAGTACAGATTGTCTGAAGACCAGTAACTGAACACACACTGTTGTTTTTATTCCAAGTTCCTAGCTATCAATATCAGGTCGACTCAAACGGTGACTTCTTTCACTGAATTCATCAATGAACATTGATTGTCACTTGCTTTAATTCTTAAGAACATACCAAGAAGAGTCATGAAGGTTCTTAACAGTAAGACAACAGGAGACTTACTCAAATACGCCAAGCTTTCAAAATATTAAAATATCTGGTAACTTAGTTTTTTTACATACTGCTGTTCCCTTTTATACACTCCCGTCCCCTCTTACCAGTAAAACAAAATAAAAATATCCTCATTATGGAAAATCAGGTGCTTAATTAAGTATATTTTAAACCTGGTTGCAAAACTACTGAAAAAGTGTAAATATCTCAAACAGAAAGACAAGAGTAAGTATCACTCCCCTCTGAAGTGTCGGTTTGTTTATTTTTTTAAATGCCCTATGAATGCAGACGTAGCCAACTGTGAAGAAAAAAAATACCGTTAACTAAATCTAAGCTCCAGGAAAGAAAGTGAATTCCTTTATCAACTGGTCAACTCATTCTGAGGAAAGAACAAAGTAAAGCAGATTTTGTGCCTTCATTTTCTCCTTCCGTTGCAGCCCACTTGATACCTATACAAGTATTTCATAGTTTGATTTAAGACACAGAAAAAAAATCATGTAAATCCTTAAATAATAGTTTTCAATTATATAAAGAAAGTTAAAGACATTATGATTCTGCAAGAACTAAGCATACACCTTTGAAGTTTATAATAAAACATTACGCGGGTAACAGGTTAAAACAGTATAGACTGAAGATACCTTCCCTTGAATACATTCCCAAGTGAAGCTTTCCCAAGCTCACACTTGTTTGGTTTGGGTTTTTGGATTTTTTTGTTGTTTTTTACCCCCAGAAGATGCAGCTATCAGCAATACAGTTTCAGTACAGCGGGAACGTTACATTCCATTCAGTCCCTCTCGATACTAAAAGCTCTTTACAGGTGAAAAGGATAAAGCTATTGTCCTATCACATTTTGACAAACTGCCTGAAGTGTTAAGTTTCATTAACAGGAAAGGAGGAGGTACTTTTTATGAAGTGATATAAAATACAGCCAAAAAGCTATTTTAAAGCAATTGTGTCCAACAGCAAGATCAGCATTTTTAATTTGTAGCACTGTTTCTCCCAACAGAGAACAGATGCCCACAGTCAGAGGTACAAGTTCTGCAAATACACTGGCCAAGTTGACTTTTTTAAAATCCACCTCAAAATGGAATGTTTCAAATCATGAGAGGGTCTAAAAGCTGCACATCAACATTATTTAATGTTAGACACACTAATTCTTATTAAGCATTACACTAGAACTACTTTGGTATAAAAAAATACTTTATTTTAAAGCTATGAAAGTTATAAAAATATGTAGTTAAACTTTTTTACTCACAGAATGTTTTGTATTTTAACATTAGTGATTTGTTTCTCCTAACGAATCTGATTTTTATTCGAAATGTTTACAAGACATTATTACTATAATTTAAAAAACCCAGCATTACAGGGAGCTGTACTAATTGTGATGTTTTATCAGTATTCATTTAACCTCTAAGAATTTTAATGAAGGCAGCAAAAACAACTACTTTCTGATGATACAGAATTTCTTATTTCTTGAAGCGTTTCTGTGGTTGACCACTTCTTCATTAGTTACCTGCAGCATGGCACCTTCCTGCCAAAGAAAAAAAAAGTGTATCTGAAGATGTTTATCACATATGTCTAAACCAAATTACCAATAGGGGAACTTCAGCCATTTTTTAAAAAAAAAGTATAAGCAGTTCACTGGTGTGTCTAACAAAAAAACGAACAGGACTTTTGTTATCAGAGTCCATGTTCTTCAGTGGGTAGCCTATTAAAGGCAATGGAACTTTGAAGTTAGGGCATTTTTTGGTTGCTTTTTTTTTTGAGTTTTGTTGATTTTTATTTAAAAACCAAATCTAGTAGAGTATGCCACCCTTACTCTGAAAAACTCATTAGTTGACAAATTTTCATTAATTTGAGGTGCAAATATTCAATACAGTGAGAGTAAGGCTGACTGAATTTGGCACTAAGGTTTATCAGCTGCAAGAACTATAAAAAATGGTGGACACCTCAACATTCTAGCCAAATTCCAATTTACGTAATTACATTATACACCTATGAAATACCACCTGCAGTTTCATTTGAAGTTTTCACTTCCCCTCCTAAAGAACTGCTTATGCAGTTGGTTAAAAGAATGGACGACACATTCCTTCACAGAGGCAGATGTATTCTGTTGTGCAATTTTTTTCCTTACACGTAACAGTCTACAGTTACTCAGGAACCTTCAGGACGAAACGTGTTATGTTAAATAGATTACAGCAGACAAGACACGTAACAACATAGTTCATTTCAACAGCACAGAACCACCTTCATTGCATTACCTTGCAACCACCGTAATGCACAGACTCCCAAGAAAAAAATAAAATGTTGCAGGATGCAAAAATAAAGTTGTATGATTTAATTAACTTGTGACCTACCATTTTAACTACCAAGACCAAGGATGGAACCCTTGCAAAGCTTTACTAATGGACACTTGCAGGTCTCATTTGTTCAACTGTAGCAGTGTACAGTGGCAGCAGTCTATGCTTGTCCAGGGTTCATATCATAGCTAGATTCCAGTAGGAAAAAAATACGTTAAGTAGCTGAAATTAACAGAAATTTGTTTGTAAAAAATTTAATAATACAAGAAAACAGGATTCACAAATTTCTTTTCAATTGGTAATTGTTAATTAATTTCTATGTTAAACTATATAATGACAATAACTATACTGAAAGAATACTGTCGTACAAAATTAGTTTCTTTTTTTTTTTTGAACATTAAGAAAGAAAAAGTAAATAAGATCTTACCTAAAGAAGTTTAACTGAAGCTTAGAACTACTTTGCTCTAGACCCTCAGCCTTCGTTGACATCCTTATCAAACTACCGTAGTTAAAGCTTTGCAGAAATACAGCGCAGCTTTTTAAGACTGGCTGAACTTAGTGACGTTTTCAAGACTTCTCTTGTACTAGACCTGTGTCCCTGGAAGAGTACCTCGCTGGGGATATTTCCTTTCCTTGCCATTGAAGAAGCAGCATCTAAAAGATCTAAAAAGGTGTTTCTCCTTGCAGAGATACCCCTTAAGTTATCTAGATAGTTTAAACCTGATCATTTACAGACAACATACTTTTTTCTGACCAGCATTTAATTTTACACGTACAACAATAGCTTTATATTATTTGTGGGACCTTATGCTACCCACTCCTTGCCTTATTTTACAATATTAAAAAAAAAATCTAAAATTACACAATATTTCCTTTAGAATTATTTTATTAAATCATAAATGTACAACAGCTTCTTAACTCTACACACGCACTTAAATTTTTAAAAGGAAAACGTTATGTCTTATTACACCATGATCCTGGCTAATAGCTTTTCAAAACTTTGAGAAAAATCTTAAAAAAGGTTTCACATGTCACCTGAAACTTACAAATTTAACATTATCAAAGGAATGCTTCTACACTTACAAAGACCACTAGAAAGAAACAACAATTAAAAAGCTAAGAAACTGTCTCAAAGGCATTTTTACAATCCTTCCTCCACAGTAAGGTAATGTTATTAAATAATCCAAATCCATTCACAAAATGGCTCTCTGCATCTGCTCTGGTGTCTTCTGCCATACCACTGCATATTTATGCATGACTGAGATAAGTGTTTCCTTAACATTGTTATTTCGATAACCTGAAGCTGTTCTGTTACCTCTGGGCTCTCATCCTCTCCTATTTATACAGTGAAGCCTGTTTCAACAGAAGTAAAGAGTAAAAAAATAGGTTATGAAATTGTTCATCTAACCATTTTTTAAAGGAAAGATAATACGATCCTAAAAAGCTTTTAACTCCTGCAGCTACTCTCAAGAATCACTGCAATTTTAACACTTGAAAACATACTTACCCATGGCATGCTTGAAGAAACTCAATAACGGCTCCTCCCTCCATATCCACCACTTCCTCCACTACCCCCTGGACCATAGTTCCCTGCAATTGCAGAAAGACAAGAAACGGAAGTCATCAAGTGCACTTTTTTAAATCTAGGAATGCTTCGATTACTGTATGAATATTAACATCTGCTTTACTTCCAGAGACGGCACGTACAACAAATATTTTCACATTTTGCTGTCTTTTGCCAAACCTCCAAGAACTGCCACAAGAACTACATGCCAAAATCTTGAAAGATTCAACAGCCTCACTGTACTGCCTTGAACCTGCGAGGGCGGACTTTATCTGTATGCTAAACCTCACAAGAAAAGACTTTGTGTTTCAGTTTGCTTCACAAGCTTTACATGTCATATTTAATAACATTTAGACAAAGAGGAAAAAAATGTCAGAGAAGCAACACTATCTGAGAAGAAATCCCAGCAAGTGCAGTGGATGTTAACTAGACTTTCTATAAATACTGTGAGCTGATAGCAAAGAACATGAAACTTCACTCTTTACAGAACTGCAAAACATTTCACACTATTTGAGAAGTTTGTATCTTGTCGTTTATCTTTTTAAAAAGAGTAGTTTTCCCCACAACAACCTTTACAGTCTCAAAATGATAAATTGTAGCAAACTTCCACAATGAAGATGGGCACTACAGTGTGTCTACTGCAGAATTTATCCAATTTCTACATATCAATCTTAGAATGGTCTGGGCTGGAAGGGACCTTTAAAGATCACCTAGTTCCAACCACCTAATCGTAGGGAGGGACGTATTTCCACAGATGGGGCATCCACAACTTCTCTGAGCAACTTGTTCCCAGTGCCTCACCATTAACAATTTCTTCTTTCTATCTAATGTTAATCCACTTTTTTTTTCAGTTCAAAACAGTTACCTCATATCCCATCATCCCTTCCACCTCCCTGAAGGCTCAAGCCCACCCACCACTCTGTCTCCAAGGCAAGTCAGGACATATACAATACCTCCACCATATGGTCCCCCCATGTTCCTGCTGCCACCAAAATTTCCACTCTTCATTGGACCATAATTTGAAGGTTGTTGGTTGTAGTTTCCAAAATCGTTATAGTTTCCACTTCCATAATTGCCTGTGTTATCAATACAAAAGTGGAGAAGTTCCTAAATGAGCTAAAACGCCTATGGTATTCACAAAGTTCCCGCATTGTTAGAGTTGTAAATGAAGTACAAAATCAGACAGGTATTCCAGTAGCGTATGCACCAAACTGCTTTTTCATACTACTCAGAGAACAAGAACTTCCTTAGGCAACATTTACCATGCCCGCTCCTCCCCACCAAACCTTCAATGACTTACTAACTTTAGGACAGTAGATTACCTCCTCCATAGTTGTCATAACCTCCTCCATAGCCCCCACCCTGGTTTCCATATCCAGGGCCTCCTCCGCCATATCCTCCTCTTCCTCCTCCGTAACCAGGACTGCCACCGAAGTTGCCACCTATGACAACATAATCCTTTAAAATAAACTTTTCAGTGTAGAAGGCAACCAGCTTCTACAGAATCAAAGGGCATCTATTTACAAGCCTACAGAGGAAGAAAAGTGTAGAAGTTCTGTGAAGAAATTTCTATGAACGTGATTTTTAAAGGCACGTAACAGCTTCCACCCTAACTGAACCGTGACCAAAACCCACTGTTGGGCCACTTAAAAGCCTCAATTAAGAGGCTTTGTGAAAAGAATCTTCATTTTTCAGGCAATTTACAAAACACTTCTGATTTAAAAAAAACAAAACCGTATGGCTGTCCCAGAAATAACTACACAATTTGCCATATAAAGGTTTAACATGATTCAACAGGTATAGCTGCATCTTAAAGCCAACAAAATGGCTTTGGCAATAAATATTAATTTTATATAAATAGTAAGTAAACATAAAGATGTTTTTGAATGAGAGAATAACAACCATTTCCACCACCAAAAAAGTAAACTAACCTCCAGGTCCTCCACCATATCCATTATATCCATCACCAAATCCGCGACCACTTCCATATCCATCTGTCGGAAAATTAAAAAGACATATTTCAAAAAGTATTTCAATTCACTTGTAGCACACTTGCCACGCACTCAAACCTCTATGACTATAAATGCCAAATCTCAGGTTACTGATTAAGCATATGTAGACCTGAATTCAGAAAAATGTACGTGAAAGCACATCCCGTCGGTACTTTGCACCTCCTGTTTTCTTGCATTTGTAAGGCAACCAGTTATAATTTTGGACATAGACCTTCCACTGTAAAGGTCAGGCAAGTGCTGCACAGAATTATGGAAGGGAAATTTCTGAATTCCTTAAGAAAATTACTAAGTTCTGGTTAATTTTTGCTTTTAAAAGTAATTTTAAAAATAAAAAATAGGGAAAGAAAATCACTATAATGTGTACTACAGAAGAGGTCTGCAAATTCTTTTTCCTATAAACTCTCTAACTGCTACAGCTGCATTTAAATTAAACAGCAGTAGCTAGAAAGTTACCCAGAACCAGAAAGACGGTATAAATAAATAAAACCAAAATGCTACAAACATGCCTGTCTTACCAGCTCCCCCTCTGAAATTACTGCCAGGTCCTGGACCAAAGTTGCCACCACCTCCACGGGCATCACCAAAACCAAAGTTCCCTGTAAACAGTTTCACATTATTAAGTGGCAAGATCACGTAAAGTGAACCCAGAAAATCAACCACAAACAATTAACTGTTATTTGTACATACCTCCTCTCCCACTCCTAGAATTTTGAACTTCCTGCATTTCCTGCCTAGAGAGAGCTTTCCTTACTTCTGCATTATGGCCATTGATGGTGTGATACTTCTGCACTGTAATCATATAAAATAAAATACCATCAGCATTTAACTACCGATCTAGCAACAAATACCAGGCTCCAAAAAATGAAGTACTTTCCAAATTAATCATTACATATTCCATATCATTATTAAAAAAATAAAATGAAAAACCAAACAAACCCAAAAACTTAAGATTTTTAAGCAAATAAGCCAATACTTATTAAAACTACAATACAGAGCATATTCATGGACATTAACTAAATAGGATAACAGAATTAGTTAAGTTTAGCTTTACACAACTACTGTGACTGCAAGGAGTGAGTTAAATCAGGCTTACTTACATACAATTTTATCCACAGGATCATGGTCATCAAATGTAACAAATCCAAACCCTCTCTTTTTACCAGACTGTCTGTCAGTAATGATTTCAATAGTGTCGATTTTTCCATATTCCTCAAAGTAGTCACGAAGGTGGTGCTCTTCAGTGTCCTCTTTAATACCACCAACAAACAGCTTTTTCACAGTAACATGAGCACCAGGTTTTCCAGATTCCTGTTAAAAGAATCCCTTACATTATCACAGAGAAAAACCATTTTACTAATCATAATTTTGCCAGGACTTCAGGAACAGGGTACTGATAAACTAAGATTTTTCCAGGCCCTGAGGTAGCCCTGTTATGATGCATGTCCCTTCAACTTACTCCCTTCCCTTCTGAGAGGAAAATAACCTGGGGTAATTTAGAGGTTTTTCCTCCCCACTTTATCACAAAGCAAGCATTGAAGAAGATACAGATGAAGCTACTACAAAATGCACAAAAGTAAATTAAAAGCCTTTAAGCATATTTAGAAAAAGCACAAGATCAACTATGCATAAGAATTGCAAGTATTAACTTAAACTAAAGCCTAATTTATAACTGAAACAGATGCGTCAGCTTCTTCTGCCCATCTCCCCAACAGCACTGAAGCTCACATTCCACTCCTATCAACAGCAAAAGTCACTGAACCTCAGCAAGTTCACAGCAATGCATTTTAACTATACAAAATACAAATAACATTCACGAGTTCTTTTTACGTTTTGAGATGAGATCTAAGCTGCTGCACTAGGTAAAAATGACTTATTCCTAAAGCTTAGCCATTATCAACAGCATACATATACGTCACTTTTCTTTCTGCATTTGGAAAAAATGTAATTAAAGTAGGATATCTAACAAGGGTACCAGTGGTTATGATTTCCATTTCCCTTAACCTCTGGGACAGCTCACTCAACTCCAGTTCACCAGTCCAAATGCATAAAACATTCGGATGCAAGGTGAACAGAAGTAACTTAGAATGTGCACTTGCTTCTGAAGCACCTGTGTGCCACAGCAACCAGACTGAAAAGTTTACAGGTGCACCACATTCAAGTGCACCCATCTAATCTGTACCCTGAAATTAAAACTAAATATGCCTGGGTGCAAAACCAAAACAAGGCTAAGATGATTCTATCTATACACCACCACTGGAAAAAGAATATCCACCCTACATTCTCTATTCGTAATAATTTCATTCAGTTACACACCTTTTAGAAATACAGAAAATGCTCTTGGGATAGAGTCAGGAGATATTTAGAGTTTGTTCACTTGAGGTTTAGCACCTATAACCATTCCAGAGAATAGTATGGATTTTGCATAATTACAGGCATCCATCATGTGTTCACTAACAGTACCTTCACACCCCAGTTATGTTCCTTGCAGACACACTTCTACAACCCGAATCACTTAATAATTCACTGTAGTTTAACAGACATTCATGTAACAGTGTCATCAAACGGACCAGAAGTATGGGAAACAGTGACATGTCTTTAGACTACAGATTTTCAACCCAGGCAATATCAAACAAGAACAAAGCGTAACAGTCTGACCAAAACAGAGATTTCTTCTTTCAAAGCATGAAAAGTATCCACTTTCAAAGTCAAATTTACCTCTCTAGCCACAGCTCTTTTAGGCTCAACCACCCTTCCATCAATTGTGTGAGGTCTTGCAGCCATGGCTGCATCAACTTCAGCCATGGAGGAGAATGTTACAAAACCAAAACCCCTTGATCTTTTGCTTGCAGGATCCCTCATTACCTAAAAAACAATAAACAAGATTAAACCGTTTCTACTTGTCTCACATTAAGCTTAAAACTAACAAGATCTGAAGAACTGCGTGTACTTCCATTCTCCTTGATTTTATTTCAAAATACAAACAAAGCAGCAGACTATGCTGATTAAGCACATGAATGGCACTGCCTGGCATCACATAAACCCAAATCATCATTGTCCTCCAAGACTCTACTCAGAAATGCTGCTGTTATCAGTGACATATGCTTATTTTCTCAAGAAAAAAAAAAAAATCAAGCAAGTAATTCCTTTTAAGCTTTCTGAAGACTGCAGACTTTAAATCTGTGTTACTAATTAAGTATTTACTGCTCCCAAAAAAAATTCAGTGGAGGAACTTCTACAAGAATCGCCATCCTCAGAGGTATTAAAAGACGCATAGGTGTGGCACTCAGTTACATGATTTAGTGGTGGACTTGACGGTGTTAGGTCTACAGTTGGGACTGGATCTTAAGGGTCTCTTCCAACCTAAATGATTCTCTGAAAAAAAATCAGAAAGACATCCTTCTCCAGCTTTACTGAGGGTGGTTACCAGGATACCAGCTTTCTACCAAAGGTTACCAATCACACAGATCTAACAGTGCTCTGTGTACGTGCTCCCTAATGCACTTCAGCCAATAACACCCAACTTTAAAAAACTGAAATCGGTGATTACAGATAACCTGCAAGATTTAACAGGAAACAGATTGTTAACACATTCTAAGTCTTATCAACAGAGTTTGCAAGGGAAAGCCTAGATACAGTTTCAAGGGACTGGGCTGAATTACATAGAAACCAACTGGTTTTTACTTAATATTCCATCTTTTCTTTAAGCTATTTAGAAGATAAATCCCGCGCTTTTGCAATTTCTAAGCATTCTGCACCTTTGTAACTTACTAGTTTGCCAAACTTACCACACAGTCTGTAAGCTTTCCCCATTGCTCGTAATAACTCCTCAAGCTCTCCTCTGTTGTTTCAAAGCTTAGGCCGCCAATAAACAGTTTGCGGAACTGCTCCTTTTCCCTCTATCACAGAAAAGAAGATTACATTAACGTAATTAGTAATACCCCCTTTACATCGAAATAATTAGGCATCAATAATATTCTCTTCAAGCATCTAAACCTTCCAGAAAGACATTTTTCAACACTAGGCTTGGCTCTTCTAATGGTCTAGCACTATCTGAGAAATCAGGCAACTTATGCAGTTTCATGGAGACATCTTCATGATACTGATTTTAATAATGTGCTTCTTCCCATCTCTCCCTCCAAATATTAAGAACCAGGGACTATACTCAAAGACTTCAGACTATTCCTTTCAAAAGTCTTTAGAAGCTGCTCTTTAAAGAAAGTAAAAAACCCAGAAGTTCTAATTACAGATAACATGAATTCATTCATACTGTCTGATTCTAACCAAGAAGGCATTTATTTTTAAAATGCATTCTGGTTCAAACTGTTGTCCATGAATATTATCATGCTGTTTACCCAAGGTATTAAAAATAAATGAAGACAAAGCTAAAGACGTTCTAAAACGGGCTGCAGATTCCTATTTTCTCAATAACGAATGAATGTCGAAAAGAATCTCTAGGATTCATTAGAGATCTTACACCACCGAAATTAGCAGTAAACCTGTCCAGCGTCAAAAGCATCAGTATCAAAATTAAGTAGATTCGCTTAACGACAGGAGTGTGAAAATATATATTCACATATCTATTCACTAACATAGATTATGCTTTCGGCAAGCCCTCATTATATTATCTTTCAGGAAAATTATCGCTGTTCTTGTCCAGCAGAAATTCCTGCTATGAGGACAGGTCCATAATTTAAAAAAACCCAGGACCAATAATAAGGCATTACAATTATAATTTTGTATGTGGTATTATACTAAAGCAGGAAGAACAACCTTCGAATCTCCCCTGGTTAAAAATACTTTTTAAATTAACTTGTTATACTAAGCAGGCTTCATACAATTCCAATTATGAATTGTAAGATTTGGAAAATAAGCAAAACAGTTCTGTGTACAAATGCTTTAAAAGGCATTAGGCCAATCTGCATGTATACCACTAAGTTTTCTGAGGTGGTCCAAGGCAGGCCTGCATTTAATAGGGTAACAATTACTCTAGACGGTACTGAATCAGTTTTTGTTCAAAACGCACCATCAGATTACCATTTTAGATACTGCAATCTGACAAAGACGACCACTATAACAAAAAAGCATTGCCCGTTTAAATCCCTCTTAAAAAAAAACACCTGAAATCTGCTGTAGGACCTAGTACCTTTTCTTCTAAGTGCCACAGAGGAAGCTAGTACTGTCTCCTCCTTGTACATACAGGCAAAACGATTTTAAAAGCAGCTAACTCATGTTATGCCCAAGTTACCTTTCACCTCAGCTCTCAAAAAGGAATACAGGAAAGGATGCTACCTAACAGGCCTGGACTAAAAAGCCATATACTGCAAGTCATAGTATCATTTATAATTTCAGTAAGTAAGTAGAAAAATCATTTTAAGCAATGATAAAGCAAAAAAAATTTCTACCTTCAAATTACTTCAGTTCTGCTGCTTGAAAACTAGGGTCTAGTTGCTACAGTTTCATAGGTCCACAACACACAAACTGCTATGCAATCAACAGGTGTGCATCTAATAATGCATATTTATGTTCTTATGAAAATATAAGAATCAAGCAAATCTAGTAGGCAGGTAGGATTTGTCCAATAAGTGTTAAGTTTACCTTTGAAAACCATTATAAACACCTAAATCAAATTCAACTAAGGAATGGAATCCATTAGCTCTAACGTATTTGTTTAAAGGACAAATACATATTACACATTAAATGGAATAATAACATACTTTACAGATGCAGGAATTCTTAGAAACTGTAATCTACCATGTATTATCATAAGGTATGTGCCCTACCCAGAACAATGCCTAGACAGTATACACTTGAGGACACAGCAGTAACAAAATTCACTACCCGTTTTTCAATCAAAACCAGTGAGTGTAAATATCATAAACACGTTGCTCCACTAACATATGCAAAACTTCTGGATGTAGACACACTATTAGTCTCAAATATGTCCGTTTTAAGCAGCCCTGGTTAGTCCAGCATTAAACTCCCACCACCTTCTAGAAAGCTCTGACCAACTGAAGTCTACGCTGAAGCTGTAAAATATGTGATAAAAACTACTATCACACTAGTTCATCTCAGTATCTTGAATGAAAATAAGCTTTTTGTAAAAACACCCTCAACCCTACAAACCGCCCCCAATATAAAATATTATACAATATAAAAAATAGTAGAAAAACTTTTCAAGATTTCCATAGCACACTTTGCGGCGGGACTGTAGCGTGAGAGGAAATCTTTATGAATTCTGCAGAATCCTCATCAGTGGCTCACTGGCTTAAAGCAACACTTCGGAGAACTACAAAACTAAGACTTTTGCCAGAAAATTCGTCATTAGAGCAAGGAAACGCGTTTCCTATTACAATAAAGTGTGGAAAAATACTCTAAGCTGATCGCAGACTGCTGCGGGGCTAAGAACTCGAATAACAAAAACGGTTAATAGACGAGGGAGTGGGATCTCTGCAGCAGACCTGGCGAAAGCAAAGCCGGGTTCCGCGGGGCTCGGAGCGGTGCCCGGGCCGGCTCCGCCATGTGGCGGAGCTCAGAACAGGGGCCCCCGCAGCCAGGAGGGAAAATGGCGCCCAGCGTCGCCTCCAGGGACACTGATGCGGCGGGCGGCGAGCGACTCCCGCAGGCACTAACCCCCGATAAAACCGAACGAACCCAACAGCGAACAAACGCGGGATTACTAACGCCCTGCTCCTCGGGCTACACAGAAACCGAGCGCTGCGAACGGCGCGTTGCCGCTGCCCGCGGTGCCAGCGCCCGCCCCGCGGCTCTCGGTGCCGCCATTTCCACCCCCCCCCACCCCCGGCGCCGCCATTACCGACCCCTCGCGTCCCCCCGCGGCTGTTACAGCGACCCCAGCCCCACCCCCCCTCCTTCTAGAACCTTCCCTGCCGCTAGCGCTCCCATGGCAGAAAACGCACCCAACCCGCGCCGCCACCAAGCGTTTAAGCTCGCCCCTAACGCCCGGGGCCGGAAAAAACTCCCTCCGTACGCGTAACCTGAAAGACGAGCTCCGAATCTCCCCCCTTCGCCTACCATGTTCTTCATGGCTAACGCGCTCCCGCCCGCACGACCGGTCAGTAATGGCCGCCTCGGCTGTTACGTAATTTGAAATTCAGCTCCCGCAGTGTGAGCGCCCTCCTCGCCCAGCCCGGCCTCGCTCCACAGGCTTTAGTTTAAAAAAAAAAAATTTTAAAATAGAAAAAAATCGAATCTGGAGCTTAAATAGCTCCAGGTGGGCAGCAGTTCTGAAAAAGGCCCCTACGCGTTTTTAGCGCGTATTAAGAAAAGTCCTCAACTCCCGTTAGTAATGGCCGTCGCCGGAATGAGCCGAAGGAGCCGTCGTCGTCAGGATTATCCGCGCCGACAGCCGCCGGAAAGAGCCGAGCCGGAGTGGGAGCGCCTTCGGCTAGCTTCGGCAATTTCCGGAAATTGCCGAAGGGGCGGTGACGGCGCTCGAGAGCCGCTCGGCAATTTCCGGAATTTGCCGAAGCGGGCGGCGACGGCACTCGGCAAGTTCCGGAGAAAAAATACGCAGCGGCCTTAAGGCGGTCGAGTCCGTTCGGCAATTTCCGACAACGGAAGAGACTCGTGAAACGTGCCCGAGCGGAGCCGAAACGGCCCCGATCGCCACAGGCACCGCGTCGACTCTTCCGGAAATTGCCGAACGGCCCCAAAGGCTCAAAGCGAGGAGCTAAAATGAGGCCTACGGCCACCTGTGGTACTAGCAGGGTCTGGGCGGGAGCGGAGTACACCCCCAATCTGCCCCCGCCGCCCCCACCATCCCCGTTGTTGGCGGCCTGGCCATTTTCTCCCCGCTCCGCCCTGGCGGGAAGACGCTATAACGACACAGATTTTGGCGCGAGCGGGGGAGAAGGGGGGGAGGAGTGACTTCGCCGCAGCCCGCTCCGCTCTCCCCTGCGCTGCCGCCATCGGCATTCCATCCGTCCTTCCTTCACCACCCCCTCCCTCTTCTCGTCTCTCTGCAGCGGCCCCGCGACAAAGGGCGAGCCCCGCGCACCAGGGAAATGGCGCCGCTGCCTCTCCTTTCTTCCCGCCCCCTCCTCTCCCCCCCCCCACCCCCCTCCTGCCGCAGCGCCCAGGGAAAGCCAGCACGGAGCCCCCTCACACACAACACACACTTTCCCCACCAATAAAGCGATTTTCCGAGTCCCCCCCCGTGCTTTTAAGGACAAGTGGCCCTCCCCCTGCGGGCCCCGCTCGGCGGCGGGCGCCGCGCCCTCATGGCGGCGGCCCCGTCATGGCGGCGGCCGCGCTCTTCCCTAAGCCGCCTCACCCAGTCGCTTTCTCTGTCGCCGCGAGGCATCTTCCTTCTTTTGGACGCCTGACGCGGTCCTGCGCTGGCCCCCCGTTGGAGAGACGTCTTGGCCCCCCTCCTGGCGCTGGCGGCGACAAACGGTACGGAGGCTGCGGCTCGCGCGTAGGCGGCGGCGTGCGCTTTGCCCCGTCAACCGCCGGCGCGCGGCGCTCGCCCAGCCCAGCCCGGCCCGGCCCAGCCCAGCCCCGCCGCTCCCCACCCCCTGCGCCCTGCCCCCACCCCCCGCCTCGCCCCCCTCAGACGCCGCCGTTGCCGCCGCTCTCAGTGCGCGCAGGGCGAGAGCGACGAGGACGCGGGAGACCCCGAGCGCCTTGGGCACCATTGAAGTCTGTATCCTTCTCTCTCTTTCCCCCCACCCCCCACCTCTTCCTCTCGCTCCGCCCGCCTGTCCCGGGCCTCGCCTGCGGGGCGATGCGGGACGATGCGGGGCGCAGCCGCGTGTGTGTCCCTTGTGTCCCCCCCCCACCGCCTCACCGACCCCCGGGGGGCCGCGGTACCGGGGTTTGGGGGGGCCCGTGGCGAGCGGGGTTGGGAGAGGGGGCGGCGACACGCGCGGCCCGGAGACAAAGCGGCAGCCCGCCCTGAGGCCGCCGGGTGGCCCCGCGGCGGCGCGTGCCGGGCCCGGGGCGGGGGGAGCGGCCCTGTGCGCGCCCGCGGCCCCCGGAGCGGGGGTGGCGGTTCCTTCCCTCCCCCCCTCCTCCTTCTCCCGCCTCTCGCGCGGCCGCCGCTCCCTGCCCCTCGCCTCCGGGGCTGCCAAAATCCACCTCCCCCTGTCAGGGCGGGATTGCCGAGCCCGGGAGGCTTCCTGGCCTTGAAGGGCTTTCTCTTTTGCCTTGCCCGGGCGATGGGGGGTTCTAACAGTTCTTTAGTTGGAGGTGGGGCGGGGACAATACGTGCCCGAGGAGGTGGCCGGTGTGAGAAATGACATGGCAAAGGGGACGGGTCGTTTTCGACATCATTTGCGTTGGTTAACCGTGTAGTATGTTCAGCTTGTCTGAGTTAATACCGCTCTAGGACCGTAACTCTTGCGAACTTGAGAATCGGAGGGCAGCGTTCTAGTTGCATGGAGATAAATATTTGCTGTTTATAAGCGTTTACTACGATGTAAGAGTAATGGGTGACTCGTTATTACACCGCAGATACTTAGCTGCTCCCCACTAGATTTGCAGTTAATGTACCTAGATATATCTCTCTGTTAACTGCTAGAATTTTAACTCCTATTGGGCTTAGGGAGATAAGCATCCCTGATGGTCCTCCCCCTTTTCCCTAGAAACGTCTCTAGGCCTTAGAAGGCCTTGGGGAAAAAACGTTTTCAACCCTATGTACCAGTTCATCAGTGTCATTTCCCCTGGTTAGCATAACGGTGCGATACTGGGTTATGCCAGACAAAGTAGTAGCCTGCTTTTTGTTCTGGATTTAATCCGTATTAGAAATTTTATATGCAGTGAATACATGGGGGTTGGAACAAGGACCATGCTTGTCTTGGGATGCCTTTCTTTGAGTAATGTAAACTTCCTTTTAATTGTCATGCATTTTTCTAGTAAAAGCTCTGCAAGTCTGCAATAAAAATGGCCTCCAATAAAACTACGTTGGTAAGTTCATGCACACCTAAAGTATATAAGGATTTAATCGACATATTTTTCTTAAAACTTATAACTCGGCATCTCCATTTAAAAGATACATCCACATCTCCCCTCCCCAGCATTATTCTGACCAAAATTTCAGATCCAGAAAGTAAGGCTACTAGAAAGGACATTGTCTTTGACTTTAATAAATCTGCCATTTCTAAAGAGGCTTGTTGGGAAAAAAAATTAGAGGACTCTGCACTATTTCATCTGCCCTACAGTAAAAAAAAACACTAAGGATTTTTTAGCCTCCTTTCAGCACACCATGTAATATGTCATTTATGTAAAATATAGAATCCAAATCACGTATTCATTTAATTTTTCCCAGTGTATTTGGGGAAAGCTATTTGCCTAAGAGAAGGCAGTCTTTATAGAAGAAAAATGGCATTATTGGGAAATGATGTGGCGTAGTTAAGATGCCTTTTGAAATGATTTTTAATAAATAACAGTTTCTTTGAATTTCATAGGAGCAGAGATTATCAGATGTCAACCCCTCCTGGACCGTTTTAATGGTGCATTCATGGATCTCAAGTCCTCTAAAGCTTTGCTTGACATTGAAATATGGACTTCTAAGAGCAATTGGTTGCTGGTTACTACTCAACTAATAATGCTAGCTAGTTTTGTGAAAGACAGAACTGAAAAAGTATGGCATGTGGTGCATCTGAGGTAGAGATGGGGAAGTAATCAAAAATACACATGCCATTCAAAGTCTGGATAGCAGAACAAGTCATTTATAGCACCCTCAAAAATCCTGTTCGTAAATTTACTGAAATGATTACTGGTTGGCCTGGATTGAAACGTATTAAAAACTTGTATTAACTCCTGGCTTAGAAGTGCTGAGGAGTGCTTCTTCTAGATTGCCCTGCTTTTCCCTAATTTGAAGAAGAGAGCAGAGTTAGCCAGCCTGGGGAGGGGGTGCCTCAGGGAGAGGAAGGAATCTGTGAATGCAGTATTTTTAATCTTCTGATGCTGTTGAGAATTTTGCTGCACAGGTCAGGAAAATCAGTTATGGTTCCCATGGGAACCATAACTAATTCTGCTTCATTATGTATTTGCATGCACAACCTAAATGATGTATTAAGGGATAGCATAGTTCTGGAATTGTGTTTCTGATTTAGTTGCCTCTTGTGTGTTAAAATTCTTCACCGTAATGTTGCATCAGTATTTTGATCTTGCCCCTTGAAGAAAGAGTTATTATCCATTGGAGAGCATCTGCATCTGTCATATGTGACTTCAGAATGCAGAAAAGGAAACGAGCTGTAGATAAGCATTCAGTGGTCCAATACCCAAGCTACAGCTTACAACATGCAGCCCTAGAGAAGGGAGCTTCAGTGGTCTAGAGGACATTTAGTACCCTTTGGCTTTAGTCAGGTACCACGCTCACTTGTAGGCTGAGATTTTCATTGTCTTGTGTGATCTCAGAACATAGAGGTTTTTAACAAATGTTCGGTGTTTCTGCAGGCTCTGCAATCAAGTATTGTTTTAATAGGTTGGAAACGCTCAAGAGTTTGGAAAGCAGTGCTGATAAGCACAAGACCTAGTTAAACCTCTAATATATGGAACTAAAAGCAGCATACTCTTTATTTTATTATTTCTTACTGCACTTTAAGAAAAAAAATTGCAGACACCATGACTTTAATTTTCCTCTGTGGAAGATTATATAGATATGTAAGTCTTAAAGTAAAAAAAAAATAAATTGTTGCTTTGATACAGAAATCCAAAACATTTATCTTTAAGTGACAAGAATTAGTGAAGCCGAAAAGAGTACCAGAAAACAATCTTCCACTGAATCAAAGAATTTTAGTCCAGCGGAGAACACAGATGGAGATGTTCCCCACTTGTAGCCTGCTTGCCTCATCACCAGTAATTATAATGTTATTACTATGGTATAGTGTGTTTGTGTCTTTTTTTTCCCCTCCCTTCTTGTTCTTTTTTTTGTTTGTTTGTTTTTCTCATCTCTACCCATTTCTCTTTTTCATACTTCCATTTCTTGAAAGAAGCTGCCTTCATAGCGGCGTTGGACATCTTCATGTTTTTATTCTCCTGCAATTTCAGTCTTACATTCCTTTTCCTGTGGAGGCAAAAAAAGCCAGTGTGCTTAAGCTGACACTTCAGACATGAATGCTGTGGTCAAAATATACCTGGGATAGGGAGGCTGTTAAAATTTAATTGGAAATACATGCTCCGTTTTAGATAATCTCTATTCTGTGCTTCTAAATCAAAATAAATGTTATGTGAAAGATAATCATATACAGAAAGTTGCTGTGTGAAATTTTTCCTCATCTTCATTGTTTGTACCTTCAATTTATGGGTTGCTAACCAGAGTAAAGCAATTGGAAGGGAGAACCGATTATTGAAAATAAGGGGCACAAAAGCAGGGCTTTGTAAAGAAAGAATCTGCATCAGATCTTCAGTTTACAAAAAGAAGATGTTTTTTCTTGTGTCTAACATACACTCTTCACCACATCAAGACAAATTTCTGCAAAGTCTAAAAGTTGCTTTGCAGCGCTCTCAAACTAACCTGCATGAATTCTAGGGAGGACTAGAGAAAGGCCGTCCAATAAATAGACATGCTCCGTGATTTTTTGCGTGTCTCTCTTCTGTTCTATAGAAAGTGTATTAGTAAGAAATTAATCCTGTCCACTTTGATTTAGGGTGCTGCATGACTATACGTTTTAGGAGCTTAATAGTGCTCCCATTAGTTTATGGCTGCCACTCCTAACGGTTTCCTTATAAGGTGCAGTCCAAAATGGCAGGCAGACTGCTTTGGGTCTGCTAGTGCTCCAGAAATGTGATAGGACAACATGATAAGCTTGTTCCAAACTTTTAAGATTACAAACAAGGGAATTGTGAAATGTGTCCTTCTATTACTATTTAATTGTGCCTTATTAAACTGGGAATGCCTTGAGGATGATGTGGATGTAGTATTTATTTTAAGAACTTAGAGAATATTATTTGGAGTGTTAAATATAAACCTAAAACTTCTAAAGTTTTTTAAGTTACCAAAATTTCATTTATGTGTTAAGTGCTGTACTTAAGTGTAGTTGTCTTAAATTTATGCCCCTTTGTAACATCTGTTTGAATATAAGTTACATTGGTGCGTGGATGAGAATGAAAAAGGACTGCAGTAATGGAATGCTCCTAGCATGCATCTTGTTCGGTAGTTACAGGTTATTGTTCAGTATTTTGCTTGTAGCAATACATTATAAACCTTGCTCCCATCAGCTGCCTTTTTTTTTTTTCTTTTTTTTTATTTTTGGAAAAGGTAGTAACCACCTTTTTCTTGAGTACCATCCCTTCTCTATTTTATGTATTTTCACAGTTCCCTAACTACTTTTCTTTGCTTCTGCCTTACACTGTTCCTGGCCCTCTGCCTTTTCACAGGCACAGAGTTAACGTTTAGAAGCTTTGTAATTTTATGAGCATGTAGCACTGAGAATTAAATTTATAAGGGGAGTGGAAGCACTGAGTGTATGGGCAAAAGTATTTCACCTTTTTAAAGACTGGTGTTGGGTATCTCATTAAGCAACTGAAAAAACCCAAAACATTAACATGTCTCGCTCAGGTTACCTGACCACATGCACTAACATAAAAGGAGTCTGAGCTTCTGGCTTTATTATGAATAAGTACACAATTCTTTGCTATTTACTGAGCAAAGTTGGATTTGGCCAGTGAAGTAACTGTAAATGAAAGAATGAATAATGTCATTCTCAATTTCTTTTGTAGCACAAAATGGGAAAGAAACAGAACGGCAAAGGTAAAAAAGTTGAAGAGGCAGAGCCTGAAGAATTTGTCGTGGAGAAAGTCCTGGACAGACGTGTTGTAAATGGAAAGGTGGAATACTACTTGAAATGGAAAGGATTTACAGAGTAAGGCATTACCTATCTTTTTTTTTTTTTAATGATAGATGCTAAATACTGCTTTCAGGCAGGCTACTAACTGAAAAAAGGTGGTGCACCTAGCATTTGAACATAAGTAGTTACACATGCAGTTCTATTATTGTTACATACTTCCTAGAATGATTGCATTTCAACCTTTTGCCTTTTGGCACCTGAATTTGTGTAGCAATAACTGCATAAATGCAAAACACAGTATGTTTAGTATCTGAGGATCTGATTTGAAGTTATAAAAATATGGTTTAGTTACTGAAAATAATTTGTAGGCATTTTGCTTGTGCAGTAGCAGTGTGGCTCTATTCTCATATGAGGATATCTGATGAGGTGCTTAGTTGTAGTAGGGAACATTCATGGACTACTTAAAATTTTATTTAGCAAAATGCGCACTCAGTGATAAATTTGCAGTGCCCATCTCTGAACATGGAACCTTTGTTCCTTCCTGTAGTCAACTGAAGGAGGGAGATGGTTCTAGCTATAGTTGATCTCAGTGCTCAGGAGCAACTTTTGGGAGTATTTCGCATATATAGGAGCTTAAACATAGATACTTAAATTTTTTTGTAAATTCTGTTCTTGGTTAAGTCTTAGTGCTCATATCATCTGGTTTGTTCATTTGAATAGTCTAGAGGAACCAGTGAAGGGAGTCAGTTTAAATGGACAGGTAGATTTTAGTATAGTGGGGATTGCTTGTTATAACTCCTGCCATCCCACCTAGATCATGGGAGTCAGAGATTCTTATTCTGCATCTTCAGTTTGAAAATATAGCTTTTCAACAATACCAGAGCATGCTTCTTTCGATTGTCAAATGCAGTACGTTGAGGTTACTAAAGGCGAGATAAGCATCCTTAGGTTTAAGAAATCTGCCATACATAATGAGAAAAAAAAAACAAACTTGATTAAGGTGAGCCATGTGACTAGTTTTATAGTTTTCTTCTTCTAGTTTTACATAAAATGTTTGTATGTTTCAGTGCTGACAACACATGGGAACCTGAAGAAAACTTAGACTGTCCAGAGCTAATCGAAGCTTTTCTGAACTCTCAGAAAGCTGGTAAAGAAAAAACAGATGGTGCCAAAAGAAAATCTTTGTCAGATAGTGAATCTGATGATAGTAAATCAAAGAAAAAGCGTGATTCTGTAAGTATCTGTTCATGTGCTAACCTTTGTTTTATTTGTGTCTCTTCCCTACTTTGCCTTGCCTATCCTCCCCAAATCCTATTGTGACTTTGAGAATGAGACCAAACATGGGTTTAAAACTGTAGAAATTACACAGCATCTGGAGCTGTGGTTTGAAAAGGATAATCATTCATGGTGGTTAATGAGACTGTCCAAACAGTGGGTAAAAGGTAATTGATTGACATGATGACTAAAATTTCTTGCATCATCTCATGATGCTTACTGAGTAATTGACAGTAAGAGTGGTTAAGGGTTACTTATGTATGATAGTAAGTGATCAGTTTGTATTAGAGCAAAAGGTTCATGAATGGAACAAAGATGGAGTTCTCTTTTGACTTTCGTATTTATCATATGATTTTAAATAGGTGAGTGGCAAGTTGTCAGACTGTGAAGACTGGGCAGATTCTTACACTGGGTAGGACCAGACATGATGGTGGATAGGAAGTAGAAAGGGTGACTGAAGAAAGCTGACCTTTTCTTAAAGGTCTAGGTTGTTCCTACGATTTAAATGAGCAAACAGTAATGAATTTAGTGCTGATAAGTACAAAATAATGACATATAAAATGTGTACAATAGTTCGCGTTTTTCTTCAAAGTTATAAAATAACAGTTTGAAATTAAACTGGTTGCAATGTAACTAGTTTACTGAAGGCATCTGTTGGTTGTGGTTACTCTCAAAAAGTTGGATGGCATAAGAAGGGATAGTTGATGAATAATACAAAGAATATAATAGTTTCTGTGTAGAGTCGATTGTGCGGCTTTAGTAGTTACCACTGTCTCAAAAAGGATACTCTGAAACTAGAGGAACTAATACAGGAAACGATTGAGATATTCCTTATCACTAATGCAATCTCAGTGAGCCAAGAAGAGTTGAGGTATTCCCCAAGAGTGCAGGATAACAGTTGGTTTAAGCCACCCCAAGCCTGTTATTTTGCTGAAAAGGATTTGGTTTTCCCACTTGCAGGAATGCATTCTTGCTTTGCCTCTTGTTGCTTTTACTGGCCATGCTTGTTTGTTTATCTGCCATAAGGATTTTCAGATCACTTGTTTCATCTATTGAGTTTTCAGAAATAAATACTAGAAATGTTGGTGTAAAAGTCCTTCATTGTTTCTCTACATCTAAATGACATGGCCTGAAGATCAGTCATGAAAAAGAAAAGTAATGTAATCTTCAGACATTTATATATAATTGTAGCTTTTATGGTTATGTACAGCTACAGGTTTTGTTCCAATATACTCTTATATAAGTACACATATATCTAGCTCTAATGACAAAACAGAATTTTATCTTAAATTAGATAATGATTTTCTAACTTATTTAATAGGTTGATAAACCAAGAGGGTTTGCAAGGGGTCTTGATCCTGAGCGGATAATTGGGGCTACAGATAGCAGTGGAGAGCTTATGTTCCTCATGAAATGGTAAGTCTTACATCCACAGTTCTGGTCCATATTAAGGTAAGGAAAGCAGTTGGAGTTAGGCTGATGAGATAACTTAATTTCAGGAGTGAGACAGATGGTCATCTGCTTATTAACCTCATATTCTTGGAAAAACAAAGCTTTTATGATCAATCAGTACATATTCCCTGTTCCAAAGTGACAAAGTTCTATTGGTTCAGTTTTACAGAAGCAGAAATTTGAAAGGTGAATTTTGATAAAATACAGACAAAATGGTATTTGCATGGAAAAGCTGGATCACAGTTGTTTTCTTGCTGAGGGAATGATAGACAGAACTCCGGCTTTACGCATTACAGTAGGCAGAAGCCAGCTCCTGGGTAGCCAACATTTTAAACAACCATAGCGCCAGCTGTTTTGTGTGCCACTGAATAGAGAATTGGAAGGAACTAGCGAAGGAAGCTGAGTTTAAGATGAAGAACAAACAATGTGAGGGACAGGTTTATCATTGTGGGCTTCTAAGAGAGGAGAGCCGTGGTGGGAGTTTGTGTTATTGAGAGGGTAGAGGGAGGCCAGCTTCATTAGCTACACTGTTGGCGTAAGACTACTTCTCTTTCTTCAGTGAACAAGTAGGATACAATTAATTCTTTTTTCCAGTGTTAAGAACACAAGAGCTCGAGTTAACATTTGCCGAGGGTCAGAATTAATGTTTGCTGAGGTGGTAGGATGGGAAGAGTGATCATTTTCCACGGACATTGAAAAGGTCATATTTTTCTGAATGGAGTCAAACTGAGCAGTCTCCAGAGAAACAATTTGTCACATGATGTGCCTGGACTGCTGAAGATCAGTGCTTGGGAAGATTCTGTCTCCTTTCTGCATTTTCAAATTCTCTACAAATTTTATGTGAAACATGGAAGAGTTGCAAAATATAGATAGTGACTATTTGAATTTCTGTGGTGATAACTGGCAAAATCAAGCACAAAGGAAATGTGCAAAAAGAAGCTGATGCTATTGATTTTTAAGTCCCACTTCAAAGTTTTGATTATTCTTTTAAAGACAAAATAACCAAGTTCTGCTTCTTTCATTACATACTGCAGTAGGTAATTATATAAATGATTTCCTTTGAACAGCATTTTCCTTTCAAAGAGAAAAAAAATGTGAAAAGGAAATGACATACAGCTATGAAACTTCTCCATTAGCCTGGAAACGCTTGGTAGCTATAGTGAAAAGTATGCTGAAAACTGATTTCTAGCTGACATTCTTGTCAGAACTTATGATCTACCAAGAGCTGCAAATTTTACTGAATTAATTATTATGCTTTTTCTTGAATCCCACTCTTCTACATCAGGAAAGACTCTGATGAGGCAGATCTGGTGCTGGCCAAAGAAGCTAACGTGAAGTGTCCTCAGATCGTAATCGCTTTTTATGAAGAGAGACTAACTTGGCATTCATGCCCAGAAGATGAAGCACAATAATTGTTTGCATTGCGTTTTTATATATATGAATATTAAAACCTGAAATTTGATTTATTAGCAATGTGAGAGGCATACATTCTAACAAGAATCAAATTTGATATTTTTTGAAGTAGTGTGTTTTGCATCAACAGCAGGTAAATTAAAGCTTTCTGCAGCTCGTTTCATTTATCACAAGAGAGCATTTGATACTACTACTTCCTCCATATTAGGTGAAAGCTTTTATAAAACATTCATAAACTTCCATAGTTATTACAAAAACATAATGAATGTTTAAACAAATCCACGGATGTTTTGTAGTCTTCTATACTATTGATGTGCATGTATCTTCTTTTCGCAACCCTAGACCTTTAAACCTGTAGATTCATTCTTTTTAGTATTTGGGATCACTTGGTCTGAAGAAGACCGTGTGAAAACTAACTTTGTAGTAATTTGAATGTTATCAGACTGTATATTGTTTACTTTATTGTAAATACTGGTGAACAGTGGTCAATAAAATAGTTTTATATACTTCCTTTATACTGATAGGCTGTGACTCTTTTGAAGCGGTATGATATTTCTGAACTTTTGATATGTTAAGCTCTTAGTTCGTAATATATTTAACTGCAAGTTGTTTTTTGGGGGGTTATATTGATTAAGTAGTACTACCCCATTGCTACTCTGTAGTCACAATACCAGACAAATACCAGGCTTTGATTCTTTGTATTGTTTTGGTAAATAATGCCTGAGGCATAGCTTTTTTTTTCACTTGGAAAGGGTCTGTGAAATAAACGTGCTTTACGTACTTGTTCAAGTCACAGGTATCAATTGTACTGCCTATGTATGGCCACTGGTCCCAAGGCCAAGTGGCCTCTGCAGGTATACTAGGAAATGTGACATGTTCACAGTATCAGCCTTTGCTTTAATTTCAGGTCTTAATACAAGGCTGTAGTGTAGTTAATGGTGATCCAGATGGAATTATTCTCTGGGCCACCACCTAAGGAATACATATGTAGCTCTGCCTTTAAAGAGGAATATTTTAATGAGGATACATAAGTCATATGCTTTAAAAAAAAGACTTTGTTTCCATTTCAGATTGAGTTTTAAAATTATTCCAAGTTTTCAAATTAATCTTGTAATCAGCGCTTGGAGAATGCCTTCAGAAAGGCAGAAGTATGGGGTGGAGAACTCGGGAGGAAGAAAGTTGCCTTTTTCCATTCTTTCTCCAGTTGCCAATTCTCTTTTCACTTGCTTTCATCTACACATCTTTTATTTGTGTTTTGAATACCATGGTATAAATACCTTGAGCTGTGCCTCTCCATATGTCAATGGCCAAGCTTATTTCAGAGTCCCCCTTAATTGAGGGTTTTGGCTAAACAAAAATTATGTAATACGCTCCTGTCAGTGCCCTAGGTGAGACAGTTAAGATTGCCCAGCTGTGTTTTCTTAGGAGATTAAAAAAAGATGGGTATTCCTGGAAACTTTCATATGTAGTGCTGAGGAGGGAATGAAGAAATTTAGTCAGTGCCCCATCTTCTTTTGATACGGTTTCACAAGTCAGTACTGTAACTATTTGTCCTCACAAAGTGTCAGAAGTCATTTGCATTATAAATCAAAGTTTGTCATTGTAAAACATAACTACAGTTAAGCACCTGAGTGGCTAAACTGATGCTAACTTACCTTTTTATGTGTAACTACTTTGCTTTCTCAAGATTTTTTGTTTCTGGGCTTGGGCAGAATTCAGTCGCCATCTGTTTGTGGCTCTGGGAAAGATCTGTTATCCCTGTTAGTGTGGGGATTCCCTTGCACCAGGTAATGATAGTTTCAGAGGCCAGCTAGACTCTCTTGCCTATTCCTTAGCCAAATTACCTCAACTTTGTCATATGTGCAAGTCTTCTACAGAGTTCGTGGCTTAATTCTTTGGGTTCTATAAAAGGAATATTTATATACCTAGTATATAGGTTTCTGAAGTCCTTGGTTTTTTAGCCAGTAGCTTGAGAAATACACAGGCTAAACAAGAATTCCAAAGCAGCTTGCATTCTCCTGCCTGCTTCTTCAGTATGGAGTGCTTTTTAAAGAGTCTTTAAATTGTTACTGTATATTTTGTGTTTATTGTCAGAAACTTTTCAGTTTCTATATTTTGTTTCGAGTGTGGATATGGTTTATATGAAGTTGCTGGTTTGAAGTGATACAGGTTAACCATTTGGTTTAAATTATTGGTTATTGTAAGTTGTTGACAGATTTTTGTTGAAAGGTTGATTCTCAGTATGTAACCTTTCAAATATACATTTGCAGCTAGATACAGCTTTTGCGTTATATTTGGTTCTTTATTCTGACTCAAAAAATGCACTGTATTCACATTCAAACAACTTTACAGCTTGTTAGATAATTATTTAGGTTTCTAATGTTTTACACTTTGATGGTAGAAATGCTGACTGCTATTTGTTTCTTTATTTTCCTCATTTTATGTCAAATTGCATTTTTATAGTAATTAAATGCAACACTTTAAAGTTACAAGTTATGTAAAAATTATGCTGAATGTTCTGCATACATATGCAAGAAGTTAACAAATGTTATTAATTTAAAATTGACTGATTAAATAAATGAGATATCTTCTGTAGTTAGTGAGTTGTGCAGAGGTTTCTGGCCATTGTTTGTTATTATACCAAGACAAATAGATTTCAGGCTGTCATTTCATGATCGCTCTGTGTTGAAGCTGCTGTCCTTAAAAAAAAAAAAAAAAGAAACCAAAAAAAACCCAGAAAAAACCCAAACCAATTGTGTTTTCTCCAATATTACTCCTCACCCTGGCTGAAGAAAACACTGTTGCATTAAATGTAACCAGGTAGGGCTACCTCATGCAAAATTCAAATCATGGTCAGTTCTGACATGGTCTTCTCACAACCTGGTTGTTACTACTTTGCTAGGAAAGAACAAAATTCCTAAATGGTATAGGAGTTAAATGTTATGTTAAACGGAATAAAAGGAATATTCTTAGTAACTGCAAAAAAAAAGCTATCAGCATTGTTAGTGAATTTTTTTCAGTTCAATGCAAATGAATTCTACGTGATTTGTGGTAATTCTACATTTATGGTTCAGTTCTCTTTAAAATTGCTTAGCAGTTTCCTAATAATAGATTATAGTATGTTTAGGACTCAACATACGTTGCCATAATTTCAAACATAACCGAAAGTACATTTTTCCTTTAACTGTACATTATTATTTATTTACTCACCTGAATAAGGCTTTTGCATTATAAAGAACGTCTTCTTTTCCTGTTCCAAGAGCTTTCTTCAACATCCTCAGTGTTGTCCTTACCATTGGTGTCCTCTTGCTGTTTGGAATTCCTTTTAAAATGTCACCTTTTATTCAACTTCATAATTTAGCTGCTTATGTTAAAACACGTCTGCTCTACTGACTTGAGGCCTCTAAACTTGGAGTAGCAGCCAAACCAGATGCCTCCAAATTTGTTTCCGAGGTGCCTCCCCCAGTATGAAAAGTCTTGCTGCAGAGACTTAATGCACATTACAAGCTGAAGCGCAATACCATGGAAATGTGGCTGTATGATTCCTGGATCAAAGAGTTGCAGAGTCAGTCAGTCACATTTTTACCTCCAGATTTATGAAGCTATATCTCTACCAGCTCAAGGAGTTGTGCTTTGCTTTTCAGACCGAATATGCTGACTAACTGTTGGGTTCAGCTGTACGCTGCTCACCAGCACGTTCCTCCTCATGGTATTTGCTGTTCTTCCAACCCTTAGTTATGACAGCACTTAAGAGGGTCCATAGTGGCTGAGGTAAAAGTGGTTGGCGATACCTTTATCTCAGCAGAACCTGGAAAGAGATGCAGAAGCTTTGAGTTTGCCTGCTACCTCTTCGTATTTGGACAATCCCAGCTGTCAGCTTGGGTGGCATCACTTTCTTTTGAAGTTCAAATGGAAAACATATCTTCCAAAACACCTTTCAGCGACTCCTATCAAAGCACTCTAGGCTCTCATTTCAAATAAATGATAGATGGTTTAAACTGAAGGGAAAAAAGGCAGCACTTGTCACAGAGAAAGAGCCTGCAATTGATCCACCCCCATGCAAGCAGGAACAGTGCTTTTCTTCCTTGTAAAGTGCTATGGGACTTATTAACATGGTGAGAGAATAGGATATGATTCCCAGGGCTCCAGATGGCACCCACCAGATGGGAGCTCATGTTGTTATTCCTAAAGATGCTGTCTTGATGACACGGTGTTTGAGAATGCAATAACCTTTTGGGATGGATTTTCTTACTAGATAATGGTTTTAATAAATGGTCAAGTATTTCCATTCATTGCAATGTCTGCAAAATTATTTTAATCTGTGGAGAAGGAGCCCTTCTGGCTATGGTATTGGATGGCAGATTTGGTTTGTTAACATCATTGAAGGTATAAATCCCTCAGATTTGCTAGACTGCTAGTGGAGGCATCATTGTCTTTACATCTGACTCCTTCCTAAAAAATTTTTCTTATTCAGGTACATTTCTCTGCATAGAGTTCCCATTTGAAATCTATATGTGGTTTTGCCTCAAAACCTTTGTAAAAGACCACTGGGCCTCATTGTCTGACTTTTTATAAGCAGGATTAATAATCAGGAAGTTCTGTCTTTGTAAGGAAAAGGCATATTAAAGAAACTTAGAATAACAGAATCAATACCTCCAAGGATGGTGACTCCACCACTTCCCTGGGCAGCCTGCTTCAATACTTTACAACACTTTCAGTGAAGAAATTTTTTCCTAATACCCAATCTAAACCTCCCCTGGCAAAACTTGTCCATTTCCTCTTGTCCAATCAGTTGTTACTTGGGAGAAGAGGCCAGCACCCACCTTGATTCAGCCTCCTTTGAGGTAGTTGTAGAGGGTGATAAGATCTCCCCTCAGCCTCCTTTTCTCCAGACTAAATGGCCCCAGTTCCTTCAGCTGTTCCTTTTAATGCTTGTGCTCCAGACCCTTCACCAGCTTTGTTGCCCTTCTCTGCACACATTCCAGTGCCTCAATGTCTTTCTTGTACTGAGGGGCCCAAAGCTGAACATAGAATTTGAGGTCTGGCTTCACCAGTGCCAAGGGCTTATGTTCAGCCGGGTGTCAACCAACACCCCCAGGTCCTTTTCCACTGGGCAGATTTCCAGCCACTCTTCACCAAGCCCGTAGTGTTGTATGGGGTTGTTGTGGGCTGTTGTGTTGTTTCAATCAAAAGCGATTTTTTGTCTGCAACAATTGACCTGAAACAAAAAAAAAACCCTCTGCAAATAAGCATCAAGTCTTAATATTTTAGAAAAGTCCATATTGGTAAAATCATAGTTACAAAAAGGAGGTGCCTTTGCATAGCTTAAAAATAGTAATTTTGTTTGGATTATATGAGCAGAGTTGCAGTTTGGGTTTTCAGATAGCTTCCATTTATTTGATTAATTGAAATAAAGATACATATGTGTAAAACTAGAAATGAGAAATTTTTCACCGGGGCAAGGAATAGATCCACTTTATATGCTGAACGTTTGAACTCGATACTCCAACTGTGGTTCTTTGCTGTAAATTCTTCTAAGGCAGTAAAACCATACATTCAAGGGAGAAACAGCATCATCTCACTTTGTCAGAGACATTCTACAATTGTTGCAGGAGCTTGCTTTTTACTGAGCAGCATTTCTGATTATACTGCATGATCCCATGTGTTGTATCTGATTAGTCTAAAGGTTTGGATGCTCTTGGTGAACATTTCTTGATTTTGGTAAGTTCAAGTATGGTGGATTTCTAGTAAATGCATCTCTCTGAATTCAGTATTTTGTATTTGGCGACCACCCTGATGCTGTAACTAATATAAAATCTGACAAAGAAACTGCTGGGTGGAACTCTACAGATGAGGAAATATAAGGCAAAAGATACTACAAAGATACATCTGAGATGTATTTAAAGGCGAATAAAGAGGACTTGCTTCCTTAAGAAATTGTGTTGTGGGGAATAAAAATTTATCCTTAATGTGCACACGCTATCATAGAATCATAGAATAACCAGGTTGGAAGAGACCCACTGGATCATTGAGTCCAACTATTCCTATCAAACACTAAGCCATGTCCCTCAGCACCTCATCCACCCATCCCTTAAACCCCTCCAGGGAAGGTGAATCAACCCCTGCCCTGAGCAGCTTCTGCCAGTGCCCAGTGACCCTTTCTATAAAAAATTTTTGCCTAATGTCCAGCCTAAACCCCCCCGGTGGAGCTTGAGGCCATTCCCTCTTGTCCTGTTCCCTGTCACTTGGGAGAAGAGCCCAGCTCCCTCCTGTCTCTACAACCTCCTTTCAGGTAGTTGTAGAGAGCAATGAGGTCTCCCCTCTCCAGGCTGAACACCCCCAGCTCTCTCAGCCGCTCCTCATCAGGCCTGTTCTCCAGCCCCTTCACCAGCTTTGTTGCTCTTCTCTGGACTCGCTCCAGAGCCTCAACATCCTTCTTGTGGTGAGGGGCCCAGAACTGAACACAGGACTCGAGGTGCGGTCTCACCAGTGCCGAGTACAGAGGGAGAATAACCTCCCTGGACCTGCTGGTCACGCCGTTCCTGATACAAGCCAAGATGCCATTGGCCTTCTTGGCCACCTGGGCCACTCCCAGGTCCTTCTCCTCCTGGCAGCTTTCCAGCCAGGCTTCTCCTAGTCTGTAGCTGCACAAGGTTGTTGTGCCCCAAGTGCAGGACCCGGCATTTGGCCTTGTTAAACCTCATGCCATTGGACTCTGCCCAGCGGTCCAGCCTGTTCAGATCCCTTTGGAGCCTCCCGACCCTCCAGCAGATCCACACTTCCACCCAGCTTCATCCAGGTCATTGATAAAGACACTGAACAGGGCTGGACCCAGCACTGAGCCCTGGGGAACCCCACTTGTCACTGGCCTCCAGCTGGATTTAACTCCATTTCTCACCACTCTCTGGGCCAGGTCATCCAACCAGTTTTCCACTCAGGAGAGTGTGCGCCCGTCCAGGCCAGAGGCTGATCAGCAAGCTAAAAATATATCTCATTTTTGTAGACAAAGCATTTCAAAAGAAGCCAAGAGAATTACACCAATCAAGATAAATACAGTTACAGAGGCTACTATGAAGAAACCAATATGCCTGGACAACATGGGCAATACAAGACTGTGAAATTTATTGTTCTTTTCCACTGTCTGAAATTCAAAGGCTACTTGAACTTCTTCCCCTACATTTTAAGGTACAGATCAAAAGGCAGGCAATGAATTGTGACTCTGGTTTTCTCAGAACTGCAAAACACCGTTTGTGCTAAACTTACTGAGAAGGTTAAGAACTGAAAGCCCATTGGTTCTTTCCATCATGAAGCACCACAAGTAGCCTGGACATGATGCAACATTTCTGCTGAACAAAAGCCGGGTGAAATAAGGTGCATCCAGTATGCCTCTGGTCATCTAAGAAAGGCTTATGCCCTTCCACTGTTAATAATCATAGTATTAAAGATCCAAGTGGCAGCATTTAAAGCTTTTGCTTTTATAGAATAACATACAGTAGTCATTAGATAAAACTAGAATAAAACCAGGCTTCCCTTTGAAATTATGTTGTTTCTTTCAGTTGTCACAGACCCACAGTTGTCATACTTGTCAGTATTCTTCACGTCACTGAAATGTAGAATATAGAAACATACAAAAACACTAGTTAAACTCATCTTTTTCTTAAGGAGTTGTTGACTTACAGCTAGTTTCAATCCTTCAGAGGTAGTTTAAGATACTGTTTAGGCATTCAAACATATTGTTAGATATAACACAAGTAAAATATCTAATGCGTAGCTGCTTATGTTTCAAATGCTGTGGCTAAATCCACAAACCTAACCCAAAGCAAATTGCCATAGGCAACAGTAGTGGTCATTCAGCAGATGGCACTCCAGCCTGGCAGTCATGTAGTTGCCCTGTTAGCCCCCAGCAGGTGGAGTGGCTGTACTCACACTGGCAGAGCTGGCATCTATGAGGAAGAAATGATGGAGATGTCTGTAAGCACAGGAAATCTCTGAGGTTGTGCATGGTATGAACGGTGTCTCAGCCTCGTGGGGGGTCAGTCACCCTTGTGCCATCCTCCTGTTGGATCTTCCAAGAGTTTCACTTTAGGCATACATATTACAGAATCACAGAATAACCAGGTTGGAAGAGACCCACTGGATCGTCGAGTCCAACCATATTCATACAGATTCCGAGAAACACTGGTTACATGTTCAGGGAATATTGGTTAAAAATACACAGAACTCATCACCCACTCTGGTAGGTACATCACAGTTCCTTTGTGTCTTCAGAATCCTCTGATGCTCTTTATCTTATCTCCTCGCTCATTGTATCCTCTCAGAGCTCAGGTCTGTCCTCTTCCTGCTGAGGGACTGTCCTTGTTTCAGCTAGTAAACAGGCTAAACTCCTGTTACAATCACACCCTTTGTTACTGCAAGCTGGCCAAGATTTGCCTTCAGTATATATACTAGTTTTAGACAAAGAACAGTGCAAGTCCTCAAAGAATATTTATTTAGGCTGGAGATTGCATATTATCTCTTAATATGAGACAGATTTATATCACAAAATAATTAAGCATACAAACCAGCTGCAGCAAAACTTACCAATTACTTCTCACAAAGGCATCTCACTCTTCCTTATCATTCACTATTACTTGCCATCTGAAGCTGCTCAACTAGACCTGCTATGGACTGCTCGCTGCCTGTGTCTATTTTGAATAACCACAAAAATGGAACCAACTTCATCTTGTGTCTGACCCAGTCATATCTCGCTATTAAGACAACTCAGCAGGCTCTCACTTAAAATTTCCATGCCTCTTTGTTTCCTGTACAGAATTAATTAGAAATTAATTTTGTAGTTGCTGAGACTGGTCTGAGTGGAGGTCAGTATAGAGAGGCCTGGATTCTTGCAGATAACATGCTCTGAAAAGGTAGGTGAGCACTACAGGTAGGGGAAACTTGCTTATGTACTCCCTTGAAATCTCAATTTTAACTGTACACCAGGTACTATAGAATGTATCTGATATAATCAGCATAACTGCACCAGCAAGCCCAATTACCCTTCTCTCAATGCACAGAGACAAAATGCTTTTCAAAAAAAAAAAAAAAAAAAAATTCAAGTAATATAAAAAATTTCTGAGAAAATAAATAATCTATTGCAAAAAGTGGTTTGGTTTCTTGCTTAGCCATGATAATGAGGTGAGAGAGTGCAGTACAGTACAGCATGGAAAAAATTTTCATGGAAAGGGTCATTGGGGAGTGGAACAGGCTGCCCAGGGAGGGGGTTGAGTCACCTTCCCTGGAGGTGTTTAAGGGATGGGTGGACAAGGTGCTGAGGGACATGGGTTAGTGATTGATAGGAATGGTTGGACTCGATGATCCAGTGGGTCTCTTCCAACCTGGTGATTCTATGATTCTATGAAATTACTGCAATCATATGGTAGAGTCCCACATCAGAAGCCGGGCTGAGACAGGAGGCATTACAAACCTCCCTAGGAATATTGCTGTACCAACAAATTCTAAGGTCAGACCTATGGCTTTTGTAGTCATTTAACTAAGAAATTCTTAGCACTTTTCTCACCACAAAAGTTACACTAATATCCAACACTAGTGATTCTGAGGTAATTAAAAACCAAACCCAAATGTTTCAGAATCTGGAGTAAAAAAGAGGGAATCAAGGCACAGATGGAAAATATAGAGTCATACAAATACCTGAAATGATGTCAAATTAAGTAACATACACTTCAGATAGCCCTTGGCCTTAGCTTTTGTGCTATTCATCACCTACTGTGATGAATAAAACTCACATTAAGTCATTAAGAGGAGACAAAGGCGGTATACACTTCAGGACTTGTCTACACAGCAAAGAGCTCAGAACACCTGCTGCAGGGTATTTGTTCTGAAGTGCTCCCTGAGGGGATGCTTTTTTGTTGTAAGTGCGTATTTATGTGGTTTTACTTAACGAACGTGAGAAGTGAAATGTTTTAAAAGAAAACAAAGGCATCCGTCATGGAAAATAAGAGAACCTGCTTGTGTAATTGGTGCAGGATAGCTGCTGGGCTTTGGATTCCCCACTTCAAACCGTTTCATGTAGCCACCTTATATAGATCAATCCAAAGTGCACTACTCCTTCCCTGTAAACTTACAAAATGAAGGAGCTGGAAAAACAGACTGCATGGATTCATGATAAGATAATAGTTAGCAGGAAGCTGCTTGTGGTGCCAAATCACTGTTCTGAAGAACACATGTAGGCTCACAAAGTTCAGGCTGCCAACTGTAGGGGAGCAACTATGGTCCAGAGTCATTCATGCCCTGCAACATATTTTTGTGGCCATAAATGGCCTTACGGATGTTTATGAGACAATCAAAATACTGTTTCAATTATACTAGTGCATACGATGTAATTTATATTGTAAGTTCAAGTATGATATGGGCTTGTCTGCTTCTTCTAGGTAGACTTTAGAATGAGTCTGAAAAAAATAGCACAATTTCTCCACTGTGATGCCTTTAGGGCAGCAGATACACTCTTCAAAAAGGGACAGAATACATGGGTGATGGGAAGGGCAAAGCTTGCCTGTTGTAGCTGTGCCAGGCAGTAGCACATATCTGATGAACTTGACTTACTACTGGAAGAACTAAACAGGGTTTCTACAGTGTCAAGAAGGAATTCTCAACAACCAGTGGTTTGGCTTGCCCATCTCTTCTGTTTAACAAGCCAGATGGTTTGGTAAATTTCATCCACATGTACTTATATAATTTATTTGCAGCAGTGAAGTATTGATACCATTAAAAGTGAAAGCCATTGACATGTTAAGTGCAGTACTAAAGGTTGTCTATGCATAGAAGTCATACTCTGCACGACAGTAGTACCATTCTAACTATGCAGGTGTGTCTAAAATAATAAAGCCTTGTAAAAGAGTTCATTAAATTGGCGTTAGGAGTCTGTATAGATAAGTTTATGCCTGCACTAAGGAAGATGGTAAGTTCACTAAGGAAGATGGTAAGTTACACTAAGGAATGATATATTCAAATCAGCACTATACGTTAGTACTAGGAATCGTCCCAGTGTATTTACTCTGGTAAAAGGATTTACCCTCCCTAAGCGGCACTTAAATCAGCACAAAGCCTGCATGTAGGCAGGCTGAAGGCCAAAGGGAGGTAATGGTAGGAGAATCTCTGCAAAGGAGCAAGTTGCCAACTTTCCTTGGCCTGTTGGGAGACATCCACAGAAGCAATCTGAGAGCACTGGGAAGGTTCAAATCTTCCTTGTCTCCTTCTAAATGAAATTCTATGATACAGCATTTATATGAGTCACCTACAGAGCCAGTGAAATTCAGCGGATGCACAGTAACTTGTTCAGCTGCCATGTCCTCAGCACAGGCAGAAACACTGACCCTTTGCTGTCAAAGTACCAATGGCAAGTGTTCATTCAGTGTGTAACAAGAACAAGTACAAATTCTCCAGCTGTTAGGAAAGGGGGCCCTGCCACAGTAACACAAATATCAGTCTCAGTAAGTCTCAGTCTTCCAATCCTTCTCCTCATATTTACCCATCTGCTGTTTTTGATCTTCTTCTGGTATGATTGGTAACCACTTTGCTATAGCTTCTCTTAAAATATTAACCACCAACTTGACCCCTCTTGTGCATGCTCATCTCAGCTAAAATGGATCAGCCCAAATGCCTCTGAAATTCCTCCCAGCATCTTTATCATATCCCTTAGCTCCCATTGCTGGTACTCAAACATCCTTCTGCCTGTGGGGAACAAAAAATCATCTTCAAAAGTCACTGCAAGGACACCATCTAGAAGTCAGCTGCAGAAGTCACCTCACTGGGTCAGACCCACTTGCTCCTGGGGCTTGGGGTACTGTAAGCAGAAGAAGCAAATTGCCTAGGTTTCAGCAGTGTGGTGAGAACCGTGGTGCTTGTTTGGAAATACACATGTACAGTTAGCTTAAAGCATGGTTACCTCTAAACTTTAAAAAGAATGATTAATATTTTCATGTTTTTTCCCCCGTTTGTGGAATAAATGGCACATGGGAATTCATCATGGGTTTCTTCGCATCAAAAGAAAAAAACAGTAGACAAATACAGGGAAGGTATTTATTAACTGAGAATGTTTGGACTGAGAATATTGCAAGTCTTCTTATCCCACCTCCTTTTTTGAAAGTATCAGAGCAATGGTGGGGAGTAGACATCAGTCCACATAGATATTGCCTTTCATGTGACGTGCACATTTTCTGTGCTAACCACACACGAGCTCACGGCCTCTGCAAGCCAAAAGTAAAAAACAGTCTGACCTAGATGGCCCTCACTCAAGGAACAGAATTGCCCTTGGCTACCTTTCCAAGCACTGGGGGCACAGGTGCTTTCAGAGGACAAATTAAATCCTAGATAATCTGAATTGTCTGAAGGAAATGTTTGCTTCCACTACAGAGAGCTGAGTCACAAGTAAATCCCAAGGCAAAATAGGGCATTCAGCTCTTTGAACTTTGTCCCTTGCATCCCAGTACCAAAAGCTAGAAGTAGGAGGGGAAACTGGAAGACGTGGAAATAAAGGCTCAGCAGGAATGGAATCCTCTTCAAAAGGATTCTGGTCTAATATTTTGCAAGAAACCAGCACACAACCGGTAAGAAACCACAGATGGAAAACCAGCATCTGAGGCTCTTGCAGTCAACTGCTGCTTTACACTGTTATCTTCTCTGAAACAGTCATAAACATCAAGCATAATTTGGGTGCTGTATATTTTATTACTCTAGCATTTGCCCTTGGTGTCAATATTTATTTGGATCTGTGCAAATAAACATAGCGACTCTATGTTATTTTGTTAAATCTGACCTAAAGAAGCAGAACTAAACAGAACAAAAATTGCCTAGAAATACAGGGAAGAAAAAACAAAGACCTTGTAAGAAAATCTGTACTCCTTCTCTTATATCAAATGTGTAAAGGAGGAGTCCCTTTAAAAATATTCCTGTTTGTTTTGTGGTTGTTTATTTTTACTTCAGAACATCATGCAAATCTTGCAGTATGGCCAGACAGGGATGGTGATGGATCATAGATCTTCCTGATGGTTCTCAGTTTTTAACAAGGAATTTAGCTTCTGCTTGAGTTGAAAAGATGGCATAGAGACTTCATTAATAGTTCTTATCTTCTCAGTTGATAATTTTCATCCTCTTTATGCTTGAAACACCAAGGTCTTCCATTTTACCTTGTCTGCAAGTCACACCTAATACAGAATACTGAAATTACTTATAGCGAGGAAAAAAAAAGAAAAAAAAAGGAAGAAAATAAACAGTCTTTTTTCATGTTACATGCAAATCCAAATAATCCTTTCCCTCCCACAGTCTGACCCAATTTTGCTTGGGCAGATTTGTTTTTCTGAGCCAGGCACCTTTGAGACTGCAAACTTAGCAGACACTACTGAATATGAGAACACAGTGCTTGCAAAAATAAGTTTAAAGCCAGTAAATCAATGACACTAAAATATCCAGCGTACTGACAACTTGACTCTTCTAGTCAAACTCCTCCCTTAACCATGCTCACATAAATGGACAAACCAAACTTAAGAATTTCATTCCTCCAGAAATTTTAGATATACAATATTCATCCAAGCTGCTTGAGGGAATGTCCTACTCACGGGTAGGTGTAAATATTTTCAACTGCTTATCACTATACATACTTGGGAAAGGGGTAACAAATATTAGTAGGACTCCAGCAAATGTGCTGATTTCATTATTTATTTATGGCAAACAAGCTACAAATAAATTAGTACTTGCCAAACACACTGTGACAACATGATTGAAGGACAATTGTTGTTTTCCACCAGAGAGCAAAGGCCGATATGGGGAAATTTTCACAGAGTTCCTTCCTTTCTTCTCATTATTTTCTTAATCCTTATACCTGCAACAACATTAAAACACCAAGCATTTTTTTAGAGCTGCAATCAGTTTTTATTTCGTGTACAAAATGCACCATTTGTGTTTGTTCCTTAACTCTAGTTCTTTGGTTTGAAGAAAGGTACCTTGTAAATTTAAGAATCTTCCTTTGAATCTGAAAATTTTCATATCAAGATCAAGTAGCTGGGATCCAGATAGTCCTGCAGCATTTTCTGGATGCAGGGTTTTATTCCAGTCTAATTAAGTAGCTGAGGGATTATAAACATACAGGAACAGAACCAGCATTTTAATCACTCTGTGATTTCGGCTATGTCTATGTCAGCGAATAGGGAAATCCTTGGTAATTCTTTATCAGTACATAGATAAATAAAGATCATTCAAGCTCTTCAGAAGCAGAAACCCGTACTACTAAGTCGAGTTGTAACAGAAAATTAACTCTTTTCCTTCCACTCTCACTAGGGGTTATTTTCCTAAGGTATTTTGTTTATTCCTCTTAAAACAATTTCAGCATGCAAGAACAGCCACAGCAGCAAGAAATAAGTATTCTCACAGATAAATGATTTCCCCAGCCTCACTTCTAGAAGTAAGATTCCAATACGTGGGAACCTGAGGTTCCAGAGATGGGGCATAGAATCATATAGAATCATATAGGATCATATAGGATCATATAGGATCACCAGGTTGGAAAAGACCCACCGGATCATCGAGTCCAACCATCCCTATCAAATACTAAACATAAAATACTAAACATAAAGTTAATGTGCTGTTTCCAAGACGACTTCCACACAATGTTAACCACATATTTAAAATCCCTCTTGAAACTTTTATTTTGAGCAATCAAAGATGGGATTCAGGTAGAATACAAAACAACCCAGTATGGGAACAAAACTACTGTTATTTTGAATTCCTGAGAAATCAAGTAAAGCTGAAAATAAATTTCACTCTTATAAAACTAATTCATTAACAATTGGATATATCAGTCTTAATTTCCCTCTTTTTTTTGCTCCTTAACTGAAGGGCTCCTAAAACCAACTCTTTTTGAGGAAAGCCATTCTTCACACTGGCTGCCTCTGGGAAGCCCCATCCACACCCTCCGGGAAATCAATCTCTCTTTCACTCTCTGTGTGTCTCTGTCTCTCTGTGTGTCTCTGTGTCTCTCTGTCTCTGCGTGTCTCTCTGCCCCCCTCTCTGTCTCTCTGTCTCTCTCTCTGCCCCTCTCTCTCTGTCTCTCTCTCTGCCCCTCTCTCTCTGCCCCTCTCTCTCTGTCTCTCTCTCTGTCTCTCTCTCTGCCCCTCTCTCTCTGCCCCTCTCTCTCTGTCTCTCTCTCTGTCTCTCTCTCTGCCCCTCTCTCTCTGCCCCTCTCTCTCTGTCTCTCTCTCTGTCTCTCTCTCTGCCCTTCTCTCTCTGCCCCTCTCTCTCTGCCCCTCTCTCTGCCCCTCTCTCTGTCTCTCTCTGCCCCTCTCTCTGCCTGTCTCTCTGCCTCTCTCTGTCTCTCCTCTCTCTGCCTCTCTCTCTGCCTCTCTCTATCTCTCTTTCTGCCTCTCTCTCTGTCTCTCTGCCCCTCTCTCTCTGCCTCTCTCTCTGCCTCTCGCTCTGCCTGTCTCTCTGTCTCTCTGTCTCTCTCTCTGCCTGTCTCTCTGCCTCTCTCTCTTTCTGTCTCTCTGTCTCTCTGCCTCTCTCTCTGTCACTCAGCCTCACTGTCTCTGTCTATCTCTCCGTCTGTCTCCCTCCCTTCCCTCAAGGCGGGGGGGGGGGCGTGACTACGGTCACGGTGGTGGGCGTGGCCACGAGGGGAGGGGGCGTGACCACGACCACAGAGGGGCAGGATTATGAGCGAGACAATGGGCGGGGTTATGAGCAGGAGGGGGCGTGACTAGGATCGCGGAGGGGCGTGGCCATGAGGGGGAGATGGGCGTGGCCACGTCGATTAACCCCACAGTGGGCGTGGCTTCTCGCTGCCAGCGGGCGGCGCGTTGTCTCCTCCCGGGCTCTGGGCGGCGGCGGCGGGAGCGGCGGCGACGAGCGGGGTTTGCGGTGCCGGTCCCGGGGCTCCTCCGGGGCTTGACGCTGCGGGAGCGGCCGCTCGTAGCAAGGATTAACGCCAGGCGGTGAGAAACTTGGGTTTAGGTAATTGCTAACCTTGTTTTGAGCCAAGCCGGTTTGTTTTGCTGAAGCCAGTCCCTTACCCGTGGCAGCTGTGACCTTTATGTGGATGTGCGAGTGCTCTGCGTGTATGGACCTTACGTTATTACCTACGTGCGTTAAATACCCGTGCCTATTATTGCATATTGCAGTTAGAAATATGTAATCCGTATCATATATGCGGCTGAGGGAGCTGGGGGTGTTTAGCATGGAGAAGAGGAGGCTGAGGGGAGACCTCATTGCTCTCTACAACTACCTGAAAGGAGGTTGTGGAGAGGGGGGAGCTGGGCTCTTCTCCCAAGTGACAGGGGACAGGACGAGAGGGAATGGCCTCAAGCTCCACCAGGGGAGATTTAGGCTTGATCAGGAAAAAAATTTTCTTGGAAAAGGTCATTGTGCACTGGCAGAGGCTGCCTAGGGCGGGGGTTGAGTCACCTTCCCTGGAGGGGTTTAAAAGATGAGTGGATGAGGCGCTGAGGGACACGGTTTAGTGATTGATGGGAATGGTTGGACTCAGTGATCCAGTGGGTCCTTTCCAACCTAGTGATTCTCTGATTCTCTGATATAAAGTATGTAATGGCACAATTTTATGCTAAATATATCCGGTTTGTTTTATTCTTGTTAGTTGGGAGGCTGTCTTAGAGTTACCCCTTTTAAAAATTTGCAGTGTTAACTCCAAACTCCTTAAACACAAGTGGCCTGAGCATTTTTGGGTACATGTGAAGAAAGCCTAGGAAAACAGAGTATGCAACTGAAAAGCAATTTCTAAAGCAAAGGAAGTTCCAGTGATGGAGTTGCTGGGTTTGCCTCGGGCTGCATATTGGAATCAGGCACAGAGACACATGGGCAGCTGCCAGTGCTCTTCCGAGAAATACCTTGATGCTGTGAAAAAGGCCAAACTCATTAACCAGTGCCAATTTGATTATTAAGCAGGTATTGCTTTAACAAATAATACGTCGGACACGCAGGGAATCATTTCACTTAATGTGTGTGTCCATTGAGGCTGGTTGCAGGACTTTTATACTGGTTAAACATAAATATTCATATAGATTCTGAAAAACACTGGTTACATATTTCGGGAAATATGGGTTAAATATACATAGAACTCATTATCATATCTTATCATCCACTCTGGTTTGTACATCACAGTTTCTTTGTGTTTTCAGAATCCTCTGATGCTCTTTATCTTATCTCCTTCCTCACTGTGTCCTCTTGGTGAGCTCAGGTCTGTCCTTTGTTCCTGCTGAGGGACTGTCCTTGTTTCAACTAGTAAACAAGCTAAACTCCTGTTACAATCACATTCTTTCTTACTGCAAGCTGGCCAAGTTTCGATTCTTATTATTCTTAATGATTTATTCCTTCCTTCTACCCATGTTTGCTGGTTGTCTGGCACCCACCGTCTGTGTTTGCCTTGCAGAGACAGGAGTCACAGTATCGGTGCGATGGGCAGGGTGTTCTCACCGCTCCATTGAGGATGTGGCAATTTTTGGTAAATATTGCCTAATTCTGCTAGCAGTGTTGGAAAGGTAAAGGCAGGCAGAGGTGAGGATCAGGGTCTGGCCAGCTTGCCTGCATTTGAAGCTCCCACCCGGCTGATGCCCGCATCACTCATTGCCCTACGGAGAGGGCAGCTTGAGTTTTCATTCGTCACTCTGCTTTCTCATTAGCAGGAAATAGCTGAAGCGGGCAGTCTTCTTATTTGTACTAAAGAAAACTGAAACTAAACAGTGCAAGACGGGGCTGTCTGAATGACAGAAACTGGACTTGCTTTAGAAAAAATGGAAATGCTGGTGTTTGTGCCCAAGATGAAAATGTTGTTTATGCCTACATCAGCCTAGGGTATTATGCTATACTTAAAATGCTTGACTTGAAGTCCAGAAGTCTTATGTTTATTGTTTATATTTTATGTTGAATCTAAGAAGTAGTTACCTTTTAATGATTTTCAGTTTAAAGAACTTGCAGTGGTGCATGATACCTGGGTTCATATACTTGTAAGGGCTTATAGTACATGTGAACTTTGTGATAGACTATTACCATTCTTTACAATTTTGTTTGCAAAATAATTGTATTTAAGTACTTTAAAAAAGGAGAAAAACATTCTGTAAATAGTCCTGCTAAGGTATTAACAGCATAACCTCTGCAATGTGTTAGTATAAATAGAAGACAGTAGCGACCAGAAACCTCATTCAGTTACTGGTGCCCCATGGTAGGAGCTGTGCAAATACAGGCAAAAAGCAGACTTTGGTCCTAGAGAACTTATGAAATAGAAAACATATTATTTGTGAACAAGACACTATTTGTGAATGTAGACAGAAACAGTTGTTTAGGCAAGTACCTCCAAATATCCACACAAATGGCAAATCCACTATAAATTGTATTAGTATCGTTGTTCATTTTCGTTTTGTGTTTCTGTATTTTAACTGTAGTTAACTGTTACGAGCTGAGCTACTGAAATTAACGATTTGTTGACAGCTTGCAGATGTTCTTCCCTAAAATGAGCCGTTTTGTGATTGTTTTTGTATTTGAATGTGGTAGTAGTTTATTTGAATGAGGCAGGTTTGTTGCTTTTTTTGTGGGGGGGTGGTGTTTGTTTTTTGCTTTATTTTTCTTCTTTTTTTTTTTTTCCTTTCAATATATATTTATGGTACAGTCAGTCAGGGCTATGCTAGTAGAAAGCTGGAGTAGTGTCACAACACTGTGTTGCTGTGTTCCATGAAATATTACTTGGCTTCTGTCTCAACAGACTGTTTTCTGTTCTTTTTCCTTGTTCTTTGCCTTGCAGGCAGAGCTGGGTAAACATTGCCCTTACTCTTCAAGGCCTCTCCCTTTGATCTTTTAATACACTTAGAAGTTGTTTACAGCTATGCTTTTCTGCATCAGCTCCTGGAGAACAGCTGTTCTCAAGGCAGCACCGTTAGCCAGCCCTGGGGTACCTGCTGAAGCTACCTTTGTGCTCACTGTATGCACGCAGTGCTGTGATGCTTTTAGTGTAGACACAGCGTGTGGGGCAGACGTGAGCAGTGCCGTTGGGTCTCTAAGTGTGCTGGGGTTTCCCTGCCCAGGCACAGTGCCATGCACAGCTGAAACCACCAGGGATTTGGGTCAGTCAAGCTGGATAATTCTCAGGCATCAGAGGAGAGGTGCTGCTTTACATTGAGCCAGCAGTTGGTAAACGTGTTGTGATGTGACTTCTCTTGGTGAGCTGTCACCATCTAGCCAGGACTGGTGATGTGGTTGATGTCCAGAGTCCAGAGAAGAGCGACAAAGCTGGTGGAGGGGCTGGAGAACAGGCCTTATAAGGAACGGCTCTGAGAGCTGGGGGTGTTTAGCCTGGAGAAGAGGAGGCTGAAGGGAGACCTCATTGCTCTCTACAACTACCTGAGGGGAGGTTGTGGAGAGGAGGGTGCTGGTCTCTTCTGCCAAGGACGAGAGGGAATGGCCTCAAGTTCCGCCAGGGGAGGTTTAGGCTGGACATTAGGAACAGGCTGCCCAGGGAGGGGGTTGAGTCACTTTCCCTGGAGGCATTTAAGGGACAGGTGGACAAGGTGCTGAGTGGCATGGTTTAGTGTTTGATAGGAATGGTTGGACTCGATGATGATCCAGGTGGTCTCTTCCAGCCTGGTTATTCTATGATTTTAAGGTAGCAGCAGTGAGTGGATGAGGACCAGAACATAGGCTACGTTCCCAGATACTTTTCTTTTTCCCCCAGAGCTCACACTGCTGTTGCTGCACATTAATCTCTTGCAGAATAGCTTTTCCCACCCAGAGAAGGTCGTGGCAGTCACTGTTTTGAAGCTTCCTGCATCTTGTTCCTAGTTGAGCAACCTACAGCACTTATTGATGCTTCCTTGCTTCCCCTGGCTGCTTATTACTCCTGCTGTAGAGCAGCATTGCTTTTGACTCAAGGGACTGCTTCTGCTGGTACCAAATATGCTTGCTTGATTGTGATGCTTCCCTTCACTCATCCTTCTGCTGGTTCTCTAATCCCATGGCATGACAGATACTGTCTGGAATATTGATGTTGCGCCCTTCTGACTATAAAGGGCTGAATGAGTCTTGCAGCGCTATCATAGTCCACTTTTGCCCAGTACTTTTCTTGACTGCCATAATTTCAGGCAACTGCAACCTTTCTTTCCAAGAAATTACAAACTGGTATGAGAAAAGCAGAGAAGGTTGCGCTTCTCTGGCAGGTTGATTAAATAATTACATATATAAATACACCAAAAAAAAAAAAGACTAAAAAAAACCCAACACCAAATATAAATCTCAAAGTTTAAAACACAAAATAAATCCCAAAGTTTAAAAGTTGTGAGCGTTTGCTTAGCAGCATGACTGCTGGAGGTGTTTCTTGCCTCCTGGGAGCACATAGGTAGGATATGACAGGTGACTAATACAGTGTATTGTGTCTCTGCAATGTATCACATGGATCTTAATTTCATGCATATGGTATGTAGTATGATAAGCTTTTGGCTTTTGTAAGCAAAGAAATATAAGAGATCTGGATAGTTTAGGATATCCTGATTTTAGTTTTTCTCCTTAACCATTTAGCATCTCTTTATTGCATCAAGAAAAATGATTCAGCAACTTTTTTGTTCTGCTGCTGCTAAAAGTGCGGGTTTTCCTGCCTTCTTGATGGGAATAGCTCTTGTGATAGTGAAGCAAATCACGCTGTAGCTGTTTGTTGGTTACTAGGAACTTTATGCACGAGTCTGGTACATAATAATTTGGCTCTGTATCTGTTCCTAAATCACTGTGCAGTACAGTCTGCATGTGGGTCAGGTGCCTGGGCACAGGTGGCTGGTGCCATTCAAGACCTCTGTATGATGCTGGCGTCATGAGACACCCTACAGTTGATCCACCTTTTTCTTGGATGGCAGCTGAAGAGTGAGTAGGACACCTTGTGATCATCCACCAGGACACTGAATGTTTATGTTTAGCTATCTAAATCCTGCTTTTCTCAATTTCTCCAGGGCTGGGGGATCACTGGGTGACTTAACAAGAAAATAATCCAATATTGTAATCACAAATGGTCCCGTGTTCTTCCAGTGATCCTCTTTCAGCTTGGAGAGCTTCAACATCATAGACCTCAAGAAGAGAAATACTTAGTTATAAGTCTTCACAAAATCCTTACAAGCCTTCAGGGCTTCCAGTCCCAGAAACCAGTTTCCTTTTGCACTTTGCTGAATGTGTAGTATTTGTACACACACATTTTTTCCCTCACTCACTTTAATACTTAGGAGATGGCCATGTAAATAACATACAACCTATATTCTTGCTACTTATATTCTGCAGAAAGCCTATTATTAAACAGAGTATGTCTTGGAATCGGTGCTGTGCAGATGTTGCTGAGGGCGTCCGTATGCTGGCACTGCAAGCTGTCTCATTAGCAGCTCAGCACAAGATATTTCAGGATATCTCCCAGTGCCACAGAGGAATTCATCAATAGGAATGAACTGTGCAAAACCCATTACAACTCAGCATTACACTGTGGGCCTGGCTCAAAAGGAAAGACTTGATCGGTTTGAAAGGAGTTTCTCTTTGCTCCAGCATCTTCATGTCACTGTCGTTGTGGATTGCCACAATATTGTTTAGCAAGATGCATACTGATGAGTTGCGATTGTTTGAGAATAAATAAACCAATGATTTTGTTACGGGTCTTTTTTTTTTCCCCAGTAACTCTTGTGTATGAAGGGAGAATGCAATTTACTTTCCATGCCTGCATTTTGTGGTATGATGAAATTAATGTTTCTTGGTATTTAAAGGATTTGTGGCTTAAGAAAATTACTTCTTCCTCTCCCTTTCTTCTCCACCAGAGTTGTCTAGGAGGCTAAACTCACTTACAGGTATTCTGTGCCTCAGAGCAAAATGTGTGTTTTGCTCCTGTAACAAAGCATCCGTTTTACTGTAGAGCTGACAGTGAGTAATGTACCCTGACCTCTGTGTGTGTGTGTGTGTGTGCTGCCAAGACATCCTTCAAGTTCCTGCACCTCCTTTCCCTCAGGGAAGCCCTAACCTTGCTCCATGTGTACAACAGTCACCGGATTATAACTTTGTGCCTTCTAATAGTCTTGTTGTTTTAATTGCGTAATGGTGGTGTGTGGTTTTAAATTAGTCATAACTTCGGTACCCGTTTTAATGAGATCTTCATCTGTCTTCCCAGAGGGGAAGGCTTTGTTTTCCCAAGACTAGTGTGCCTTTCCCCAGGAGAAATGAGTTTCTACTAATGAGGTATGAAAAGGCAAGGTGGTAAGTGGAGTGTTGGGGAGTGTTTACAGGGAGAAGATAAATAGCTGTGAGTCTTGGGTGCTGGAGAACATTTTAATAATGCCAGAGCCTATGACATGCTGGGTGTTTGCCTGTATAAATAGTCACGTCAGTGTGTAGTGTCATTGCAATCATACTTGCTTTGAGAACATCTAAATATAATAGCCTTGTCTCTCATAGTGTGGAGGAACACAGCCCCAAAATACCCTCACATGTCTTGAGACATGTGAAACAATGAGACCAGCGTTTAATGGTTGCGACACCAGTTGGTCTGCTCACGGAGAATTCAAGATGTGCTTCTTCCTGATGTCTGCTCATGTGATGATTGGTATGACTATTTGGAGTTGAATCAACAGGGTTGTTGGGGAGACAAGAGAGCAAATCTCTTATTCCAGATAAGATAAAAATCCTTTGTCTCACCTTCTCTGGGTGGATGAGGGCAGGAGTTGCTGTGAAGATGATGGGGAGGGCATCCGTGTGAGTGGCTTCAACAGTCCCTCCTTCTCCCAGACTGTGAAACTGGGTTTAGTCAGTAAGATCCAAGAATTGGAAAGGATTTATATCCAAAATATCCCTTTGGGGATTTTATCAATGACTGCTTGACACAATAAATAATTCTGCAGGAACAAAGCCTTCCTAATCTACTCATCCACTAGAAAGCTTTCTGACTGTTGTTTCACTAATCATCCCAGGTAGATTTGGAAGGAAGATCTGTTTGACCCACTGGCCAGGAAAAGGATGCCTACTTTACGTGTAGTCCAAGGCTAAATTTTGAAGTAGGGATGCAAGATTCTCTCCCAGCTGAGGTCAGTGAGCTTTGCACAGCTGAATCATAGGGATTTAATGCAAACCCTAGTAAGTAGGTGTTAATAGTTCAAGTCAGCCTGCAAATAAAGCATCTTGACTTTCTCAGGAAGACTGCCCTATACCAACTCTTGTAGCTAACTCACATAGGACAACTGCAAAACGAATTTGTAGTACTGAGGACTATCTTTAAGAAAACATAAGGGCAGTCTTCAAAAAATCCACAGATATGAATAAATCACTGATTTTCTATTAGGCAGGCTTATGAAAAGTTCTTCCTGCCAAGTGCTGTTGCTGCTTGGAATTGTTTGCTTTAGTAATGAGTAACACTATTTAGAAGCTATTTCCTTCCAAAATAGCATTTTCATGCTGCTGCCACAGCATAGCTCAGAAAGAGATCTAAGCTTGCTGAACAACCAAGCTGCCCAGTGGAATTCACTGTTAGTGTATTCTGAAATGGTCAATTTATCTGTTGATAGATCCAGCTCAAACTAGTGCAGTTTATAGGTGCAGCTACACAGATTCAGCACTTGTAGGTTTCTGCTGTAACAATGAGCTTATGTGTTGGGCTCTTCAGGGGGAAAGACCCCAAAGAGCGAATTGCCACTGTGTGAGAGGCTGGACATCTGATCCAGCTGAACCATTGTAATTATCCCTTATGGGCTTGGTCAACTTTAGAGACCCCAAAAACACAACAGTGTGGCTGGAGTCGATCTAAATGCTTCATGAGCACACTGTATTGATTGCAGCATTTTCTCTCTTCCCCACTGTTTTGAGCTGCAGTTACAGAGACTGCTTAGGATTGATCTGACTCAGGACAGTATTACCTAACTGTTCATTTAATTTTTTACCGTATCTGTGCTTGGTCTTTCCCAGCCATCTCCCCAGAGATACGTCATGAGACTGGGACTTCTAATTCTGTGGTTAGTCAAGACTATTTCTTTTGCTTCACTTTCTCCTCTGGGACAGGACCAAGCACTAGCTCTTGCTAGACAGGATCAGGTGACATATCACAAAAATAGCTGTTTTGGTAGGTTAAGAAGGTCTGCAGCAGGAAGAAAGCTAGGTTAAAACATGTAGTGCTATGTGACAGCAATTCAAGCAGCAGAGAAAAAGAGTATAAAATTAAAAACATTTGATATGAGCAAAATGAGGCATTTCTAGCACACGCAACTCAGAATGAGTCAGGAAGGAAAGGGTGAGGTGGTGTCAGCCTCTGCATTGGTGGTGCTGAGAAAGAAATGTTGCAATAAGACTGCATGGCATTTGCTGACTTTTGCTGTGCTTACTCAGCAGCAAAGATACAGTTCCCATCAGCCCTTCTTTTCCTGTGATAAGTCAAAATCGGTTACTACGGAGATATCTTGGGGAAGATAATATTTTCGGGCAACTTAATTTGACTTAATGCAATGGAATGTTTAATTCCTGTAAGAAACATGAGGCTTTGGAAGAAAGAAAAATATATGTTCCTAAACATAAACCCTCCTTCAGAAACAGCATTTAAGATTTTAATCAGTGTTCTGAAATGGTGATACTTTAGTCTCTATTTACAAATCACTTCTTTTTGGTTTGTAATCCAGCCTGTAAAAGTAACAGCTGTCTGATGTGTAGTTTGTAACTGGCATCATATAAAAATACCCAGGTGTGGCTTATTTGTCTGGGCATGATTTTATGTTGCCAGTTCTAATTAGTGTATCTAATCAGATCTGTGTATGGTTTGTGCTTGCACATGTACATATTCACTCGTTACTTTTGTAAATGAACAGAATTTTGACTTGGAAAGTACACAGGTACTATGTCTGCAAGTGATTTTAGCCTAAAAATTACTTGTTTCTTTCCCTTTGTTTTCTAAGGTAGTTTTACTGCCAGTGGTATGCCCTATTTGTGTAATTATCCGTGAGAAGTCTAGTGCCTGTCCAGTATTTTCCATGTTGAGTATGGCTGTAGTTGAAAGATGATTGAATTTCCCAAACTGCCAAGGTTGCTGCTGCTTCTGAAGTTGGTTTCGGCTAGCTCAGGCAGATCTCAGTTCTCTGGAGCAGGCACGCTTATTGGGGCTTTACTTGGAAGTCACCAATGCACCCCTTCCAAGACTGCCTCATCTCTTTGTTGGCCTTCTGAAGATGCCCTAGCAACAAAGCCTGCAATTATATATGCCACAAAATAATTTGATGTAGTTCGAGCTAATTATTATGTGCTGTATGTAGTATTTGGAAAGAGTAGCAAAGGCAGGCTCACGTGGCAGATGAGCTTGACAGGTTGCCTGGAGAACACAGGAGCTGGAGCTGCAGGAGAGTTTTTAGTGGTCCCCAGGCTGTCTGCAGAAGCCGTGGCAAATGTCAGCCCTGAGTAATAACTAATTACCCTGACAAAAACTGGCATTCTGCCTTTACCCACACTTACCCTTCTCTAACTACTGCCTAAATGCCCAAACTGGCAGCATTAGCCATACTGGTGTTGTCTAATGGGAGAAGAAGAAATAGTTGCTCTAGGATCAGCAACAGGTTGAAAGTTCAGAATATATGTGAATCCCTTTGGTTGGGCACGTGTCTGAAATTTCAGACTGCCAAAAAAACCCACAAACCCAAACTGAAGAAACATCCAACGCTCTCTCTCTCTGTGAACAGATTTCTTAGTACATCTTCCTTGTTTATCTTTAGGCTTATAGAGGCTCGCTGTGAGTCATGCTGCTGTCCAGCAATAGAGTATTAAGTTAATGCAATTCAAATCGTGGGACAATACCACTGTAATTTAACATCTGTGACCCACATCTGACACTGTAATCTGTCTCATGTATATATATTGTAAGAGAGAAGGAAATGCATATGTTTGATTAACTCTTTGATTCTCTAGTTCCTCTGAAATGAACAATATTTTTTTTTAAATGGACAAAATTCACTCTTGATAAAACAGGCCTTAGTAGCTCGAAAGATTGCAGCACAAGGGAATGTCTGATTGGGGAAAAATAATACCCTATATTTAAAGATAAGTTGTTTTATACCCAGTCGCCGTAAACAAGCAACCAAATTGAGAGATATCTGTAGGAAAATGGTAGTTAATTAAGCATCTTTTCAGCAGTGGCTAAAACTCAGAATTTCAAGTGCAGCCTGACAGGCATGATTTTTGTCAGTGCATTTCTATGTGGTGTTGTGTTTGGAGGGATGGGATATGAGTTTCATTGGTGATTTGGAAGGCTCTTGTTCTTTTAAAAGCAATTTAGACAGTGTCCTTGGTTCCTGCTCAGCAACAAAGTGATACTGCTGCTACTGTAATACAACACTGATGAAGCGAGTAGCTTGAGCCTGGAAAGTGAGAAGAATTTGCTCAAATGGTGCTTTATTTTATTGACTTTACTAAGCAGACTGCAAGCACCTGAATGGTGTGCAGAGTTTAGATGAAAATGCTGATGCCTTTCATATTCTTTTCCCTTCTGTTGAGCAGAACCCTATGGCGATGTGCTGATGGAAGTTGAGGGAGATAACCAGCAAGGTAGAGGAGAGAAAGAAGGATGCCCCTTGACGTGCACAGTCTAGAGTTACAGTCCTAACCATCCTGTTCATAGACAGTGATGCACAGAGAGAAACTCGTGACTCCTGATGAGTCCGATTGTGTTGATCCCAAGTATTAAGCTGGAACAGGTAAAGTAGAAGGCAACTGCTGAGGCTGAATTACTTTGGATTGACTGGAAGTCTCTGGTTAGGGAGCAGCATTTGAATAGGGTTTTTCCTATCAACAAGAACAGTAGTTCTGTGATGGCCATGTACCCAGTTCTTGTAAATGCCAGGCTATGTTATGTTGTGGTCAGTTTAGCATCAGACTGGTACGTTTTATATCTATAAATGTGTGCCAACTCTATGCAAGTTTCGCATTATTTTCTTCAAAACTGGGGAATAAACACTCAAAATTATGCCTGTTTCTTACACTCCAAGCCTCCAGTATTAATCATAATCTAAGTCACTGCTGGATTAGATGGATCTTTCCATTGCTGTATACAGTATGGCTGCTGGTCTTACAATTTCAGGCAATTTTGTTCCATAAAGGAGTTAACATTGCTTTCTCCCACTTATTATCCTTTCTTTTGAAACCTATTGTAATATTTCATCTAAGCTTCTGACTAGCTGTGAGTTAGTACTAAGTGGGTATTTGGCCCCTCCATTTCCAACTCCCTTGCAACAGCCATGGCATCTCTCAGGTTCTCTGCTTCATGCAGGAGTTGAAGATGTTCTTTCCCCAGCAGCGACTCTCCCTGCCAGTGACTGACTTTTCAGAATTAGTTGAGAACCTGAGACTTCTGCAAATAAATGAACAGTCAAAAGAAATTGGTGTTATCCTATCCCAAATCTAGCTACTACTTATGTTTTAGCATGGGATTGAGTTTATTATAACCTTTTTTGAATTCTCCAGAGATAGCATCTCCTTTTATCACAGCTCTTGTCTTCATATCCTCCTTCTCCCATCATCACCTCCTGCATGTGTATTTTCCTTACAAATCCATATGGATGACTTGCCTTTCAGGATTATAGTGTGGTCAGATGCACGCAGGCATGTTATGTGATGTTGAGCTCCATGTAAGGATGCAGCTGCACTTTCTACAGGTTGTAGATGAAAATTCTGAGGACTTTTTTTATTAATATTAAGGTAAGCAAAAGATTAAATGCAGCAAAAATCTTTATTTAGAGATTTAATTGTAATCTCTCTTTCAGTCATGTTGAAGCCTTGACAGAAAGTTTCATTTGACACTCACGATGGGAAAAACCTTGAAAGTGCAGCTGAGATATTTGCGTGTGACTGAATAGGACTTTAAGTTATCACCAAATTATAAAAATAGAACAATCTTCTGTATTAAAGCTTGAAAGTAGTTTTTTGGGCACATGTTTAGAAATAATGAAAGGTGGGTGGATGGATAATTCTTGAGCTGCAGGTCAACACTTATTGCCCGAGGGGAAACACTGGCTACATGAAATTTGTGAGCAATCCCAGAGCGTGCAAGAACATTGCAAAGGCCACTGCTCAGCAACGAGTGAAATCATCAAATTTCAGTGCGATTAAACACAGCTACTAGTGAGGTGGCTGCGAGGGCTCACATTTGTTTATGCTGTTCTTAAAGCAAATTGTCAAGCAGTGCTGCAGACCAAAACCTTGAGTTTTAATCTTTCAGTTAGTGAGTGTAGAGAAGTGTCTTCCTCTTTGAGAGCAATCCATTTCTGTGATAAAAGGGTATTCCTCTAGTAATATTAAGTAATATCTTTCAATTAAGATTTTAAAATATAAAATCAACTCAAAAATATGAAATAAAATATAATACTTAATAGTATTCATCTCTTATACTTAAGAAGAGCACTGCAGTTTAGTTTCCCGAGAAAAAGTACTGTAGTACTTGGATTTGGTTTCTTTTTTCCTTCCCAGTTTTTTTTTTTCGGCTATGGGAAGTATGGCAAGTCACCCTACATAATCATTTTGCTTTAAGGTGGTTGTTGGCAGTTGTGGAGCCGTTCCCTAGTGGTTTCATCAGTTATGCAATTAAGAACCGTCAGAAATATGTACTGCAGGGAGCAGGTGTCAAGTATATGAAACTTAGTAAAGAAAAACAGTCTTCATACTGATACAGAAGCAGAATGAAAACTTAATTCAAAGCAGTGTTTTTTTTTCCAGTCACAGCGGAAAACATTTTATCAAAACTACAGATCTACCGTTGCCTTTTTTGATTCTTTTTCCTAGCATTGCTGCATTTCTCTGTCAGTGGAAATTTTTTATGCATAAAAAGACCAGCAACCTTCTGTTTGCCCTCTGAAGGCTGCTTCTCTCCATCACCAGTATTCTGGGTAAGGCTTTTCTAAAGATAAGAAGACATCTTAAGCAGACGGTTGAACTGTTCTGCTTCGCTGACTTGCAAGTATGTTAAAGAAGTCCCAAAATGGTTGGACTCGATGATCCTGTGAGTCTTTTCCAACCTAGTGATTCTGTGAAATATGTCTTGCTACCAGGCAGCATACTGTATTTGGTATGTTTGCAAGTGGCTGCAGTGTGACTGGGGCAATCTCAGGCTTGCTGAAGTGTCTGTGGAAAAGGTAGCTTTGGGGGGCTTGCATTTCTGATTTTTTTTCAAATTACTTGATGGAAAAAATGATGTATTTTAAATATTTTAGGAAGGTTTTGGTGCTGGAGTGTTAATTTTAGTCATTAAATATTCAAAATTGCTATGGCTGTTTGAAAGATAAACTGTTCTTTCTAACCTGCACCAGCACATAACTTGGTCATTAGAAAACAGAGGACAAAAAGAAATGTTTTATTTTAGTCCTGTCATTCACTAACAGTGTTGGGAATGAGATATTTTGGGCTTGCGTGATTTTTTACTTAAAGCAGTTAGGAGACAGGAGAGAAGGAGGCTGCAAAATCTGATAGGATAAAGATATGTAACTGCAAAAAAAAATTAATTGCTATTTAAAAAACAGAACCACGTTCAACGGGAGCATAAAGGCAAAAAAAGTGCCCCCAAACTATATAGATTTACAACTGCACGAGATGAGGAGCGGTAGCAGGCAGAAGCAGCTCTTCCTCTTCAAACATCCTGAGCCCTGCACAGCGTTTTTGGTGGTTTGGTTTTGTGCTTGTCTGAGAAAAGCCATTTGCCTCCACCAAAAGGAAATCTCCTAACATACTTCTGTATTAGCAGAAGCTAGAACTGATGAGACAAATACTTGTGCCTCCTTGAACTGCTTGGTGCTGCTGAACCTGCTTCCACCTTCAGCCTGTCGGAGCGTGTGCCAGTTATGCACAAATACATTGAGTAAAAACAATAAAATGTATTGGGAGTGTTTTTTTCAATATTCCTCTGTGGGTTTATCAGTGCCATCCCAGCTGAAGTGAAGTGGTGGCTTATCCTTATGGAAGTTAGAACCATACTGAAGGCACGGTTTGGGATGCCTGAAGTCCTGTGTACGGACGTTCCTGTTTGGAGACAGAGTGTCCTGTTTTGATGTAACTGATCCTATAGAAATTTGACAAAGGTGTGTTTGTTCCAGAAAAATTTTCTGGTCCCACAAAGGAATATGTGTGTGTTTATCTTTGTGCGTTTTATTAAATTAGGTGGAGTTGCACTGTGAAAAACATGTTTGTAAGAGGCGGAGGGTGGGTTGTCCGAGAATCCTTAGCTGAGATCGATCTGTATATATAATTATATAATGACAAGAGAGCTCCAAGCTCTGTATTGCTAGACCTTAGGAAGCCACTTCCAAAAACATAATCATGTGTCTTCCCTAGTCACACATGAGCATTTTGCAGCCTGCTGACAAGAGCTGTCAAGGTGGTTGCCTAAGAAACATGCAAATTCACCTTTTCCAGTGCAAGGTGCCTGCCCAGACTGAAGCAGGAATTTGCTCAGCTTCTCCTGCTGGAGTGGCAGCCCCCCTGGCCAAGGGGCTAGTGCAGGGAGCTGTACTCCTGGGCTGAAGGACTGATCCTGCTTGGGTCCTGTTTGATTTGGAAAGAGGAGGCTGACTTTTAACAGCTGAAGAGGCAATTGTGCGTACATTTTTGTAGCTAGGGGTCAGTGCAGGTGCTAGCTGACTGTGGCTGGTTGGCATGTGGGAGAAGGTAAAGGGGAAAGGCAAATTGTAAATCCTTCTTGCCCCGCTGGCGTTTTTAGGCAGATGATGTGTATGCAAGCTAGCAGCTGAATAATGCTGCTCTGCTCTTCCCGTGCGGGTACCTGTCGTGAGCAAACCAACTGGCTTATAGGACTACAGAGGTAATTAAAAAATTGGGATTTCCAGGGAAAGAGTAGGTTTAAAACATAGGTTAACAATGGAATATTTTTATTTGGTCTAATTATACACTTCCCTACGTGGAGATGATAAAACCATGGATGCTGAAATTTAGCGTGAGTTTTTGCCAGCCTGCAGGATCTGAACACATTGTCTCTCTGCTTATCTCGGTTGCAGAGAAACGATTGAGAGGGACTTTAAATTGTGCTGGCTCAGGTGTTTTAGTGTCTTCTGAACTCTGCTGCAGTCACGCAGACCTGTACTTGGGTGCCTGGGAACGAGTTGTGAGCAGAACTGCCTTGGCTGTGTTTGTGCGCTGGGGATGCTCGATGTGCGGAGCTGTTGGGAAGTGGGTCCAAGGATGAGCCCTGAGGCATCTCTCAGAGCAGTGAAGAAAAGGACTGATTTCCAGAGCTGGACAGGCATCACTGGACTGCACAGCAAATACCCCCAGAAGGAGGCTAAGCCAGTGTGTCTAAAATGGGATTTTTAAAAAAATAAAGAATGATTTTTAGATATAGTTAATACAAACATGTTTTCTGGTATATATGGCACTGAGCCTGGCTGTTTGCACTGTCCAGCAAAAGTGATAATGAACTTGAAGTAACTACTGCATGACAATCTGATGTCTCTTTTTTTTGTTTTATTTTTTTAGATATTAATTTTAGTACAAACCAGTGAGGATGACACCAAAACATGAAAAACAAGTAAGTCGCATATAAGCTTTAATAAAAAAGGGTTCTGCTGTGGTGGTTGTGGGTTAAATTTCATCAAGATTCATCTGGGCTGAGAAAGATTGGTTGTATTCTTCATGCTGTAAGTGTCAGGCTACAGAATATTCTGGAGTGATGCAGTGCCGGTTCTTTCTGTTAGTTTGATGGAACAATCAAATATTCATTGAATCAAAGAGAAGGAGGTTAAATGACTCGAGGCATTAGGGGCTCGGACAGCAAGGTAGCAGAGAGAGATTTGGATTTCAGTTTTCTCTCCATCAGTTATCAGGAATTTTGTAGAGCATAATGGTTAGAGCTAAGTCTGAACTCTGATTACCAGATGCATGGACCACAAGAATCACACTTGCACATTCTCTCTTGCTGCATCACAATGAATGTTAAAAGTTTCAACAAATGATTTTATCTCATCTGTTAGTCTCTTACCAGCCTTGCTACTCAGCATGTGTGGAGTGAAGATACTAGCACTCCCAGCATGAAAAGCGCCATGTCTTTTCTGGCTGAGCCTTTTACAAACAGGCGACCTGGTGGGAAACTTTTTACTCTGAAGCTTTGTGGAAAATGACTCTTCAGGGGTTATTGACTAATCAGATGTGTAACAGTGGCGCCATGGAGCATGAGCTTATCACCTGATACTGTTCTGATCACAGCAGTTTGAATTAAAATGCAGCTGGAATGAATGAAGCAAATAATTGTCCAATGCAGGATTATTTTTATTCCTCCTCCTTGTGGTAGATCTTTTTTTTCCTGTATTAAAAATAGATGTTTCCATGTCAGATTTCCTGTTTTCCCAATAAGAAAATATTAAAAATAGACTTCGCAGAAGCACAGTTTTTGTGGTCAGGTTCTGCATAGGAGGGCCACTGTCTTCTCCTTCTCTCCAAGAATCCATTGCATGATGCAGAAATATTTCCAACAGGAGATGAGGACAAGCTAAAAAAAAATTTTTAAAATTGTGTTTGATTCAGCTGCTTTTGTGGTGTATTCTTCCTTTTGAGGCAAATCCAAATGGGAACGTTATAGTTTTCAGTGTTTGTGTCTACGTGACCTCAGTGCTGCCTTTTTCCTCTGCTATCAGCACTCACGTTCTTTGCACAAGGATGTAACTGTGAGTAAGTAAGTGTAAACCAGGGATGGGGGTCACTTTGGCTATTTTGTCATTTTTATGTGACCGTAACTACTTGGACTGCTGCAGGTCGTGAGGACAGGGTAGCTAAATGCCACTGGTGCCATTCCTAAACTGGCTGTTTTAGCTAGGAATTAAAAGCTAGGAATTAATTTAGCTAGGAATTAGAAAAGCTTCCAGCCAGGGAAGCTGCCCTGCTAATTCCAGCTGATTATGTAGTTATGAGGACTTTTGGGGCAGATTTGAAGTCCATCATGAGAATGTTTGAGCATGGCTGCTGGGATCCATATCAAAGCTATAACAGTTTTGACAGGAAGTGTTTTGTTTATTAATTTAACAGTTTCCAGGGAGGAGGAATAAATGGAGACATCACTTTTTCCAGTAGCTTTCTGTTGAGTCTATATTGTTCCCACTCTGATAGCCTCCATTATCAAGCTTGGACACTCTGAGCTGACAGCAGTAGGTTCTAGTTTTGAGATGATTTTCACTTGTGTGTTACAGGACACATCATTCTTGAATACATAATAGGTGTGCATGTATTGTGTCCCTCAGTTTAAAACCAAAACCATAACAAAAAACATCCTCAAAAACCCCAACGTGGGAAGTGTATAATGTGGCACTAGCTGGATCTGCAATTCTGGAAAAAGCAAGCAGAACTGGGTGGGGGAAAAAGACACCTTGCAAAGGATTGCAGCCAACGAAAGGAAAGTCCCTGAAGCCTTGGGTCTTCGGGCTCTGCACCCTAGTTTGTGCAACTGGATGGCAATGCAGTCTTGTGACAAAAGATGAAGTCAATGTTCATGTGGGCTGTGGGAGGGAGAGGCTAGCCTCGCCTCCCCTAGGTGAACAGTGCATTGCTTGAAGATAGACATATCTATTGAAAATATCCTAATTTTTCTAGCAAGATGTTGAGGGAAGGGAGAGTATACAGAGAGAAAGGCAATTATTACTCAAAAGTGTTGTAATCTGGTGACTGTTTGTGACCAGTGAATTTAGGATGGACTGAGCATACAACAGTAGTTGCCCAGAGGAGTATTCTGACACCTAACTCTGCTTGGACTCAAATGTAGCCTACAGGTGAATATTGGCCTTTGCAAACCTACTTTTATGGGGACAGGGAGGCATAAGCACATTTTCTGGCAGTGTATCTGCATCTATACTGTGCAGTTAGAGCTGCTTTGATTAAATCAAAATTGTTGCCCCAGTGGGGTCTCATATCCTGGAGAAGGCCTTAAAGATCAAAAAAGAAGATAGTCTAAGTGTTCAATGTCACTGTTTCAGAGCAGCAGGAACTGCTGACAGGGATTAGGGTTAACACTTACTGGATTCAAGATGTTTGTAGAGAAGTAACCACAGATCTTGAGAAAGACTGTACATTTTTGGGTTTGTTTTCTATTTGCTTAATATTTGTCTTGCTTCATTCTGAACTCAGTGTTGGTATCTTTTGGTAGATAAAGGGAAAAAAAAAAAGATAATACTAGTCTTCTGTTGAAATGCTAGTGTTTCAAATTGGAGCTGACACTGACTGTGTGAAGGCTGCAGTTTGCTGTGATGCTAATGCAACATTTTATTGCAATCCTTTGGTATAATAAAGGTTTAAAGAAACATCAATTTTGATTCTGTACAAAGGAGAGAAGAGTTATAGAAGGTTACTTGGATATGAAGTAGTCTGGGCAACGTGGACAAAAGGAAGTACAGTGAGAAACCATTAGGGCAGTGGATGAGAGGAAGGGGACTGAGGTTCAGTTACGATCAAGCTACCTGGAACTGTGACTCCTGAGCTACAGCAGTTGAAGGGGAGAGCAGTGTCCTGTTTAAAGCTTCCTGGCATAATTCCCCTTCTTCCAGCTTGCAGGACTGATTAATTTAGGGCTCAGGAAAGAGAAAGAAGGATAAATGATTTTAGTAGCGGGGAAGAGTGAGGTGCGGGGAAATGGAAGGCTGAGAAGACAAAAACTTGCGAGGAGATAAGACTATGGGTATGAAAAGATGTTACAGTGGGTACAAAATTATGTTGTGTCTGCATAGGTATGCTAAATGTGATAGTAAAGCAAGAGCAAGAAAACTGGAAAATCTCCTTTGTTCAGCACTCAGGAGGGGGAATAACTTCCTCCTCTCTCCACTGGTGTTTTTCTGCTTGTAAAGGCATGACCCTCAGCTCGTAGAAATGACCGCAACTCTCTTAATTTGTTCCTTTTGTGCCACATTGTTAGGGAGTTAAAAAGCTGCAGGGAACACAAAGCATAGGAGAATCTGGCCCCTGGAGCTCTTCAGCAGGGAGAGAAGTCGAGGTGGTGGCAGGAGCCTTTCAAATCAGCTTTCTTTGGCAAGATGCTCATAACACGCACCAAAAGGTTATCTAACAATAATGCAGGAAACGTGCCTGTGACTAGGAGCTGAGCTAAATGAGGTAAAATCATGGGCTGTATCCACACATCAGGCAACACGCTCCCCATCCCTGAAGCAGTACTACCTAGAAATAATCTCTGAAGTAGTACTGCCCGAAAGTCAGTGTGGTAAATGATTTAAACCAGACCATGAACACCTTCCTGCCATTTATAGAGTGCAGCGACTGTTCAGGAAAAAAAAAATCTCTTTTCTGTCCAGGGTTGTCAATGCTCTTCTGTTGATCCGTTGAAGGTTGCCACTGGATGCACACTGAAACATGTGTGGTGGGGGAGAGGACTTGGCTGAAGAGTAGGTGGGTTTATTTTTGATATCTGTGATTTGGGCACTGAGAGACACCTTTTGAGAGCTTTCAGGATTTCTTAATTAATATAAAGATCTACTAAAAAGCATGTTGTTTACCAGAGTTACAGTCCTTCCTACCACAGTTGATTCCTATACCTGGAGATGATGTGCAGTGCCTTCCTGTCAGGGGGAACTGATCTAAAGTTTAAAATGATCTGCTTGTCTTTAACTGAGTAATTGTTTAAGAGGTTGGCTTAGCTCTTTGGATGAAGAGTTTGTTTAAGCAACTGAAGTAGGGCAGCCTGTTCCTTTGCTTGGGAAATAGCAGGTAGTTAGGCACACTTTCAACCTTTGTGTTTTAAAGAAACCTTTTCCATCTTACTATGAACATACAGATTTACCAGGCTTTTTCTCTTGTTGTTTGTTTGGTTTTTTTTAACAGAATACAGGTTTTCACATGGTCATTATTCAGCAGCATTTAATTCTTCACCCTCTTCCAGTTCCTGTTATTGACACCTAGAAATGTCCACAGGCCTCTCACGCTCCTTTGAGACACAAGTTATCCTTGTAGGAATTACAAGGAAATAAAGTTGTCATATCTCATCTAGGACAAATACTCTATATCACTGTCCTTTGAAAATGGGAAAGGTGTGTAGCTTCCTTGGGCAGACAGGGATAGCAGTGCCCTAGTCCTGCATCCTCAGTCATGCTCTGTGGCTTATGTTGTTGGTGGATCCAAAAGGACATGCAGCATGGAAAAGGAGGAGGATTAATATTCTTCCATGCAGCATCTGGGATGCTTGGCTTGTTACCTTGATTCCCTGTGTCAAATTGCATCTGGGATAATTAATAGTGGTACTTCCTTTTCTGCTGGGCCAGTTGTTTGAGGTGCAGTTCGTCGGCTCCTCATGGAGGTGCTGAGCATTGACCTCTGATCCCTGAAATCAATTGGTATAAATAGTAGATTTTAAAAAATGCAGATAAAACGAGAACAAGAACTTTAGGAGCAAGTAAAATGCTGTATGTAAATATTGGGTGCCTAGTTCAAGTTTGTAATATATTCTTTATGAATGTTGACTACAAGGGGTGGGAAAAATCTAAAATACCTGCCTAGTTCTCTCTTACATGTATGACTGAATGTTAGGTTTTTAGTTTGTAGCTACTGAGATCACCAAATCTCCCATGCATGAAGCATGTATGAATTTCCCCAGTGTTACTTAATCTGAAATATTCTTTTTCAGGTTGCAGTTTGGCAAGAAATTTCCCGGACATGTGGTGTAGCTCAGATGATTCATTGCCTTTTGCTTCTGCTTTTATAGGGTTGTGAAATCCTATAAAACAGCAGTTCAGCTTTTGATCTGCGCACAGTAGTTTGTGGAACAGCAGAGCAATCAGGAGTCTTTATCAGACTGCCTTTGTCTTCTGAAGTTAATTGCTCGATTTTTATTATGCATTTGCAGGAATTTGTAACTGTCTTGGTGCGAGACCCCAGGACACAGAAAGAAGACTCATGGCATTCTTACATAGACTATGAGATATTTATTCATGTAAGTATAAAAATACCAGCACACATTTGTTGGGCTCTTGTTGTTTCTGTCCAAGCTATGGTTCTCTTTGGGGTATTATTGGTATTTCTTTGTATCGCTTCTGGGAGGCTGGAGGATATTATTCTCCTTTTAACTACTGAGATGTTGTGGAACAGGTAAGGTGGGTTGGCCAAAGGCCATGTAGGAGGTCTGTGAACTTGGTATTGTGTCCACAATGTCTTGCAACAGAGACTATTTTTAGCTTTGCTTACCAGCTAGAATAACTGTCACAGTCAGTGATTTAGAGAAGGATTTTGGCGTTCAGGTGTGCATGAGAAAACTTTCCTTTCAAGAAAGTGTCTGGTTATTTGTACTTTAAATTCTTGTCCGTTCTTTTTCTTGCCAAGTTATTTGGTTGCTACAGTGTGATTGTTTTCAATGGGCCTTGACATTCATGTTATGCTTGTGCTTGGATATATCAAGTTACTACATTTAGGTTTATGCTTGTAGCTGACCATGTGTTAATGGGAGTGCACTTAGATTTACAGTTCTTGTATCTTAAATCTGTCATATGCATAACTTTGTTTTTTTGATTATTCTTCACTGAATGGAAGGAATTATCCTGATTCCCTAAAGTGCAGTTTGGGGATTTTAATTGCAATGTCAAGAATTTTTTGTGAATTGTATTAAGTATTAGGAGAAGAATTTAAGAACACTGACTTGTACAGATAATGATTGATACAAGATCGAAATTAAGCATAAATCATAATGACTGCGAGTAGTCAAATGATGGCTTATTTAATGTCCATTGTGACAAGTACTTCTCTCCTTTGTGGCGATCCAAGCTGTGAAACTTACATTTTGCAATGTGGTTTGAATACTGATTCAAAACCAATTATATTTCTGACCCCTGGTGAATAGAAATTCTGTAGATTTAGCCAGGTGGGTGCTGTGTTACTGTTTAATTTGCATCAATGTTTCTGGATGGAAGTATATTACTGATTTTCCCAGTGACTGCTAAGTTGGGAGTGATGTCATTTAGACCCAGTGTTCTATAATTCAGCACCAGGTGTCTCTGAAGCTGACAAGCATCAGATCAGCTCCCTACCAGCGCGCGTTGCCAGGGTTTCCAGAGACCAAGTCTCTAGATCAGTCTTTCCGTCCAGGCTACTCGATGGATGCAAAATCTTGGGTCTTCCAGGCTCTTGGAGCAGTTGGGTTCCCCTTATGCCAAGCTCTTTGAGCATTTGGCTACTTGAAGTGTGAGAGGTCCTGAGTACTTGTCTGCTTCACAAAGCTGGCATCCTTGGGCCTTCTGCAGCCTGAAATCACGTGGCTGTCTAGGAGCTGTGGCTCCTGGCAGACAATTGAGAGTGGATTGGGCTACAGGGGGATAAATAATGAATTCCTCTCTAGTAGGTGGAGTTTCTACACAGAAAAAATTGGCAAAAAGCATTTAATTTCTATGAATTGTTTCTCTTTCGATGAATTGGTGTTTTCTAGTGGGCTATCACTGTTCATTGGGAAAACTTCCAAATGCTGCTGCTTGCAGAGAGTGGTCATGTTGGTTTCTTTCATTTGATTTAAGTAGGATTGCACATTGGAAGAACTCTGCTAACTAACTGCAGGATTACAACTAGAACAGCTAAACATGAACTTTTTTTCCTGCAAAGATTGCCATTGTCTGCTGAAACTTTTTCCTGAGGTCTTTTCATCGTCAAGTGATGCAAAATATTTCCCAGTGAAGCAAGAAGTGGAAACTGTCACCAGTCCTGTCTGAGAAGGCCTTAACCTAAGCTGAATTCATGTGAAGCTTTCCATTGATGTCTCAGGGATTAGCATCTCAGATGTTGCCTTTTTTTTAAAATCATGCCTGCACTTGAGCTTAAGCTGATTTACCAAGTAAAATGGTTTTTATTTCCCAACAGACAAACAGTATGTGCTTTACAAGGAAAACATCCTGTGTTAGACGACGCTTTCGAGAATTTGTTTGGCTTCGGCAGAGGCTTCAGAGCAATGCGGTGCTTATGTGAGCAACTTTATTATGGCTATTTAATAATCTGACAGTGAAGAGGAGGACTGTTTCATCTTAATTTTGAGAACTGCAGAAACTGGAGCTAGAAAACATCCTGCATTTCTCACTAGTGCTTACTAGTAAAGGGCATTTCTCTGCTTTAAACCCTGAAGAATGTTGTTTGTACTCATAGCCTTTGTTTGGTGACCCACCCTCTAATTTGTAACATATTTGATCTGTGTTTCCTTTTGCTGCACACAGGTAGCAGAAATAGCTATCTAATGTAGGTAAACATACCTTCTCTCTGCACTTTTAGGATGTGCATAGGTTTTGTAAGAACCGTGAGACACCCAGCCAGACATGCAAGCAGGCTTAACAACTGAACCAGAAAATTCAGATTAAATTATTTTTCCCTTTTGAAATGTGTGAGAATCCCTCCTGTTTCTCAGCCTTTTGTTCCAAAATTTGATTTCATGAGGTTCTGGAACATTACTCATGTTGCTCTCATACTTGGAGTTTTGGCATTTGCTTATTGCATTTTTCTTGCTGATTCGCGTTTGGTTTTAACAGTGTATTTTCTTCTTGTTTATAAAGACAGTTACCTGAACTGCCATCTAAAACTCCCTTTTTCAATATGAACAATCCCCATCATGTGGACCATCGCCGACGGGGTCTGCAAGAATTCCTGGAGAAGTAAGTACCTCCTATTCTAGAGGTGTTGGCATTTTTATGATGTCATCAATTTTCTGGTTTAAAATAGCTCATCTCTGGTACTTGAGAGCCACCGTGTGGTCATCTATACTTGTTACACATTTGGTTTATTTGCAAAGTCATATTTCATACACGTGACTTCATCTCTGTTGATTGTAAGGAAACGTCAGCTGGGGCTTGTCCATTGTGTTTCATAGCATTGGTTATAAATAATAATTTTGGGTTTATGTCACTTTGCAGTTGCGTACTAAGGGTGGGAGACCTTTCACCATGATGTCAGTTTCTAGCTTTCAAGAATGAACTAGGTATTCTCACACAGCAGTAGACTTATCTTGCTATTTGTTAGTGGTAAATCAGTTTTTCTGGGCTAAACCACTGGAAACCTTGGAGAGTTCTGCAGTGAGATCTCCTAACATAGATCACAGAATCTCTAGGTTGGAAAAGACCCACAGGATCACCGAGTCCAACCATTCCTATCAACCACTAAACCATGCCCCTTAGCACCTCATCCACTGGTCTGTAAACACTTCCAGGGAAGGTGACTCAACTGCCTCCCTGGGCAGCCTGTTTCAGTGCCTAATGACCCTTTCTGTGAAAAATATTTCCTATATTTTTTCTATAAAGATATTTTCTATAATGCCAGTTACTTTGTTTACCAGTCCCATTAACACAAATAAGCTCGAGAATCTATCACCCCTTTCAGTACAGCTGCAATCTGTATAAAATCATTCATCTGTGCAGCTGTGTAGAGGGCTAGCTCAAAGGAACTGTGTAGTCATAGCTAGAGTCTGACCTGCATCACAAGGGAGAACCGTATGACTTTCAGTACTGCATCCCTTGGTCTCTCTCCTGTAACCACTTTACTTTCTACAGTGGCAGAGACCCTGCTGGGGTAATTTTCTGCTTTCTCTGCCATTCTTGTAGTACCCTGACACTACTGGTGTGAGAGCAGGCTGCTCACAGCTGCTGGGGCAGGAATCGTGCCATTTGCAGGCTATCTTTAGCCACAGCTTAGGTTAAGGGCATCGTGAAACGCTGCAAGGAGACAGTTCATCTTTTGGTATCAATGTTTCCGTGAATCAGAACTGCATAAGCAAAGGAAAAAGCAGACCATCCAAACAGCCTTGTGGTCAGTGAGTAGAGGAATATTGGACCCGTGATTTTTCCAGTCAATGTGATATAGTTATAAGCCCCCATAACAGACAAGAAATCACTAGTCCTGAGGTTGTAGGGCTTAACAGGTGAAGGCAAGGAGATCTAACAGGTGCAGGGGCTGCAGGAATAAAATTTCTGTATACAGTTACATAGGCTCTGTGGCCAAAGGTTAGCAAATAAATACTACTTGAAGGTATGAGAGACAGGGAAAGGAAAGAAGAACAAGATCAGCTTTTTTTTTCTTGCACCTCAGGAAAGAAGAATGGTGAAATAATGTGACTGTACTTCTAGAGATGATAACATTAATGATCAGCCAAAGGGTATGGTAGTTTGGTTCCCTGTGTCTGAGCAGTTGTAGCTTGGAGTACACATTTCCAAAATCATTCTCATTTTAAAATGGCAAAGAAGCCAATCTGATAACGAGTTAAAATATGTCAGCATCAAAAATAACTACAACTCTGCAAAACAGAGGTAGATTGTCTTAAATCACATCCTCGTTCTCCAGTTTTGTGAATGTCTGTAGCTTAAGCGGTTACTGAGAGCTGAAAATGACAGCACATGGAGCATTTGAACTTGCTCCTGTTAGTGCAGGAGTGGGAAAAGAAGCATGTCTGTTGTAAGATAATGATTTAAATCTTTGAACTTGGATGCTGTTCAGAAAGGTGTCAGCTTTCTTTCAGCCCTGGGGAATAGTCATAAGGAATTTCAGGGGTAGGGTTATGTGATGACTGGGCTTGGCATTTTATGTGCTGTGCCATTGCCCTCTGGTGGTTGGCACCTCTGCAATGCTTGCTGAAGGGATCTTTTTACTGTCTCAGCTAGTGTACATGATGATTTTTTTCCTCCTTTTTTTGAACCTGAAGCAAAGATTGTTATTTCTTTCTCTGAAATTGAATTTGTAGGACTCGTTAACAAAAGTGTATACACACACACATGTACGCACATGACTACTAAAGCTCTAGGCCTGGATGCTGCATGTTCTCTAGTGTGGCAGTGGTAGGGGAAGATGGACCTCCCTGTTACGTTATGAAGGGGGCAGGAAAGGAGACAGAAAGTAGTTGTGTTAGGTGGTATAACCCATAACTGCAAAGCCGAGTGCTCCGTTTGCCCCAGCAATAATGGCAGTTGCAGAGCACAAACTCACAGCCCCACTGTGTTTCTTTTTGACAGTGGGAAGAAATGGGCTTTGAGTCACAGAATCACACAGAGTCACAGAATAACCAGGTTGGAAAAGACCTACCATCGAGTCCCACCATTCCTATCAAACACTAAACCATGCCCCTCAGCACCTTGTCCACCCGTGCCTTAAACACCTCCAGGGGCAGCCTGTTCTAGTGCCCAATCACCCTTTCTGTGAAAATTTTTTTCCTAATGTCCAGCCTAAACCTCCCCTGGCAGAGCTTGAGGCCATTCGCTCTAGTCCTGTCCCCTTTCAGGTAGTTGTAGAGAGCAATGAGGTCTCCCCTCAGCCTCCTCTTCTCCAGGCTAAACACCCCCAGCTCTCTCAGCCGCTCCTCATAAGGCCTGTTCTCCAGCCCCTTCACCAGCTTCGTTGCTCTTCTCTGGACTCGCTCCAGAGCCTCAACATCCTTCTTGTGGTGAGGGGCCCAGAACTGAACACAGGATACGAGGACCTGTCAGAGGAGGAGTTTGGAAGTAACATTTTTCCAATGTTTGCGTGCGATGTGGGCACCCTGGCCCCTTTCTGCACTTGGTGCCTTGTAAGGTTATCAGAATCCAAGCCGCCTCTGAAAAGGAGATTAGATCTTTCAGTGTCTGTGCCCAGTGCCCGTTGCTGTGTGAACAGGTTGCTGTAGTGTCTGCCTGGGCAGGAGCCACATGTCGGAGGAGCAGGGATTGGGCACTGGAAGCTTTCTGGTGTTCAGTTTCCGACCCTGTGAGCTCCTCCATCTTAGCTGTATGTGGGCAGCTATTGAGTTCTCTTGTCCTCCTTCACGTGTCCCTCCAGAAGGAGTTAGTACAGGGCAAGGTGCATACTTGCAGAGCTTTTGTGAGGCTTCTCTATGCTGAGCACAGGAGCATGAGAATGAAGTCAACAGCTGGATGCTAAACCAAAGCACTAGATTTCTTTGGTGAAATCTGGAAACAGGTGTCCCATTTTGATGTAGCTCTACTGCACGATTGCAAGGTAAGACCTGCTTGTCTAATAGATTATTAGCTCTTGAATGATGAAGAGCTGTAAAGCTCACTTCTTGTCTGAGCATAATTTAATATTTCAAGAGGTCATTTGCATTAACGGAAGTCAGCTAGCCCCTCTTCAATTATGAATTACTTTGTAAGAATAAGGAAAATTGTGGTTTTTCTGGAAAGCATCCTCATTCCTTTGAGGATGTCTGTAAATTCACAGGAAAAGTTTACTCTTAAATTGGAGGTCAAAATTAAAACACTGTCTTATATTAGACTCTTTGAGATCCTCTTTGCTTTCATTCCTTTATAGCTGCACAGGTTTAACTCTGGGATTTAGATTACTTTCACAGAAGATCATTTATGCTCGCTTATTGGAAAACTAAGAAAAACATTTTAAATGAAGTTGGGTTCAATTTCTGACACTTTTTTTATTGAGCGCAATAGAATCCCCCGAAATTGTGTATTTTAGGAAAAGAATTAGTTTTTGGGCATGCAGTTTATGATGAGGTGGAAGACATACTAGGAGTGTTGAGAAATGGAGTGTTTGGATCCACAAGAGGTGAAGATCATTCTGCTCTGCGTGGCTGTGCATTAGGCTCACTCGGTGCCAAACAAGCCACCCAAAACTCAGCTGCCTATGGAGTTGGCTGGGGTTTTGCTGCCCTCCTCACTCTCCTCACTACAGTCCCACAAGCAGGAGCTGGTGCAGGGTTGGAGGACTCTTTGCCAGAGGTGTCTCCACTGAGTTTGCTCTCAGGGACGCAGAAAGTGAGCGACTGGCTCTAAAGGAGATGGATGCCAGCTTGCTGGGGCTCAGGTAGGAGCATGGGTGGCTCTGGGGCAGGTAGGATCACATCGGATGAGTGGTGGCTGCCTCTTTCCAGTGATTCCTCGGTAATATTTCCTATCTGGTGAGTGAAGAGAATAATGCCTAGCGGGCTTGTGTCACTTAACGCATACAATTCGGAAAGGATTATCAGATGCCCAGCAGTTGCTTTGCAGTTGCTTGCTCTCAGTGATGTTTTCTCCCTTATCAAAAATGAAGAAGGAAACAGTTGGCCTCTTTTGAGAGGAAGCTGGGGCTTTGTTTACTGTGGGCTGTGAGCTGGGGTGAGGAGCTGGGTGCTCAACAGAGGGCACCACAGCACTGGCTGTCATCCCCCCCTGCCTCTCCACTCCTGTTTTTCTTCCTTCCCCTTGCTCTTGTGATGTGATGTAAACGGGCAGAGTAAATTTGTTGAAAACAGCATCGGAGTGTTAACCTTCCACACACATGCGAGTGTGCATCTGTCATTGTATTAGGTTACAGTAGATACAGGAAATCTTTAGTTAGGATTAAGTTGTACTGTTCAGCCATATGTTGTTCTCCTCCAGCAGAACAGTGTATAATATACCTAATAAAATCATGCTGAAGAAAACCAGATTTTGGACCTTGTCCAAATACGACAAAACACATGTTTTGTCTTTCACAAATGTTCTTGCTGTAACACAGGGAAGGAGAAATACTCCTTGTATAGTATCCAGCATTTCCTCAAAAATGGCATTTCTTCTGGTTGTAAAGTGACATTTTTTTGTCCCTGTTTCTTTAAAGGTCTAGAGGTCACGAGCATTTACGGAAAGCTTACAACCACAGATTCACATGGCCACGAATAAAAAATGATTTTATTATCTCTAATTCAAATGTAGAGCCTTATCCTGCAGCCTTCTTAATTACATAAATAGTCATTATGCATGTGAGCAGTCTGGCTGAGAGGAGTGAGATCTCTGACAAGTAATGACTACTGATAGGATCAAGACTTGCAGGATTCAGCCTTTCCTTCGTATCCCAGGCGTGCATAGAAAGTCTGTTGCTCTCTTAAATATGCCCAGTCAGTTTATAGGAATTATCACTATAAGCCATGACTCTTCCATTAGCACGATGGCAGCGAGAACTGATTTACATTGCTGTAACCACAGCTTTGCACTGACACTGGCTGTAATAAAACTGTTGGAGAAATACTGGGAGTGCTACCAGTTGCGTTGAAGTTGTGCATACATTCAGCCTCTGCGAAGACATCTGAGTATTAATATTATGACACTCTGCCTTTCCTCTTGCCTTTTTAATTTGTCAGGTGGTGTTTTGTAATTTTTACTTTTAAAGACCTTGGAGCCAAATCTATTTTTCAGATATACAACCCTTCAGACAGTGAATCCCCAGGACAGTGAAAGCCCTGGAGAGCAACTGCTCTGCCAGTGCTCAATACTACTAGTAACATCTGTTGACAAATGTATTTTTATTTCCTCAGAGGAGGAATATTTTGAACAGGAAGGCATAACACTTAAGGGTGGCACAGAATTTATTTTTCATTTTGATTGCTTGAAGGATGCAATTAAAAAGCAATCTAACCTGTTGGTTCAGAGGGGGCAGGAAAAGCAGAAGTTTTTTTTTTATTAAAAGAAAGAAACACTTCAAGGGTATGTCCAGGTGAAAGGTGTTCATATATTTTCTTCTAGAATGGTTTCAAACGGTTTGTGAAATGCACTGAGTACTTGATCCCTTCTATCCCCTTATGAACACACATACATACATAAACACACACAAGTGTTATTAGCTTTATAAACATCTTTCAATTTCTTTGCCTTGGATTCTCTTCTCTCCTTTTGCCTCCAGATGGCACTATAAAGCAGAAAAGAAAATCACTGTGAAATAATGAGTCCAATGTAAAGTAAAATTGGAAATTGAATTATAGCTGCAGAAAAAGGACAGTAGCCTTGAGGTCCTGATCAGTCTGTACTCTTATCACTTTTGTTTGCTGTTCCATGTGTTAGGTTACTGCTGAGTTAATAACAGTGCTTTAGCAGTTCAAGGCTTAGCAGAATTGTACTGGACGTGAAATAAAGCTAAAATGAATTTGTGTCCAATATCATTGACATTAGTGCTCATTACTTCTCTGGTGTAATGCCTCAAACCATCTAAAATCAATTTTAAAGATTACCCATTATTTTATAAAGAAAATAAAATACATTTCAAACAGCAACAGAGCTGTAAGTGTAGTGTAATCTCATGAACAGTTAGTTACTTGTGTTTTCACTGGTTGACAGGAAACTTTTGAAGGTCCAGCAAGAGGAAAATCTGTGAAACTAAATGCCATCCACAGAATTTAACATCTTGGCCTTTTGCTGGGTTACTTGGCATTAGACACGCAAATGATAGAATTGCAGAAATGTGCATCCCCTCATTGTGCTCATAAGCCTGGGAAAAACAGTAGTTGCTGCAGTAAACTCCAGCATGTTATTTGTCATATTTTTCAAGGGGAAGAGGAAGGAGAATGTTTACTCCTCCAAGCGTGTAAACTGTAAAGGTAGATTTATCGTTTGGAATGATACTTTTTCTTCTACTTTTTGTTGCAATGTTTGCCTTTGTTTGGAATTTATGTTTATCAAGTCAAGTCTGAAATCCTCTTTTAGTGGCCAGTGAATGATGGCTTTTCAAACTTTATTCATGAAGCTGTTGCTGTCAAGGTGTGTAGATCTGTAAATTCTGTGTTTTGAATCCCTTTTACAGAGCATTTGCTGGCTTCTTTTAAACTGCGAAGTTTTTCTGTATATTAATACGCTGCATGCATTGTTTTTACAAATGTCTTTTTGTTATGTTTATTTTTAAGTAAAATTGTGAGAATTTAGATTGGATTAAAAAGGCTCTCTCTAGGTATGAAGATGTGCTTATTTTGAACTTTAGCGAAATCTGCTCCTTCTGAGTCTGAATTTCAAATGCATCTGGTACATCATTAGGGTCATTGCAGACATTTCCTCACTGAAAGTGTCAAAGTTTGAATTATTTAGTTGAGACTGTGTGTGTTTACCTAGGCAAATGAAATGTGTGTGCACACAAATATCCTGCATTTTCAGTTAGATAGCTCTTACTGTTTATTTTGATTTGACAGATTTTCATAGGCTTAGACCAACCCAGGAATCCTTTAGTGTATTTATTAAATGTTATTGTAATATTGGCCACTTCAGAGAACATTTTTCAGAATGTATTTGTGTTTTAAAACATTACAGTCCAAACACACCATTAATCTTATTTGAGAGAAGGAATTAATCAGTTACACTTTTCATTTCAGTCAAAGTACCTATAGAATGCAATATTTCTTTCTTGCTTTTACTAGTTCTTACATTAATGTCATCTCTTGTTTCCTATTACACAGCAATGACTTTTTTGGTAACAACTGTAACCTACCTAAATGAGTAAAAATAAGTAAATATTGACTCTCAATAGTTTTGATGTGTTTGAAGATACTTTAATTTTCTGTGGAGCACTGTTTGGCATGGTTGTAGGTTCTGACTTTGTTATGTGAATAAAATTACATGTACATATAAATGAGTGCTTGTTAAGCATTCTGTGATTTGTGTATTTAAGAATGGCTGCTCTAGAGAAATATTGCAGCACAGTTGTATTTTTTTAAATAGCGATAATGATTCTGAATTCTCAGTTCTTGTAAAAGCAGCTCTAAAACTTTGTGTTACTGGAGTGTGTTGTGTTATATTTGCTCTCACTTGATTATAAGTAAATACTCTGTGCTGAATTTATTTGAAGAATTTATTTAAAGTATGTATAAATGAAAGATAAAAAGGACTTTTCAAAGGAATAACTGGAACAAAGTAGTATTTAAGATTCTCTGAAAACTGATTAAAAATAAATTTAAATCAGCATTCAGTATTAGCATTTTCATTCTGACTTGTTTGCATGCATATTTATAAAAAGTGTAAATGATTTTGGCTAGTTTTGGCTCTGGGTACAGGTATTTTGAAGTTCTGATGCTGCACGTGTCTGAAGTTCTTTGTCTCTTTACACACTTTTCCCACCAAAAAAACCTGGCAACTTGTAATTTTTAGAAAAGCTTAGATATTTAAACAAAAAAAAAGTTGTCAAATGGAGACTAAATTTTTGTAAGAGTATATGCCTAAACTGCCTAAAAATCATTAATTGATCCATGTGGCAGTAACAGATGGTTAAATGGAAGAAATGTCCTTGAAGTTATTCTAATAGCAGATGTGCTTAACTATTAACTTCGTGGTTTTACTTGCCTAAAATTCCAAATAATGTAATAAGAATGTAACACACACCTAATCATTTTAACGTGTTCATTACCTTCTGTTACTGATTTAGGATTCGTCTGAAAACTTAAAAGCAGGGCATCATTTAGAATTTGTTCTGATAAAACATTTTAGAATATATATATGTGTGCATGCAACTATATAAAACCACTTGACTTTTCTTTTTCTAGGATCCTACAAGATGCGTTGTTGCTTTCAGACAGCAGGCTTCACCTCTTCTTACAGACTCAGCTAAGCCCAGAAGATATAGAGGCTTGTGTATCTGGACAGACCAAATATTCTGTTGCTGATGCAATTCATAAGTTTGCCTCTTTGAACAGACGTTTTCCTATAGAAGATGAAGAGAGAAAAAAAGGAAAAAACACAGACTCCGATTCAGAGAGGTGATTTCTGTATTTCCTTACTTTGAGATTATATGTATATACACACGCGCGCGCGCGCATGCTTCACTTTTTTGTTGATGTAATACTAAGATAATGAAAAAATTAATTGACTGAGATTTTATTGAGCTGTGACAGCTCATCATAGAAGTCTTCACACACACCTCCACACTGAATTAATGAATGCAGTAGAAATTCAATTATCTGCATTCTGATTATGTGAATTTCATTTAGTCAGACTTGAATTATTCGCGTTTAAATTATCTTGCTAAAAAAATATCCAACTGCACTCCAAATGGCTAATTAAAAGTCCAAATTTCCTGTCTCTCTCTGTGACTGGAGATAATTAAAGTTCTCCTCTGTTACTCAGGCTTTGAGTGTGTTGTGAAAACCAATTTCCTCCTTTTATTTTTTTTTTTTTTTTAACTCTCCCCTTTTCTGCAGTTCATTCTCTGGGCTCAGACCTAGTGATGACAGCATTTCATGTGGATGTAAACGAAGCCCAGCTTCTGAAGAATCGTGAAAAATCATTCCTGTGTTGCTATCTTAAGGACAGTACAGAACGGTTTCTGCTCTGTTTACTGGTTACACATACCATGTAAACATGACTGGCTAGTAACCCGTACCTAAAAACGTGCCGTTGGTACAACCATATGTTCTTACAAAATTTTCAAACAAACCTTGATCCTATTGTGTTGTTGATTTGTTATGTATGTTGATTCAGGTCTACGTGCTACCTATTGCATTTAGGTTTTTTGTGACTATTAAAATCTCAGTATTGGGTAAGTCACGCTCCACTGACATACGTGGCAATTAAAGTATTTCCCTAAGTGAATGCGTGTCTTGGATCTGAAAAATAAAGGTAACTTCATTCCTCAATTTAAAAGTTGGTAAATCCCATCAAATACATTCAGACCATCTTTTTGTAATTTACAGCAGAGAAGTTTAATCTTTAGAAGTCATTTGACATTGCTGATGAAATTACATACCCCACAAGGTATTAACTTAGCTCAGCAACATCAGCAAAACGACGTTTGTACAAACTATTTGAGATATATTTATATCTTCTTCTGGTCTTTCTGTAACGTTTATGGGAAGCTTGGGCTTATCATACATAAGAACTGAAAGCTGAAGCTCTTGAGCTCGGTTGCTTAGAAGTTAGAAATATTAATTAAAAAGACATCATTTCTAGGCTTGCTGGAGATTCTCAGTTCCCAGGCAATTACAGGTACTCATTCCTAGTGAAAATCCTGGATGGGATCTGTTGAAACCAGTGGCTGAATTTTGTATTGGCCTTCCTAGGGTCAGGGTTTCATTTTCTGCATGTTTAACTTCGGGCATCTATATTTGAAGATGCTGGGAGAGGCGTTTTAGTTTAGCAGCTTGAAATGGAATGCATCTCCCTCTCCAAGATGATGATAATTACATAGCTGTAACATGCTGTACGGACGTGTACGTCTTCACTCGTTGGGAGTAACAGGAGCTGCTGATTTCACTGTGGCTGTAGTTAACACATTGGAATATTGACTTTTTCCTAAACAAAAGGCAGACTTGAATGCAACTTCATAACCACCAACACTTATTTTGATTAAACGTCAGGTTTGTCCGTTATTGTTAACAGCAGCTGCCTAGTGTCTTGTCTCAGATTCTGTCAAAGGAATATGTTTCACTGTAGTGTTGTGTTTATATTTGACGTTTAACTGCTATTAAAAAGAGATAGGGGGGTCTGATCACCCTAGCATAGCTCCCATTAACTTCAGTCCTGTAGTTACAGGCCTATTTTTTTTTTTTTTTTAGGATTTCTGTGGATGCTTTCAAAGAAGGAATATTTAAAACCTGTGAATTACAGAAACAATAGATTATTAAATGGACAGCTGATAAAGGTTAGCTTAGGCATGTGTGGGCATGCTTTTTTTTTTTTTACAGCATCCAGCTGGGAATCTATGTAATTTTAGAAACATGTTTTAATAGCCTGAGGATAGCATCACTTAAGTAACTGCTTTAAGCCACCGTATTTTGTTGAGGATAGCGCTTTTAAAAGATAAATGTCCGTGTTTCTTTTTACTCAGTCTTATTGAATTGCACGGATGTATCTATTCACCTTCTCATCTTGTATGTGAGTTAACAGCAAAGCTATTTTCATGGAGAAGTGATAACATTTAATTAAAGCAACAAGTTGTCATTGAAAGTAGCTTAAAAATAGCTGTTATTGCCTGTTATTGCCAGGCAGAGATGTGTGATTGTTTGACTTTTTTCTTTCTTTTTTTTTTTTTTTAAAGATAGCACATAACGAGAACTTGTTTAGCAGATTTATTTAAAAGATGGGAAAAATATAAAACCAAAAACTGGAGTAACGTCTGAGAAAGGTGTTAGTGTTTTTATTTAATGCAGTGTTAGGGTAGTGGTTTGTTCTTGGTTTTGGTTTTTCGTTTTGTTTGGTTTTTTTTTTTTTGACTATCGAAGCACTTTATGATTCTGGCCCACTAACACTCCTTAATATCTGACAAAAATCACAAAAATACAAGGTTTGAGAGTCTTTGTGGCTGTGTTTTATTTTTTTATTTCTAGGAGCTTATCTGTGTGCCAGTGTTTTGCAAATGAAGATGTTTCTGAAATAAATATCTGTTTTCTAATCGTTCTGTTGTCCTCCTATTTTGTCACCAGGTTAAAAATGCTGAGACTACTATAGCAGAACTTTTTTCTTAGCTTTGACAGAAATGTGTTTAAATATTTGTCTTTTGAATGTTGTTTGTGTAGTTAGTGTTACTGGATTTTTTCTTATTAAAGGAGAAGGAAAAGTATTCTATGTTCTAGTGTGTCTTTTTGTATCAGCCGTATTGTAACTGTATATAAATGCTTAAAGATATTTTGTTTAATTTTGGAGTATTTAAATGTAACTGTTGCAAATTTAAATGAAGAATTATTTGTAATGTCTTGTGACTCGAATGATTTGGTGATTTTTCAACACTAATATATTTTGATTCAGTTGATCCCTAATATTTTGATTCTCAATTTTTTAGTTTTGAATAGTGCTGTTATTACCTGCTAGTTTTTAAACAGGCTAATATCTAGTTTAGAATATCGTCTAATTATTATTGCTAATTTATATCCAACTGCAATAATTCTGGGCTCAAAAATTTTTGCTTTGTCTTTTGCTTAGAACTTTATTCTCATTTTTATGATGATTTACTAAAAGTTTTTAAGAAAATAAATAAAACCAGTTACCACTTTTTTTTCCCCCTTTAAACCTGCTGGTAAGGTTTTCTTTATTTCAATATCCTAATCACCTTATGACTCACCATGTGTAATTACTTTTCAACTATTTTTGTAAATAGTATATTTGTGGGTGTGGGTGTGTATATATACACACGTATATATGTATATTTACATGTATATACACACACATATATGTATATTTACGTATGTGTATATGTATATTTATGTATATATATACATATATATGTATACTTGAATGTGTGTATATATATACACATATATATGTATACTTGAATGTGTGTATATATATACATAGACATATATATGTATATTTGCATGTGCACATACTGGGTTTGGGTTTGTTATTATTAGTTTTGCAGAAAATGCGAAGAAGTGAAAACAACTCGAGTCCTACGTGCTATCAAATTCTATCATGTGTAACTTAAGAATATTGTAAACTGGTATTAAGTAACCTGTTACTTACAGTGTAATTGAAATATACTTTAAAAAGATGAGAAAAATTTCTTTGTGTGATAATTTTTCATTAAATAGCACTATAGTTTTATTGGAATTAAATATTACTGGGAAAATTCTTAATCTTAAATGCCTTACCATCTATCGTTGCCAAATTCTGCGGCTGAGCGTTTTTTTTGCTTTGGGCATGTGATCTTTTGAATTTTTGTTTTTCCAGAGCAATATTTAAACTATGTAGGAACACAATATTCGTGGCTTGATGTGTTGTAGAAGGCAAGGCACAGCTGCTAAAGTCATAGAATGGTTTGAGTTGGAAGGGACCTTAAAGATCATCTAGTAAGTCAGCGTGTTCAGTAGTGATTAGAATAAAAGTGTATGTTTTTGTGGTCTCCCTGTCATTGCAGGAGTAGAAGCAAGGCATATATCCAGGAAGAATTTAGGGCATGGGATTCCCCCCCTCCTAGCTTTTATGATGATGCAAAAATCTAGCCTCAGTTTTTCCGATACCGGCTTAATTCTTTTAATGGACAGCCTTAGTCCTTTAGGAAAGACACAATTGTTCTTTTCTTTGGTGCTAAAACTACTCTGTAATGTCTTAAACAGCTTCATTCCCTTCTGGAATAAAATCTCCTTAGAAAAAATAATTCAAGTCCCCCGTTAAAACACGCAGCGAGCTTTTTCCTTCGGCCCTGATCTTTTTAATTGGCGACCCTCCCCCTTAGCCCGCGTGTGTGTGTGCATGCCGGGTGCCCGCGGGGGGAGAAAGACGGGAAAATAAAGAAAAAAACCCAACAATTAAAGGGAAAGGTAGGGAGGACCCTCGGTGGGGGGGTCCCGCATGCTCCCGCATCCCGGTCCCGCGTCCCGGGGGGGTTCTGCGCATCCCGGTCCCGCATCCCAGCCCTTACCTGGGGCCGCCGTGCGCTGTCGGGCATCCGGAGCCTGCCCCGCCTGCATCCCGTAACCCATGGCAACCGCCGCCCCTGGCAACGGGGATGGGGGCGGCGCTGCCCGGCGCCTCCAGGGGGCGCTGCGGGGCAGGGAGAGGCGCGACCCCCGCGGGGGTGAGGATGCTCTAACACATCCCCTTCTTATTTTTCTTTTCTTTTCTTTTTTTTTGATCGTTTCTCCATTTTGTCGCTCCCCACCCCTTCGGTTCCACCCCTTCACCCTCCCCGGAGCTCCTCCTGCAGCTCCCCGAGCAGGAGAAGCGGCCGCGGGCTGGGGATGGAGCTCAGCAGGGATGGGGGGGAAAGGAAAAAGGGAAAAAAAATGAGCGGCATCCCAGGTCGCCGGCAAGCCCCCCGTGCACGGGACCCCACAGCTCAGCAACAGCAGGCTCCACAATTTAAGAAAAAATTTTTTAAATCCCCCTTTTTTATTTTTTGTATTATATTTTTGTATTTTAATATTTCAGAATATTTTACGTATTTAATACTACAATATTTCTATGTTTATATACAGTATATTTTTATATATTTAAATTTTCATCTATTTTTTATCATTTAAAATATTTTTTTAATACAAAATCAATTAAGACCCTGCCACGACATGACATTTAGCAGCCTCGGTGGCAGGCAAGCTGCACTTAAGCAGAGGCCTTTCTGCAGAACAACAAGAGCCAAAAGGCCTCGTGTCACCCGGTTATGTAAGACACAATCTCGCCTCAAAATGCACAATGAATCGGGAAGGATTTATGTAATTAATTGACCAGTCTTAACCTGTTATCGTGATGTAAGGAATTTGGAACTCATTAATTTGGGCCCTGACAGATTTCATATTAGAGCTGGCAAATATGGATTGAGCCTCTTATTCTTGTAGCAGCTGGAATTTCCATGACAGTGAGGATTAGTGAAGAAGACCTATTGCTGGAGTCAAACTGCCTCTTCTGTAATCAGCAGCCCTGCTCTGCATTAAAGGAGTAATGGGAAAGAGGGAAAAAAATAGCAAAAGGGAAAAGAGAAGAGAGAAATGTGTATTTGTGTGTGGAGCAGAGAAGGGGGAGGGAGAGGAGGGATGTATCCTGGACAGCAGAGGAATCAGGCTGGGGCTTTCCTGGCTCTGTGGCAATGAAAATGCTGCGAAGGCAGCCCCAGTGTGGTGAAAAGGGGAGGTGCCTGAAAGACAGGTCTGTCTCATCCATATGGGGTTTGCTTCTACTCAGCCAGATCTTCAGATGGAACCTCCCAGGAACCACTGAGCACTTGGTGCTGCGGCATCAGAGGTCTTGGGGCTGGGGCTGGGCCGCCAGGGGCTGGAGGTGTTTAGGGACAGGGTGGTTTGGGTCATGATCCTGGGGAAGCGAGGACCAGGGAGGTACCCGTCTTCCACCCTGGACCGTGACACCTTCACTGTAAGGGAAAATGATGCTTGAGAAGGGTTGAGGACCAGATCTCGGGGGGTGAGGACAGGCCTCCATGGTGCTGCAGCAAGGATGACTCTGCACGTGATGCCCCTTGTACAAAGACAAGAGTAAGCAAACTCCCTTTGTCTGCTGGTTGATGATGACCTCTCAATATATTTTTTTTTTCGCGATGCCTAGCTGTGGAGGGCCCTGTCCCATTATCATTTCTAGGCATTGATGTAATAGTAATAACAGTGAGTGCAGACTGTACGGAAACAGACTGGGAGCTTTTATTTTCTCTCCTGGCAACCTGTTAATGACTTACCCCGCTAGTGAATATAGTTGTTAGAAATTACTTTAAAAGGTTTCCATGAGACGTCATCATATTTCTCCCTGCAAAGTGTTTACCTACTCTTGTGACAAATGCCATGCAAAGATGGAAGGATATTTGTTCTTTCCTCATAATTTCTTTGCTTTATGGTTTTTGGTAGTTGAACGTTTTTCCTCTGCGGTCACTTAGATCCATTGTTTGCTCACGTGTGTCATTTCTGCAGGATGATCAGGAGAAAAGGGGAAAGATGTAAAACAGAGGGAAATGACAATTGTTTGCAAAAACTGTAATGACAAATGCAAATTAAAAATAAAATGCAATGAAAAAGCCTATGTAGCTTGAATCCTTTGGTCAACCTTATCCATGTGTGCATTGGCCTTGTCTCCCATCGTTGTACCACGATGGTTATATGAATTCTGGCACCAAGACACAAGCGTTCAGTCCAAGGTGTGGGAATCTCCGTAGCCTTGAGCATGTGGTGCTGGAGACCTGTTCTTACCAATTAGCACACGCTTTGGAGAGGGACAACCACGTGTTCCTTGAAGGGCTAGATCTAGCTTTGTGGTAGCCATTGCCCTCATAGTTGTCAACAACTAATCTGGATCATAGCTTCAGTCTCCTTGATTTCAAAACAAAAAACCCTCCACTCAGTCCCAATAGATTACAATTTGATTGTGCTCCTTCAAAGAATACTTTTTGTCTTAGCGTCTTCTAATAAATTAAACAATCTTCATGCATGTCAGTTAGCTCAGGCTTCCCCCAAAGGTAGGGAATGATTTACCTTTTATGGTTGTATGCAGTCCAGGCTCAACCATTGTCTCACTGACTGTATCTTTCCTTTTTTTTAATGATCAGGTGTGGCAAACCACTCAGGTACTACTGCAGACGTGTGTTTTGCTCGAATGTTTCTCTTATTAAAATGTTAATCAGGCACAGGTAATTTCATATTAAGTGTGCCAGCACATGTCTGAGTTTAGCATTATTTCTAACAACAAAACAAAACATCTTTAAGTTTAAATGGATATTGTAATTGTAAGTACTGGCACTTTCTTTGATTCCTTCTTGTGGATATACTTAAAATATGTCTGACTGGTAGAACTTTCCTGTGACACCCTTGAGTTTGGGTGCTGACAAATTCAAAATGAGTATTTACTACTTGTATTTACTGGTATTTACTAGTTGGGGTTGGTTTTTGCTCTTAGGTAGGAAAACAGTCATCACCTGAGATGAACATTTTGCCGGATTCTTACACTATTTTCATTCTTTGATGACAGTTTAGAAAGCAAAGCAAAAACATGATATAGAATCATAGAACCACCAGGTTGGAAAAGACCCACCGGATCATCGAGTCCAACCATTCCTATCAAACTATATCAGTTTCCTATATAGAAAACTGAATACAGAAAAACCTCATAGATAATTCTTCAGAACAAAACTATCTTTGCTGCAGATGTTTTCTAGGTTATACCAATACAAAAGGCCTGCTCTAATTTATGTGCAACTACTAAATGCAAATTTCAGAACAGAAGCAGTTAAGAAATATCAAAGGTTGATGCAATCGAAGTTGATAGAAAAAAACTTTGTGCTGCTTGTAGTGAAGGTAAAAATATTCTGTCTTCCGAATGGCGCTCAGATTAAAAATGACATTCTTGTTTGAGCCAATAGGCGGCCTTTTTGAATGTGCTATAGTTAATTTTTTTCCTGAGAACAGAAAGATGTCTGCTTTGAAGCGGAGAACATTTTCAAACAGTAATTTTCAAACAATGTGGTTTTGTTTCTGAAAGACAATTTGTAGTAGGTGAAGTTCTGGATGTATTTCCTAGCTTTCTAGAAATTTTCAGTGTACTTATATTTACATTAAATTCCAAGTCTTTAAGAAATGATGATCAATAATGGTAATGATAAAGCAGACCACAAAGTCTTTCCTTTCTTTTTCATATGTTTGTGCTCTCAAAATGACATATATTTCCAGTTTGTAAGACCTCTCATTGGTTCTTATTTCATGTTATTTACACAGGCAATTAAAACATTTTTAAAAGAACAGTATTGCCTTGTGTTTCAGAAAAGGACCACTTGTGATTTTTCAGAAGTCACACCTCTAAGCTGAGCGCCAGGAATCTTGATTCAATTCTATTTCTTATACAAGCAGTATTTATTTCTTATACAAGCAATACATTCTTAAAAGGGCTTCAGCAAGGAAAAGGCAGCCAGCAGCCAAACTCTTTAAAAAATGTGGGTAAGGTGAAGGAGCTTTGAGTTCTTCAGGACATCCCTCACTTGGGCCTGGACCCCCTGAGATATTTTAGCAGCTCACTTGAATGTGCTTTCCTAGCTACATGACTGTTTCTTGGGGCTATTTTTGTCAAATTTGGGGCTTATGGTTTTGTCCCTTCGAAACCAGCACAAGGCTGAGCACTAGACAAGTATCCCAGGGTGTGAGGCATCACCCTAAGCCCCGATGGTCTTCTCCTCATGTTTGCTGGCGGTCTCTGAGAGCAGATTTGGAGTCACAAGGACTGCTGGTCTGACCCAGCTCTTACCTTCCTTGAAGGCAACAGCCATCTGGTAGTAACCTACAACTTGATCTGCATCCAGCACTCTCACCATGAGGCTGGGCTTTAGTTTAGAATCATAGAATTATAGAATCACCAGGTTGGAAGAGACCCACCGGATCATCGAGTCCAACCATTCCTATCAAACCTGAAACCATGTCCCTCAGCACCTCGTCCACCCATCCCTTAAACCCCTCCAGGGAAGGTGAATCAACCCCGTCCCTGGGCAGCCTGTTCCTTTCTGTGAAAAAAATTTTCCTAATGTTCAGTCTAGTTGGTGGGAATTTCAAGCTCTCAGTGTCAGACAGGATTTGACCCACAGAGTCCAGTGTACCCATGTTCCCATTTGTGCCTGAACAACATTTTTTTCTTCATACATTGGATTGAAGGCTCTGTGCTTTGAATTATGAGACTGAGGTACCTAAGGTATGGGGAGAGTTATTCTCAAAGGCCAACGTTAGCCTGGGGAGGAGGATTCCTAACTAAATTTGGTTGCTCTGCCTCATCCCCTGAAGGAGCCCATCATCCCCCTGACATGTGAGAGCCTTGGGAGACCTGATCCTACAAAAGCACCGTACCTCTAGGAGTGCTCACCTTGGGACAGTAATACCTAGCCCCAAGAAATAACTTTACATAGAGCAACCTGTATATAGCAATAGGATGGCTTCTTAATCTATAGCAAAAAAAAATGCTTTATAAGCACTCTTTATATGCATTTTCTCTTTTATTACCATATTCCACTCTATAAAAGACCCACAACTTTTGCTACTTCCAGTGATCTAAGACACTAGTAGGGGAGGTGGCATATGACTGGCTATCTAGCAAAATGTTGCCAACTTGGTCACGCAAAAAGGAAGTCTTCAAGCAAGTCTGGCTCCCAGACAGTTTGGATTTTGCTGGGAAGTCAAAGCTCCTCCTTGGCACTGGAGTCAGCGCATCGCTGGCTGGATGTAGGAAGTTAATAATTTGTCCGTGTTTATGATAAAGCTTCCCTATCCGGAGTCTCAAAGCCTTTCACAATGAGGAATTAATTCAGCCTTACAATAAACAGGATCTACTATTTTACAGTCAGGGAAACTGAGGAACAGCGAGGTGACATACAGGGATGTCCGGGGCATCTGTTGCAGATAAGGGAGGAACAAGGATCCTTCTGCTGCTGGGTTCCACCTCTTTACCTGCTGTGAGGGACAAAGTGCCCAGCTACTGCCACACGGTGTTTCTGAGTGGTAGCAGAGGGGCCTCAGTTTTTAATGTTTGACTTTAAAACACCTGAAAAAGATTTGCTTTCTGCTTCCAAGTGTTCTGCACTCCGGCACTTGGAAAACAAACTCCCTCCAGGATCTGTTGCATCTGAAAATTTTAGGCTAATTATCCTTCAGGTTGCAGCATTCAGAACAGAGGTTTATGTCTGTTTTGGAAAAAGGGGGTTACTAACTTCCCGCACTAATTAAAAAAAACAGAGGTGAGAAGAGAGAGACAATTAGGGTACTTCGTTTGTATTGGTTAAATAAGCAGCACTGACAGGTTTTTCTCTGAGGGACACTTGCAGAAGTGCTGTAGTCTTGTTGATATCAGATGGTGTTAGCACTGGAATTAGACTGAAGGGAGCAGGGCTGATGTTGACTGAAAACTAAACGAAAGATTGATTTTGACTAGATCTTTCAGTCTTTACTCATATATCCATGACAGCACTTATTGAAATAATTTGGGACTGCTAATAAGGATGAAGCCCGTTTGTGTACATGTGCCCTACAAACCTGAGCTTTAAACCTCCTGTCCCAAAGTTGTGTTGCCTGTTCAGCTGATTCTAGCAGACCTTCTCACACCACAGGAATTTATGCTGCTGATGGGATGCATGACCATTAACAACAAATCTCAAAAATTGACTTCAAATACAAGCATTATAGGTAAATATAAAATTCTAGATTGCAACAACCCTTTTAACAAAATCAAGCAGAGTCTTTTAAGGCTTGTGTTTTGCTCTCTGACCAGGTCTTTTTCTTGGAGCAGTGACTGAGGCACTTCACCAGATGGGTCTGTGCTCTTATCCTTGATTCTGCATTGTTCTATACAAAGTGATGATGATTTCTGAGCAGGAGATGAAGGCTGTGCCAAGGGCAGAGCATTGTGCCGTGCCTGGAGTTGTACTGGCTCTTCCCTCCTGCCCTGTTTCTTGTTAATCACAATGGTTTCCTACAACACATTTATCAGTGCGGGCCACTGCCTGTAAATAAGAGAGTTCTTGTCCTTTCCAAAAGCCAGAAGTACAATGTTATCTTTACTCTTTCCCTCAGAAGAGAGCCATTAGGAAATCCCTTGGTTTAGTTTGTCCCTCCTTGTTCCTGGATGATGTTGGAGCCATTGTAAAAAGATGAGGCTTACGTTTCCTTCTAAAGATGCCAAAGTCATTGATGCATTGGATTGATGAGATGGATGTGCGCTAGTGTGTGGCATCCTGTAAGGAGCAGAGTGTTCTAAGCATTTTGCTTGTCTGGGAACAGAGTACTTGCAATTTTCCTGGGTGAAACACAAGGAAACATAGAGCTGAATGGTAAATTTAGTGAAAAATTATTTGGGGAGTCAGTTCATGGCAGCGGTGGTGATGTGCTTGCACTTATTCATGACCATCACCCTCACCAGCCCCTGAAATTTGTTTGAAGGCAGTGCCCTAATTCACATGTGGGAATAACTCAGAAAGAAGACCTCAAAGATTTGGGTTTATAAAGTGAAACACAGTTCCCAGAGAAGGATCATCTGTCAGTTCTCTGTTTACTATAGCAGGGAGGTCAAGGAGGGGCCCCTGGCTCAAGCTCCTTTGCCACAACCAAGGGGGAACACTTTTGCTGTGGGTGATGTCAGGCACGAGAGTCAACTGCTCTGACTCATCCCCTGTTTGCATCACTTTGATGTAGTTTTGTACTGCCCGTCTTTCAGCCCAGGGAATGGTGCTTTAGGACCTGCTGAGAAATGCCTGACAAATTCTGCCACTTGAGTGCACAATGCTTTGCAGCTCCCCTGAGAGATACAAGGAGTTCAAGCTCCCCTCTTCTTTAGGCAGATATTAATACCATGCACATGCAGAAACTCTACAGGCAGATAAAGGATTTTACTTTTCATAAGTCGCAGATTAACAACCAAGCCATCCTCACTTGCAGGATTCATCCCCCAGGGTCGGAAGAACCATTTGTGTTAGCAAGAGAGGTGAGACCTCCCAAGACGTGCCAAAATGATCCTGAGATGAAATCTCTCTGCTCTTCCCAGGAGGGCCTGCAGCATCTCACAGGGTCAACTGCATAAATTGTATGTTCTTCAGGGCAGGGACCTTGCCCTCCGGTTTGTCTGGGAAACACGCATTCGGTGCTCCGTACCGCAAATAATAAATAACCACTTCAGCTGCTGGCTGGGCTTTGGATTATGAGTCGATTCTCCCACCTGATTCATTTCTTGTTCTGAGATGCCAGTGATGCTGCTTTGCTGGAGTCTGTCAGCACTGGTGGTAG